>LR738712.1:182100789-182114037 GCA_902687465.1 Secale cereale | reverse complement strand
GGGGGGGGGGGGGGGGTCGCACGTCGTATCTTGATCTGAATACGGTGGCAAGTGAGCGAGGATCGAGTCGTATCATCCTTTAGTGGCATGCTACATCGGTGTCACGTCCTTAGGGGCTTGCTACATCGGCGCTCGGATGTAGTGGAAAATGAGCAAGGGTCTTTACATTTGACTTGACGAGTGCGAAGGGTAAGGAAGCTAGCTGAGCCTAGGAGGATCGGCTTAGGTAGCTAGAACATAGGTCTCTGGCAGCAAAGCTTCGGGAGCTAGTTGATGCAGCGGTGAGGAGAGGTGTTGATATCCTTTGCGTCCGAGAAACCAAATGGAGGGGAGAAAAGCTGAAGGAGGTGGAGGATACCGGCTTCAAGCTGTGGTACACGGGGACAGCTGTAAACAGAAATGGCTAGGCATCTTGATCAACAAGAACCTCAAGTATGGAGTGGTAGACGTCAGAGACGTGGAGACCAGATTATCCTAGTCAAGCTGGTAGTTGGGGACTTAGTTCTCAATGTTATTAGCGGGTATGCCCCGCAAATAAGCCACAATGAGAACACCAAGAGGGAGTTCTGGGAAGGCCTAGAGAACATGGTTAGGAGTGTAGCGATTGGCAAGAAGCTCTTCATAGGAGACCTCAATGGCCACGTGGGTACATCTAACACGGGTTTTGAAGGGGTGCATGGGGGCTTTGGCTATGGCATCGGGAATCAAGGAGGAGATGTCTTGAGCTTTGCTCTAGCCTACGACATGATCGTAGCTAACACCCTCTTTAAAAAGAGAATCACATCTAGTGACTTTTACTAGTGGTCAACACTCTAGCCAGATTGATTTCATCCTCTCAAGAAGAGAAGATAGTCGTGCGTGCATGGACTGTAAGGTGATACCTGGAGAGAGTGTTGTCCCTCAGCATAAGCTGGTGGTTGCTGACTTCCGCTTTTGAATTCGTGTCTAGCGGGATAAGCATGCCAAAGTCGCTAGAACGAAGTGGTGGAAGCTCAAGGGGGAGATAGCTCATGCGTTCAAGGAGAGGATCATCAAGGAGGACCCTTGGGAGGAAGAGGGGATGCGAACAATATGCGGATGAAGATGGCGACTTGCATTCGTAAGGTGGCCTCGAAGGAGTTTGGAGGGCTAGAAGCGACGCTAAAGATACCTGGTGGTGGAATGATGATGTCCAAAAGGCTATTAAGGAGAAGAAGGAGAAGAAAGATTGTTTTCAAACGCCTATACATGGATAGGAGTGCAGATAACATAGAGAAGTACAAGATGGCGAAGAAGGCTGCAAAGCGAGCTGTCAGTGGGAGCAAGGGGTCGGGCATATGAGGATCTCTACCAGCGGTTAGACACGAAGGATGGCGAAAGGGGCATCTATAAGATGGCCAAGATCCAAGAGAGGAAGACGAGGGATGTCGACCAAGTCAAATGCATCAAGGACGAAGCAGACCAACTCCCGGTGAAGGAAGAGATTGAGCATAAATAGCGGGAGTACTTCGACAAGCTATTCAATGGGGAGAACGAGAGTTCTACCATTGAACGGGACGACTCCTTTGATGATACCAGCAGGCGTTTTTTGCGGCGAATCCAAGAGCCTGAGGTCAAGGAGGCTTTAAAAAGGATGAATGGAGGCAAGGCGATGGGCCCTGATTGTATCCCCATTGAGGTGTGGAGGCCTCAGGAACATAGCAATAGTATGGCTAACCAAGCTTTTCAACCTCATTTTTCCGGCAAACAAGATGCCAAAAGAATGGAGAGGGGTTATATTAGTATCAATCTTCAAGAAGAGGGATGTTCAGAGTTGTATTAATTACCGTGGAATTAAGTTGATAGCTATACAATGAGGCTATGGGAGTCATTGAGCACCACTTAAGAAGAATGACAAGCGTGACCAAAAATCAGTTTGGTTTCATGCAGAGGTCGACCATGGAAGCCATTTTCTTGATGCGAGATACACGGAGCAAAAGGACCTGCATATGGTCTTCATTGACTTGGAGAAGGCCTATGATAAGATACCGAGGAATGTCATATGGGCAACACAAAGTCCCAACAAAGTACATTACCCTCATCAAGGACATGTACGATAATGTTGTGACAAGTGTTCGAACAAGTGATGGGCACTGATGACTTCCCGATTAAAATAGGACTGCATCATGGTCAGCTTTGAGCCTTTATCTTTTTGCTTTGGTGATGGATGAGGTCAAAGGGATATACAAGGAGATATCCCATGGTGTATGCTCTTTGCGGATGATGTGGTGCTAGTCAACAATAGTCGGATGGGGGTCAATAGGAAGTTAGAATTATGGAGACACACCTTGAAATCAAAAGTTTTTTGGATTAGTAGAACTAGAACCGAGTACATGAGGTGTGGTTTCAGTGCTACTAGGCACGAGGAGGTTGTCCTTGATGGGCAAGTCAACAATAGTCGGATGGGGGTCAATAGGAAGTTAGAATTATGGAGACACACCTTGAAATCAAAAGTTTTTTGGATTAGTAGAACTAGAACCGAGTACATGAGGTGTGGTTTCAGTGCTACTAGGCACGAGGAGGTTGTCCTTGATGGGCAGGTGGTGCCTCAGAAGGACACCTTTCGATATTTGGGGTCAATGCTGCAGAAGGACACCTTTCGATATTTGGGGTCAATGGTGTAGAAGGATGGGGGTATTGATGAAGATGTGAACCATCGAATCAAAGCCGGATGGATGAAGTGGTGCCAAGCTTCTGGCATTCTCTGTGATAAAGAGAGTGACACAAAAGCTAAATGGCAAGTTCTATAAGACTGTGGTTCGGCCCGCAATGTTGAACCATCGAATCAAAGCCGGATGGATGAAGTGGTGCCAAGCTTCTGGCATTCTCTGTGATAAAGAGAGTGACACAAAAGCTAAACGGCAAGTTCTATAAGACTGTGGTTCGGCCCGCAATGTTGCATGGTGCTGAGTGTTGGCCGACTAAAAGGCAACATGTTCAACAATTAGGTGTGGCAGAGATGCGCATGTTGAGATGGATGTGTGGCCACACGAGGAAGGACCGAGTCCAAGATGATGATATACGAGATAGAGTTGGGGTAGCACCGATTGACGAGAAACTTGTCCAATAACGTTTGAGATGGTTTGGGCATATTCAGCGCAGGCCTCCAGAAGCTCCATTGCATAGCGGACGGCTAAACCGCTAAAGCGTGTTGATGATGTCAAGAGAGGTCTGGATAGACCGAACTTCACATGGGAGAAGTCTGTAAAGAGAGATGAAGGATTGGAGTATCACCAAAGAACTAGCCATGGACAGGGGTGCATGGAAGCTTGCTATCCATGTGCCAGAACCATGAGTTGGTCGCGAGATCTTATGAGTTGGTCGCCAGATCTTACGGGTTTCACCTCTAGCCTACCCCAACTTGTTTGGGACTAAAGGCTTTGTTATTGTTGTTGTCTAAGTTATTAGAGCAACTCTAGCAGACCTCGCATCCTGCCCCGACCCGCAAAATAACCGCCAAAATGCAGGTCGGGGCGGAAAAACCAGCCCGATCAAAACCTGCATCCCGCCCCGGCCCGCAAAAAAATTTAGGGGGCGCGGCAAAATCCCGACCCCGACCCGGGAAAACGCGGGTTTCCCCCTCGCGGCTGCGGTGCCCTGCATATAAGCGGAAGCGGTTGGTGGGGGGGACATTTCATCCCGCGCTTTCTCCCACCAACCACCTCTCCTCTCCCCCGCGCGCCGCCGGCGGCCGTCGCCCAAGATTCCGGCGACAGCAGCCGACAGGAGCACGCCGGAAGGCCGCCACGCGCACGAGGCCTCCCCTCACTTCCCCCCTGCGTCAGCGGGCCGCCGGATTTGCAGATCTGCGGCACTTCATCACGGGCCGCCGGATTTCCCTTTTTTCGGCCGCCGGTTGCTGCCCCATGCGACGGAGTGGTCGGGGAGCCTCTCCCGCAGTCCGGGCAAGGGCGCATCGCCGCATGCAAGCACGGGTTCGTCCGCCCGCCGCCGCCGAAGGTTTGCGGGCATGGACTCGTCCGGCCGTCCGCCGGGCTCGGCGCTCGCGCAGCATCTGTGGCCTGTCGATGCCGCTCATAGGGTGTGACGACTGCCCGCGCCAAGTGCTGCGGCTCACTTCGGGCACGCCGAAGCACCCCGGATGGGTGTTCTACAAATGCGAAAACGACGGGGTAAGTGCACTTGCGGTAGCTCGTTCCATAGCTCATTCTTTAGTTCAACTGCGGTAGCTCACTTCGAGCTCTCAATGTTTTGTGTAGGACGATGGATGCTCATTTTGGTTTTGGGAAGGCCAATACATTGATTTATTGATAGAAAGAAACATAATAGATGTTGATGCACTCCTTAGTAAAATCGAAGGCAATGATGCGGCTACATCTGCAAGTAGAGGGGAAGCAACGTCTACTTCTTTCGAACCAAAGATGAAGAAAGAAGAATGCAAAATCAAGAATCCACATATCAACAACGAATGCATGGAGAAGATATTAGTCCAACTAGTGGGAGGAGTTATGGAAGTTGGAAATCTTCTAAAATGCATACTTGTGGTTCTTGTTTTCTTTGGGCTTGCTATTCTAGCAAAGATTTGGTGACGTCTTTTGTATCTAATGTTGTTGCAAAAGCAAAGAAAAGCATTATGCTAGATCAATTTAAGTTGCAAATCTAAGTTTTGCGGGCCGGGAGGAGCTGCGCCAGATCAGAACCCGCAAGAGCCGACCCGTAAAAAAAACATATTCCGCGAATATGCTTTTTTACGGGTCCATTATACGGGGTCTGCATCTGTGCCAGCCCGCGCTGGCCCGCAAAAACGGTTTTGCGCGAACTGCAAACACGTTTTGCGGGCCGGCGGGATGCGGGGTCTGCTAGAGTTGCTCTTGCCCAACTCTATGTATATGATTAAAAAAGGAATTGCTTCAGCAACCACACTCTACATGACAACGATGCGCGGGTGGAGGCCATAAAGAAAATTACTTGTAAACCCTAGATTTTATTGTTATATGAATATAAAATTATATAAATTTCAAGTTATTCCCCGACTCTATATGTATGATGAGAAAAAGGAAGTGCTTCAGCAACCACACTCTAGGTGACAATGATAAGCGGGTCAAAGGATGGTATCTCGATACCGGTGCCACCAATCATATGACAGGCCACGGCGATGCTTTCGCCGAGCTCGGCCACACGATCATCGACACCGTCCAGTTTGGTGATGGCTCCATCGTCAAAATCTGCGGCATGGGCACAATCATCTTCACTGGCAAGAACAGTGAACACTAGGCCCTCAGCGACATCTACTACATCCCACGGCTGAAGAACTCGATCATCAGCATTTGTCAACTAGATGAGAATGATGCGTGTGCGCTCATCAGAAGGTGCGCTTCCAATCTGGGATCAGCAAGGTCGACTCCTTATTCGGGTTAGACGTGGCCGGAGCCACCTTTACCTCCTACATCTTGAGGTGACCCGGCCAATATGTCTCTCTACCCGCCATGACGACATGGCTTGGCGGTGGCATGAGATATGGGCATCTCAATTTCGACGCATTGGAGATGTGACGCCTCGCCATAACACGCAAGCTGCCAAGGCTGGATCAAGTGGAGCAGCTCTGCGACACGTGTCATCACAAAGCATCGTCACGTGGCACAATTCCTCGGCAAGCAAGGTACCGCGCGCAGCAGCTACTTCTTGCTCGTCCAAGGCAACCTCTGCGGTCTTGTTTCACCGGCGACACCTTGAGGACGGCGCTACTTACTGCAGGTGGACGACGCCACTCGCTACATGTGGGTGATGCTCCTGGATGGCAAGAGCAGCGCACCTGATGTCATCAAAAGGATTCAGGCACCTGATGTCCATCTACCATAATGGTCGTGCTCTGCTGAAACAGAGGAGCACACCAGCTGAATTGAATTTTCGGGGGAGGCTGTGAGCACTGCAGTCTTACTGCTCAACCGTGCTCACACTAAATCCCTTGCTGGAAAGACACCTTGTGAGGTGTGGCAAGGCCACAAGCCAGCTGTCCACTACCTTCGCACCTTTGGGTGCTTGGCATATGTTAAGGAACAGGGGAACCTGCGTAAGCTCAACAACCGCAACTCTCCCGCTGTGTTAGTTGGCTACAAGGAAAGTGTGAGGCGTACCGGTTGCTGGACCCTGTGACAAGGCGCATCCGCATTGCCCACGACGTCATCTTCGATGAAGAACATGGCTGGGATTGGGCAGCGGACGACAGCACATACTCACGCAGCAACTTCGATATGCAGTACATCTGCCGTCATGCAGCGAAGGCATCCAGCTAGGCGTCCAGCTCAGGGCGAGCTGAGCCTAGGACATGTGACTCAGCGTAATTCACCTGCCGCACCACCATCACCTGCATCAGCTCCAGCAACTCCAGAATTTGTCACAACACCAGCACATGATGATGATCGACTCAAAACAACACCAGCACATGATGATGATCAACTCGATGCTGCTCACAGCGACACGCCAGTTCGCTATCGCATGGTCCAGAATCTGATTAGAGAACCACTGCCTTGACTTGCGCCGCGCAACATCGACGCCAAGCTACACTCGTCGAGCATGGGGGAGCCGTGCTAATTTGCAGAAGTTGAGAGAGGCAAGGCATGACAAGCAGCCATGCGCAAGGAAATGGGCGTGGTGGAGCAAAACAGGACATGTGAGCTCGTCGACCTACCACATGGGCATCGACCAATAGGCCTCAAATGGGTCTACAAATTGAAGAAAAATGTAACTGGTGAGGTGATCAAGCAAAAAAGCACAGCTGGTCGAACACAGCTTCATGCAGCAAGCCGGCATTGACTTTGATGAAGTCTTTGCGCCCGTGGCTCGCATGGAATCCATCCGTTGGCAGCCTACAAGAGCACAAGGCCGGATCTGGAATTCTCCATCGACTTTGTGAGTAGCTTCATGGAGCAACCTACAAGAGCACATGATGGCAGTGAAGCACATCCTTCGCTATGTCGCTGGCACCAGCTACTACGGTCTACGCTACAGGTGGAAGCCTGGAAAGACACGGCTGATTGGCAATATTGACAGTGACCTCGCCGGTGACAGTAACGCCAGGAAGAGCACGAGTGGCACGATATGTTCTTCCTCTGTAGCAGCTTGGTGAGCTGGCAGTCTCTCAAGCAGCGAGTGATGGCTCTGTCCTCCTGTGAGGCAGAGTATGTGACTGCCACATCTGCTGCAACACAAGGACTTTGGCTGGCTCGGCTGCTTGGTGAACTCCAAGGGAGAGAAGCTGAGGCAGTCGAGCTAATGGAGGACAGCAAGTCCGCCTTGGCGCTGGCCAAACCCGGTGCTCCACAAACGCAGCAAACATATCGACCTACAGTACCATTTCATCAGGGACTGCTTGGAGGATGGGAGTGTCAGCCCCAACTACATCAACACCACAGACCAACTCGCTGACATTCTAACTTAAGGACTAGGGCGGGTGAAATTCCATGAGCTGCATGCTATGTTTGGGATGGTCCAAATGTTAGTAACCCTTGCTGCAGTCAGTCAATGAGTCAAGTATTTTCCGTAGGTAGTAAGCTAGTGGGTCAAGTCTGTGTCTTAGGTTAAAAGTCAGTGGGTCAAGTCAAGAAGTCTTAGGCTGTAAGAAAGCCACTGAGGTGGTTCTGTAGTACGTAGTTCCTTTCAGCTATAAATAAGGGGTAAAGCCTAGCCAGGTACATTCATCACAGCCCAGAAATTGAGTCCCAAATCAGCGTTACCTGTGCTCTTTCTACTAACAAGAATAACAAGAGAAGTAATAACAGAAAATTTCCGAATAATAGGCACGTGAGAGAAGGAAGATAAATTTTAGGCATACCACATTCAGAAGAATTTCCAAGGTTTCTAGTGCAGCTATTTTAACAGAGAGTGGTGTGAACATTCTAACATCTCCTGGAGTTTCAGGGGTCATTCCCTTCGATGAAGAGGTTTTCATTTTCTTTGGGCTGATTGCTGCTTTCTCCAATCCCGGTGAATTTTGTATTTGTGGTTCTTGCTTCCTCTTCTTGGAGTAACTTTTTGACGAAGATTCACTAGTCCCTTTTGATGGATTTGTGCTGAATAGAGTCATTTCTTTTACACAATTATCATCCAGATCACCAACTGCATTGCTGACTATTACCTCTAACAAATGGAGAGACATTCCTGGTAAAAAAAAGACATCACTTATACAGCCATGGGTGTGACTCGCAATCGACCAAAAGACGACCAAGGCTATGTACCAAACATGTGTATGGATGCAGCTCAAAGGTGACAGTCAATCAACAAAGAAAAACACAAGACAGACCAATGCAGGGAATGTGAATGTTAAGTTATGGATTCCATGTTTTGAAGACATGGAGGAATGGTTAGACCATAGGCCCCTGGATGCAGCAGGGTCATACCTCAAAGATCTAGCCTGTTGTTAAATTTGAGTTCTGAGAGAACATCATTGCCAAAGGTTTGTATAAACAGAAAAACTATAACCCTCAAACATATGATAGTCTTCCCACATGTGCAAACAGAACATGTCATAGATAATAAAGTATTTGAAGGATGATGCATTTCAAATTATTTCTCTGCAGTGGCAACAGGAAAAAATAAGGCAAGAATTAATGTTCTATCTCCACTCTGAAATAAGCAAATCATTGTTAAATTGTTACTGACTCTGGAAACAGGCAGTCCCCATATTCATTTCAAGCCTGAGGTATGATTAAACATAATTGTGACAAAACAACTCGCTGTCAAAATTTATATTAAAATATAAAATCATGCAACTGTGAGCATACAAACAAACAAACAAAAGGAATCACCTACCAACACCCATGGAGGTCAGCAACAGCTGAACAATGCTGTAAACTTTTGTCCTCGTGGTAGGCAACTTCGCAATTTTGAAGTAATCAGTTACAAGCCGTACAATATTAGCAGCATGCGGTAAAAGTTGGCTGCAATATGACAAGTAGATAATTTAGATATTCCTTTTCCAGTACAGACTCAGATCCAGACAAATATTAAATAAAACTTGTATAATAAATCCAGTTTCCGAAGTTACTTCAAATTCAAGTATTATCAAACGCTTGTGTCTATGTCACTGTATTTGACGCAAGCTTAAAACTTGTGGAAAATAAACATTCAGATGTGTCTTAGATAATAGTGATAAGAGGCAATACACATGGTACCTCCGCATTCCTTTAATAGTTGCATGAAGCAAATCCAAGAAAGATGAATGCAATGATGGAAGCTCAAAACAAATAAGCTCTTGTTGCAAGGAAGTAGTTGAAGGGAACGACTTGTTGCGCAATGATCCATCAACCAAGAGCACTCTCCGTGACAGAGCTATCAAAGCACGGACAGGAACAGTGACCTTTTTTGACAATGACAGGTAAAACAATATAGTTTAGAGCAATGTAATGTTTAATGGTAAGCTTATTAGCGCCATTAGGTAACAAGTAATGATAATGTACCAAGAGATGAGGCTTTGGACAAACCTGAACCGGGTAATGACTAGTCAGCATCATGCAGCAGCAATGGGCAAGCGCTGAAATGGTAGGAATAGTGAAGACACGAAATTTCTTTGTCACATGCAAATTGCCTCCCAACTTTACTTGATCTCCTAACACTGGTGGAGGGTCATTACCAGGTGGAACTAGAATCATCATAATCTCACGCCCTTTCTTTTCTGCAAAGATAATTTGTTTAAAGCCAACCTAAAATGGTACAGCCGAAAATGAAAATAGCTCATGACAAGCATTACCTTCTTCCAGCCCAACAAAAGCATCATTCAGAAGATTGTTTATACCCATCAGTACTTTCTGAATCATCAATGACCAAGTGCCCTCAGATACTCGGACAGAAGGTAGCATTGCTAAGACTCCCGCAAATTTCTGAAGGATTGGAAGATGCGAAAAACAGAGGTTGGTCAACACAATACGAAATTTCATGGCAATGAGCGACAGAAGGAAGAACATCAAAATGGAGAATGGAACACACAAATTTTACTTTGCACAGCCTCCCGAAAAGATTAATTCAAAGATAAAGCATGAAGCATACAGTGCTCACCTTTGATAATTTTACATTGACTTCTGTACTCATAATCTTTGCTGCAATGGTGGATTCAACCTGAATTTTGTAAATTAAGCACAATATGACATAATATAACAGACAGTTAAATAGTAGGGAGCTGTACATCTGCTGTAATTTCAGAGGCATGTACTAGAAATTAATTAGAAAATGGTAAATAAGTGACACATGATAAATAAACCTAAAAGGAACATGTTACATAAAGAACTCTTGCGTCCCACACGCCTACATTTAAATCACAATTAGACATATTGATAGTAGCTCATGTAGATCATCAATAAAGATGTTCTAATTCAGTAACAAAAAATAGATATTGAGTGTGGTTTTTCTACACCCCAGCTCGGTGCACCCCTCCTACACCCACGCAAGAAAACATAGCAAAACTTTTAGAGAACATCTGAAACTTTGTGGGAATGATTATGAACAAATATTATAGTTGCTTGCAAAGTTTGGTGGTCAAATGACATTCGATGTCATTTGACCACCAAACTTGGCAAGCATCTATAACGTTTGTTCATAATCATTCCCACTAAGATTCAAACTTTTTTTAAATGGTTTGCTATATTTTCTTGCTAGGGTGCACCGAGCAGGGGCTCAGCCACTACTTCCCCATAGATATTCCAAACTTTCAACTATATGATCCTACATCCACCCTGAAACCAACTTTTACAGAACTTTATTTATTTAGGGTTTTTATCATTTATGCCACCGGTTGTGTCCCACTACTCGGTTTTGCCACTAGGAATTTCAACCGCTCAAAAATGCCATCGCTTCGTGAGACACATGTCAAAAATGCCACTGGACACCATTATTGTGATCTCAAATCTCTTTTGCCATGTTATAATGACATAAATACCTATGGATCAATATGCCAGCTTTCCCTCTATCTCACTACAATAAAGTGTGGGGCCTACTTGATCCCAACAGCGTTCTTATTTTCCCGTAAAATTATTGCTTGGTTACTCCTAACAAATGGGGCCACACTTATCATTGTGAGATAGAGAGAACCGACATGTGGGTCTAGGCTTATTTTTGTCATATAACATGGTCAACAGGTTTGACGTGAAAATAACAATGTCTAATGGCATTTTTGAGCAAACATCTAACAGAACGATGGCATTTTTTAGATATCTAATGGCATTTTTGAGCAAGAATCTCACGGATCGATGATATTTTTGAGTAGTTGTAACTTCTAATGGCAAAACTGAGTAGTGAGACACAACCAGTGGCATAAATGATAAAAACCCTATTTATTAAAACACCTAACCAAATCTTTTCCTTCAAAGCTATTCTCAAGGATTAACTTTTCCCCTTCTAGACTCAGAGTTACTCCCTCCAGTTCACAATAAGCTTTTGGATATGGACAAGGACATGGTCTCCAAAACATAGCTTTGACCACTAATTCTATTAAAATATATTTCTAAATCCCAGTAAAATTTAGATGTTATAGAAGTACTTCTCAAGACAAAGGTACACATAGAAATATTTCAGGTAGCTAACATAAATATCTTAAAGAGATATAAGAGTCAAAGTTTTATAAGTTTTGGCTAGACGCGTATCCAAAACGTCAAGTTTTTTGTAAACTGGAGGAAGAATATATGTACTCACAATAAGAAATGAATTACAACATAAATGTAAACATACTTTATTGTAGTGTCGATTTACAGATGAGGGATACAATTTAATAACTGTCCTTAGCAAATCAATCGCTTCATCCTACAAATACAGACAGAAGTAGATTAAATATTTACTATTGCATGCTTGGAGTCAAACAGAGTAAGCCTGTGGATGAAAACAACATACCACCACTGGACCATTTTCATTTAAAAGCAGTAGCAATGGTTCAACAACTCTTCCAGCAAAGGATGATGCCTCTTTCTTTAAGTTCAAAAATTTCGCCAATCTAATCAGAGAACAGGTCATGTTGCTTTCGACTGAACAAAAAAGAGTAGCACACAAAAGAAAGGGCAATGGATATGGATATATTGTCGAGCTTTAGTTTCAAATAATCACATTCACAATACTACAAAGTACCGGCAATCCAACTATGTGCTTGACCGCTTGAGCAAGTAAAAGGACATTGCTTTCATGACATACCTCACAAATAGATCAGACATGGAAGTACAAGAGACCACAGTAACAAGTTGCAAGCTAGACGGTCCCTGCTAGGTGGGAAAAAAGATATATCAGATTAATAGGCCATGCTTAATCTCAATCAGTCAAACTTGCTAGTGTATAAAGCCAAGCCAATGAGCGCAGTGAAGCCATAAAGATAACTAGCACTACTACACACCTATCAAAAGAAAAATATACAGAATAGAATAGGTCAAATAATGAGAAAAAAATGCCATCATCTGCAAGTTCAATTTGTGATATAATTTTCCAAATGCAAAGATTTGTACTTAGATCAATATGGAATAATATGGATGGTGTTACATAATATAATTTCCGATTGATTGGTTGCAGTGATAGCTTACCATGCATCAGATATATTATAATTTTAGAGAAAAGTGATCTAGTGAACAAATGCAGTTTTATAATAGACTGAACACCTACAATTTAAATATAGAAGAAAATGCTGACTGGCATTTCATTCTTCGGTTTACTAGAAGTGACCTCAAAACAATCACAATATAATCAAAAATAAGGAAAAATAGCAATATCCACAAAGAAAGTTATGAAGAACCACAAACACAGGCAGTCAGAAGGTGCTAAGACAAACAGACTTAAGTTAACCCAAGGGACATTAAATTTACACGGATATCACTCCCACAGGGAGCAATGCCGAGGACAGATTTCTTCATCTGCTTTCTCCTAGGTGTAGTAAATCTAAACATCACATATAATTTCATGGAAGTTGTCTTAGGCCAATCAACTAGTATGACGTAAAATGTAATTCCAGCAAACGTTGATCACATCTGGAATATCTAAATAATTCATTTCATGGAAGTTGTCTTATCCATGAAGGAGGTCAATCAAATAGTATGACATCAAGTGTAATTCCAGCAAAGGTTGATCACATCTGGAATATCTCTATACTTCCAAGATATTCACTACCTTCATGTCTATAATCTGCTTGGAATTTAATTAGCTCAACCAATTTAAACAAACTTAAACACATTTTTTATGAAGTTAATAATGGGATTCTCAAGACATTAGAACAGTGATGAAACATGGGGTCAGAGTGGGGGGGGGGGG
>LR738712.1:182034730-182100684 GCA_902687465.1 Secale cereale | reverse complement strand
GGGGGGGGCACACAATTGCTCAGAATAAAAACAAAACGAGAACATAAAATTCCACGTAAAACTGAAGCAAACAATGTGCAATACCTGCAAGTTCCTCAGAATCTTCTCAAACCAATCAGAGTATGATTCAGCAAAGCGCTCACTGCTGCACTCTTGGAAAGTCACGCCAAGAAAACAAGTTCCCAACCAACAACTATATGGCTAAAGATTTATAAACAGAGGACGCCAATATTAGTAAAGCATGTCTGATACATTTTCTTTTACATCAAAGATTTAACAACTGTTAAAGCTATCAGAAAAACAGTTACAGATGTTTAGATTTTATTCTTAGAATATGTTGTATATTGTTCGAGCATGCATGTTTCTGCAGCACAGAACAACAAAAATATAATACTTGCCAGAATAAAACTATCTAACCAGATGACATAATTCATACTCCCTTCGTTCCGAAATATAGGCCTTTTTAGAGATTTCAATATGGACTACATACGGAGCAAAATAAGTGAATCTACACTCTAAAATATGTCTATATACATCCGTATGTATATAACTTTAAAATGGGGTGGTGACAAGTAGCACTGAGGAAACATAACAGAACTAAAGTTTCAGTGGTGTACAGCAACAACTAGCTCAAATCTGCACACCTTGTCACATTGGGTTTATAGTATACAAGTGCAACACAGGTTCAGCATTATGATAGAGAGATTTTTTTTTACAGTAGCAAATTAGCCCAAATTAGCAAAGTACGGTGGAGGGGGGTCATAAGGCAACATACCGAGTCGCTCTGCACGAGCTCGCCGACGCGCTCGACCCAGGCGTCGACCGTGGCGCGCCACGCCTCGGCGAGCTTTTTGTCCGACCGGTCCTGGAGGACCTCGTTGAGGAGGCCGTGCGTGCGCACCGCCTCGAGAATGGAGGCAAGCTCCTCCGGCGGGACGGTGCTCCCCGGCTGCGGCATCCACTCGCCAACCACCACTCGGAGCAGACGTGGCTTAAGCCAGTTGTCGTTGACGTCCGCGAGGAAGCCGACGGCGCCGGCCATCGCTGGTTAGTGAGGGGTCTGTGACTGGAGGTGGGCTGAAAGACGGCTCGGCCGGACTTGGGGTGGAATAGGGACGGGGTGCAGGCGGAGCGCGCAGTTGGAAGGAGAGACCGAACAAGGCGGCGGCTCCGGGACGGAGGGATGGGACGCCGTAAAACCCTAGCGTCTTCGAACAGCAGAGTTTGGGAAGTTTAAAAAGAAAATTAACTTTGGTCTACAAGAAAAAAAGAAAACTAACGGACTTTCTCGAGAGGGTGCGTGCTAGGCTTCTGCGGACGGATCTTTATTCATAGAGCATCTTCCACAGCCGCGCTATACTAGCGGCGCGTCGCAAAAAACGTCATTTTAGCGCGCGCGCAACGCGTCGGACAGCTCCAGCGGGCGTGCAAAAAACGCGCGCGCTCTAAAACGAGTTGGACGCGCTGGTGAAAGCCCCATCCCGCGCTGTTGATTTGGTGCGTCCACTTCCGCGCGCGGCACACTCGAGCGCGCGCGAACTCTCCTTTCTTCTTTCTTCCCGCCCGCGCGCTCCGGCTCTCCCGCGCTCGTTCCTCTCTCTCGTGCTCGCTCGCCCCCATCCGGCCGCGCCGCTGCCGCCGCTCGCGCCCCCGGCGACCTCAGCGCTTCCCCGGCCTATCCCGGCGCCGCCCCCGCGCCCGCCGGCGACTCGCGCTTCCCGGTCTGCCTCCGCTGGCGCCCGCCGCCCGCGCCCGCCGGCGACCGTTCAGGCGCTTCGTCGGCCTCCCCGCGCCGCTGCGCTTCCGCCCCACCCCCTCCTAGTCCGACCGGACCTCGCGCGCCTCCGACGTCCGAGGAACAGCGCCCGACGGCTCGCTGTCGCGCCGCGCCCGCAAGGTGTTCGACAAAACACCTACAAGGTATGTATTGCTCCAAACTGAATTTGGTGCATATTTTGATTGTTGTAATAACTATTTATTATTGATTTATTTTGTTTGTTTGATCGTTTTTCTTCTATTTGTTGAATTGTATATGTGGTTTGTGCTTGCTGCGCGCGCTGCATTTTTGCGCACCGCCGGAGCGGCGCGCGCGCGCTGCATTATAGCGCTGCTGCTGGAGCCAGCGCTACGCGGCGCGGCAAACCAGCCGAAGCGCGCGCGGCAAATGCGTTTTTTGGGCGCGGCGCGTAGCGCGGCTGTTGTAGATGCTCTTAATGGAGCAGTTGGTAGTCTTTGTTCTAGGGTTTTTCTCGTCCCATCTCCCACTTCATCTGATTTTTTTTCAACTGGTTTTTTTCGTCACCCCATCCCCACCCCACCCCACTCACCGCAGGCAGTCGGAACAAAACACCTCGCAAAAAAAGCACTTCTATCGATCCCTTCGAGAACGACGACGCCACCGCCGCCGGATCTCGCACCACCACACCCTCCTCACCTCACGCACGCACTAAAAAAACATGTCCGCACGAACCACCGCTCCTCCAGATCACATACCCGCTCCCTCCCTCAATCCCCAGCTCCGCCGCCGCACCCCAATTCTCGATCTAGATCTTCATCTCACGCCGACGCGATGTCTCCCGATGATCACCAGATTTTGTTTCGCAGCTAGGTTTCCCCCCTCCCAGTGTGCTCCCTCTGGCATGTTGTCCCTCGCCGCCCCACCCGCCCTCACGCACCACCTCCATGGGATCTGTCGCCTTGCTGCTGCGGGCGTGGATCAAGAGCAAGGGAGCCGGGAGGGAGCGATGGCCACTGGCCGCCTCACATCGAGATTAAAGGCCATGACTCCTTTGCCACTGTGGTCATGCGCTCTGCGCTCGGAGTCGCCGCCTCTTTGGCTGATGTGACGCCAGGGTCGACTTGGGCTGGAACTTCCTGTGCGGCGAGAAGCCATATGTCTAATGCCCCGATCTCGCGCCGGAGCGTGCGCAATCCTCCTCGCGCGTGTAGGCGCAGATGCGGCCGTCACCTCCATGTTGTTGGTATGGATTTTCGATCCATTAATCATGGATGTCAACGCCATCTCCATGTTCTTCTTTCTATCTATCTTCGTCCTTTTCTATTTTGATTCTTATATCTTGCCAACTTGATTACTTGATTGAAAACTTATTACCAATGGGAGTGATGGTGTTGGCAAGGTAGCCTTTGTGGTCACATCCCGATTCCGGCATGGGAGTGATGTTCGTGCCCGAGTATGCTGGTGTCTCTCGGCATCCTGGAGTCCGGCACCGTCCTTTCCAGCTTGGTCACCGTTGGCATGCGTGACGCGCTCCTCGCTTATGGTGTGCATGTTCATGGACATTTGGATGTACGGGGTGGGCTATGATCATCGCACTAACGCAATCGATGGAGTCCACCATAACCACACTGCATGCATGCCAATGGCGTCGGAGCAAGCTCCATCAGCTTTGACTGTAGAGGTCGGTCTAGATGGTCTCAGGGAGCATCACCGGCTGGGCCAACATCCTCTATCGGCCGCGACATGTGTCACACTAGGGCTAGCACAACAATGGTTGGTACTCGCCCCTTTGTGTCTGAAGGATCCCAAAATACCTCCGGATATTGTGCTTTTGTAGCTCTATTTGAGAAGCCACGATAATGTCAATCTCAGCGTTGGGATCCAGAAATATCTTTGAATGTATGGTACTTAATTACTACTCCACTGATATGTTCATAACTACCAACTAAAAAACATACCCGCATGATCAGATTTGTAGACAACAGTTTGTATTGTTGTTGGTTGTTTGTTGTTCAGGGATCTACAAAAGGACACAACCACAATAGTGCAAGGATCTGCTGAAGCAGTGGTTGTAAAGGCTCCGCGTGAGTGATTCCGTGGAAGGGCAATGAGAGTTCTAGAAAGAGGTAAGGTGATATTTGGTTACTCAATATGATTAGTTTATTCATGGATCCTTAGATGCATTTGATCATGATAAATTAATCTATATTCATCACGAAAACATCTACATGTGCGATGGCATACTAATTCACCCATATGTGACCAGATTTAGTATTATAAATGACTAACTTTAAATAGACCATCACAATTTTCACAGGAACAAACTCAATGACCTTTTTCTTGGAATAAAAGGAACATGATCTCCCATATTCAATAACCAAACTAGAGAGTATATAGAGAACTTAGTTATTGTATTGCTTAGGCATAGCCAATCTGGAGCAACGGTAGACACACGGGGAGAGTTTTACGGGATTAACGGGAATAGCTTGGTTGGGATCTTTTTGTTGGACAAAAATAAGGGTATGAAGGACCCACCCCCACTAAAAATAGGTGGGGGTAGTTAGGAAGGCAATCCGTGAAAGGACCATAAAAACCCCGTGCGTTTGCTTTTTCCCGGGTGGAAGCACTTAGAACAGGTGCAGAACTTACACAAATTCCATCTCCCTCATTTTTGATCAATTACATCTATATTCTTGATTGCAAGGTCGTGTGGATTGTATTTTTTTTATTATGGCCAGTCGTGAGATCGATAGTTTTGGATGCAGGTTTGCAGGTTCATTGGAACAAATGTTCAAAAGGAAGATGCATTGTAAGAATTACAGTAAGAAGTTCAACTACGAGCCCAGACATGAGGTATTTTAACCGCCAACAGAGGGTGTGTTGCGCTAAAAATTAGTAATCTTCGCACCAAATTCTTAGGTCACTGGCCAGATTAGTGCCCATTGTCATTGTGCATCTCTGGTAACTATTTTAGAACTAGCAAAAATCTGAGTAGGGCTGGAACAAAATGAACACCCAGGGTTCGAGTACCTCTACTATGATATAATGATCTTCCAAACAGGTGTCATTTCCTTATCAAGATGGTTCTCGTGATTTAGGAAAACTTACAACACCTCAATGGTCTTCGCACTAGATTAGTTCTCGTGATTTAGGAAAACTTACAACACCTCAATGGTTCTCGTTATTCTTTCTTGAATTTATAGGTTGAAACCAACAGGGCATTGTAAACTTTGATTACACTTTGTGGGAAACCAATTACTTCATGGCCAGAGGTGAATTTGGAATGGAGATTTCAGTTGAGAAGATATTCCTTGCACAGGAAATGATGATCTACAAGTGCAACCTTGCTGGTGAGCCTGTTGTCACAGCGATTGTAGGCCGAACTGATTTTTTATATACAACTTATAGGCCGGACAGATTTTTTTACTTGCCCTCATGAAGCTGTAGACTATACACATAAGTTACTGATTTTGCATGCTATACTTGTGTAAATGTTGTTCCACCTTCCCACTTTGTAATTTCAAGGCCATTTCAGATGATCTAGACATTTAATGTATGGAATTTACGTTGGCACTAAATAAGGAATATTGGAAGATAGCATGCCAAAGTATCTGTTATGAGGTAAAAAATAATAATTTTCTCACTTTAATATTTTAGTCACGACTTGTATTTTTATTTACTAACCTCTCTTCATAATTATTTTTGAATTATATTTAGCTTTTTAGAAAGTTGTAAAGAATAATTCTATTTTTTTTGGGTAGTCAATCAAATTATGGTTCTTGGTTAAAGACCTCTTGATGAACGAGACCCCATGCAGTAGCGACAATGACCACATGGAAGAGATTAAGAACATCAGCAACATCTTGCGATGTTCCTCCTCATCGTGGTTGTCACCACCGAATAATGACGACCAGCTCATTAGACCGCTACTAGAGCATTGGAGCCTTCTCGAGAAGGCAACACACCTGAGATCGGGAGAGAGTGAGCGAGAGAGCGGGAGAGATCGAGGGAGGGAGGGAAGGGGGAATTGGGATAGAGATCTTGCACACATTGGTAGGAAAAACATGTTCTGAAATATAAATGAGATTTGATGGTAAGTCATCATTGTGTTTGTTCCCTATCTGTCATATACCGTAACCTTAATGTCAGATGTATTGTAGAATTATCTTTTTTGATAAATATATTTTAAACCATTGATATTTTAGTATAATTGTAAATTTGTCCATCCACCTCAAGAAACATTTTTAGTTGATGGATGGAAGAAAGAAAAAAAAAGTCGCCAATGCAGCCCATTGCAACGCACGGGCGTTTTACTAGTATTCTTAAAAGATTCGTGGCCTCACGAGCCGTTTGATTGAATGACTCGAGCCGTCTGTTCCTCATTTTTTATTTTCCTACAATAAGGCATTTGTTGCAAACTCAATCCTGCGACAAGATCCTTGTTGCAAAAAAAAAATCTTTTTTTCTACAACAAGACACTTGCAAACTTCATTCCTGCAGACCCCTCTTCCCAAATTTACTACATCTCCAGTTTCTTCTCTGATTTTATGCAACAAGACCCTTGTTGCAAAATTTACAGCATCATTTCTGGCCTCTTTTGTTGTACTCCTGTAACAAGACCCTTGTTGCAATAAAACGTAACCTCATCGCAACCGCCATTGCAACAACGTCGTTGTTGCAGGAACTGTTTTTGCGCACGGTACTGACATTTGTGGCTGGCCTCGAGGAGACAGCTGACATGGATGTCCACATCGATGCTCCTCTAGGGCGACAGTGACGTGCCTCGCACAGAAAAAGAGAAAGGAGGAGGGTGTGGGTAGAGGAGGAGCGGCATTTGGGTTGATGCACATTCATGGAAGTGAGGTAGAGGTAAGAGACGAGGTTGGGGAAGAAGACGTGGATGTGGTATGTTCATTGGAGATAAGAAGGAAAAGGAGAGCGGTGGATGTGGTCTGTTCATTGGAGATAAGAAGGAAAAGGAGAGCGGTGGCTCAGGCCCGCGTGGGGACGTGGCGTGCAAAGAAGGCAGTGGACGGATGCTAGAAATCCGTCGGTTGATGGGAATTATTTCCCTTCTCAAAATGCATTTAAAAATCAAAATGTGACGCATATAAGTTGGGCGACGCTACGCGTCCGCAGACCGATTTTCTAATTTTATCCGTCGGCTCGACGACCGTTGGATGCCCGACCTGATAGCCGCCCGGTCTACTGTCCGCACCCCGCATGCCCACTAGTTATTTCCCGCAACAACCGCTCTGTTGCAAAAACATTAGCACTCTTGCTCCCGGCCCCCGATAGATCTGCACACCGCATGGTTTCGCAATAAGAGCAATTCCTACAACAATGCTCTTGTTGCAAGATCTGGTCTTCTCTGATTTCCTACAGCAATGCTCTTGTTTCCTGAAGCTCCATCTAGCAAATCCCATCAACAATCTTTAATGAGCTCTTGTTTTCTGAAACACTAGCTCTGTTCCACTATGAATAATGAACACCTGCGTGAAAAAACAATAGCTCTGTTTCAGAAACAATAGCTCTGTTTCAGAAATAATAGCTCAGTTTCAGAAACGGCTCTGGCGACTCCGGCGAAGCTGTGATGCACCGGCGGATGTTGCGACAACGACGGAGCAGGAGGTGGGGCCGCTGTTGTGCTTCTCAACTGCGCTTGAAGCAACGATAGATGCAGAAGCAGAAGCGGCAGGCTAGGAGCACGCGGGCTGGAGTTGCAGCAAGCATTAGCAACCGTGGTAGACGGCTGATGGGGCGGGGGTCTTTGGTTGAGTGCGGGGGCAATGGGTACACGAGAGAGAGGAGAGGAAGAGATGAGGATGAAAATTCTCGGTGAAGAGGATGGATAAGGTTGGGACGTGGGGAGTGGGACGGGACCACTGGGGCACGTGGCGGACACCAAAGGCGGCTGATGGAGCGGTGGAAATCAGCCGGTTGAATAGGGTCGTTTCCCATATAAGTTTCGGAAAAGCTTGTGGTCACCCGGCAGGTCTTTCCACGCGCGTAGTTTGCCTCCCCGAGCGTTCGATCTGTTGTTAATCAGACGGTCAGGCATCACCTTCACCTACTTCACGTTCTTGCAACTCCACCTTTGTTTCAGAATCATTTTCTGCAACTCGGTGATAATCCCCAAGTGCAAGGAACCATCGTAGCAATTTCCAAAGGTGGACGTGATAAGTATGGAGTGTCGAACCCACAAGGAGCTAAAGGTAAGATCAATATTCTCTCAAGTCCTATCGGCCACTGATACAACTCTACGTACACCGAACGTTTGCTTCCATCTAGAAACGAGAAATAAAACTACGTTGTGGGTATGAAGAGGATAGCTTTGCATGATATCGGAGAACTAAAATATAAAAATAGGTGTTGTTATCATAAAGTTAGAATATATTACTATATATTATAAATAGCGAGTGTGGAATAATGATGGATCAGTGTGCGGAATTGTCCTAGGCAATTGTTAACAAGATCGGTAGTCGTCATTGCAATTTCATATGAGGGAGAGGCATAAGTTAACATACTTTCTCTTCTTGAATCATATGCACATATGATTGGAACTGTAGCAAGCATCCGCAACTACTAAAGATCATTAAGGTAAAACCCAACCATAGCATTAAAGTACAAGGTCCCCTTTATCCCATACGCAACAACCCCCTTACTCGGGTTTAAGCTTTTATCACTTTAGCAACCCACTATAAGCGAATCATGAACGTATTGCAACACCCTACAACGGGAATCCTTCACATGTGCGCAGCACGGAAGGCGCCATAGGACAACACCAAAATAAAACATACAACTCAAACCAATCTAGATCATCAATCAACCCAAAAGACAAAGGAAATCTACTCAAAACATCATAGGATGGCAACACATCATTGGATCATAATATGTGGCATAAAGCACCATGTTCAAGTAGGGGATTACAGCGGGGTGCGGGAGAGTGGATCGCGTAAAAGAGATGAGGATGGTGATGATGATGGTGATGTTGATGAAGACGATCACCGCGACGATGATTCCCCCGATGGCACTCTGGCACCACCGAGAGAGAGGGGGAGAGGTTCTCCCCCTTGTTCTTCCTCCTCCATGGCCTCCCCCCTAGATGGGGAGAGGTTCTCCCTCTGGTCCTTGGCCTCCATGACGATGATGGTCCCCTCCGGGATCCTCCTCCATGGCCTTCGGTGATGATGGCCCCCTCCGGCAGGGTGTCAAAGAGGGCCTAGATTGGTTTTTCGTGGCTACAAAGGCTTACGGCGGTGGAACTCCCGATCTCTCTTCTGATCTGTTTTTTTGGATTTATAGGAGTGGTTGGCATCGGTTTTACGTCAGGGGGCCCCACGAGGCGATGACAAGATGGGGGGGGGGCGCCCCCACCCTTGTGGTGGCCCCGGGACTCCTCTTCCATATCTTTTTCTCCCAGTATTTTTTATAGTTTCCAGAAAAATTCTCCGTTGGTTTTCAGCTCGTTTTGAGAACTTTTATTTCTGCACAAAAACAACACCACAGTAGTTCTGCTGAAAACAGCGTCAGTCCAGGTTAGTTCTAATCAAATCATACCAAAATCATATGGAATTAATGTAAATATGGCATGAATACTTCATAAATTATAGATACGTAGGAGACGTATCACCATCCCCAAGCTTAATTCATGTTCGTCCTCGAGTAGGTAAATGATAAAAGAAATAATTTATGAAGTGTGAATGCTAACAAGTGCACAAGTTTGATCAATGATAATTTCAACCACTTTTTGTAGCATCATCATTACAATAGTTCATCTCATAAAACTTCTTATGATCAAGTAACAAGCTATTCACATGTTAAAGCATAGATCATAGACTTTCTTGAAAACTAATAAACTATCTTCTCAGTCATCAAACAATTGCAATTCATCTTATTTTCAGGAAGGGTCTATGTAAGAGCTTTGATTTAGCAAATCTCACACACTCAACTATCATTTAATATTTCACAATTGCTAACACTCACGTGATATTTATGGGTTCAAAATTTTAATCGGACACAGAGAAAGATAGGGGCTTATAGTTTTGCCTCCCAACCTTTTACCTCAAGGGTAATGTCAACAATAATACTTTACGAAAACCTACATCCGAGTGGACATATATATCTAGATCTAGCTCCAACATATTGTGCTTGCCAAAGGATAAAAGTAAAAAGGAAAGGTGGTGATCACCATGACTCTTGTATGAGGATAGGGGATAAAAATAAAAGATAGGCCCTTCACAGAGGGAAGCAGAGGTTGTCATGCGCTTTTATGGTTGGATACACAAAATCTTAATGCAAAAGAACGTCACTTTATATTGCCACTAGTGATAAGGACCTTTATTATGCAGTCAGTCGCTTTTATTTCGTCCACATCACAAGTTCTTATAAAGCTTATTTTATTCACACTAATAGATCATACATATTTAGAGAGCAATTTTTATTGATTGCACCGATGACAACTTACTTGAAGGATCTTACTCAATCCATAGGTAGGTATGGTGGACTCTCATGGCAAAACTGGTTTAAGGGATGTTTGGAAGCACAAGTAGTATCTCTACTTGGTGCAAAGAATTTTGGCTAGCATGAGAGGGAAAGGCAGACTCAACATGTTGGAGGATCTATGGCAATATAACTTCTACTAGTATGTAAGAAGACATAACCCATTATGTTGTCTTCCTTGTCCAACCTCAACTTTTTAGCATGTCGTATTTTAATGAGTGCTCACAACTACAAAAGATGTCCAAAATAGTATATTTATATGTGAAATCTCTCTTCCTTCAATATTCTTTCATGAAGTGCTCAAGTGACCAATGTTGTGTTTGTTAACCTTTAATAAATTTACCACCTATGCTTCTTATATGTGAAGTCATTACTCCCCATGGGATAAGTATATGAAACATATATAATTACAAATTTATGATACTCTATTCATTCAACTATTTACTCATAGGATATAAGTGAAGCATGCGAGTAAAAATGACAAACTACTCCAAAAAGATATAAGTGAAGAACACCGAGTAGTCAAATAATTAACTAGCCATGGGAGGACTCTCTCTCATTCAAGATTTTAGATCCAATTATTTTATTAAACAGCAAGTACAATGAAAATACGCTCCAAATAAAACACATATCATGTGATGAAAGGTATACTGATGGTTTTGAAGACGAAAGAGGGGATGTCTTCCGGGGCATTCCCAAGCTTAGGCGTTTGAATCTTCCTTGAATATTACCTTGGGATGCCTTGGGCATCCCCAAGCTTAGGGTCTTTCCACTCCTTATTCTCCGCATATCGACATCTTACTCAAAACTTGAAAACTTCAATCACACAAAACTTAACGGAACTTCGTGAGATGGGTTAGTATGTTAAAGACAAATCATTTACTTTCGCACCGCCAAGATAAGATTCATAATTGTTCTCACACAATTCCTAATGTACCCTACCATTTCCACAATTTATATTAACCAATATAATCCATAGAAACTATAAAGACAAGCAAACTATGTATTGAAAATAAAATCTGTCAAAAACAGAACAATCTGTAATGATCTGGACAACCATCATACTTATGCAACTCTAAAAATTCTTAAAAAAAAGGACAACATAGGCAATTTGTATATCAATCATGTGTAAAAATTTCATCTAATTATCACGTTCCAGTGATTTATTGAATTTTCTGCATTGGACGCAAAACTTTCTGTTTTTGCACATAATCAAGTCAACTATCATCCACACTATCCCAAAGGTTTTGCTTGGCACTTTATTGAAACAAAAGCTATAAAAAATGATTACTATGGTAGCTTAATCATGTGGACACATAAAAACAGTAGGTAAAAGTATTGGGTTGTCTCCCAACAAGCGCTTTTCTTTAATGCCTTTTTAGCTAGGCATGTTATTTTAATGATATTCTTCCAAGCCCAATTTCAATGATAGTCTTAATCCTACTCCAAAAGATATAAGTGAAGTTCATGGAGCATTCTACAATGAATATATATATATATATATACCAACATCCAAGCTCAAAATATATATAAGTGAAGCACAGGAAGCATTCCATAAAGCCATACTCAAAAGATTTAAGTGAAGCACGAAGAACATTCTATAAAGTCATACTCAAAAGATTTAAGTGAAGCACAAAGAGCATTCTATAAAATCATGAAGGACCATCTCATACTAGCATGGTGCATAAAGGAAAAAAAGGAAAAATAAACTCAAAAGACACATATCATGTGAACGAAACAAAAACCGAGGTATACCGAGAATTGTTGAAGAAGAAAGATGGGATGCCTTCTCGGGCATCCCCAAGCTTAGATGCTTGAGTATACTTGAAATATTTACTTGGGGTGCCTTGGGCATCCCCAAGCTTGAATTCTTGTCTCTCTGTATTCTTCTTATATCGAAACCTCCTCGATCTTCGAACACTTCACACAAAACTTAACAAAAACCTTGTGAGATCCGTTAGTATAATAAAGCCAATCACTACTTTTAGGTATTGTTGTAGACTCATTCTAATTTCATATTAGCATTATATCTACTGTATTACAACTTCACCATGGTTCATACCACCCGATACAACCCATAGATTCACCAAAATAAGTGAACAACACATTTAGATACATTAAAACTGAGCACCCTCCCAGCCCTCAGATGCCATCAGCGTTTCTAATCGTTGGATCGCCACTTTTAGTCGTTTTTTGCCGTCCGATTAGCTCTTAATACCACATTGATGCTTCGTTCCGATCCGAATGAGTGACAGTCTGATCGGGCCGCTGCTCTCGTGGCTTTTTTGGGCGTCCGAGATTGAACTGGGCCTATACCAGGCTCCCGTGCTCCAAAACAGGTACCTAAAACACACGATGCCTCGCGAGTCGCTCACGACCCTAGCTCTCTTGTTCGCTCGCAGCCTTGCCTGGCGGCATCTCTCCATGGTCTTCCTTCCCGACCTTTCCTCTCTCTCACGACCTGTGGATGCAAACCTTGATCTGCAGTATCCTTCTCTAGATCTTGACTTTTAGTGGCGGCAACCATCGCAAGGGTCGCAGACCCTCCCACTAGCAGATCCTAGGTGTCCTCTCCAAGCAAGACCTCAACCTAGGGCGGACCTATGTCGGCCGCCATCACCGGCTCATCCAACGGACCAGAAGGACACCAAGAAGAGCGCGCCTTCTGGCACGAGGTGCGTCCTGGTCGCCCACCGTGGCGTTGGCCTCAGCACTGGCATATGGTATTCATTCCTTATGGATGTTCAAACCATAAGTATGATCGTGGTGTGATACAATGTGTTCGTTTTCCCATAAGAAAAGTTGCCTGCTGATTTTTCTTTTCTTTAGATGACATTCTTTGTTTTGTTACTCTTATGCATGTGACAGTAAGACATTATAAATTGTATATGCGTGAGTTCTTCTCCATTGGCTTGTTGGGGAACGTAGTATTTCAAAAAAAATCCTACGATCACGCAAGATCTATCTACCAGATGCATAGCAACAAGGGGAAGAGTGTGTCTACGTACCCTCGTAGACCGAAAGCGGAAGCGTCTAGTGACGCGGTTGATGTAGTCGAACTTCTTTGTGATCCAACCGATCAAGCACCGAACGTACGGAGCCTCCGCGTTCAGCACACGTTCAGCTTGATGACGTCCCACGAGCTCTTGATCCAGTAGAACCTCGCGGGAGAGTTTCGTCAGCACGATGGCGTGGTGACGGATATGCTGAAGTTACCGGCACAGGGCTTCGCCTAAGCACTTCAACAGTATGACCGAGGTGTGTTTATGTGGAGGGGGCACCGCACACGGTTGGAAAGATCAACTTGTGTGTCTAGAGGTGCCCCCTGCCCCCGTATATAAAGGAGCAAGGGGGAGGCCGGTCGGCCCCCTATGGCGCGCCTAGAGAGGCAATCCTACTAGGAATAGCATTGCAATCCTATTCCTAGTAGGAATCCACCAAGAGGGAGATAGGGGGGAGGAAGGAGAGGGAGAGGGAGAAGGAAAGGATCGCCGCCCCCTCCTTTCCTTGTCCAATTTGGACCAAGGGGGAGGGGCGCGCGGCCCAGCCTTGGCCGTCCCTCTCTCTTTCCACTAAAGCCCATTAGGGCCCATAGCTTCCCCGGGGCGGGGTCCGGTAACCCCTCCCACACTCCGGTTTATTCCAAAACTTTTCGGAACACTTCCGGTGTCAGAATATAGTCGTCCAATATATCAATCTTTACGTCTCGGACATTCCGAGACTTCTCGTCATGTCCGTGATCTCATCCGGGACTCTGAACTACCTTCGGTACATCAAAACTCATAAACTCATAATACCGATCGTCATCAAACGTTAAGCGTGCGGACCCTACGGGTTCGAGAACTATGTAGACATGGCCGAGACTCATCTCCAGTCAATAACCAATAGCGGAACCTAGATGCTCATATTGGCTCCTACATATTCTACGAAGATCTTTATCGGTCAAATCGCATAACAACATACGTTGTTCCCTTTGTCATCGGTATGTTACTTGCCCGAGATTCGATCGTCGGTATCTCAATACCTAGTTCAATCTCGTTACCGGCAAGTCTCTTTACTCGTTCCGTAATACATCATCTCGTGACTAACTCATTAGTCATTTGCTTGCAAGGCTTATTATGATGTGTATTGCCGACAGGGCCCAGAGATACCTCTCCGACACTCGGAGTGACAAATCCTATTCTTGATCTATGCCAACACCACGAACACCTTCGGAGACACCTGTAGAGCATCTTTATAATCACCCAGTTACGTTGTGACGTTTGATAGCACACAAGGTGTTCCTCCGGTATACAGGAGTTGCATAATCTCATAGTCATATGAACATGTATAAGTCATGAAGAAAGCAATAGCAGTAAAACTAAACGATCATAGTGCTAAGCTAGCGGATGGGTCTTGTCCATCACATCATTCTCCTAATGATGTGATCCCGTTGATCAAATGACAACTCATGTCTATGGCTAGGAAACTTAACCATCTTTGATCAATGAGCTAGTCTAGTAGAGGCATACTAGGGACACTCTATTTTGTCTATGTATTCACACATGTACTAAGTTTCCGGTTAATACAATTCTAGCATGAATAAAAGACATTTATCATGATATAAGGAAATACAAATAACATATTTATTATTGCCTCTAGGGCATATTTCCTTCAGTCTCCCACTTGAACTAGAGTCAATAATCTAGATTACAAAGTAATGATTCTAACACCCATGGAGTCTTGGTGCTGATCATGTTTTTCCCGTGGAAGAGGCTTAGTCAACGGGTCTACAACATTCAGATCCGTGTGTATCTTGCAAATCTCTATGTCTCCCTCCTTGACTAGATCGTGAATGGAATTGAAGCGTCTTTTTATGTGCTTTGTTCTCTTGTGAAACCTCACAAAAGATTTTCATTGGACCCGATGCACTAGGTATTACACCTAGATCGGATATGAACTCCTTCATCCAGACTCCTTAATTTGCTGCTTCCGAAGCAGCCATGTATTCCGCTTCACACGTAGATCCCGCCACGACGCTCTGCTTGAACTGCACCAACTGACAGCTCCACCGTTCAATAAAAACACATATCCGGTTTGTGACTTCGAGTCATCTGGATGAGTGTCAAAGCTTGCATTGACGTAACCATTTACGACGAGCTCTTTGTCACCTGCATACACGAGAAACATATCCTTTGTCCTTTTTAGGTACTTCAGAATATTCTTGACCGCTGTCCAGTGATCCACTCTTGGATTACTTTGGTACCTCTCTGCTAGACTTATAGCAAGGCACACGTTAGGTCTGGTACACAGCATTGCATACATGATAGATCCTATGGCTGAGGCATAGGGAATGACTTTCATTTTCTCTCTATCTTCTGCAGTGGTCAGGCATTGAGTCTTACTCAACTTCACACCTTGTAACACAGGCAAGAACCCTTTCTTTGACTGGTCCATTTTGAACTTCTTCAAAACTTTATCAAGGTATGTGCTTTGTGAAAGTCCAATTAAGCGTCTTGATCCATCTCTATAGATCTTGATGCCTAATATGTAAGCAGCTTCACCGAGGTCTTTCATTGAAAAATTCTTATTCAAGTATCCTTTTATGTTATCTAGAAATTCTATATCATTTCCAATCAACAATATGTCATCCACATATAATATTAGAAATTCTACAGAGCTCCCACTCACTTTCTTGTCAATACAAACTTCTCCAAAAGTCTGTATAAAACCATATGCTTTGATCACCTCATCAAAGCGTATATTCCAACTCCGAGATGCTTGCACCAGTCCATAGATGGATCGCTGGAGCTTGCATACTTTGTTAGCACCTTTAGGATCGACAAAACCTTCTGGTTGCATCATATACAACTCTTCTTTGAGATATCCATTTAGGAATGCAGTTTTGACATCCATTTGCCAGATTTCATAATCATAAAATGCGGCAATTGCTAACATGATTCAGACAGACTTAAGCATCGCTATGGGTGAGAAAGTCTCATCGTAGTCAACTCCTTAAATTTGTCGAAACCCTTTCGCAACAAGTCGAGCTTTGTAAACAGTAACATTACCGTCTGCGTCGGTCTTCCTCTTGAAGATCCATTTATTTTCGATGGCTTGCCGATCATCGGGAAAGTCAACCAAAGTCCATACTTTGTTCTCATACATGGATCCCATCTCAGATTTCATGGCCTCAAGCCATTTTGCGGAATCTGGGCTCATCATCGCTTCCTCATTGTTCGTAGGTTCATCATGGTCTAGTAACATGACTTCTAGAACTGGGTTGCCATGCCACTCAGGTGCGGAACGTACTCTTGTTGATCTACGAAGTTCAGCAGAAACTTGATCTGAAGCTTCTGATCATCATCATTAGCTTCCTCACTAATTGGTGTAAGAATCACTGGAACCAGTTCCTATGATGTACTACTTTCCAATACGGGAGAAGGTACAATTACCTCATCAAGTTCCACTTTTCTCCCACTCACTTCTTTAGAGAGAAACTCCTTCTCTAGAAAGGATCCATTCTTAGCAACGAATATCTTGCCTTCGGATCTGTGATAGAAGGTGTACCCAACAGTCTCCTTTGGGTATCCTATGAAGACACATTTCTCCGAATTGGGTTCGAGCTTATCAGGTTGAAGCTTTTTCACATAAGCATCGCAACCCCAAACTTTAAGAAACGACAACTTTGGTGTCTTGCCAAACCATAGTTCATAAGGTGTCGTCTCAACGGATTTAGATGGTGCACTATTTAACGTGAATGCAGCTGTATCTAAAGCATAACCCCAAAACGATAGTGGTAAATCGGTAAGAGACATCATAGACCACACCATATCTAATAAAGTACGGTTACGACGTTCGGACACACCATTACGCTGTGGTGTTCCGGGTGGCGTAAGTTGTGAAACTATTCCACATTGTTTCAAATGAAGACCAAACTCGTAACTCAAATATTCACCTCCATGATCAGATCGTAGAAACTTTATTTTCTTGTTACGATGATTCTCTACTTCACTCTGGAACTATTTGAACTTTTCAAATGTTTCAGACTTGTGTTTCATCAAGTAGATATACCCATATCTGCTCAAATCATCAGTGAAGGTTAGAAAATAATGATACCCGCCGCGAGCTTCAACACTCATTGGTCCACATACATCAGTATGTATGATTTCCAACAAATCTGTTGCTCGCTCCATCGTTCCGGAGAACGGAGTTTTAGTCATCTTGCCCATGAGGCATGGTTCGCAAGCACCAAGTGATTCATAATCAAGTGATTCCAAAAGTCCATCACTATGGAGTTTCTTCATGCGCTTTACACCAATATGACCTAAATGGCAGTGCCACAAATAAGTTGCACTATCATTATTAATCTTGCATCTTTTGGCTTCAATATTATGAATATGTGTATCACTACAATCGAGATCCAACAAGAATAGACCACTCTTCAAGGGTGCATGACCATAAAAGATATTATTCATAAAAATAGAACAACCATTATTCTCAGATTTAAATGAATAACCGTCTCGCAACAAACAAGATCCAGATATAATGTTCATGCTTAACACTGGCACCAAATAACAATTATTCAGGTCTAAAACTAATCTCGAAGGTAGATGTAGAGGTAGCGTGCCGACGGCGATCACATCGACTTTGGAACCATTTCCCACGCGCATCGTCACCTCGTCCTTAGCCAATCTTTGTTTAATCCGTAGTCCCTGTTTCGAGTTACAAATATTAGCAACCGAACCGGTATCAAATACCCAGGTACTACTACGAGCATTAGTAAGGTACACATCAATAACATGTATACCACATATACCTTTGTTCACCTTGCCATCCTTCTTATCCGCCAAATACTTGGGGCAGTTCCGCTTCCAATGTCCAGTCCCTTTGCAGTAGAAGCACTCAGTTTCAGGCTTGGCTCCATACCTGGGTTTCTTCGTAGGAGTAGCAACTGCCTTGTTATTCTTCTTGAAGTTCCCCTTCTTCCCCTTGCCCTTTTTCTTGAAACTAGTGGTCTTGTTAACCATCATCACTTGATGCTCCTTTTTTATTTCTACCTCCGGAGCCTTGAGCATAGCGAAGAGCTCGGGAATTGTCTTTTGCATCCCTTGCATATTATAGTTCATCACGAAGCCTTTATAGCTTGGTGGCAGTGATTGAAGAACTCTATCAATAACACTATCCTCGTCAACTTTGCAACCAAGTTGAGTCATATGATTGTAGTACCCAGACATTCTGAGCAAGTGTTCACTGATAGAACTATTCTCCTCCATATTGCAGCTATAGAACTTATTGGAAATCTCATATTTCTCAATCCGGGCATTTGCTTGAAATATTAACTTCAACTCCTGGAACATCTCATATGGTCCATGACGTTCAAAACGTCGTTGATGTCCCGGTTCTAAGCCGTAGAGCATGGCACACTGAACTATCGTGTAGTCATCAGACCGCGTCTGTCAGACGTTCAAAGCGTCTACATTAGTGGGAGGGGGCTTGTCACCTAGCGGTGCTTCAAGGACATAATTCTTCTGTGCAGCAATGAGGATAATCCTTAAGTTATGGACCCAGTCCGTTTAATTGCTACCATCATCTTTCAACTTAGCTTTCTCTAGGAATGCATTAAAATTCAAAGGAACGGTAGCACGTGCCATTGATCTACAACAACATAGATATGCAAAAACTATCAGGACTAAGTTCATGATAAATTAAAGTTCAATTAATCATATTACTAAAGAACTCCCACTTAGATAGACATCCCTCTGGTCATCTAAATGATCACGTGATCCAAATCAACTAAACCATGTCCGATCATCACGTGAGGTGGAGTAGTTTTCAATGGTGAACATCTTATGTTGATCATATCTACTATATGATTCACGCTCGACCTTTCGGTCTCCAGTGTTCCGAGGCCATATCTGCATATGCTAGGCTCATCAAGTTTAACCCGAGTATTCTGCGTGTGCAAAACTGGCTTACACCCGTTGTATGTGAACGTAGAGCTTATCACACCTGATCATCACATGGTGTCTCGGCATGACAAACTTTCGCAACAGTGCATACTCAGGGAGAATAGTTATACCTTGAAATTTTGTAAGGGATCATCTTATAATGCTACCGCCGTACTAAGCAAAATAAGAAGCATAATAAGATAAACATCACATGCAATCAAAATATGTGACATGATGTAGCCATCATCATCTTGTGCTTTTGATCTCCATCTCCAAAGCACCGTCATGATCACCTTCGTCACCGGCGCGACACCTTGATCTCCATCGTAGCATCATTGTCGTCTCGCCAACTATTGCTTCTACGACTATCGCTCCCGCTTAGTGATAAAGTAAAACAATTACATGGCGACTGTATTTCATACAATAAAGCGACAACCATATGGCTCCTGCCAATTGCCGATAACTTTACAAAACATGATCATCTCATACAATAACGTATAACTCATCATGTCTTGACCATATCACATCACAACATGTCATGCAAAAACAAGTTAGACGTCCTCTACTTTGTTGTTGCAAGTTTTACGTGGCTGCTACGGGCTTAGCAAGAACCGTTCTTACCTACGCATACAAAACCACAATGATATTTCGTCAAGTATGTGTTGTTTTAACCTTCACAAGGACCGGGCGTAGCCACACTCGATTCAGCTAAAGTGAGAGAGATAGACACCCGCTAGTCACCTTTAAGCAACGAGTGCTCATAACAGTGAAACCAGTCTCGCTAAGCATACGCGTAATGTCGTTCCGGGCCGCTTCATCTCACAATACCGCCAAACCAAAGTATGACATGCTGGTAAGCAGTATGACTAGTATCGTCCACAACTCACTTGTGTTCTACTCATGCATATCATCTACGCATAGACCTGGCTCTGATACCACTGTTGGGGAACGTAGTATTTCAAAAAAAATCCTACGATCACACAAGATCTATCTACCAGATGCATAATAACGAGGGGAAGAGTGTGTATACGTACCCTCGTAGACCGAAATCGGAAGTGTCTAGTGACGCGGTTGATGTAGTCGAACTTCTTCGCGATCCAACCGATCAAGCACCGAATGTATGGAGCCTCCGCGTTCAGCACACGTTCAGCTTGATGACGTCCCACGAGCTCTTGATCTAGTAGAATCTCGCGGAAGAGTTTCGTCAGCACGACGGCGTGGTGACGGATATGATGAATTTACTGACGTAGGGCTTCGCCTAAGCACTGCAACGGTATGACTGAGGTGTGTTTCTGTGGAGGGGGCACCGCACACGGTTGGAAAGATCAACTTGTGTGTCTAGAGGCGCCCCCTGCCCCCGTATGTAAAGGAGCAAGGGGGAGGCCGGCCGGCCCCCTATGGCGCGCCTAGAGAGGCAATCATACTAGGAATAGGATTGCAATCCTATTCCTAGTAGGAATCCACCAAGAGGGAGAGAGGGGGAAGGAAGGAGAGGGAGAGGGAGAAGGAAAGGGGCGCCACCCCCCTCCTTTCCTTGTCCAATTCGGACCAAGGGGGAGGAGGGCGCGGCCCAGCCCTGGCCGGCCCTCTCTCTTTCCACTAAAGCCCATTAGGGCCCATAGCTTCCCCCGGGGGGGGGGGGGTCCGGTAACCCCTCCGGCACTCCGGTTTATTCCAAAACTTTTCGGAACACTTCCGGTGTCCGAATATAGTCGTTCAATATATCAATCTTTACGTCTCGGACATTCCGAGACTCCTCGTCATGTCCGTGATCTCATCCGGGACTCCGAACTACCTTCGGTACATCAAAACTCATAAACTCATAATACCGATCGTCATCAAACGTTGAGCGCGCGGACCCTACGGGTTCGAGAACTATGTAGACATGACCGAGACTCATCTCCGGTCAATAACCAATAGCGGAACCTGGATGCTCATATTGGCTCCTACATATTCTACGAAGATCTTTATCGGTCAAACCGCATAACAACATACGTTGTTCCCTTTGTCATCGGTGCGTTACTTGCCCGAGATTCAATCGTCGGTATCTCAATACCTAGTTCAATCTCGTTACCGGCAAGTCTCTTTACTCGTTCCGTAATACATCATCTCGTGACTAACTCATTAGTCATTTGCTTGCAAGGCTTATTATGATGTGTATTACCGAGAGGGCCCAGAGATACCTCTGTGACACTCGGAGTGACAAATCCTATTCTTGATCTATGCCAACACCACGAACACCTTCGGAGACACATGTATATGTGACGCCCGGGTTATCACGCTAAAGTAAACCTCTGTTAGTGATGCCACGTCACCACGATTACCCTTTGCTAATATCGCGTTAGTTCGAAACCAATTCGAATTCAAATTAAAGATCTAGCAAACAATAAAAGTTTATAAATATTAAAACTAAAATGTTTGGAGTGACCCAAATAATGCACAAATAATTATGATGAAGAAACCACACTTTTCAAAAATGTTTTAAAAGCTCAAATGGGATTGAAATAGCAGCATAACCAATTTCATAAATGCTTTTAGTAAATATAAAATGTTAAAACATTTCATTTAGGTGTTTTAACTTTAGTAACAGAGGTATCATTAGTAGTACTAATTTTGGTACAACCTTTATGTTTTTATAGAACTAAAGTAAAGGTGAAACAAAAATAAAACAATGATTGTAAAATAAAACAGAAAAGAAAAAAGACAAAGAAAAACAAACAACAACAATTTAAATGGCCTCCCCTGGCCCAACGGCCTCGGCCAGCTGGCCCGCCGGCTGGCCCAACCGGACCGGCCTATATGGCCCCGCAACCCCATGACCCAAACCCTAACTGACCCTCACCCTCTCTGCACGATCCCCACTCCCCCATCTCATTTTCCCCCGACCTCCACCTCGCGCCGCCGAGGGAAGGCGCGCACCAGCGCTCGCCCCTCCCCAGCACTGGCGCCCCGCCGCCTGCCGTCATCGGCGAGAACTAGCAAGCCGCCGATGCTGACCAGCCTCCCCATCGTCCTTGCTGCTCCGCGTCGCCCAACAACCCTGCTGCCGTGGACGCGCTGTCCCGACCCCGACGCCATCGCCTCGCCGCCTCGACGTCGTCGCTCCGTCATCCTCTTCCTCCTCTCCCCCAGCTGGCTCCGTCGAGCCTCACCGCCCCTGTGCCCCTGCAACGTCAGTGAGCACCGCCGCCGCTTCCCTCTTCCCCTCCCTGCCCAACGCACACCGGTCGCGCCCCGCCTTCCCACTGCCGTGGCCGCCCCCTGCACTCGACTCGCCGTAGCCGCCGGCGCGCTTCGGCGCCCGGGCCGCTCGACCCGTTGGTCACGGCCGTGCCTGGCCATGCCAGAGCCGCGCCGGCCCCTCCGCCACCCCAACCACACCGCGCCCCTCCGCCTTGGTCGCCGCCCGGCCTCCCTCCGCCCCCGCATCCCTCCTGCGCCGCTCGCCCCGCCGTGCTCGCGGCCATGCCCGCAATCGGTCGCCGGTGCCGCGCCCGCCAGGCCCCATCTTGGGCGCCCCGCACCGGCGCCAGGCCGCGCCCCGGCTGGCCGTCTCCCCCCCGCGCGTCGGAGCCGCCCCCTCCTCCGGCGTCGTCCTCCGCCGGCGCTAGGCCCGCCACCGCCTGGGGCCGCGGCTCGCCACGGTGGTCGCTGCTAGCGCCCCGCCATGCGCCCCGCCGTGGCCGTGGTTTGGGTGCGCCCCGACGGGCACCCACGCCCGAACCGTCGCCCGTTAAGGTCCCTGGCCACTGCTAGGTGGGGCCCCGTGGCCCAAAACGTAAAAAAAGAAAGGAATAAAAAAATAAGTAAAAATAATAATAATAATAATAAATATTAATAATTAAAATAAATAATAATTAATTAATTAATTAATTAGTGAATTAATTAAGTTAATTAATCCTGTTTAATTAATCTAATTAACTGGTTAGTTTAATTAAACAGTAATTGGATTAGCTAGATCCTAATTAAACTAAATAGTGTATGACAGGTGGGACCCACTGGTCAGGTTGACCAGTCAACAATGCTGACGTCAGCATGATGTCGTGCTGATGTCATAAATCTTTTTTCGAATTAATTAAATTAATATTAAATTCCAGAAATTAATAAAAACTTTAGAAAATCATATCTTTTAAACCGTAACTCGGATGAAAATAATTTGTACATGAAAGTTGCTCAGAATTTCGAGACGCATCCGACATCGCAACCCGTTCGTCCACTGCACCTCCCTATCATACCGAACCCGCAACTTCCCCCTCGGTTTCATCCGACCGAAAACGCAAAACACCGGGAATACTTTCCCGGATGTTTTTCATCCTTGCCAGTATCACCTCCTACTGCGTTAGGTCACACGTAGCACCGCGTATTTCCATGTTATGCTTTGTGATGATATTGTTTGCTCTGTTATTTATTTGTTTCCCCCTTCATTGCTTATTTTCGGTAGACTCCGATACTGTGTTAGACCCTGAGACCGTTGATGCTTCGGTGTTCGACTGCGGCTACGACTCCGAAGATTCCTTTCGTCTGCAGGGCTTCCAGGCAAGCCCCCCTTTGATCACCAGATATCGTCTATTCTTCTCTCTACTGCTTGCATTAGAGTAGTGTAGCATGTTACTGTTCGGATAATCCTATTCTGTTGCATAGCCTGTCATTGTTGCTATAACCGTTGATACCTTACCTGCAATCCTAAATGCTTAGTATAGGATGCTAGTATTCCATCAGTGGCCCTACATTCTTGTCCATCTGCCATGCTATTCTATCGGGCCGTGATCACTCGGGTGGTGATCACGGGTATATACTATATACATACTTTACATACACTTGATGATGATTCGGAGATGGGGGCTGAAGGGGCAGGTGGTTCCACCCAGGTAGTGGTGGGCCTGGGTTCTCGACAGTCCCCTGATGGTTACTTTGTGGCGGAGCGACAGTGCGGGTTGCGACCACCTAGGAGACAGGTGGGCCTGGCCCCGGTCGTTGTCCGCGATTATTTCATAATAACACGTTTAACGGGATCTTGGTATTTGATGTGAGTCTGGCCATTTGGTCTATACGCACTAACCAGCTGCGTGGGAACAGTTATGGGCACTCGACGTCGTGGTATCAGCCGAAGCCTTCTTGACATCAGCGACTTAGCGGCGCGCGCCGGATTGGACTGGAACACCTACTCTGGTATTAGGAGAGGCTAGGTCTGCTTACCGGCCGCCCTCGCAACGTGCAGGTGTGCATTGGGCGATGGGCCCAGACCCCCGTGCGCTTAGGGTTTAGACCGGCGTGCTGACCTCTTTGTTGTGCTTAGGTAGGGCTGCAACGTGTTGATCTTCCGAGGGCGGGCATGACCCTGGAAAGTGTGTCCGGCCAAATGGGATCAAGCGTGCTGGGTTATGTGGTGCACCCCTGCAGGGAAGTTAATCTATTCGAATAGCCGTGTCCCTCGGTAAAAGGACGACCCGGAGTTGTACTCTGACCTCATGACAACTAGAACTGGATACTTAATAAAACACACCCAGACAAGTTCCAGATACAACCCGGTGATCGCTTTCTCACAGGGCGACGAGGGGAGGATCACCGGGTAGGTTTATGCTATACATTGTTACTTCGTGAACTTACCATCTACTCCCTTCTACTGCTGCAAGACGGAAGCTGCGAGAAGCAAGGATACTTGATACTTTCCAGCTACTCTCATCTACTGCTGCAAGATGGAGGTGGCCAGAAGCGTAGTCTTCGATTGGATTAGCTATCCCCCTCTTATTCTGCTTTCTGCAGTTCAGTCCACATATATTACCCCTTTACACAGATATCATTGCATATGTAGTGTAGATCCTTGCTTGCGAGTACTTTGGATGAGTACTCACGGTTGCATTTTCTCCCCCTTTTCCCCCTTTGTCCCTTCTTCTCGGATGACGCAACCAGATGGTGGAGTCCAGGAGCCAGAGGATCCCGATGATGTTTCTACATGGAGTTCGGGTTCGAGGAGTAGTTAGGAGGTCCCAGGCAGGAGGCCTTGCCTCTTCAATCGTTGCTACATTTGTGCTAGCCTTCTTAAGGCAAACTTGTTTATCTTATGTCTGCACTCAGATATTATTGCTTCCGCTGACTCTTGTGTTTTCGAGCTTATGTATTCGAGCCCTCGAGGCCCCTGGCTTGTAATATAAAGCTTGTATTATTTTAATTTGTGTCTAGTGTTGTGTTGTGATATCTTCCAGTGAGTCCCTGATCTTGGTCGTACACATTTGCGTGCATGATTAGTGTACGGTCAAATCGGGGGCGTCACAAGTTGGTATCAGAGCCGACTGCCTGTAGGAATCCCCCTTTCCAACTCCTTGGCCGAAGTTGAGTCTAGTCGTTGAAAAACTTTTTACTAACTTGGCGGTGTGGCTTACGGGCCCACGTCGCCATTGGGTGGTATTAGGATCTTTTATTCCTCGTCTATACTCTGCGACTCTGATCTCTCTTCTATTCGGGATAAATGAATTTTGCTAAATCTAACATTAGGATCTCGTTATCACTTTCACCCGGAGAGCACCTTATGTTCGATGATCATCTGCTGCACCAGAAGACCCTGAAGATACTCTCCGTTGTTAACCCGAGAACTTGTGTTCATCGCCTTTGTAATTCACTGCCACCGATATATCCCTATGGGTATCTGCTTGTACTCGTCATTCTCATGATCATTCCTCGTCGCTCTTGTCGTTACAAGATGCCTCGAAATATTCTCCGTTGTTCCGTGAATCCTTTGAGTTACTATCTTACAGTTTTATTTCGCATGAAAACCCTTACGGTTATTTCCTCGCATTTATCGAGGATCCGTTCTTCTCAATTGTTCATGTGTCTCACAAAATTCTTCTGAATACTTTCCGATCTGTCGAAAATCCTCTGCAGCTAGTTACTCTTGAAGATCTTGCCTGCTTGCAATATGGTTAATTCCATATGACTAGTAGTCTTCGTTAACATCCCTTGTCTTAGCCATTTTGAGCCTATTGATTCAATGTGTGCGTATGCACGCAGTCATCAGGTTATCCTTTTTAAAATTATCTTTCGGCTCAAACGTCAATCCGGACATGAGTTGGTTCTCGGTAATTCAAACCTTTATTGATTGACCAACTAAGTGTTTTCCGCCTATCCATCTTGGATCAGAGCGTCTGCTTCTGATCCTTCGTTCTGAAAACCATAATTTCTTTCTATTTAAGCATCAGACTAACCAGGTGATTCTTGTATCTGATGCCTCTACATTCTTTCTTCTTCTAAGTGAGTACCGATACTCACATTAGCTCCGTTGTGGATCGCCCGATCCATTGTTGGATTGTTATCCGACAGTGTTCTTCATATTCAAGCACCTTGTGAGTTTTTTCCCCTGATACATAATGCCTCTGGTAAATTGTATCCTCTCTTTGGACAATCATGCTCTACTTTCGAGCTGGTGTAACTAATTTTGAAATTTGTGGTATATGTTACTAAGATGCCCGATGGGTTGAACCTATGCCTCCCCCTAATCCGTGAAAACCCGAAAGTTTTCACAAGTCATACTCTTCCGGTGTTCTACCAGTTAAAATTCCAACACTACAGTTTTATCAAAGCGAGAGGTGAATGAAATGATATGCATTAAAGAAGTGGGAGTCGACCTTGAACTTTGTGTTCATGCCCATGAAAATAATGTAGACCGTCTCGGTAGCTTCTTGCTAAATGATTGTCCAGCTGTATGATTCTTTCGATATTCTTGAATTGATTCCTTACAGTTATGGTTCCGACCATGCCGACCTTATTCAATATATCTGGAATAAATCCATTCCAGGCCTCGTCAATTTTTGACAAGGTTAAAGTATCTACCGTCATAGGTTAATGACCCGGTTCTACTTCTATCATGTTCTACCTTCGAGTATTGCCCCCTCGTATCTCGAAGGGGTCTTGCCATTGCACCTCATCTTACTAATTTGTTGAAGTAATGTCTTTCCCTCGTCGTAATCACTCTACGGGTTCTAGGTTGCCATAAACCGAGGACACCGTTTAGTAAATCAAATCCGCTCTAAAAATTCAACACCCCTAGTAGATGTTACTGGGAAATTTTTAAACTCAATCTGGTTTTATTCCTAGACTATCGGGTACATCCCTTGTCTAACTATCTTTGACTGTGCTACCTCGTCCTTCTTTGGTGCACTAATTCTTCAGAGATTGAGCACAACTTACGTCGAGCTTTCAGCATATGTTTGCTTGTTCAGTAAAGCAACTTTGATTCTGAGCTTGCATCTTATATATATATTGATCCTATAACTTGCCACTTCGTCATTCCCTTGCTTGTTGTCGTTGTTGTTTGACTGCATCCTCTTGAAACCTCCCGACAAATGTGTCGGATCACCTTCAACACTTTGACTTCTTCTGAGATGTCAACTGGGTTCGTGATGAGAAATCCCCTCCTTGCCCTCGATGATTTTTATTATCATCGACAACACCCTTGACTTCCTTTCATCGCGAACTTGTCCACATTATAAATACAACTTGCTCTCCAGTTAGTGTTGTGTTCTGCCTTGAAGTATTACTGTCTTTTATGTCGAGAATGTTGTGGGGATTGCTCCACCTCTTAGAAATTCTCGGTATGATGATACTTCGCACCATCACCATTCTTCCTTGGTCCCCGTGTTGTTTTAATCGAGATACCAATATGCTAACAATGTTGCTTGAGTTCTGTATTTCTAGCAACCCTATTGCTTCGAAGTTAACGATCGGCAGTTCGTTCTTAGACTGTTGGTTATGGAATCGTCACTCTAACATTGATCTTGCTACCTAAGGTCATATTTCGGGCACACCTTTCAAGTAATGATTAATGGTGTATGTTTTCCTCGAGCATACAACATTATATCCTTGAATTAACAAGTGTCATCTTATTGTTCACCTTATTGTGGGAATCCCTCCGTTTGGAATTATTGATGAATTGTCGCTGAGCCCATCAGCCACCTCCTCATCCTCTCCTTGGATTAATGATGAACTATTGTTTCAGGAACCCGCTCCCATAGTTCATTTCCCGAGAATCTTACAATGTCATTTCGTCAATTTGAGTTGCACCTTCTCTTCTCGGACATCCTGAGCCTGAGGTATCATGACACCAATCGGATCTGAATCTCGGTCAGATATGATGGTTGGGATAACTTTCCGGTAGATATAATGTTGGTCCTTTGATGACCCGGTAATATGATGTCATGCCTAGCACCCCTAGCTGGAGGACCTATCATTATAATTCTCTTTCGCAAGGATAATCATTCTTCCAGGAGGAAATTATAAGACTTATTCTATAAGTTGTTCCTGATGAATCCTTTGGGTATCTAAGTCCGACCTTTGCTTCAATACCATGTCAATGCTATCTCGAAGCATGTCTGTGGTACTCCAATTTTCAACAAGAGCCTTTGAAGCCCAATGCCAAATGATTCTTGGTCAGTTATCCAAACACCGTTGTATGGGTAACATCTTGATTAATCCTTGCCCCTTTATCTGAATGGTTGGGTACTTGCTCTCCTACCCTGTATGACTTGTTCTTCTTGCCAATGGGAAGGATATACTCCTTATAATTGTGTGCAATCACAATTTTCCTTTCCTTTTATTTGTTTAACCTTTTCTTGATCTACATATATTCTAAGCAGTAATAATTCTCTGCTTATGCAAACACCTTGTGGTACGACTTTGTCAATAAGACCCTGGATAACATTCCGGTAACCACCGATGGACGAGAACTTTGACTAGAGGTTCGCCTCGTTTCAACGAGCAGGAAAATGGTTCTCTTCGTTTCCCCGTCCTTGGTACCGACATTGTTGCTGACATAGCTGACAAGCTACCCACTCACATGCCTCCCTGTCGAGGCTGTGAAAGATGTCACCACCCTTCCTATTTTCAACCCACATGGTGGGCCCATAACCCACAGGTCCATGGGATCGAAACTTGACTCTCCTGTACAACCCTGATTCTAATGTATTCTTTGCACTTGGCTTCGTGTGTAATTCACGAGCTAAATTCTACCATGTTTCATCCTGGTAATCTAACGCCATGATATTCCCATTATTCAAGCCCCCATTCCAGCTTCTGTCTAGGCATCGAATGATTGCCTACACATTTAATTTTTTTTGGTACCATCGTATATTGCACTCAACGAATTCACTATAATACAACTCGTGGGGTACCTCGTGTATTTCCCATTGCGTTCACCGTAAGGTGCCCAGCTTTGTGGAGATGCATTCTTCTGGAGTTTTTCCCCCTGGTCGCTTTCGTAGGACGATGGAGACCCCGAAGAAAGGATGACGACTTGATCACGATGACTCGAAGCAGAGAAATGAAGACATCAACGAAATGGATCAACCTCTTCGGAAGGGCAGCCAAGACCGAGAAGACTCATTAGGTTTTCACTACCCGCACCCCCTACTCCACCGCTTAAATCTCGGGACGATATTTCTTGTAGTGTAGGAGAATTGTGACGCCCGCGTGATCACGCTACAGTAAACCTCTGTTAGTGATGCCACGTCACCATGATTACCCTTTGCTAATATCGCGTTAGTTCGAAACCAATTCGAATTCAAATTAAAGATCTAGCAAACAATAAAAGTTTATAAATATTAAAACTAAAATGTTTGGAGTGAGCCAAATAATGCACAAATAATTATGATGAAGAAACCACACTTTTCAAAAATGTTTTAAAAGCTCAAATGGGATTGAAATAGCAGCATAACCAATTTCATAAATGCTTTTAGTAAATATAAAATGTTAAAACATTTCATTTAGGTGTTTTAACTTTAGTAACAGAGGTATCATTAGTAGTACTAATTTTGGTACAGCCTTTATGTTTTTATAGAACTAAAGTAAAGGTGAAACAAAAAGAAAACAGAAAAGAAAAAAGACAAAGAAAAACAAACAACAACAATTTAAATGGCCTCCCCTGGCCCAACGGCCTCGGCCAGCTGGCCCGCCGGCTGGCCCAACCGGACCGGCCTATATGGCCCCGCAACCTCATGACCCAAACCCTAACTGACCCTCACCCTCTCTGCACGATCCCCACTCCCCCATCTCATTTTCCCCCGACCTCCACCTCGCGCCGCCGAGGGAAGGCGCGCACCTGATACGTCCAAAATGCATCACTATTTTGTATCATAATTTATCCTTATTCATTGATATATTTCACGTTGGGGTGATGTTCTTATGTTGTTTTGGTCTATTTTACACAGTTTGCAAACTCTCCGATGCCGTAACAGCAGACGCAGGATTCAGCAGTAAAAAGTGGACGCTGAGTTGCTGAAGAAGAATACCTCCAAATTACCTGAAAATTGACGGGAGATATTTTTCAGATGAATCACGAAGACACGCAAAAGGGGAGCCAGAGGGGGGCCACAGGGTGCCCAGGCGGCCTGGGGGCGCGCCCCCCTGGCCGCGCCGGGGGGGCGCCTGGAGCCCCTGGCCCACCTCCGGATGCCCCCTTTTGCCTATATACTCTCCGTTCTCCGAAAACCCTAAAAAGAAGACTTTTTACGGAGTTCCGCCGCCGCTCCGAGGCGGAAACCTACAGAGAAGAAAAGGGCATCTCCGGCGGGCAGATTCCGCCGGGGAGATCACCTCCCGGAAGGGGAGATCATCGCCATCGTCATCATCATCGTCACGGGCATCATCGAGATCATCATCAACATCATCCCCAACACCAGCACCATCTCCATCTTCATCCAAATCTCATCTTACAATCGCAACTCGTGTTGTAACTCGTACTACCTATCCTCTCTACTCCATCGGTGTTGATTACTACTTTGTGGTGAATGCTATTGAGTTTTGTTGGAGAAATATTATTATGTCCAGATTGTTTATCACATATTTATCCCCACTGATCATGATCTCTTTTATGTCTCGTGAGTAGTTACCTTAGTTCTTGAGGACATGGGGAAAGTCTTGTTGTTAGTAGTCATATGCTGTTGAAGTAATATGTGTTGTTTGATACTTAAGTTGCGTTGTCATTCTACTAGTGGTGTTGTGTGAGTCGAACACCCGACACTTCGCCTTATTAAGGACCTAGGAGAATACATTGTGTATAAAGAATACTTATGGTGGGTTGCCGGAGTGACAGAAACCTGAACCCCAGTTCGCACGCTTTTGCATAAGGGAATAATGGATCCTCGATCGTATTGCTATGGTTAGGCTTTTGCCTTAAATTCTATCTTGTATTTGCGGATGCTTGCAAGGTGTTTAATCATAAGAGTGCACTCATCTTAGTCTAGATAGTGTACTAGCATAGATCCACCCACTCAGCACTTATCAACACATAACATAGTATCGATACGGAATATGGTGAAAGCACATGACTACCTCTCCCGTGTGTCCTCAGGAACGCTTTAGTCTTTATAAGTTCAGTTGCTAGGCCTCTCCTTTGCTAAGAATGGATTGGGCCACTTGTTACTCTCAGTACCTTTTACATTACTTGCTTTTACTTTCTTGTTGCTTATATCGAGAAAACCCCTAAAAGTTATCTTTCAGTGCTTGCAGTAATTTCTTGCTCAGAATCGCTTATCAATACCTTCTGCTCCTCGTTGGGTTCGACACTCTTACTTATCGAAAATGCTGCAATAGATCCCTTACGGTTGTGGGTCATCAAGTACCGTTTTCTGGCGCCGTTGCCGGGGAACGTAGCGCTATTGGTAAAGTGAAACTGGTAAGAAAGTTTTTTATATATAATTCTGTTTTTGTTTTTGCTATTGCTGCTCTTTGTCCTTATGGATAACCCTGTTATTGGATCGTTGCTTGCGGGAAGACGCCCCACACCTGTGGTGGTTGATCCTCCCCTTATTGAAATTGTGCCTTATAAAATACCACCTGGTATTATCGATTATGTTTTGGCTAATCGTTACGCAGGAGACAGACATCCCGGTGAACACTTGCTATATCTGTCATAATTATGTTCATTATTTAAGCTTGCAGGTGTATCGAGGGAGTTTGTCATGAGGAAATTGTTTGTCGTATCACTTATAGATAAAGCTTCAGATTGGTATGGGCTTCTCGATAACTCACACTTGCTGGACTGGCAGGAGCTTATGTCTCTCTTTTATACTAAGTTTTATCTTCTTCATGAAATTCATCGAGACAGGAATTATATCTATAACTTTAGGTCTCGTGACGGAGAAAGCATTGCTCAAGCTTGGGGGAGATTGAAGTCCCTAATGCTCAAATGCCCTATTCATAAGCTTCCCAAGGAAATTATACTTACAAATTTTTATGCCAGGCTTTCTCGTCAGGATAAGGAGATGCTGAATGCTCCTCTAGTGGGGTGTTTCAGAAGAAGAGTGTTGAAGAAAGGTGGGATCTCCTTGAAAGAATCCAGAGGAATACCGAAGATTGGGAAATTGATAAAGGTATTGAACCCGCTATAAATTATGAACATGATTATATTGAGAGCTATGTGGAAACTGATTACTTCAATACTTTTTGCTCTAAGATTGGTCTTGATTCCCATCTAGTGATTGATTTGTGTAAGAATTTTGCCTCTCACGTTGATTCTTTTAAAAAGAAGGGAGACCAGCACCATGAACCTTTTAAAGAACCACCTATTGATATTTATGTTGCTGACCCTATTTTGCCTGCAGTTATATATGAAAAGCCTCATTTTCCCACGAGGATGAGGGAGCACTCTCTTGTGACAGGCATAATAAATAAAAGTGAGAGAAGAGTTGATGAGCCTGAGGACCAGATCAGGGTCGATCCTCAAGTTGCATTGATTAAAGACCTTGCTACTAATGATGTTTTGGATTCCAATAAAATTTTTTGTGCTGTTTCCACTAACCTTGTCACAGCCAAGAATAAAGGCCCAATTTCAGGTACTCCAGTGGTATCTGTTAAAATAGGAGATCACAATTATTATGGGCTATGCGATTTGGGATCGAGTGCAAGTGCTATCCCCTATTCACTTTATGAAGAGATCATCGGTGAGATTTCCCCTTGTGAACTTGGAGAAGTTGATGTTACTATTCATCTTGCAAATAGAACAACTATCTCTCCTATCGGAATTGTGAGGGACGTTGAAGTCCTATGTGGAAAGGTAAAATACCCTACCGACTTTCTAGTACTGGGTTCAGAGAGGGACAATTTTTGTCCAATTATTTTTGGTAGACCTTTTCTTAGAACTTGTGGAGCTATAATAGATTGCAAGAAAGGTAAAGTTTCTGTTGAATTCGATGGTGAGCCATATGAATTTAATTTTTCTAAGTTCTCTAAGCAGCCTCGTGGTACTGATTTACCTAGTGATGATAAAATTATTGAAAGTATTGCCTCTATTGCTATTCCCTCTAATGATCCTTTGCAGCAATACATGGAGGACCACGAGAATGATTTGCATATGCAGGAAAGAAATGAACTAGATGAAATATTCTTGAGGCAGCCTGCTATCCTGAAGCACAACCTTCCGGTTGAACCCTTGGGAATTTTATCAAAACCGAAAGAAGATCCGGTGTTCGATCTTAAACCTCTTCCCGATACGCTCAAGTATGCTTATTTAGATGAAAAGAAAGTATATCATGTTATTATCAATTCTAACCTTTCAGGATATGAAGAGGAGCGATTATTGGGAGTACTTCGTAAACACCGAGGCGCAATTGGCTACACCCTTGATGACCTTAAGGGGATTAGTCCATCTATCTGTCAACATACTATCAACCTTGAGCCTGATGCTAAACCAGTTGTTGATCATCAACGACGGTTGAACCCGAAGATGATGGATGTCGTGAGAACTGAGATTCTCAAGCTTCTAGCCGCAGGTATTATCTACCCTATAGCTGATAGTAAGTGGGTAAGTCCGGTACATTGTGTTCCTAAGAAAGGAGGTACAACTGTGGTTCCTAATGATAAAAATGAATTAATACCTCAGAGAATTATTATTGGATATAGAATGTGTATTGATTACAGGAACTTGAACAAGGCAACCAGGAAGGATCACTATCCGTTGCCGTTCATCGACCAAATGCTTGAAAGGTTATCCAAAAATACCCACTTTTGTTATCTCGATGGTTATTCTGGCTTCTCTCAAATTCATGTTAACACTGTCGATCAAGAGAAGACCACTTTTACTTGTCCCTTTGGTACTTATGCTTACAGGCGTATGCCTTTTGGTTTATGTAATGCCCCTGCTACTTTTCAAAGGTGTATGTCTGCTATCTTTCATGGTTTCTGCGGGGATATTATGGAAGTCTTCATCGACGATTTCTCCGTCTATGGAACTTCTTTTGACCATTGTCTTCACAACCTTAATAAAGTTTTGCAGAGATGCGAGGAGACAAATTTGGTACTCAACTGGGAAAAGTGCCACTTTATGGTTAATGAAGGAATTGTTCTTGGTCACAAGATTTCCGAAAGGGGAATTGAAGTGGACAAAGCTAAGATCGAAGCTATTGAGAGGATGCCCTATCCAAGGGACATCAAAGGTATTCACAGTTTCCTCGGTCATGCAGGTTTTTATAGAAGATTTATTAAAGACTTTTCTAAAACCTCGAGACCCCTCACTAATCTTCTCCAGAAGGATGTTCCTTTTGTATTTGATGAAAATTGTAAGGAAGCTTTTGAAGTCCTTAAGAAATCTTTAATAGCTGCTCCTATAGTACAACCACCTGACTGGAATTTACCTTTTGAGATTATGTGTGATGCAAGTGATTTTGCTGTTGGAGCTGTTTTAGGACAAAGAGTTGATAAGAAATTGAATGTTATACATTATGATAGTAAAACCCTTGATAGTGCTCAAAGAAATTATGCTACTACTGAGAAGGAATTCTTAGCTGTAGATTTTGCTTGTGATAAGTTTAGGCAGTATATTGTTGATTCCAAAGTTATTATTCATACTGATCATGCTGCCATCAAGTATCTTATGACAAAGAAGGATGCCAAGCCAAGGCTTATCAGATGGGTACTCATTCTTCAAGAATTTGATTTGCAGATTGTTGATAGGAAAGGGGAAGACAATCCGGTGGCGGACAATCTTTCAAGGATGGAAGATATACCGCACGACCCCATCCCAGTTAACGATAGTTTTCCAAACGAGCAACTTGCCGTTGTAAAAGTACAATCTCTTTCCGATCCTTGGTATGCAGATTATGCTAATTTTATTGTTGCAAAGTATTTGCCTCCAGGTCTAACATTTCAGCAAAGGAAGAAGTTCTTTCATGATTTGAGGCACTACTTTTGGGATGACCCACATCTTTTCAAAGAAGGTCCCGACGGGATCGTGAGAAGATGCATTCCGGAACATGAGCAGAAGGACATTCTCAGACGGTGTCATGATAGTCCCTATGGAGGACATCATGCCGGTGAGAGGACGGCACATAAGGTTCTTCAATCAGGTTTTTATTGGCCTACTCTCTTTAAAGATGCTAGAAATTATGTTTTAGCCTGCGATAAATGTCAGAGAGTTGGTAACATTAGTAGAAGGAATGAGATGTCTATGAATTACTCACTAGTGATTGAACCTTTCGATTGTTGGGGTTTTGATTTTATGGGTCCTTTTCCTTCTTCGCACAAGTATACTCACATTTTAGTAGCTGTTGACTATGTGACCAAGTGGGTTGAAGCAATCCCCACTGAAAGTGCTGATCACAAGACATCTTTGAAAATGCTTAAAGATGTAATATTTCCCAGGTTTGGTGTACCAAGGTATCTCATTACTGATGGGGGGTCACACTTCACGCACGGAGCTTTTAGAAAAGCTTTGGCCAAATACGATGTTAACCATAGAATTGCTTCACCATATCATCCTCAAACTAGTGGGCAAGTTGAGCTCACCAATAGAGAGATTAAGTTGATCTTGCAGAAAACAGTAAACAGAAATAGGAAGGATTGGTCAAACAAGTTAGGAGATGCTTTGTGGGCATATAGAACTGCTTATAAAAACCCCATGGGCATGTCTCCCTACAAGATGGTGTATGGCAAGGCTTGCCATTTACCATTAGAGTTAGAGCACAAGGCTTTCTGGGCTGTTAGAGAGCTTAACGCTGACCCAAAACTAGCTGGTGAGAAGCGTCTCATGAACTTGACTTCTCTAGATGAATAGAGAAGTGAAGCTTACGAGAGCGCTAAAATGTTCAAGGAAAAGGTAAAAAAGTGGCATGATAGGAAGATTCTGAAACGTGAATTTAATGTTGGCGATAAAGTTTTGTTGTTTAGATCCCGTTTCAGGTTTTCTCCAGGTAAACTACTTTCCAGGTGGGAAGGACCATTTCATATTGAAGAAGTTTATCGGTCTGGTGCAATTAAGATTAACAATTTTGAAGGCACCAAACCTCAAGTTGTGAATGGGCAAAGACTTAAACATTACATAGCAGGAGACCCTGTCAATGTTGATGTGAATATAATATACACAACAACTCACGAAGAACATGTTGCAGCCCTATTTCAGATGCGAGCAGAAGCAGAATAAAGAAAAGGTATGTAGTACGGTAAGGAAACACCGCAAACCATCATAAAAGTTCCGTATTACGAGTTTTTGCAAAATTAGTAAAATTCCGAGTCTAAGTGGAGCCGGAGACGACCTCCAGGGAGTCCAGGCGCCCCCCTGGCGCGCCCCCCCTGGGCCGCGCCGGCAGGCCGCCTGGACACCCGGGAGTCCGTCTCCGGCCCCGCTTTGGTCCGTTACCTTCCTTTCTGTGCATAAATTTTTCCTATATATTTGCCCGGATTGTTCCGGCAACGTATCTTGCGATTTCGCGTGTTTTCTCTTCGATCTGTTTGTGTCAGGGAATCTTTTAGCTAAATTTAGGTGCCATGGCTTCTCCAAGTTACCCCAAGGACAAGTTCGTCGTCAACGTCATCAACCCTTACCTCGCTGAGGTGAAGAAGCACCCTCAGGTTGTTCAGATGAAGGACGGCGTCCCTCATCAAGAAGATTTGAAGGGACCTATCAAGGAGGGGAGCATCTAGGCCAGGCTGGAAGAAGTGGAGCAAGAAGTCTTTGAGTACAAGAAGATGATCGAGCGTGGTGTTGAAGCTAACTTTGACATCACCAACGAGCTGAAGAACTACTTCCTGAAGGAGATGAAGGAGATGTGGGAAAGAATCACCGCGTCTGAAGAAAGAATTATAGAGCTCCAAGGGCAAATTAATGATCTACATAACCAGAACTGTGAGTATGAACTAAGGTTTCTGCGCATGGGTTTGGGTGCTGAATGCAGGATTCAGGAGACGAGCTTCTCATATGAGACCGGAGAACCCCTTCCATGGAAGTGTTTCGCCAAGGACTACTTGATCAACGCCAACAAGGATGATGAGTGAAATCTCCTGGATTAATGGCATTCCCTTGGCTTGTTCCAAGCTTGGGGAGTGCCCCGTATCTTTATCTTTACCTTTTGTCTTTTAGAGTCAAGTAGAGTCGTATCATGTCTAGGGAGGTTATCATATGAGATAGGTGTGTGCATTGAGGTCTATCACTCCTTCGGTGAAGAATTGTATCCGTGAGTGTGGAGTCGTCCATGATGGAATATTAATGAGAAGTTTATTGGTTCCTTTTGCTGCACTCGGTATTCTCTTCATGCAATCGATCTTATATGATGATTCTTATGGGGAGTATTGACCTTATGTCAGGTATGGCTATGAAACTTTATTTTATCTTGGCAAATATAGCTTTGGTCATAACAACAAGCATGATTTTCTTAAAGTATCAACATAGCCAGAACCTTTATGTTATTATGCTTGAAGTGTTATGCTGACAAGGAAGACAACTTGATGTGTTATGCTTATTCCAATGTTCATGCTTTATATTGCTTTGCATCTTAGTCATCATCAATTGTCTGTTCTCTCAAAACCTTTGCTAGCCTAACTCTGTACTAAGCGGTATTCTGCTTGTGCATCCATACCCTTAAGCCAATACCTTTCATATGAGTCCACCATACCTACCTACTCGTGGTATTCCGCTACCACCTCCTAAAAGTATATAATTTATGTGTTATCCTCAAATGTTCAAAATCTTTTATTTTGTGCCTCTGTTTTAGCTCATTAGGAAGTAATAGCTAATTCATAGTCTTTTTGAGTTGGACAAGCTTCACCCCGGGATTGCATGTATAATGTGCAAACCCATAATACGAGAAGGAGCTGGCATAGAGTGCGCCCGGCTTAAAAATAATATAACAAACAAACCCTCCTTCACGCTTTGTTCATGAGAAATCAGAAAACTTTGGCAGTGATAAACAAATGAGAATAAGAGGATGTTATCGTCCTCGTGCGGGAGCCGTTCCTTGAAACTTGTCCAGCTCAAAAAGCAATTGAGTTATCTATTAGCATTCGTTGACAAATCATGCACCCCTAAAAACTTGTTTTCATTCTGTTTGATTTGAGGATAGCACATGAGTTTTCCCTACTACCCTAGAGCAGGGCCTATCTTTTAATTTTAAGCTGAGTCAGTTACTTCTACTTCCTTCTATTTCTCAAAGAGAGCAGATGTTTGATGTTGATAAGGATTCATTCATATAAAGCTGCATTAAGATTTGTCATATCATATCCTTGTTGACATTATCATTCGATAAGTAAGTTGTTTGTCATGTCCAGCTAAGGCAAACATCTTCCTTTGTGTTAACACTTTCACTTCTTGCCTATTAACATGTTATTTTCAAAAAGCTTCAATTGATCTCATCAGATGAAAGAGCAAAAGTTAAATCTATTGTTGTTCTTTGACCAAAGGACATGTTTGCCATGATATAAAGAGTTTCCTTAGCCCTACTTTCGAATATAAGTGTTATCACTCTTTTATAAGGGCCATATGAGTTGAAGATTGCTGTTGAGGATATTTGAGTTGGTAAAGAAACTATGATGCTTCTTGTCCGTATTCTATTTATCGACACTTCACTCTCTAAACTTGTGGACAGGTTTACCGAGTTCATATTCGCTTGGGGACAAGCGAGGTCTAAGCTTGGGGGTGTTGATACGTCCAAAATGCATCACTATTTTGTATCATAATTTATCCTTATTCATTGATATATTTCACGTTATGGTGATGTTCTTATGTTGTTTTGGTCTATTTTACACAGTTTGCAAACTCTCCGATGCCGGAACAGCAGACGCAGGATTCAGCAGTAAAAAGTGGACGCTGAGTTGCTGAAGAAGAATACCTCCAAATTACCTAAAAATTGATGGGAGATATTTTTCAGATGAATCACGAAGACACGCAAAAGGGGAGCCAGAGGGGGGCCACAGGGTGCCCAGGCGGCCTGGGGGCGCGCCCCCCTGGCCGCGCCGGGGGGGGGGGGGCGCCTGGAGCCTCTGGCCCACCTCCGGATGCCCCCTTTTGCCTATATACTCTCCGTTCTCCGAAAACCCTAAAAAGAAGACTTTTTACGGAGTTCCGCCGCCGCTCCGAGGCGGAAACCTACAGAGAAGAAAAGGGCATCTCCGGCGGCAGATTCCGCCGGGGAGATCACCTCCCGGAAGGGGAGATCGTCGCCATCGTCATCACCATCGTCACGGGCATCATCGAGATCATCATCAACATCATCCCCAACACCAGCACCATCTCCATCTTCATCCAAATCTCATCTTACAATCGCAACTCGTGTTGTAACTCGTACTACCTATCCTCTCTACTCCATCGGTGTTGATTACTACTTTGTGGTGAATGCTATTGAGTTTTGTTGGAGAAATATTATTATGTCCGGATTGTTTATCACATATTTATCCCCACTGATCATGATCTCTTTTATGTCTCGTGAGTAGTTACCTTAGTTCTTGAGGACATGGGGAAAGTCTTGTTGTTAGTAGTCATATGCTGTTGAAGTAATATGTGTTGTTTGATACTTAAGTTGCGTTGTCATTCTACTAGTGGTGTTGTGTGAGTCGAACACCCAACACTTCACCTTATTAAGGACCTAGGAGAATACATTGTGTATAAAGAATGCTTATGGCGGGTTGCCGAAGTGACAGAAACCTGAAACCCAGTTCGCACGCTTTTGCATAAGGGAATAATGGATCCTCGATCGTATTGCTATGGTTAGGCTTTTGCCTTAAATTCTATCTTGTATTTGCGGATGCTTGCAAGGTGTTTAATCACAAGAGTGCACTCATCTTAGTCTAGAGAGTGTACTAGCATAGATCCACCCACTCAACACTTATCAACACATAACATAGTATCGATACGGAATATGGTGAAAGCACATGACTACCTCTCCCGTGTGTCCTCAGGAACGCTTTAGTCTTTATAAGTTCAGTTGCTAGGCCTCTCCTTTGCTAAGAAAGGATTGGGCCACTTGTTACTCTCAGTACCTTTTACATTACTTGCTTTTACTTTCCTGTTGCTTATACCGAGAAAACCCCTAAAAGTTATCTTTCAGTGCTTGCAGTAATTTCTTGCTCAGAATCGCTTATCAATACCTTCTGCTCCTCGTTGGGTTCGACACTCTTACTTATCGAAAACGCTGCAATAGATCCCTTACGGTTGTGGGTCATCAGCACCAGCACTCGCCCCTCCCCAGCACTGGCGCCCCGCCGCCTGCCGTCATCGGCGAGAACTAGCAAGCCGCCGATGCTGACCAGCCTCCCCATCGTCCTTGCTGCTCCGCGTGGCCCAGCAACCCTGTTGCCGTGGACGCGCTGTCCCGACCCCGACGCCATCGCCTCGCAGCCTCGACATCGTCGCTCCGTCATCCTCTTCCTCCTCTCCCCCAGCTGGCTCCGTCGAGCCTCACCGCCCCCGTGCCCCTGCAACGTCAGTGAGCACTGCCGCCGCTTCCCTCTTCCCCTCCCTGCCCAACGCACACCGGTCGCGCCCCGCCTTCCCACTGCCGTGGCCGCCCCCTGCACTCGACTCGCCGTAGCCGCCGGCACGCTTCGGCGCCCGGGCCGCTCGACCCGTTGGTAACGGCCGTGCCTGGCCATGCCAGAGCCGCGCCGGCCCCTCCGCCACCCCAACCACACCGCGCCCCTCCGCCTTGGTCGCCGCCCTGCCTCCCTCCGCCCCCGTAGCCCTCCTGCGCCGCTCGCCCCGCCGTGCTCGCGGCCATGCCCGCCACCTGTCGCCGGTGCCGCACCCGCCAGTCCCCATCTTGGGCGCCCCGCACCGGCGCCAGACCGCACCCCGGCTGGCCGTCTCCCCCCCGCGCGTCGGAGCCGCCCCCTCCTCCGGCGTCGTCCTCCGCCGGCGCTAGGCCCGCCACCGCCTGGGGCCGCGGCTCGCCACGGTGGTCGCTGCCAGCGCCCGCCATGCGCCCCGCCATGGCCGTGGTTTGGGTGCGCGCCGACGGGCACCCACGCCCGAACCATCGCCCGTGAAGGTCCCTGGCCACTGCCAGGTGGGGCCCCGTGGCCCCAGAACGTAAAAAAAGAAAGGAATAAAAAAAATAAGTAAAAATAAAAATAATAATAAAATATATAATATTAATAATTAAAATAAATAATAATTAATTAATAAATTAAGTTAATTAATCCTGTTTAATTAATCTAATTAACTGGTTAGTTTAATTAAACAGTAATTGGATTAGCTAGATCCTAATTAAACTAAATAGTGTATGACAGGTGGGACCCACTGGTCAAGTTGACCAGTCAACAATGCTGACGTCAGCATGATGTCGTGCTGATGTCATAAATCTTTTTTCGAATTAATTAAATTAATATTAAATTCCAGAAATTAATAAAAACTTTAGAAAATCATATCTTTTAAACCGTAACTCGGATGAAAATAATTTGTACATGAAAGTTGCTCAGAATTTCCAGACGCATCCGACTACGCCACCCGTTCGTCCACTGCACCTCCCTATCATACCGAACCCGCAACTTTCCCCCTCCGTTTCATCCGCCCGAAAACGCGAAACACCGGGAATACTTTCCCGGATGTTTTTCATCCTTGCCAGTATCACCTCCTACTGCGTTAGGTCACACGTAACCGCGTATTTCCATGTTATGCTTTGTGATGATATTGTTTGCTATGTTATTTATTTGTTTCCCCCTTCGTTGCTTATTTTCGGTAGACTCCGATACTGTGTTAGACCCTGAGACCGTTGATGCTTCGGTGTTCGACTACGGCTACGACTCCGAAGATTCCTTTCATCTGCAGGGCTTCCAGGCAAGCCCCCCCTTTGATCACCAGATATCGCCTATTCTTCTCTCTACTGCTTGCATTAGAGTAGTGTAGCATGTTACTGTTCGGATAATCCTATTCTGTTGCATAGCCTGTCATTGTTGCTATAACCGTTGATACCTTACCTGCAATCCTAAATGCTTAGTATAGGATGCTAGTATTCCATCAGTGGCCCTACATTCTTGTCTGTCTGCCATGCTATTCTATCGGGTCGTGATCACTCGGGTGGTGATCACGGGTATATACTATATACATACTTTACATACACTTGATGATGATTCGGAGATGGGGGCTGAAGGGGCAGGTGGTTCCACCCAGGTAGTGGTGGGCCTGGGTTCCCGACAGTCCCCTGATGGTTACTTTGTGGCGGAGCGACAGGGCGGGTTGCGACCACCTAGGAGACAGGTGGGCCTGGCCCCGGTCGTTGTCCGCGGTTATTTCATAATAACACGTTTAACGGGATCTTGGTATTTGATCTGAGTCTGGCCATTTGGTCTATACGCACTAACCAACTGCGTGGGAACAGTTATGGGCACTCGACGTCGTGGTATCAGCCGAAGCCTTCTTGACGTCAGCGACTTAGCGGCGCGCGCCGGATTGGACCGGAACGCCTACTGTGGTATTAGGAGAGGCTAGGTCTGCTTACCGGCCGCCCTCGCAACGTGCAGGTGTGCATTGGGCGATGGGCCCAGACCCCCGTGCGCTTAGGGTTTAGACCGGCGTGCTGACCTCTCTGTTGTGCTTAGGTAGGGCTGTGACGTGTTGATCTTCCGAGGCCGGGCATGACCCTGGAAAGTGTGTCCGGACAAATGGGATCAAGCGTGCTGGGTTATGTGGTGCACCCTTGCAGGGAAGTTAATCTATTCGAATAGCCGTGTCCCTCGGTAAAAGGACGATCGGAGTTGTACTCTGACCTCATGACAACTAGAACTGGATACTTAATAAAACACACCCAGACAAGTTCCAGATACAACCCGGTGATCGCTTTCTCACAGGGCGACGAGGGGAGGATCACCGGGTAGGTTTATGCTATACGTTGTTACTTGGTGAACTTACCATCTACTCCCTTCTACTGCTGCAAGACGGAGGCTGTGAGAAGCAAGGATACTTGATACTTTACAGCTACTCTCATCTACTGCTGCAAGATGGAGGTGGCTAGAAGCGTAGTCTTCGATTGGATTAGCTATCCCCCTCTTATTCTGCTTTCTGCAGTTCAGTCCACATATATTACCCCTTTACACAGATATCATTGCATATGTAGTGTAGATCCTTGCTTGCGAGTACTTTGGATGAGTACTCACGGTTGCATTTTCTCCCCCTTTGCTCCCTTTGTCCCTTCTTCTCGGATGACGCAACCAGATGGTGGAGTCCAGGAGCCAGAGGATCCCGATGATGTTTCTACATGGAGTTCGGCTTCGAGGAGTAGTTAGGAGGTCCCAGGCAGGAGGCCTTGCCTCTTCGATCGTTGCTACATTTGTGCTAGCCTTCTTAAGGCAAACTTGTTTATCTTATGTCTGTACTCAGATATTATTGCTTCCGCTGACTCTTGTGTTTTCGAGCTTATGTATTCGAGCCCTCGAGGCCCCTGGCTTGTAATATAAAGCTTGTATTATTTTACTTTGTGTCTAGTGTTGTGTTGTGATATCTTCAAGTGAGTCCCTGATCTTGGTCGTACACATTTGCGTGCATGATTAGTGTACGGTCAAATCGGGGGCGTCACAGTAGAGCATCTTTATAATCACCCAGTTACGTTGTGACGTTTGATAGCACACAAGGTGTTCCTCCGGTATACGGGAGTTGCATAATCTCATAGTCATAGGAACATATATAAGTCATGAAGAAAGCAATAGCAGTAAAACTGAACGATCATAGTGCTAAGCTAACGGATGGGTCTTGTCCATCACATCATTCTCCTAATGATGTGATCCCATTGATCAAATGACAACTCATGTCTACGGCTAGGAAACTTAACCATCTTTGATCAATGAGCTAGTCTAGTAGAGGCATACTAGGGACACTCTGTTTTGTCTATGTATTCAGTATTCACACATGTACTAAGTTTCTAGTTAATACAATTCTAGCATGAATAAAAGACATTTATCATGATGTAAGGAAATACAAATAACATCTTTATTATTGCCTCTAGGGCATATTTCCTTGATGGCTGTCGCACAGTTAATTTGTTCATGTGGACTGCCATACCTCACATCTATATGTTCAACATTATGTTGGCTATCTGAACTAATAACCATTTTTATCTACATTGTTCATTGCATGTTGTTTGCAAATTTCTTCATTCCTGTCTTTTTATTGTAGAACACCTCCACCTAATGGAAATAAAATTCATGTTTCGTAGACTAGAACCAAAGATTTCTTTATCTGATGGTACCGCACAATAGAAAGTTGCAGAATCCATCGCTTAATGTTATATTTTCACTCGATTGTAGTTGCAGGCCCGAACATTTACTGATTTATATCAGGTAGTTAGAAATAGTTTCATGCACGGTTAATTTTGATACGTCACAAGAACTGTTAGATTTTTTTATTGTCAGCATGTGTTAATGTTGATTGTACACATGAACTGTTAGATTAGTTTTTTAGTTTGTGCACGTGTTCATATAATTCTATTTAATGTATCAAAGAGATTGTATTAATCTATCATGAACCAATCGGAAAATTTCTAATCTATTGACTGCAGGAAGGCTTCTTGTGCAAAGAAGGCACTTGGGATGGTTGTTGCATATCGATCCAGAGAGTAGTGTTGTTTATTTACAAGAAGTCGCTCCTACTGTCTTATTTACAAGAAGTCGTCTTCATTGCTGCTCCCAATTGGCCAAAAACAACTCTTGCTAATATGCCAAAATTCACACCTTTAATGATCACACCGTGCTTGTTTCCTGTCAGTAGATGAAAGGCATAGTCAAGGAACCTTCCATGAGTGCTTTTTGTCGGGAGCTTCGCAACTCTGTAGTTGTCACTGTTGTTGCACACCATTGACATTGATCAGGCTGCATTAATTCTGATTTTCAGGTAAAGAAGCAGAAACAATTGAATGACAAGAGGTACAAGACGAGTGATGCTCAGAGAAAGAGGGTGCTGGAGAAACCAAAGATGGATCATGGATGGCAACCAGCAAAAAGGCACTTAGATATGGGTCATAAAGGTGCCATATGTTATCTACTTAATCCTCTGCCATCTCATTGTGTTAATTTATTCATGTACCCTTTTGCTCTTTTGATAAGGATGGCAACAGTGCTGGTTATACAATGGTGTGCTACTGGTTGAAGAATTGTTTGCTGCAGAGGTCTCATACTATTCATGCCGAGCTTTGCTGCTATTCTTGACCTTGTGTACTATTTATAGTGGTTGACATCATTATGCTACTATCTAAGATTTGGACATTCACTAATGATGTGATAGAAAAAAAATAAAGAATATTGTTTACCTGAGTGCATCATGCATGTCGCCTTTTTTCTATTGAAATACCAATAGAATTCCTTTTTTTTAATAAAACCATTGATTATTCACTTTCATCACTGTCAATATATCAGTAACTTTATGCAAATCGAGCTTTTATGTTCCCTGTATCAGCTTATTTAGAAAAAAAATCATTCCATTGTAAAAATGCACACACATGGCAATCTGCAATACTTTGAAGAAAAATTTCATCAAAATTTTATTTTCACTTTATAAATTTCTATCAATCTATGTAAAAATGGATGGGCGCAGCAACGCGCCCCTTCAATGATCTAGTATAAAACAGAATCTGTCAAAAACAGGACAGTCTGTAGCAATCTAGAAACTTCGTATACTTTTGTAACTCTAAAAATTCTTAAAAATAGGACAAAATAAACAATTTGTATAGGAGTACTGTGTAAAAAAATTAGAAACTTTTGACGTTCTAGTAAAAAAATGTAAATTCACACACTACAACCAAAGTTTTTGTTTTTGCAGTGCACATAGCAAACACGCAATCTAATCATCCTAAAACCAAAACTTGGCACATTATTTTTATAATACAATGGATATATACAAGGGGATAATTATTTTTATTGAAAAGTTTCTGTAATTCAAGATTTGCAAAGTTTCCATGGGCATGAACAAAGTTCAAGGACTTCCCCACTTTAACAGTGCTCGTCCTTCTTACTTTCACTTTTCTCTTTGAAAAAAGTTTTTAGGCAAATGAGGCAAGTAATATTTTTTGGTATTTTCATTCTTTTAAATACATATTTTTGTTTATTTCACCCACAACTAAAGAAAACAAAAAAGGGAAAAGAAAATCTACTTAGTGAAGAAAGCAAACAAGCACACACGAGAATATCAACCCCACGCTATTACTAATGCAACAGTGCCAAAAATGAGCTTGATAATCCCCAAGTGCAAGGAATCATTGCAATTTCATATGAGGGAGAGGCATAAGTTAACATACTTTCTCTTCTTGAATCATATGCACATATGATTGGAACTGTAGCAAGCATCCGCAACTACTAAAGATCATTAAGGTAAAACCCAACCATAGCATTAAAGTACAAGGTCCCCTTTATCCCATACGCAACAACCCCCTTACTCGGGTTTAAGCTTTTATCACTTTAGCAACCCACTATAAGCGAATCATGAACGTATTGCAACACCCTACAACGGGAATCCTTCACATGTGCGCAGCACGGAAGGCGCCATAGGACAACACCAAAATAAAACATACAACTCAAACCAATCTAGATCATCAATCAACCCAAAAGACAAAGGAAATCTACTCAAAACATCATAGGATGGCAACACATCATTGGATCATAATATGTGGCATAAAGCACCATGTTCAAGTAGGGGATCACAGTGGGGTGCGGGAGAGTGGACTGCGTAAAAGATATGATGATGTTGATGAAGACGATCACCTCGGCGATGGTTCCCCCGATGGTACTCCGGCGCCACCGAGAGAGACGGGGAGAGGTTCTCCCCTTGTGCTTCCTCCTCCATGGCCTCCCCCTAGATGGGGAGAGGTTTTCCCTATGGTCCTTGGCCTCCATGACGATGATGGGACCCTCCAGGATCCTCCTCCATGGCCTCCAGTGATGATGGCCCCCTCCGGCAGGATGCCAGAGAGGGCCTAGATTGGTTTTTTGTGGCTACAGAGGCTTACGGCGGCGGAACTCCCGATCTCTCTTCTGATCTGGTTTTTTTGGATTTATAGGAGTGGTTGGCATTGGTTTTACGTCAGGGGGCCCCACGAGGCGATGACAAGATAGGGGGCGCCCCCCCACCCTTGTGGTGGCCCCGGGACTCCTCTTCTGTATCTTTTCTCCCAGTATTTTTTATAGTATCCAGAAAAATTCTCCGTTGATTTTTAACTCGTTCTGAGAACTTTTATTTCTGCACAAAAACAACACCATGGTAGTTCTGATGAAAATATCGTTAGTCCGGGTTAGTTCTAATCAAATCATACCAAAATCATATGGAATTATTGTAAATATGGCATGAATACTTCATAAATTATAGATACGTCAGAGACATATCACTCGGCACTTGTTGCAAATAGACTACATGGCCAGCTACACCTGTGCTCGCTCGTGCTCGCCACTGGTTCGCTCCAGCAACCGTCATTCGATGGTGAGGCAGGCCTTCACCGCCCCACTCCATGGCTCCACTTTCCTTTCGGCGCCTCACTTTATCGCCGGTTAGGCAGTCAGCCGCCCTGTCGCTCACATCTCTCCTGCCATGCATTTAGATCGGGATGTCCAAGCAACCACCCGACGTCCGCAACAGCGCCTCAGATCCGCGCGGCCCGATCATCGTTTCAGTAGTGCGCGGTGCGGCGCATGGCAAGCGTTAATGTTGTCGGTGCCGGGGGAGCCCTCCCTGCTAATCTGTCCCGGCCCTAAGCGATTTTTTTCTAAAATAAATCCCTTGTTGCGATAGTTGTTTCTGAAACAAAGCTCTTGTTGCAAAGTGGGATCATATGCAGAGATGATTTTGCAACATCACCAATCTTTTCAAAACAAAACTCTTGTTGCAATAGTCACCGATGTGTTTCCAAAAAAAGCTCTTGTTGCAATAGTCATCATTGTTTCTGAAACAATACTCTTGTTGCAAAGAGGAATTGTGTGCTGAGCAATCTAGATCGCACGGCTCGCCAGGTGGCGGATCTTTTAAAAATATATGTTGGCAAACACGTAGCACTCCCCTATAACTTTTGTAGTTGGTCAAACAATGTTATTGTTTCCGAAAAATATATTCTTAGGCCTGATCAAGTTTATACAAAAATAAATGTCTAAATACTGTACCAAATAAGAAAACTAGAAAAGGTATTAGGTTGGCTTCTGAATCGTTTTCCTCCTATGCGAGCAGCCATAAACCCTAGACATCGCCAGGGAGCCAATCCTTTCGGTGGCGACCTCTTGGTCGTCAATGGTGAGGGGCTCGCCGGATCACGCGTGTGCAATCGTTTTAGCTTTAGGTTAGGGCCCTAGTAGCTTAGGATTTTGGGTCATTCAACGTCTTGGCTTTGGCAGCGGCAACGACGATGCTAAATAAAGAAATTGTAGATTCTTCCCTGGCGGGGCAATCGTCTCTATGGTTGGTGATGGATTTGGGAGCTAGTCTGTTCAAGCGGGGATGTTGTGGCGGCGGCAACATCTTTGTCGTGGACTTGTGTCCTCGGGCTTCACCGTTGCGACAGCGTCTGCTCCGGCGTCGGCGCGGAGCTTGGGAGCTAGTCTAGGAGCGGATGTAGATTATGGTCTACATCAACGACATCTGGAAGATGGAACATGCATTGGGTTTGTGGTTGCTAGCTGGCGGGTATGGTTTCCTCCTTCGGCGTCTTAGTCATGGTGAGGTGTTAGATCTGGAGTTCGATGGCGTGTTTGGGGTGTTGCCTCGGTCTGGCTCGTTCAATGGCAATGGCTTCGCCTTTGGTGAGCCACCTTGGAGATCCGCAAAGCTTCATATCAGCGCTGGAGCCGCGTCGAGCTCGGGTGAGGAGGTGATCCTTCATTTTTTCTTTGGAGGCTATTGTGGTGGTGTCGAAGCAAAGTGATGTGCATTGGTGTCAAGTTTAGAGGATTCTTCAGCTTGATGTAATTTTACTTCTTGGCTGGTGGTCATGTGTGCAAAGTCTAGAGTTATGCTGTCCACTCGGTTTTGTCATGAAGGTGTTTACATGACATGTACTATGATCTTTATGATATGAATGTGGCACATTTTACCATGCAAAAAAGTTTAAAAAAGGTATTAGGTTTTCTTCCCTATCCCTTGGCGACTAGGACAAACTCTCCCCTCCAAGCTTCACCAACGAGCATGTGGATTCGCTTCCCCTCTTCTTGCCACTCCGGCGGCCGGTGGCAGGGTGAAGAATCCTGGTGCCTTCACTCTGATTAGTAGTTTAGTTTAGGGTTTCTTAGTCCTTGCAGGTGCAGCGCATGGATGAATGTGGGCGCTCCTTCTTCGAGTTTGTCTTTCGTGCTTTGATCCTCCTCGAGTTCGTCCATCTGGACGTACTCCAGGAAGCTCCACCAAAAAAATATTAAATATTTCAAAAATATTCTGAATTGTTTTATGGATGTTCGTGTTAGTATTGCAAGCATGCTTGAGAACTTTCATGCAAAACAGAGTAGCAGTGTTTCACCGGTGAAAGAAAATTTTTGGGGTGACATTTGAGGGTAACATTCGGTGTTTAATTTTTTGCACATGGCAAAATTCTTAATCTTTTTGCCTAAAAATTTGTAGATATAATTTGGATGTGACTATGAGCACACAAAATATTTGTTGTGTTTTTTTACATTTCAAAAATAATTTTCACGTGCAAGATCACATGCCCCTACGAGCCAAAATGGATTTCTTCAAATTCTTGTCATCTTCTTAGGGCGGTGATGTTAGGGTTTATCCTCATGTGGCGAGATGTGATGTCAGGTAATTTAGATCTATTTAATGGTTCAACAACGACTGTAGCTCGAGGGCAATGGTCCTTATGGACACGTGCACAAAGACTTCCTGACTGTCATCTACAAGGTCAAACCGACTCCGATAGGGGAGTGGTGATAGCGGCACGTCGAGGGCTTGTTCTAGCGATGGCATTTGTTGTTTAGTGCTCTTATAATCCTGATGTATTTTCTATTATGTTTAAGATGCTTTGTACTTCCGACGAACTTTGCTAATACCTCGAAGGTGTCTAGATCGCAGATCGTCCCAGAGAAATTCTCGCAGCTGAGGTATACGCTAGCCACGGGAATCGACATGCTTCATCAATATCAACTTCTTCTTTCGTTGTGTGGACTATCAGTGCGATGATCATTACATGTGCCACTATACTGATTATGGGCATGTTCGCATGTTTTTTGTTGCGTACCACGTTCCCCTACAAAGAATTCACCGCCAAAACTTACTCAAATCACAAGTTAATAGAAAAGGAACCTCTATATCCAACAAACAAGTAAAGGAAACCAATAATAAAAGGAAAATTCATCCTTGAATCCTCGCGGGAGATGAAGGTCTTGAGAGATAGTTCTTACCCAATCCGAAGAGAGGAGGGCTTGAAATTCAAAGGGACTCTTCTCCACACATAAAGTTTTTATCCCCTTGGGGAGGTAAAGAGTTCGTCGTAAAGGGTTACGCCGATGCAAGCTTTGACACTAATCTAGATGACTCTAAGTATCAATCTGGACGCATATTGAATGTAGGAGCAATTAGCTAGAGTAGCTCTATGCAAAGCATTGTAGACATAAAAAGTTTCAAAGTACACATGGATCTGAATGTAGCAGACCCGTTGACTAAAACCTCTCTCACAATCAAAACTTGATCATACCTTAGAACTCTTTGAGTGTTAGTCACATGGCGATGTGAACTAGATTATTGACTCTAGTAAACTCTTTGGATATTAATCACATGGTGATGTGAACTATGTGTGTCAATCACATGGCGATGTAAACTAGATTATTGACTCCAGTAAAGTCTTTGGGTATTAATCACATGACGATGTGAATTATGGGTGTTAAACACATGGCGATGTGAACTAGATTATTGACTCTAGTGCAAGTGGGAGACTGATAGAAATATGCCCCGGAGGCAATAATGAAATGGTCATTATTATATTTCCTTAATCATGATAAAGGTTTATTATTCATGCTAGAATTGTATTGATCAGAAACTTAAATAATGTGTGAATACATAAGCAAATACCGCGTCCCTAGTAAGCCTCTACTAAACTAGCTCGTTGATCAAAGATGGTTAAAGTTTCTTAACCATAGACATGATTTGTCATTTGATAAAAGGATCACAACATTAGGAGAATGATGTGATGGACAAGACCCATCCGTTAGCTCAGCATTTGATCGTTTAGTTTATTGCTACTACTTTCTTGTATGTCAAATACATGTTCCTCCGACCATGAGATCATGCAACTCCCGGATACCGGAGGAATACCTTGTGTGCTATCAAACGTCACAGCGTAACTGGGTGATCATAAAGATTCTCTACAGGTATCTCCGAAGGTGTTTGTCGAGTTGGCATGGATCAAGATTGGGATTTGTCACTTCGAGTATCGGAGAGGTATCTCTGGGCCCTCTCGGTAATACACATCATAATAAGCCTTGCAAGAAAATGACTAATGAGTTAGTTACGAGATGATGTATTACAGAACGAGTAAAGATACTTGCCATTAACAAGATTAAACTGGGTATGGAGATACCGACGATCGAATCTCGGGCAAGTAACATACCGGCGGACAAAGGGAATTATGTATGTTGTCATAACGGTTCAACCAATAAAGATCTTCATAGAATATGTAGGAACCAATATGGGCATCCAGGTTCCGCTATTGGTTATTAGATGGAGAGGTTTATCAGTCATGTCTACATAGTTCTCGAACCCGTAGGGTCCGTGCGCTTAATGTTTGATGACGATATAATGTTATATGAGTTATGTGATTTACCGACCAAATGTTGCTCAGAGTCCCGGATGAGATCATGGACATGACGAGGAGCTCCGGAATGGTCCGGAGGTAAAGATTGATATATAGGACGATGATATTCAGACACCGGAAGAGTTTCAGAGTGCACCAGGTACTCATCGGGTCGCCGGAAGGGGTTCCGGACACCCTCGGTAAGTGTATGGGCTTAATGGGCCAAAGGGGGGGGGAAAGACCAGCCCACAAGGGGGTTGATGCACCCCTCTCCCTGGCCGGCCAGCCCTAGGGAAGGAAAGGGGGGCGCCTCCTCGACTTTCCTTCCTCCCGCACACAAACAAGGAAGGGGGCGCAGCTTGGGGCATGTGCCCAAGTGGGATTCTACCCCACTTGGCGTTTTTTTTCTAAACAGCTCGTCGGAACGAAACATATGATACACCGTTGGAAAGGTATCGTCGGTGCACATCTTTTTCGTATCTATTATTTTTTCTAATTCGCTACGGTTTAAGAGCAGTTTTGAATTTACTAAATCGCGGAATTGTGTTTTTCGAATTTTTTCTAATTTTTGGTACTGTTTTCACTCCAGTTTTCTAACCGTTTGTCGAAACAAGGCGTGTAATATAACGTTGGAAACTACGGACGAGGCGCAACTTTCATATGTTGAAATGTTTTTGAGATTCCTTACGGTTTTTAGTTAAATTTGAAAATCGTGCGGCTGACTACGAACGGCAGCAACCGTTTTTTCGTGAAATTTTTACAAAACGTTGGCCAACATGATCCAAATGATACATCGTTGGAAAGATATCATCGAGACGCTACTTTCTCATGTAGAACATACCCTCTAATTCATTACGGTTTAAGAGCAGTTTTGAAATTACAAAAACGCGAAAAGTGCACTGCTTCAAACTGAAGAACACACTGCATCAGACAGTCAACCGAACCTCATGATTTATTTTGTTGGACGTAGATTTTTCTCAGAGGAGTTTTGTTGTCTTTTTTCCAACTTTTTTTTGAAGGAAAGTGGACCGCAACACTCCCCAAAGTGAAGCGGAACACTACCTAAAGTGAACCTCATTAATTTTTTGCGCGCGTTGAGAAGTGAGCTGCTTTACGATGTGTGTTTTGTTTTTTGATCACCAAGTGAACCGCATTACTTTTCTGTGTTGTTTTGGTAACAATTTTTTTTGAGATCCCGCTATTTTTTTTGCATTTTCATGTTGGGGGCAAGTGAACGGCATCACTTAAAAAGGGACACAAATAGTACACACGAGAACACACCTAACTCAGTATCCAAAAGAACACACCAAATTCAGTATACACATTTTTCTTCATCACACAATGACCAAGTGCACTGCAGATGGAGCATAGGGATAAGGAGCTGCTACACAAAATTTGTAACCAAATTGAATTCGGTTACAATTTCTCGTCCCTGGAAAATTAGCAAAAAACAATGCACTGCAAATGGTGTCTTCTCTTTCTTACTGAGTGCACTGCAAATGGCCAATAGCGAAGTGAAGTCTACTTACATTTTCTCCAAATAAACAAACATACACAAGAGGTATGCACACGAACGCAAGAAGCCATGGTGGACTGCATGTCGGGCATGGCCATTCGGGGCGAAGTTTCCTGCTCCCGCAAACCATTCAAAGTGCATCAGGAGCTATTTTGATTCCCTCTCCTGCAAAAATCTGTAAAGTGAACCGCAAGAACAAGAATAGACATTGTGCATCCAAGATCAAAACCACGATGAGATCAAAACTGCGAAGTAGGCAATTTTGCAGAGAGAAACGTCCTCAGGATATCTGCATCAAACAAACTTGATTTGCTAGACTAGAAGGCACTACTGTTGATGGAGGCAGCCTTTTAAGTTTTCAGTGGAGAGCAGATTGTTGAGATCGATTTCCTCCCCTCTTTTGGGTCATCTGTTCTTACTTCTGCTTTGGCTCACTAGCATCCATCTAATCTGAATGCCCAGCCTGCATTTAAATACTGCACTGAAGCTACCATACATAGATAAAAACTGTAATCTGAATCCCCTCTTTTGGGAAGATGGACGCTTGGTCTCTGCTCTCGCTGCCCAATTCTGTCCAAAACCTCATCTTCCTCTGATTGTACGGGAATAATTTCCGTTTCCTTTTTGGTTGGTGGTTGCATCTGGATGCGGCGGCCGCGTAGAGGAGGAGGAGGATGCTGAGGCCGATGCTGGCGTGCTGCAAGCTCTACGTCTCCGAGGGCCGGAGCGCGGCGGCCCTGCGCGCCGTCGAGCAAGCATGGTCGAGGTCGCACTCGGGGCCATCGACCTCGGCTCCCACGCCGACGCGCAGCCGCGGCTCGGCGCCGTCAACCACATCTGCTTCCACCCCCTCGCCGGGGCCGCCCTCCACGACGTCGCCGCGCTCGCCGCCGCCGTGGCCGCCGACATCGGCGACGGGCTGCAAGGTAACCGGTGTTCTCTGTTTCTTCTTCTCGTCCCCCTTTGCTTGCCACTCCGTGCGGCGTACTGACGTTCAGATCGGTTGGCAGTGCCAACGTACCTGTACGGCGCGGCGCACCGGGAGGGCCGGACGCTGGCGGCCATCAGGAGGCAGCTAGGCTACTTCAAGCCCCAGAGCGACGCCGAGTGGCACGGGAATCCACTGGAATCCGTCGACGGCGGCGACGACGGCGGGTAGCGGGAGACAGAGGAGGGAGACAGGGGAGGGGATGGGATGCGGCCAACTCCTTCTGGATCGAGGCTCTCCCGGCCGCTCCCGCGGTAGAAGGCGGGGAGGGGAGGGGGAGCGGCGTGGAGGGCAGGGTGTTATGAGAATAAGGCTAGTGGTATGAGAATAAGGTCTTAAGGGGTGTTATGAGAATAGACCCACCCTATATATATATATATATATATATATATATATATATATATATATATATATATATATATATATATATATATATATATATATATGAGGGAGGGGGCGCCACACAGAGGCCACAACATTGTCTTAGCCGTGTGCGGCGCCCCCTCCACCGTTTACACCCTCGGTCATATTTTCGTAGTGCTTAGGCGAAGCCCTGCGGAGATAGCATCACCATCACCGTCACCGCCCCATCATGCTGCCGGAACTCATCTACTACCTCGTCGTCTTGCTGGATCAAGAAGGCATGGACGTCACCGAGCTGAACATGTGCTGAACGCGGAGGTGACGTACGTTTGGTACTTGATCGGTTGGACCGCGAAGAAGTTCGACTACATCAACCGCATTACCAAACGCTTTTTCTTACGGTCTACGAGGGTATGTAGACACTCTGCCCTCTCGTTGCTATGCATCTTCGTGGATAGATCTTGCGTGTGCGTAGATTTTTTTGTTTTCCATGCAACGTTTCCCAATAGTGGCATCATGAGCCAGGTCTATGCGTAGATGATATGGACGAGTAGGACACAAAGAGTTGTGGGCGGTGATGGTCATACTTCTTACCACCAACGTCTTATTTTGATTCAGCGGTATTGTAAGATGAAGCGGCCCGGACAAACCTTACATGTCCACATACATGAGACCGGTTCCACCGACAGACATGCAACTTGTTTTGCATAAAGGTGGATGGAGGGTGTCCGTTTCTCCTACTTTAGTTGAATCGAATTTAACTACGGCCGGTCCTTGTAGAAGGTTAAAACAACAAACTTGATAAATCACCATTGTGGTTTTTGTCGTAGGTAAGAACGGTTCTTACTAGAAGCCCGTAGCAGCCACATAAAACTTGCAACAACAAAGTAGATGACGTCTAACTTGTTTTTGCAGCGCATGTTTGTTGGGGAATGTAGTATTTCAAAATTTTCCTACGATCACGCAAGATCTATCTACTAGATGCATAGCAACGAGAGGGGAGAGTGTGTCTACGTACCCTCGTAGACCGAAAGCGGAAGCGTCTAGTGACGCGGTTGATGTAGTCGAACGTCTTCGCGATCCAACAGATCTAGCACCGAACGTACGGCACCTCCGCGTTCAGCACACATTCAGCTTGATGATGTCCCATGAGCTCTTGATCCAGTTGAGCTTCACGGGAGAGTTTCGTCAGCACGACGGCGTGGTGACGGAGATGATGAAGCTACCAGCGCAGGGCTTCGCCTAAGCACTGCAACGGTATGACCGAGGTGTGTTTCTGTGGAGGGGGGCACCGCACACGGCTAGAACAATGTTTCTTGTGTGTCCTTAGGTGCCCCTTGCCCTCGTATATGAAGGAGCAAGGGGGAGGGCCGGTCGGCCCCTATGGGCGCGCCAGGGAGTAGCATTCCTACTCCTAGTAGGAATAGGAACCCCCTTTTCCTATTCCCACTAGGAGTAGGAAAGGAAAGGGGAGAGGAGAAGGAAAGGAGAGGGGGCGCCCCCCTTTTCCTAGTCCAACTAGGAACCCTAGGGGGGTCCAGCCAGCCCTATGGGCTGCCCCTCTCTTTCCATCAATGACCTACTATGGCCCATACTCCCTCGGGGGGGGGGGGGCATTCCGGTTTTACCCAATAACACCCGAAACACTTCCATTGTCCGAATATAGTCGTCCAATATATTAATCTTTATGTCTCGGACATTCTGAGACTCCTCATCATGTCCGTGATCTCATCCGGGACTCCGAACTACCTTTGGTACATCAAAACTCATAAACTCGTAATACCGATCGTCATCAAACGTTAAGCGTGCGGACCCTACGGGTTCGAGAACTATGTAGACATGACCTAGACTCATCTCCGGTCAATAACCAATAGCGGAACCTGGATGATCATATTGGCTCCTACATATTCTACGAAGATCTTTATCGGTCAAACCGCATAACAACATATGTTGTTCCCTTTGTTATTGGTATGTTACTTGCCCGAGATTCGATCGTCGGTATCTCAATACCTAGTTCAATCTCGTTACCGGCAAGTCTCTTTACTTGTTCCGTAATACATCATCTCATGGCTAACTCATTAGTCATTTGCTTGCAAGGCTTATTATGATGTGCATTACCGAGAGGGCCCAGAGATACCTCTCCGACATTCGGAGTGACAAATCATATTCTTGATCTATGCCAACAGCACGAACACTTTCGGAGACACCATTAGAGCATCTTTATAATCACCCAGTTACGTTGTGACATTTGATAGCACACAAGGTGTTTCTCCGGTATTCGGGAGTTGCATAATCTCATAGTCATAGGAACATGTATAAGTCATGAAGAAAGCAATAGCAGTAAAACTAAACGATCATAGTGCTAAGCTAATGGATGGGTCTTGTCCGTCACATCATTCTCCTAATGATGTGATCTCGTTGATCAAATGACAACTCATGTCTATGGCTAGGAAACATAACCATCTTTGATCAATGAGCTAGTCTAGTAGAGGCATACTAGGGACATTCTGTTTTGTCTATGTATTCACAGATGTACTAAGTTTGTGGTTAATACAATTCTAGCATGAAAAAGACATTTATAATGATATAAGGAAATACAAATAACATCTTTATTATTGCCTCTAGGGCATATTTCCTTCAGTCTCTGATACGTCTCCAACGTATCTATAATTTTTTATTGTTCCATGCTATTATTTATGAAGTCTTGGATGTTTAATGGGCTTTATCATTCACTTTTATATCATTTTTGGGACTAACCTACTAACCCAAAGGCCCAGTCCAGATTGTTGTTTTTTGCCTGTTTCAGGGTTTTCCAGAAAAAGAATATCAAACGGAGTCCAAACGGAATGAAACCTTCGCGAGAGATATTTTTGGAGAAAATCACGCACGCGGAGCTTGAGAACCACGTCAGGGGATCAAGAGGTGGCCCACGAGGGTGGGGGGCGCGCCCCCTACCTCGTGGCCCCCTCGAGCGTCCCCCGGTGCCCTCCTTCTTCCTATATAAGTCTACGTACCCCAGAACCTCCGTGAACAAAGAGAAAACCCTAATTCCACCGTCGTACCTTCTGTTCCCGTGAAGATCCCATCTTGGAGCCTGTTCCGGAGCTCCACCGGAGGGGGATCCATCACGAAGTTCATCATCATCATCATCATCGCCCTCACCATGAGTTGTGAGTAGTTTACCACAGACTTTTGGGTCAATAGCTAGTATCTAGATGGCTTCTTCTCTCTCTCTGGATCTCAATAGAAAGTTCTCCTCGGTCTTCGAGGAGATCTATTCGATGTAATATCTTTTTAAAGTGTGTTTGTCGAGATCCGATGAATTGTGAGTTTATGATCAAGATTATCTATGAAAGATATTTGGTTCTTCTCTGAATTTTTTATGTGTGCACATAATATCCTTGCAAGTCTCTTCGAATTATTGGTTTGGTTTGGCCTACTAGATCTATAGTTCTTGCAATGGGAGAAGTGCTTGGCTTTGGGTTCAATCTTGCGGTGACCTGTCCCAGTGACAGTAGGGGCAGCAAGGCACGTATTGTATTGTTGCCATCGAGGATAAAAAGATGGGGTTTATATCATATTGCTTGAGTTTATCCCTCTGCATCATGTCATCTTGCTTAAGGCGTTACTCTGTTCTTATGAACTCAATACACTAGATGCTTGCTGGATAGCGGTCGATGTGTGGTGTAATAGTAGTAGATGCAGGCAGGAGTCGGTCTACTTGTCTCGGACGTGATGCATATATACAATGATCATGCCTAGATAGTCTCATAATTATTCGCTTTTCTATCAATTGCTCGACAGTAATTTGTTTACCCGCCGTAGAATATCGCTATCATGAAAGAAGCCACTAGAGAAAACTATGGCCCCCGGGTCTATTCTCAACATATCAATCTACCTCTACTTTACTTTTATCGCTTTTATTTGCTGTTCTTATAAACCAAAAATACCAAAAATACAAACTATCATCTCTATCAGATCTTACTTTCGTAAGTGACCGTAAAGGGATTGACAACCCCTTATCACGTTGGCTGCGAAGTTCTTATTTGTTTGTGCAGGTGTGAGGGACTCGCGCGTGGTCTCCTACTGGATTGATTCCTTGGTTCTAAAAAACTGAGGGAAATACTTATGCTATTGTGCTGCATCTCCCTTTCCTCTTCGAGGTAATACAACGCAAGCTCGAGAAGTAGCAAGAAGAATTTCTGGCGCCGTTGCCGGGGAGGCTTACGCAAAAGTCATATACCAAGTACCTATCACAAACCCTTATCCTTTGCATTAGATTTATTTGCCTCTCGTTTTCCTCTCCCCCACTTCACCCTTGCCGTTTTATTTGCCCTTATTCCGCCGTGTGTTTATCGTTCGCTTGCTTCTTGTTTGCTCGTGTGCTGCTTGCTTGCTTGTCATCATGTCTAGCACACCTATCATTATCACCACTCCCGAGAGTGAGGTCCTCAACTTTAAACAAAGGGAGGAAGAAAACTTAAAAGATGCCTGGTATAGAATTTGCAATGCTCAAAATAGATCTAATAGGAAGTTTTCCACTTCCGTGCTTCTTCGCAATTTTTATGTTGGCATAACTCCGTGGAATAGATTCATCTTAGATACCATTACCAGAGGGAATTTCTTGGGTAGCCACACCGTTGATTCTTATAATGCTATGACTGAATTATTTGGCTCACCACCTCTTATGGTTAATGGGACCGTTTTAACTTTGGAGCATGTTATGCAAAGGTTAGAAATCATTGAAAACAAAGTTGCTACGGTAGAATTGGTAGAAAGCTTGGATAGAAAAATCCATAACGAAATCACCCAATATGGATCGAAGCTAGGAGTGGTTCTGAAAAATCTTAAGGAAAAGGAGCCCATAGTTAAAGAAAAGCTAGATCAGGATTCTACTAGAATCAATAAGCTTGAGGATGTTATCACTAATGTGGGTTCTGCTCTTTCCGCTATAAAATCTACTCCTAGTACTCCTACTAAATTACCTAAGTTCATGTATGTCCCTAAAGACAAGGGTGAAACATCTAGAATTGCGGATCTCAAATCCATAAGTGTTCACCCTAATTTTCTTACTTTTGCAAGAGACCCTTTTGACACTTTAGAATTTCTTGATTTCTTGCCCAAGAGCTTGATTATTCATAGGGACAAAGAAGTGCCCAAGAATCATAAGTGCTTAATCAAAGAATTGCCTTCCAAGGATGGCAATACCTAGATTTATCTTGTATCGTGCCTAGCTAGGGGCGTAAAACGATAGCGCTTGTTGGGAGGCAACCCAATTTTATATTTTTGTTTTTGTTGCTGTTAGGGAATAAATATTGCATCTAGCCTCTGATTAGATGTGGTTTCATGTTTTGTTTAGTGTTTGTGCCAAGTAGAACCTTTGGGAAGACTTGTGTGAAGTTTATGTGATCTTGCTGTGAAAAACAGAATCGTTAGCGCTCGCTAAAGTGGTCTTCAGATTTTACTGGAGCGTGCTTTTTAGTTGATTCTTTTTGCAGATGATTGGTAGATAAATTCCACAAATTTACAATTTAGTTTGAAGTTTTTGGAGTTCCATAAGTAGGCGAAACCTGCAGATTACTACAGACTGTTCTGTTTTTGATATATTCTGTTTTTCGTGTGTTGTTTGCTTATTCTGATGCATCTATGAGTAGTATTGGATGATATGAACCATAGAGAAGTTGGAATACAGTAGGTTTAACACCAATATAAACAAAGAATGAATTCATTGCTGCACTTTTGAGTAGTGGTTTGCTTTCTTATACTAACGGAGCTCACGAGAATTTTTGTCTAAGTTTTGTGTTGTGAAGTTTTCAAGTTTTGAGTATTGCTTTGATGGACTATGGAACAAGGAGTAGCAAAGGCCTAAGCTTGGGGATGCCAATGAAACCCCAAGTAAATTCAAGATAATCAAAACCCTAAGCTTGGGGATGCCCCGGGAAGGCATCCCCTCTTTCGTCTTCATCCATCGGTAACTATACTTGGAGCTATATTTTTATTCGCAACATGATATGTGTTTTGCTTGGAGCGTCTTGTATAATTTGAGTCTTTGCTTGTTAGTTTGCCACAATCATCCTTGCTGGACACACCTATTTGAGAAAGTTAAATATGGCCTAGAAATTATTAGAACACTCCATGTGCCTCACTTATATCTTTTGAGTTGAATAGTTTTTGCTCTAGTGCTTCACTTATATCTTTTAGAGTACGGTGGTGGTAATATTTTGTAGAAATTGTTGAACTCTCATGCTTCACTTATATATATTTGAGAGTCTGTTAAAACAGCATGGTAATGTGTTTAGGCTAAAGAAACTAGTCTTCACATGATAAACATCCAATATCAATTGTAGTAAAAAAATTCACACTAAGTGCATTGAATAGAATGAGATGTTGGATGCTTGATAATTGTTTTGAGACATGAGGATAGTGATATTAGAGTCATGCTAGTGGAGTTATTATGAAATTAAAAAAAACTTGTGTTAAGGTTAGTGATTCCCGTATCATGCACGTATGGTGAACCAACATGTTAAGAAGTTAGAGTATGAGGTATTTGTAGAGTGCCAACCTTTGTGTGGAGGTCGGGGGTGCGCGATGGTTAACTCCTACCAACCTCCTCCGTAGGAGCATGCGTTGATTGCTTTGTTTTGATGACTCGTAAATTTTTGCAATAAGTATATGAGTTCTTATGACTAATGTTGAGTCCATGGATTATATGCACTCTCACCCTTCCACCATTGCTAGCCTCTCTTGTACCGCACAACTTTCCTCGGTGCCATAAACCCACTATATATCCTTCCTCAAAACAGCCACCATATTGTTCCTCAAAACAGCCACCATACCTACCTATCATGGCATTTCCATAGCCATTCCGAGATATATTGCCATGCAACTTTCCACCGTTCCGTTCATATGACACACATCATATTGTCATATTGCCATGCATGATCATGTAGTTGACATCGTAGTTGTGGCAAGGCCACCATGCATAATTTTTCATATATGTCACTCTTGATTCATTGTAATCCCGGTACACCGCCGGAGCCATTCATGTAGAGTCATACTTGTTGTAGTATCGAGTTGTAATTTCGAGTTGTAATAAAAATTGTGATGATCATCATTATTAGAGCATTGTCCCATGTGAGGAAAGGCTAATAAAAAAACAGATGGCCCAAAAAAATATAGAGAGGGTCTAATAAAAAAAAGAGAAAGCCCCTCCAAAAAAATGAGAAAAAAGAGAGAAGGGACAATTGCTACTATCTTTTTTCCACACTTGTGCTTCAAAGTAGCACCATGTTCTTCATTGTAGAGAGTCTCATGCTTAGTCACTTTCATATACTAGTGGGAATTTTCATTATAGAACTTGGCTTGTATATTCCAACGACGGGCTTCCTCAAATTCCCTAGGTCTTCGTGAGCAAGCAAGTTGGATGCACACCCACTAGTTTCTTTTGTTGAGCTTTCATTCATATTTAGCTCTAGTGCATCCGTTGCATGGCAATCCCTACTCACTCACATTGATATCTATTGATGGGCATCTCCATAGCCCGTTGATACGCCTAGTCGATGTGAGACTATCTCCCTCCATTTTGTCTTCTCCACAACCACCTCTATTCCACACATAGTGCTATATCCATGGCTCATGCTCATGTATTGCGTGAAAATTGAAAGGTTTGAAAAGATAGAGTATGAAAACAAGTGCTTGGCTGAAATCGGGGTTGTGCATGATATGAATATTTTGTGTGATGAAGAGGAAGCATAGCCAGACTATATGCTTTTGTAGGGATAACTTTCTTTAGCCATAGTATTTTGAGAAGACATGATTGCTTTGTTAGTATGCTTGAAGAATTGTCATTTCTTATGTCAATATACACTTTTATCTTGAATCTATCAGATCTGAACATTCATGCCACAATTAAGAGAATTACATTGAAAAACTATATTGGTTAGCATTCCACATCAAAAATTCTTTCTTTATCATTTACCTACTCGAGGACGAGCATGAATTAAGCTTGGGGATGCTTGATACGTCTCCAACGTATTTATAATTTTTGATTGTTCCATGCTATTATTTATGAAGTCTTGGATGTTTAATGGGCTTTTTCATTCACTTATATATCATTTTTGGGACTGACCTACTAACCCAAAGGCCCAGTCCAGATTGCTGTTTTTTGCCTGTTTCAGGGTTATGCAGAAAAAGAATATCAAATGGAGTCCAAACGGAATGAAACCTTCACAAGAGATATTTTTGGAGAAAATCACGCCCGCGGAGCTTGAGAACCACGTCAGGGGATCAAGAGGTGGCCCACGAGGGCGGGGGGCGTGCCCCTGCCTCGTGGCCCCCTCGAGCGTCCCCCTGTGCCCTCCTTCTTCCTATATAAGTCTACGTACCCCAGAACCTCCGTGAATAGAGAGAAAACCCTAATTCCACCGCCGTACTTTTTGTTCCTGTGAAGATCCCATCTTGGTGAAGGAAATATGCCCTAGAGGCAATAATAAAGTTGTTATTTATATTTCCTTATATCATGATAAATGTTTATTATTCATGCTAGAATTGTATTAACCGGAAACTTAGTACATGTGTGGATACATAGACAAAACAGTATGTCCCTAGTATGCCTCTACTATACTAGCTCATTGATCAAAGATGGTTATGTTTCCTAGCCATAGACATGAGTTGTCATTTGATCAACGGGGTCACATCATTAGGAGAATGATGTGATGGACAAGACCCATCCGTTAGCATAGCACTATGATCGTTTAGTTTTACTGCTATTGCTTTCTTCATGACTTATACATGTTCCTATGACTATGAGATTATGCAACTCCCGAATACCGTAGGAACACCTTGTGTGCTATCAAATGTCACAACGTAACTGGGTGATCATAAAGATGCTCTACAGGTGTCTCCGAAAGTATTCGTGGTGTTGGCATAGATCAAGATTAGGATTTGTCACTCCGAGTGTCGGAGAGGTATCTCTGGGCCCTCTCGGTAACACACATCACAATAAGCCTTGCAAGCAAAAAGACTAATGAGTTAGTCACGAGATGATGTGTTACGGAACGAGTAAAGAGACTTGCCGGTAACGAGATTGAACTAGGTATGGAGATACCGACGATCGAATCTCGGGCAAGTAACATACCGATGACAAAAGGAACAACGTATGTTGTTATGCGGTTTTGACCGATAAAAGATCTTCGTAGAATATGTAGGAGCCAATATGAACATCCAGGTTCCGCTATTGGTTATTGACCGGAGATGAGTCTCGGTCATGTCTACATAGTTCTCGAACCCGTAGGGTCCGCACGCTTAAAGTTTGATGACGATCGGTATTATGAGTTTATGAGTTTTGATGTACCGAAGGAGTTCGGAGTCCCGTATGAGACCGGGGACATGACGAGGAGTCTCGAAATGGTCGAGATGTAAAGATCTATATATTGGACGACTATATTCGGACATCGGAAAGGTTCCAAGTGATTCGGGTATTTTTCGGAGTATATGGGCCTTATTGGGCCATACGGGAATAGAGGAGAAAGGCCAAAAGGAAGGACCCCCTCTGGTCCGAATTGGACAAGGGGTGCAGCCCCCTTTTCCTTCTCCCTCTCCACCTCTTTCCTTCTCTCCAACTCCGGAAAGGAAAGGGGAATCCTACTAGGACTTGGGAGTCCTAGTAGGACTCCCCACACTTGGCACGCCCCCTCTAGGGCCGGCCTCTCCCTTGCTCCTTTATATACGGGGGCAGGGGGGCACCCTAGGACACACAAGTTGAATTGTTCCAGCCGTGTGCGGTGCCCCCCTCCACAGAAACACACCTCGGTCATACCGTCGCGGTGCTTAGGCGAAGCCCTGCGCCGGTGAATACATCATATCCGTCACCACGCCGTCGTGCTGACGAAACTCTCCCGTGAAGCTCAACTGGATCAAGAGCTCGTGGGACGTCATCAAGCTGAACGTGTGCTGAACGCGGAGGTGCCGTACGTTTGGTGCTTGATCGGTTGAATCGCAAAGAAGTTCGACTACATCAACCGCGTCACTTGACGCTTCCGCTTCCGGTCTACGAGGGTACGTAGACACACTCTTCCCTCTCGTTGCTATGCATCTGGTAGATAGATCTTGCGTGATCGTAGGAAAATTTTAAAATACTACGTTCCCCAACAGTGGCATCAGAGCCAGGTCTTTGCGTAGATGATATGCACGAGTAGAACACAATGAGTTGTGGGCGATACTAGTCATACTGCTTACCAGCATGTCATACTTTGCTTCGGCAGTATTGTGAGATGAAGCGGCCCGGACCGACATTACGCGTACGCTTACGCGAGACTGGTTTCACCGTTACGAGCACTCGTTGCTTAAAGGTGACTGGCGGATGTCTGTCTCTCTCACTTTAGCTGAATCAAGTGTGGCTACGCCCGGTCCTTGTGAAGGTTAAAACAGCACATACTTGACGAAACATCGTTGTGGTTTTGTATGCGTAGGTAAGAACGGTTCTTGCTAAGCCCGTAGCAGCCACAAAAAACTTGCAACAACAAAGTAGAGGACGTCTAACTTGTTTTTGCAGGGCATGTTGTGATGTGATATGGTCAAGACATGATGAGTTATACGGTTTTGTATGAGATGATCATGTTTTGTAATGTTATCGGCAACTGGCAGGAGCCATATGGTTGTCGCTTTATTGTATGAAATGCAATCGCCATGTAATTGCTTTACTTTATCACTAAGCGGTAGCGATAGTCGTAGAAGCAATAGTTGGCGAGACAACAACGATGCTACGATGGAGATCAAGGTGTCGCGCCGGTGACGAAGGTGATCATGAAGGTGCTTTGGAGATGGAGATCAAAAGCACAAGATGATGATGGCCATATCATGTCACATATTTTGATTGCATGTGATGTTTATCTTATTATGCTTCTTATTTTGCTTAGAACGACGGTAGCATTATAAGATGATCCCTTACTAAATTTCAAGGTATAAGTGTTCTCCCTGAGTATGCACC
>LR738712.1:181969953-182034720 GCA_902687465.1 Secale cereale | reverse complement strand
GAGCACTCGTTGCTTAAAGGTGACTGGCGGGTGTCTGTCTCTCTCACTTTAGCTGAATCAAGTGTGGCTACGCCCGGTCCTTGTGAAGGTTAAAACAGCACATACTTGACGAAACATCGTTGTGGTTTTGTATGCGTAGGTAAGAACGGTTCTTGCTAAGCCCGTAGCAGCCACGTAAAACTTGCAACAACAAAGTAGAGGACGTCTAACTTGTTTTTGCAGGGCATGTTGGGATGTGATATGGTCAAGACATGATGAGTTATACGGTTTTGTATGAGATGATCATGTTTTGTAATGTTATCGGCAACTGGCAGGAGCCATATGGTTGTCGCTTTATTGTATGAAATGCAATCGCCATGTAATTGCTTTACTTTATCACTAAGCGGTAGCGATAGTCGTAGAAGCAATAGTTGGCGAGACGACAACGATGCTACGATGGAGATCAAGGTGTCGCGCCGGTGACGAAGGTGATCATGAAGGTGCTTTGGAGATGGAGATCAAAAGCACAAGATGATGATGGCCATATCATGTCACATATTTTGATTGCATGTGATGTTTATCTTATTATGCTTCTTATTTTGCTTAGAACGACGGTAGCATTATAAGATGATCCCTTACTAAATTTCAAGGTATAAGTGTTCTCCCTGAGTATGCACCGTTGCGAAAGTTCGTCGTGCCGAGACACCACGTGATGATCGGGTGTGATAAGCTCTACGTTCAAATACAACGGGTGTAAGCCAGTTTTTGCACACGCAGAATACTCGGGTTAAACTTGACGAGCCTAGCATATGCAGATATGGCCTCGGAACACTGGAGACCGAAAGGTCGAGCGTGAATCATATAGTAGATATGATCAACATAAGATGTTCACCATTGAAACTACTCCATCTCACATGATGATCGGACTTGGTTTAGTTGATTTGGATCACGTGATCATTTAGATGACCGGAGGGATGTCTATCTAAGTGGGAGTTCTTTAATTAATATGATTAAATTGAACTTTAATTTATCATGAACTTAGTCCTGGTAGTATTAGCATATCTATGTTGTAGATCAATAGCTCGCGATGTTACTCCCCGTTTATTTTTCATATGTTCCTAGAGAAAACCAAGTTGAAAGATGTTAGTAGCAATGATGCGGAATTGTTTCGTGATCTGAGGATTATCCTCATTGCTGCACAGAAGAATTATGTCCTTGATGCACCGCTAGGTGACAGACCTATTGCAGGAGCAGATGTAGACGTTATGAACGTTTTGACAAAAGCTCGATATGATGACTACTTGATAGTTTAGTGCACCATGCTTTACGGCTTATAACCGGGACTTCAAAAACGTTTTGAAACGCCACGGAGCATATGAGATGTTCCGAGAGTTGAAATTAGTATTTCATACTCATGCCCGTGTCGAGAGGTATAAGACCTCTGACAGTACTTTGCCTACAAGATGGAGGAGAATAGCTCAACCAGTGAGCATGTGCTCAGATTGTCCGGGTAGTACAATTGCTTGAATCAAGTGGGAGTTAATCTTCCAGATAAGATAGTAACTGACAAAGTTCTCTAGACACTATCACCAAGTTAGTAGAACTTCGTGATGAACTGTAATATGCAAGGGATGACGAAAGTAATTCCCGAGCTCTTCACGATGCTGAAATCGGCGAAGGTAGAAATCAAGAAAGAGCATCAAGTGTTGATGGTTAACCAGACCGCTTGTTTCAAGTAAAGGGCAAAGGGATAGAAGGGGAACTTCAAGAAGAATGACAAGCAAGTTGTCACTCCCGTGAAGAAACCCAAAGCTAAACTCAAGCCTGAAACAAGTGCTTCTACTGCAAAGGAAATGGTCACTAGAAGTGGAACTGCCCTAGATATTTGGCGGATAAGAAGGATGGCAAAGTGAACAAAGGTATATTTGATATACAGATTATTGATGTGTATTTTACTAGTGTTCATAGCAACCCCTCGGTATTTGATATTGGTTCAGTTGCTAAAGAGTAGTAACTCGAAATGGGAGTTGCATAATGAACATAAACTAGTTAAAGGATGAAGTGACGATGTGTATTGGAAGCAGTTCCAAGATTGATATGTTCATCATCGCACACTCCCTATACTTTCGGGATTAGTGTTGAACCTAAATAAGTGTTATTTGGTGTTGAGCATGAATATGATTTGATCATGTTTATTGCAATTCGGTTATTCATGTAAGTTAGAGAATAATTGTTGTTCTGTTTACATGAATAAAACATTCTATGGTCATACACCCAATGAAAATGGTTTGTTGGATCTCGATCGTGGTGATACACATATTCATAATATTGAAGCCAAAAGATACAAGGTTAATAATGATAGTGCAACTTATTTGTGGCACTGCCGTTTAGGTCATATTGGTGTAAAGCGCATGAAGAAACTCCATAGTGATGGACTTTTGGAATCACTTGATTATGAATCACTTGGTGCTTGCGAACCATGCCTCATGGGCAAGATGACTAAAACTCCGTTCTCCGGAACTGTGGAGCGAGCAACAGATTTGTTGGAGATCATACATACAGATGTATGTGGACCAATGAGTGTTGAAGCTCGCGGCGGGTATCGTTATTTTCTGACCTTCACTGATGATTTGAGCAGATATGGGTATATCTACTTAATAAAGCACAAGTCTGAAACCTTTGAAAAGTTCAAAGAATTTCAAAGTGAAGTGGAGAATCATCGTAACAAGAAAATAAGAGTTTCTACGATATGATCGTAGAGGTAAAATATTTGAGTTAGTGAGTTTGGCCTTCAGTAAAAACAATGTGAAATAGTTTCACTACTCACGCCATCTGGAACACCATAGTGTAATGGTGTGTCCGAACATCATAACCGTACTTTATTAGATATGGTGCGATCGATGATGTCTCTTACCGATCTACTACTATCGCTTTTGGGGTTATGCATTAGAGACAGCTACATTCATGTTAAATAGGGCACCATCTAAATCCGTGGAGATGACACCGTATGAACTGTGGTTTGACGAGAAACCTAAGCTGTCATTTCTTTAAGTTTGGCACTGCGATGCTTATGTGAAAAAGTTTCAACATGATAAGCTCAAACCCAAATCGAGAACTAAAATCTTCATAGGATACCCAAAAAGAAACTATTGGGTACACCTTCTATCACAGATCCGAAGGCAAGTTCTTTGTTGCTAAGAGTGGATCCTTTCTAGAGAAGGAGTTTCTCTCGAAAGAAGTGAGTGGGAGGAAAGTAGAACTTGATGAGGTAATTGTACCTTCTCCCAAATTGGAAAGTGGAACATCACAGAAACTAGTTCCAAGTGATTCCTACACCAATTAGTGAGGAAGCTAATGATGATGATCATGAAACTTCAGATCAAGTTTCTGCTGAACTTCGTAGATCAACCAGAGTTCGTTCCGCATCAGAGTGGTACGGCAACCCGGTTCTGGAAGTCATGTTACTGGACCATGATGAACCTACGAACTATGAGGAAGCGATGATGAGCCCAGATTCCGCAAAATGGCTTGAGGCCATGAAATCTGAGATAGGATCCATGTATGAGAACAAAGTGTGGACTTTGGTTGACTTGCCCGATGATCGGCAAGCCATCGAAAATAAATGGATCTTCAAGAGGAAGACCGACGCAGACGGTAATGTTACTGTTTACAAAGCTCGACTTGTTGCGAAAGGTTTTCGACAAGTTCAAGGAGTTGACTACGATGAGATTTTCTCACCCGTAGCGATGCTTAAAGTCTGTCCGAATCATGTTAGCAATTGCCGCATTTTTATGAAATCTGCCAAATGGATAACAAAACTGCATTCTTTAATGGATTTATTAAAGAAGAATTGTATATGATGCAACCAGAAGGTTTTGTCAATCCTAAAGGTGCTAACAAAATGTGCAAGCTCCAGCGATCCATCTATGGACTGGTGCAAGCATCTCGGAGTTGGAATATATGCTTTGATAAGTTGATCAAAGCATATAGATTTATACAGACTTGCGGTGAAGCCTGTATTTACAAGAAAGTGAGTGGGAGCACTACAACCTTTCTGATAAGTATATGTGAATGTCATATTGACGATCGGAAATGATGTAGAATTTTCTGGAAAGCATAAAGGAGTGTTTGAAAGGAGTTTTTCAAAGAAAGACCTTGGTGAAGCTGCTTACATATTGGGCATCAAGATCTATAGACATAGATCAAGACGCTTGATAAGACTTTCGATGAGTGCATACCTTGATAAGATTTTGAAGTAGTTCAAAATGGATCAGTCAAAGAAGGAGTTCTTGCCTGACTTGTAAGGTGTGAAGTTGAGTAAGACTCAAAGCGAGACCACGGCAGAAAAATATAGAGAGAATGAAAGTCATTCCCTATGCCTCAGCCATAGGTTCGATACAGTATGCCATGCTGTGTACCAAACATGTTGTGTACCTTGCCATAAGTTTGACAGGGAGGTACAATAGTGATCCAGGAATAGATCACTGTACAGCGGTCAAAATTATCCTTAGTAACTGGATGACTAAGGAAATGTTTCTCGATTATAGAGGTGATAAAGAGTTCGTCGTAAAGGGTTACGCCGATGCAAGCTTTGACACTAAATCCAGATGACTCTAAGTATCAATCTGGATGCGTATTGAAAGTGGGAGCAATTAGCTAGAGTAGCTCTATGCAGAGCATTGTAGACATAGAAATTTGCGAAATACATACGGATCTGAATGTGGCAGACCCATTGACTAAACTTCTCTCACAAGCAAAACATGATCACACCTTATTACTCTTGGGTATTAATCACATAGCGATGTGAACTAGATTATTGACTCTAGTAAACCCTTTGGGTGTTGGTCACATGGTGATGTGAACTATGGGTGTTATTCACATAACGATGTGAACTATCGGTATTAAATCACATGGCGATGTGAGCTAGATTATTGACTCTAGTGCAAGTGGGAGATTGAAGGAAATATGCCCTAGAGGCAATAATAAAGTTGTTATTTATATTTCCTTATATCATGATAAATGTTTATTATTCATGCTAGATTTGTATTAACCGGAAACTTAGTACATGTGTGGATACATAGACAAAACAGTATGTCCCTAGTATGCCTCTACTATACTAGCTCATTGATCAAAGATGGTTATGTTTCCTAGCCATAGACATGAGTTGTCATTTGATCAACGGGGTCACATCATTAGGAGAATGATGTGATGGACAAGACCCATCCGTTAGCATAGCACTATGATCGTTTAGTTTTACTGCTATTGCTTTCTTCATGACTTATACATGTTCCTATGACTATGAGATTATGCAACTCCCGAATACCGTAGGAACACCTTGTGTGCTATCAAACGTCACAACGTAACTGGGTGATCATAAAGATGCTCTACAGGTGTCTCCGAAAGTATTCGTGGTGTTGGCATAGATCAAGATTAGGATTTGTCACTCCGAGTGTCGCAGAGGTATCTCTGGGCCCTCTCGGTAACACACATCACAATAAGCCTTGCAAGCAAAAAGACTAATGAGTTAGTCACGAGATGATGTGTTACGGAACGAGTAAAGAGACTTGCCGGTAACGAGATTGAAATAGGTATGGAGATACCAACGATCGAATCTCGGGCAAGTAACATACCGATGACAAAAGGAACAACGTATGTTGTTATGCGGTTTTGACCGATAAAAGATCTTCGTAGAATATGTAGGAGCCAATATGAACATCCAGGTTCCGCTATTGGTTATTGACCGGAGATGAGTCTCGGTCATGTCTACATAGTTCTCGAACCCGTAGGGTTCGCACGCTTAAAGTTTGATGACGATCGGTATTATGAGTTTATGAGTTTTGATGTACCGAAGGAGTTCGGAGTCCCGTATGAGACCGGGGACATGACGAGGAGTCTCGAAATGGTCGAGACGTAAAGATCGATATATTGGACGACTATATTCGGACATCGGAAAGGTTCCAAGTGATTCGGGTATTTTTCGGAGTATATGGGCCTTATTGGGCCATACGGGAATAGAGGAGAAAGGCCAAAAGGAAGGAGCCCCTCTGGTCCGAATTGGACAAGGGGTGCAGCCCCCTTTTCCTTCTCCCTCTCCACCTCTTTCCTTCTCTCCTACTCCGGAAAGGAAAGGGGAATCCTACTAGGACTTGGGAGTCCTAGTAGGACTCCCCACACTTGGCACGCCCCCTCTAGGGACGGCCTCTCCCTTGCTCCTTTATATACGGGGGCAGGGGGGCACCCTAGGACACACAAGTTGAATTGTTCCAGCCGTGTGCGGTGCCCCCCTCCACAGAAACACACCTCGGTCATACCGTCGCGGTGCTTAGGCGAAGCCCTGCGCCGGTGAATACATCATATCCGTCACCACGCCGTCGTGCTGACGAAACTCTCCCGTGAAGCTCAACTGGATCAAGAGCTCGTGGGACGTCATCAAGCTGAACGTGTGCTGAACGCGGAGGTGCCGTATGTTCGGTGCTTGATCGGTTGAATCGCAAAGAAGTTCGACTACATCAACCGCGTCACTTGACGCTTCCGCTTCCGGTCTACGAGGGTACGTAGACACACTCTTCCCTCTCGTTGCTATGCATCTGGTAGATAGATCTTGCGTGATCGTAGGAAAATTTTAAAATACTACGTTCCCCAACACTTGGAGCCTGTTCCGGAGCTCCACCGAAGGGGGATCCATCACGGAGTTCTTCTTCTTCATCATCATCATCGCCCTCAGCATGAGTTGTGAGTAGTTTACCACAGACCTCCGGGTCCATAGCTAGTATCTAGATGGCTTCTTCTCTCTCTAGATCTCAATACAAAGTTCTCCTCAGTCTTCGAGGAGATCTATTCGATGTAATCTCTTTTTGCGATGTGTTTGTCGAGATCCGATGACTTGTCCAAAATAACAGAAATATTGGAGGAAAAAGGTTAAAATCAGTTTTGGTATTTTTCTGGATTTATTTGCGATTTTATTTGCATAGGAAAAATACGCGTTTCTCAAAATTGCATTTAGGTCCGGAAAAAATGTTCACTTTGTCCTAAATAATATTAGAGGACAACGAAAATTTATTTCGGAATTTTTGGACTCTGTTTAGTATTTTTTCGCCCGTTTTACCACGTGAGGACTCTTTTAAAAAAACGGGAACCGACTCCGGGCCGTATGCGGCCGGGACTCCTCTGGCCAGGGCCTTTATAAGCAGACAGCCGCCAACCCGCTAGCCCGCCCGTCTCGCCCGCCCCGCGAAACCCTAGCCACCCGACGCCGCCAGCCGCCGCGCCGCTAGCCACCGCCGCCGACTGCCGCCGCCGCGCCGCCACCCGACGCCAACGCACCGCCGCGCCGCCGCCACCGACCGTCGCCGCCGCCGGTCCCACCGCCGTCGCTGGAGTCGTCGAGGTAGCCACCCGTCACCGGTGTTGACTTTTTCGAGGTAGCCGTCGGTTTTTCTTTTTAAATCGATCGGTTTTTTTAGAAAACCATAGATCCGTTTTTTTGGTCAAATCAATTTTTCCCGGTTTAGTTATTTAGCGGACGTTCGTCCGTATGTTCATTTTAACGAACGTTGTTCGTCCGTTAGCCGCAGACAGCGAACGTTCATTCGTTAGCCTGTTCGTCAGTTTTCTTTTTCGGGGTATTTATCCACGATTATTTTTGATCGCGATTTCTGCCCTGATCTTGTTTTTCGTTTTTCTTTTCGCTCGGAAGTCGGAATCAGGTGATTCAAAATACCAGATCTTCGTCTCGACGCCCTCTTTCCGTTTAACCAACTTGAACAAAGTTTTGGCTACTGTAAAATTTGACTTTAGATCAAATTAGTAACCGGAGCTCGTTTCTTTCGCAGTTTGAGTTTCATTGCTTCTTTCGATTTGATTCTTTTTGCAAACCGGAGTTATTAAGTTGAACTTTCTGGTTAGATCTTATCTTTTGGAGTTTTGTTTGTGCATCATTGTTTGATTGATTATGTATGCTATTGTTTGCTTGCGATAGAATACCCAGACTGTGAAGCGTGCTACTACGAGTCTCTAGGTTTTGCGAATCGTGAGCAAGGCAAGTAGCACTTTGATCATACCCTTTTATTACCCAGTTTTGATGCATTAGATCAAACCTTCACACATTACATGAGTAGGATCTCTTAACTTGTGTGACTGGGAAGTAGATTGAGGTAGAACCTATTACCTACATTATTTTCAAACCCTTGGGAGTTACTTCTACGCTATGCTTAGGTTATCATGCTATGCTCATAGACGTGGTTTGGGTTTGAGTGAAATCCATGACAGATGTGAGTTGTTAATTAAGGATTCAACTTAAGGTGGCTACTTGAATACACATCTGGGTGGATTGGTTGCAGGGCACCTGGAGAATCCTGTGTTGTCCTAGGAAATCCCGGGGTTCCGTGTGATTTTTCCTATGGAATGCCACCCAGGCTCAAAGGGATCATAAAACTATTCATGCTAGAAACTTCCGTGTGCAGCCACAATGCCATTATGGGCTCTGGCATAGTTGAGTAAGCTGTGGGAAACCTTTCCATGATGGGCTAGCAGATGTAGAGGGATTGTAGGTGTACCGGCCTATCTATCTGGTTAAGGGGACCTCTTCGGAAAGATTGTGTCTCGGTCATCCGTCTCAAACACCATGAAGTGCGAGAAACCAAACGGAGGCGATCGAGTCTTGTGGGAAAAGTGCACAAACCTCTGCAGAGTGTACAAACTGATCATGATTAGCCGTGTCCCCGGTTATGGACATCTTGAGTATCTGGTACTTGAATTATTGGTTAATCTCATCACTCTATAATTTAATTTGTTGGGTTAATGATAACTTTTAATTGGGATTGAGTTGGAGGTACCTTCTCAATGATGTTTCAACTACCATAATAGTTAAAATAAAATTTATTCCTTTGTGGTAGGGAAAACTGGCTTTATGCAAAAACTTTAACCTTAAAGCCTCCACCAGCCAAATATGCATATAGTATAGCCTTTATTCTATTACTTGCATTTTCTGTGTTATCTTGCCAGCATATTCCATGTGCTGACTCATTTTTGAGCTGCAACATATTACGTTGCAGACTTTTCAGACGAGGAATAAGACGTTCTAGGTCGTTTTTCATGCACTCAGCTATGCCGTTGGAGTTGATGGACTCACTTATCTTCCAAGCCTTCCGCTGTTTTTTTGATAGATGGCCTTAAGCCGTAGTCTTTTGTAATAAGTTCTCTTTGGAGACATTCAATGTAATAAGTGTGTGATTGCCACTCTATTATAAATCCTTCAAGTACTATGTGTGTCAGCATTACCGATCCAGGGATGACACTGAAACACAGAGACTTCGGTCCATTCGGATCGTGGTCGCTACAAGATGGTATTAGAGCACACGCTGACTGTAGGACACGACCACTAAGACATGCCCTAGATCACTCTTCTCTACTCATTTTTGACTCCTCTCCATTTTCTACTTCATTAGGATGGTGGACCCAAGGAACAAGTTTACTCAACCGGATGAAGACACACCTTTTGGACGACACTTGAAGGAAGTCACTAGGTACCTGAACATAGGAATACCAAGCTTTACCGGGACCTACACCGCCACTTTACCAGAAGAGGAGCGATGGAGCATTCAAGTTCAAATTCCCGGAAGAACCTTCGCACCATCCACAGAGCCAATAGAGTTTTCTTTTGATGCACCAACCTGGAGCCTAGGCAATAGTATGGCAGCCCACATCACAATGGGAAGGATCGGAGAAGTCTACAAACAGGAGATGAAGGACACCATCTACAAGATTTGTGGATGCCTAGATGAGCGTTGGGACATGATCAACACCCGGAAGGATAGGTCCATTGCAGCGTTCATCCAGGAGTTAAACCAGCACAATCGACGACAGGAGCACCAGATGTGCGCTCGGATGATAGAATTGAAGAAGGCACTAAACAGGAACTTGGAGCTAGAAGAAGAACTTAAGTCTACTCATGACGGATACGAGGAGGAGATGTTGATTCTAGTGGAGAAGAATGATGATTTGACAAGGAAGCTAGGAGTATTCATGGGAGATCCAGCACCAGGAGGAAAAGAAGAGGAAGAAGAACCCAAGGAGATTCGATCTGAAGATTACATTATCATCAACGACACGGATTCAGACCCCGATGATAGCGAGGACGAAGACTATGAAGATGAAGCTAGAGCAGACATCAGGGAATCTTCCGCCGATCAATATTTTTAGATGACCACCCTATGACTAGTAGTTTTCCCCCACAAAGTAGTATTGAGAGTAATTTTGTAACGTTAGTTAGATTTGTAAGACCTTGCTTGAAATTGATTGGTGTGATATGATTTTGTTTGTCTCATGTGCATATGGGTAGTGATTTTCCCTTAGACCTCAATTCTATTCTAATCTCTTCCCTCTACACCCATCAGATGCCTCCAAGACGAGAGCCCAGATTTGAGTTTCCCCGTGAGCTCACTCAGTTGATCCAGCAGCAGAACACCTTGATGCAACTACTTGTCCAGAACACTCAGAACAACCAGAACAACAACAACAACAACCCTCCACCACCACCACCCGAGGACAACCTGACACGTTTCTTAAGGTTGCAACCACCAGTGTTTGCTAGCAGCATCGAACCAATAGTGGCTGATGACTGGTTACGCAAGATTGGAAGGGATTTGACCACCGCCAATTGCTCGGATGCTGAGAAGGTGCGATTTGCCGCACACCAGTTGTCTGGACCAGCCGCAGCATGGTGGGAGAATTACACAGCCACCTTCCCCATAGCCAATGTCACCTGGGAGCAGTTTCAACAAGCTTTCCGTACTGCCCATGTCTCGACTGGAGCTATGAGCATGAAGAAGCGGGAGTTTCGCAACCTGCGCCAGGGAAATCGTACTGTGGCTCAGTACGTGGATGAGTTTAGTACCCTATCTCGTTATGCCCCAGATGATGTGGCCACCGATGCCGCTAAGCATGAGAGATTTATGGAAGGGCTGAATGATGAGATGAGCGTACAGTTGATGGTGGCAACCATCAACAACTACAAGGAGTTAGTAGATAAAGTTCTTATGATTGAAGGGAAGCAGAAGCAGATTGAAAGCCGCAAGAGGAAGTATGGACAAGGAAGGAATAATTCTGGAGCCCAGCAGAAGCCTCGATTCACTCTGAATTCGGGAGGATATACCCATAACCATGGAAGTTCCCACAACCACAAATGGCCCTAAGAATGGAAATGTAAATGGGAATGGAGCCAGTAATAACCAGAGTCGCTCTACCCCGTCCACACCCGCCAAGAAGGATTTAAGCCACATCACCTGTTTCAAGTGCGGGAAGAATGGACATTATGCCATGGAGTGCCCTGAAGCTAAGAATGGGAACGACAATGGAAGCGCCGGGAAGAAGCCCAACCCGTTCAACAAAGGACAAGTGAACCACGTGACTGTGGAGGAGGTTGAAGAGCAACCAAATGCTGTTGTCGGTAAGTTTTTGGTTAAGACATTTACAGCAATAGTTCTTTTCGATACTGGTGCATCACATTCATACATTTCAAGGGGATTCGTAAATAGACATAGGATGTCCACCCAAGTTCTTAAGACCCCCATGTTAGTAAGTTCACCAGGAGCGGAGTATATGGCACATCAAGGATGTTTTCAGACCCCATTGATCATAGGACGCCATGTTTTCCCCTCAGACCTAATAGTTTAGGAGTCACAAGGATTGGATGTGATATTAGGTATGGATTGGCTATCGAAGTATGGAGGTAACATCGATTGTGCCAGCAAGTCTATTTTGCTTACCACCCCGGAGGGAAAAAGGATTAAGTATGTATCTAGGCATTCGCCTATAAGGACACAAGTACATTCTCTCACGGGAGTTGTCAGGAGGAAGTGCCTGTAGTAAAGGATTATCCGGATGTGTTCCCACAGGAGCTACCTGGCATGCCATCGGATAGAGATATTGAGTTCTTGATTGAGTTGTTGCCTGGCACCGGACCAATATCTAAGAGACCATATCAGATGCCAGTGAATGATCTTGAGGAGATCAAGAAGCAGATTAAGGAGTTATTGGAGAAAGGATTTATTCGCCGAAGTTCCTCACCTTGGGGAGCCCCAGTGCTTTTGGTTGAGAAGAAGGATGGATCTTTAAGAATGGTTGTTGATTATCGCGCGCTGAATGAAGTGACTATTAAGAATAAGTACCCGCTGCCGATGATCAATGATTTGTTCGACCAACTCCAGGGAGCGAAAGTATTCTCCAAAATCGATCTACGGTCTGGATACCACCAATTGAAGATCCGAGAGAAGGATATACCTAAGACAGCCTTCACCACAAGGTACGAGCCATATGAGTATACGGTTATGTCATTTGGATTGACTAACGCGTCTGCCTATTTCATGAGTATGATGAACAAGGTGTTCATGGAGTTCTTGGATAAGTTTACGTGGTATTCATTGATGATATTCTGGTGTACTCGAAGGATGAAGAGGAACATGCAGAGCATTTGCGTTTGGTATTGGAGAAGCTCAGAGAACATCAGTTGTATGCCAAGTTTAGCAAATGCAAGTTTTGGCTGAAGGAAGTTGGATTCCTAGGGCATGTTATATCGGGAGAAGGTATAGCAGTGGACCCCGTCAAAGTGCAGGCAGTCACGGAGTGGTTGGCACCCACTTCAGTTGGAGAGATCCGCAGTTTTCTTGGACCCGCGGGATACTACCAGAGATTTATAGAAAATTTCTCCAAGATTGCTAAGCCAATGACGACATTATTGAAGAAGGAGACAAAGTTCGATTGGACTGAAGAGTGCGAAGAAAGTTTCCAGGAGTTAAAGAAACGATTGACGACAACCCCAGTGTTGATATTGCTGGATATACGTAAGGATTTCCAAGTGTACTGCGATGCTTCACGCTTAGGACTTGGAGGAGTACTCATGCATGATGGAAGAGTTGTTTCTTATGCATCCCGTCAACTGCGGCCGCACGAGTTGAATTACGCGATGCACGATCTGGAGTTAGCAGCTGTAGTGCATGCACTGAAAACCTGGAGACATTTCCTTATTGGAAATCGTTGTGATGTGTACACGGATCACAAGAGTTTGAAGTACATTTTCACCCAGAAGGAGCTGAACCTCAGACAGAGGAGATGGTTGGAGCTTATAAAGGATTATGATATGAAGCTGCACTATCACCCAGGGAAGGCCAATGTCGTGGCAGACGCTTTGAGCCGGAAGAGTTATGCAAATACCCTAGTAAAAGGGGGATTGCCACATGAGTTAGCAGAACATCTCAGGGAGCTTCGTTTGGAGATAGTTCCTAGAGGTTTCGTTGCAACATTGGAGGTTCAGTCAACATTGCTGGGAAAGATACGTGAAGCCCAAAAGGATGACAAGGAAATTGCCGAGATAAGGAAAAGGATGAGTGAAGGAAAAGGCAAGGGATTTCGTGAGGACGAACACGACACCTTGTGGTTTGAGGATCGAGTCTATGTGCCCAACGACCCAGAGATCAGGAAGTTGATACTGCAGGAAGCACATGATTCGCCATACTCGATACACCCCGGAAACACCAAGATGTATTTGGATTTGAAGGAACGTTTCTGGTGGACAGGAATGAAGAAGGATATTGCCGAGTATGTAGCCGTATGTGATGTATGCCAGAGAGTAAAAGAAGAACATCAGAAGCCAGCAAGATTACTACAGCCTATGCTGATACCCGAATGGAAGTGGGAGAAGCTTGGCATGGATTTTATCACCGGATTGCCCAGAACCAAATCAGGATATGACTCAATCTGAGTAGTGGTGGATCGATTGACCAAGGTAGCCCATTTTATCCCCGTGAAAACCACATACACCAGTGCGAAGTTGGCCAAGATATACATGACCAGGATCGTATGTCTGCACGGAGTTCCGAGGACCATTGAATCAGATAGAGGAACACAGTTCACCTCAAAGTTTTGGCATCAGCTACACCAAACTTTGGGAACGAGGCTGGAATTCAGCACAACTTTTCATCCGTAGACCGATGGACAGACCGAGAGAGTCAACCAGATCCTGGAGGACATGTTGAGAGCCTGTGCGTTAGATTATGGATCAAGTTGGGATGATAATTTTCCCTACGCTGAATTCTTGTACAACAACAACTACCAGGCCAGTTTGAAGATGGCACCGTTCGAAGCATTGTACGGAAGGAGATGCCGAACACCGTTAATGTGGGATGAAGTTGGAGATCGACAGTTGTTTGGACCAGACTTGATCAAAGAGTCTGAGGAGAAGGTTAAGTTGATTCCAGATAGACTGAAAGTAGCTCAGTCCAGGCAGAAGAGTTATGCAGACTCGAAGCGCAAGGAGATAGCCTATGAGATCGGAGACAGAGCGTACTTGAGATTATCGCCCCTACGAGGAGTTAAACGTTTCGGAGTTAAGGGAAAGCTAGCCCCGAGATTTGTGGGACCTTACCGTATTTTGGAACGCATGGGAGAGGGTGCCTATAAGTTGGAGTTGCCCGAAGGATTGTCAGGAGTGCACGACGTGTTTCACGTTTCGCTGCTTAAGAAGTGCCATGTCGAGATGGCCGATATACCGCTTAGAGACACAGTACCCGTGGAAGCCATTCAGTCGGATAGCGATCTGACTTACGAGGAGAAGCCTGTTAAGATTCTCGAATTTTCGAGCAGAGTCACCCGCAGTAAGGTTATCAAGTTTTGTAAAGTTCAGTGTAGTCACCACACCGAGGAAGAAGCCATTTGGGAACGAGAAGATGATCTACGCAAGGACCACCCACACCTGTTCTCTAGCCAAGTCGAATCTCGAGGGCGAGATTCATTCTAAGGGGGGTAGGTTTGTAACATCCCAAATTTTCAATTTGGAATGTTATACATAGATCATATTGCATTGCATTTTCTTTGCATTTTTGTTTGTGGCGATCCTCGAAATTCTAAGCAACTCAAGGACCTACGGAGAGAGTTGGGAATTCTACCGTTTTGTATTTGAGTTTACTCGAATACCGGTACGAGGACAGTGTTGGTTTTAATTATTTTTCTCTCCTAAAAATATTTCAACATAAAATATATGAGCGGAGATAATATGACTTCTCCAAAATAATAGAAATATTGGAGGAAAAAGGTTAAAATCACATTTGGTATTTTTCTGGATTTATTTGCGATTTTATTTGCATAGGAAAAATACGCGTTTTTCAAAATTGCATTTAGGTCCAGGAAAAATGTTCACTTTGTCCTAAATATTATTAGAGGACGGTGAAAATTTATTTCGGAATTTTTGGACTCCGTTTAGTATTTTTTCGCCCGTTTTACCACGTCAGGACTCTTTAAAAAAAACGGGAACCGACTCCGGGCCTTATGCGGCCGGGACTCCTCTGGCCAGGGCCTTTATAAGCCACCAACCGCCAGCCCGCCAGCCTCGCCCGCCCCGCGAAACCCTAGCCACCCGACGTCGCCAGCCATCGCCACCGCGCCGCTAGCCACCACCGCCGCCGCCGCCGACTGCCGCCGCCGCGCCGTCACCCGACGCCGCCGCACCGCCGCGCCGCCGCCGCCGACCGTCGCCGCCGCCGGTCCCACCGCCGTCACCGGAGTCGTCGAGGTAGCCACCCGCCGCCGGTGTTGACTTTTCCGAGGTAGCCATCGGTTTTTCTTTTTAAACCGATCGTTTTTTTAGAAATCCCTAGATCCGTTTTTTTGGTTAAATCGATTTTTTTCCGGTTTAGTTATTTAGAGGACGTTCGTCCGTACGTTTGTTTTAACGAACGCTGTTCGTCCGTTAGCCGCAGACAGCGAACGTTCGTTCGTTAGCCTGTTCGTCAGTTTTCTTTTTCGGGGTATTTATCCGCGATAATTTTCGATCGTGATTTCTGCCCTGATCTTGTTTTTCATTTTTCTTTTCGCTCGGGAGTCGGAATCAGGTGATTCAAAATCCTAGATCTTCATCTCGACGCCCTCTTTCTGTTTAACCAACTTGAACAAAGTTTTGGCTACTGTAAAATTTGACTTTAGATGAAATTAGTAACCGGAGCTCGTTTCTTTCGCAGTTTGAGTTTCGTTGCTTCTTTTGATTTGATTCTTTTTGCAAACCGGAGTTCTTAAGTTGAACTTTCTGGTTAGATCTTATCTTTTGGAGTTTTGTTTGTGCATCATTGTTTGATTGCTTATGTATGCTATTGTTTGCTTGCGATAGAATACCCGGACTGTGAAGCGTGCTACTATGAGTCTCTAGGTTTTGCGAATCGTCAGCAAGGCAAGTAACACTTTGATCATACCCTTTTATTACCCAGTTTTTATGCATTAGATCAAACCCCCACATATTGCATGAGTAGGATCTCTTAACTTGTGGGACTGGGAAGTAGATTGAGGTAGAACCTATTACCTGCATTATTTTCAAACCCTTGGGAATTACTTCTACGCTATGCTTAGGTTATCATGCTATGCTCATAGACGTGGTTTGGGTTTGAGTGAAATCCATGACAGATGTGAGTTGTTAATTAAGGATTCAACTTAAGGTGGCTACTTGAATACACATCTGGGTGGATTGGTTGCAGGGCACCTGGAGAATCCAATGTTGTCCTAGGAAATCTCGGGGTTTCGTGTGATTTTTCCTACGGAATGCCACCCAGGATCAAAGGGATCATAAAACTATTCATGCTAGGAACTTCCGTGTGCAGCCACAATGCCATTATGGGCTCGGTTAAGGGGACCTCTTCGGAAAGACTGTGTCTCGGTCATCCGTCTGTCAAACACCATGCAGTGCGAGAAACCAAACGGAGGCGATCGAGTCTTGTGGGAAAAGTGCACAAACCTCTGCAGAGTGTACAAACTGATCATGATTAGCCGTGTCCCCGATTATGGACATCTTGAGTATATGGTACTTGAATTATTGGTTGATCTCATCACTCTATAATTTAATTTGTTGGGTTAATGATAACTTTTAATTGGGATTGAGTTGGAGGTACCTTCTCAATGATGTTTCAACTACCATAATAGTTAAAATAAAATTTATTCCTTTGTGGTAGGGAAAAACTGGCTTTACGCAAAAAAAATTAACCTTAGAGCCTCCACCAGCCAAATATGCATATAGTATAGCCTTTATTCTGTTACTTGCATTTTCTGTGTTATCTTGCCAGCATATTCCATGTGCTGACCCATTTTCGTGCTGGAACATATTACGTTGCAGACTTTTCAGATGAGGAATAAGGCGTTCTAGGTCGTTTGTCATGCACTCAGCTATGCCGTTGGAATTGATGGACTCACTTATCTTCCAAGCCTTCCGCTGTTATTTTGTTAGATGGCCTTAAGCCGTAGTCTTTTGTAATAAGTTCTCTTTGGAGACATTCGATGTAATAAGTGTGTGATTGCCACTCTGTTATAAATCCTTCAAGTACTGTGTGTGTCAGCATTACCGATCCAGGGATGACACTGAAACACAAAGACTTTGGTCCATTCAGATCGTGGTCGCTACAAAGTGGCCGTAAAGGGATTGACAACCCCTTATCGTGTTGGCTGCGAAGTTCTTATTGTTTGTGCAGGTGCGAGGAACTCGCGCGTGGTCTCCTACTAGATTGATACCTTGGTTCTCAAAAGCTGAGGGAAATACTTACGCTACTGTGCTGCATCTCCCTTTCCTCTTCGAGGGAATACAATGCAAGCTCAAGAAGTAGCAGTCTCCCACTTGAACTAGAGTCAATAATCTAGATCACAAAGTAATGATTCTAACACCCATGGAGTCTTGGTGCTGATCATGTTTTGCCCGTGGAAGAGGCTTAGTCAACGGGTCTGCGGCATTCAGATCCGTATGTATCTTGCAAATTTCTATGTCTCCCTCCTTGACTTGATCACGGATGGAATTGAAGCGTCTTTTGATGTGCTTTGTTCTCTTGTGAAACATGGATTCCTTCGCCAAGGCTATTGCTCTAGTGTTGTCACATAAGATTTTCATTGGACCCGATGCACTAGATATTACACCTAGATTGGATATGAACTCCTTCATCCAGACTCCTTCATTTGCTGCTTCTGAAGCAGCTATGTATTCCGCTTCACACGTAGATCCCGCCACGACGCTTTGCATGGAACTGCACCAACTGACAGCTCCATCGTTCAATAAAAATACATAACCAGTTTGTGACTTTGAGTCATCCGCAGTGTCAAAGCTTGAATCGATGTAACCGTTTACGATGAGCTCTTTGTCACCTCCATAAACGAGAAACATATCCTTTGTCCTTTTCAGGTACTTCAGGATGTTCATGACCGCTGTCCAGTGATCCACTCCTGGATTACTTTGGTACCTCCCTGCTAAACTTATAGAAAGGCACACATCAAGTCTGGTACACAACATTGCATACATGATAGATCCTATGGCTGAGGCATATGGAATGACTTTCATTTTCTCTCTATGTTCTGCAGTGGTCGGGCATTGAGTCTTACTCAACTTCACACCTTGTAACACAGTCAAGAACCCTTTCTTTGACTGATCCATTTTGAACTTCTTCAAAACTTTATCAAGGTATGTACTTTGTGAAAGTCCAATTAAGCGTCTTCATCTATCTCTATAGATCTTGATGCCTAATATGTAAGCAGCTTCACCGAGGTCTTTCACTGAAAAATTCTTATTCAAGTATCTTTTTATGCCATGCAGAAATTCTATATCATTTCCAATCAACAATATGCCATCCATATATAATATCAGAAATGCTACAGAGCTCCCACTCACTTTCTTGTAAATATAGGCTTCTCCAAAAGTATGTATAAAACCATATGCTTTGATCACCTCATCAAAGCGTATATCAACTCCGAGATGCTTGCACCAGTCCATAGATGGATCGCTCGAGCTTGCACACTTTGTTAGCACCTTTAGGATCGACAAAACCTTCTGGTTGCATCATATACAACTCCTCTTCGAGACATCCATTCAGGAATGCAGTTTTGACATCCATTTGCCAGATTTCATTATCATCAAATGCGGCAATTGCTAACATGATTCAGACAGACTTAAGCATCGCTACGGGTGAGAAAGTCTCATCATAGTCAACTCCTTGAACTTGTCGAAAACCTTTCGCAACAAGTCGAGCTTTGTAAACAGTAACATTACCATGAGCGTCGGTCTTCCTCTTGAAGATCCATTTATTTTCGATGGCTTGCCAATCATCGGGCAAGTCAACCAAAGTCCACACTTTGTTCTCATACATGGATCCCATCTCAGATTTCATAGCCTCAAGCCATTTTGCGGAATCTGGGCTCATCATCGCTTCCTCATAGTTCGTAGGTTCATCATGGTCTATTAACATGACTTCCAGAACCGGGTTGCCGTACCACTCTGGCGCGAAACGTACTATGGTTGATCCACGAAGTTTAGCAGTAACTTGATCCGAAGTTTCATGATCATCATCATTAGTTTCCTCACTAATTGGTGTAGGAATCACCGAAACTAGTTTCTGTGATGTACTACTTTCCAATTCGGGAGAAGGTATAGTTACCTCATCAAGTTCTACTTTCCTCCCACTCACTTCTTTCGAGAGAAACTCATTCTTTAGAAAGGATCCATTCTCAGCAATGAATATCTTGCCTTCGGATCTGTGATAGAAGATGTACCCAACAGTTTCCTTTGGGTATCCTATGAAGACACATTTCTCTGACTTGGGTTCGAGCTTATCAGGTTGAAGCTTTTTCACATAAGCATCGCAACCCCAAACTTTAAGAAACAACAACTTTGGTTTCTTGCCAAACCACAGTTCATGAGGCGTCGTCTCAACGGATTTAGATGGTGCCCTATTTAATGTGAATGCAGCTGTCTCTAAAGCATAACCCAAAAACGATATTGGTAAATCGGTAAGAGACACCATAGACCGCACCATATCTAATAAAGTACGGTTACGACGTTCGGACACACCATTACGTTGTGGTGTTCCGGGTGGCGTGAGTTGTGAAACTATTCCACATTGTTTCAAATGAAAACCAAACTCGTAACTCAAATATTCACCTCCACGATCAGATCATAGTAACTTAATTTTCTTGTTACGATGATTCTTTACTTCACTTTGAAATTCTTTGAACTTTTCTAATGTTTCAGACTTGTGCTTCATCAAGTAGATATACCCATGTCTGCTCAAATCATTAGTGAAGTTCAGAAAATAACGATACCCGCCACGAGCCTCAACACTCATCGGTCCACATACAACAGTATGTATGATTTCCAACAAATCTGTTGCTCGCTCCATCGTTCCGGAGAACGGAGTTTTAGTCATATTCTACGAAGATCTTTATCGCTCAAACTGCATAACAACATACGTTATTCCCTTTGTCATTGGTATGTTACTTGCCCGAGATTCGATCGTCAGTATCTCAATACCTAGTTCAATCTCATTACTAGCAAGTATCTTTACTCGTTCCGTAATACATCATCTCGTGGCTAACTCATTAGTCATTTGCTTGCAAGGCTTATTATGATGTGCATTACCGAGAGGGGCCATAGATACCTCTCCGACATTTGGAGTGAAAAATCTTATTCTTGATCTATGCCAACACCACGAACACTTTCGGAGACACCTGTAGAGCATCTTTATAATCACCCAGTTACGTTGTGACGTTTGATAGCACACAAGGTGTTCCTCCGGTATTCGGGAGTTGCATAATCTCATAGTCATAGGAACATGTATAAGTCATGAAGAAAGCAATAGCAATAAAACTAAACGATCATAGTGCTAAGCTAACGGATGGGTCTTGTCCATCACATCATTCTCCTAATGATATGATCTCATTGATCAAATAACAACTCATGTCTATGGCTAGGAAACATAACCATCTTTGATCAATGAGCTAGTCTAGTAGAGGCATACTAGGGACATTCTGTTTTGTCTATGTATTCACGCATGTACTAAGTTTCCGGTTAATACAATTCTAGCATGAATAAAAGACATTTATCATGATATAAGGAAATACAAATAACATCTTTATTATTGCCTCTAGGGCATATTTCCTTCAATGTTGTGATGTGATATGGTCAAGACGTGATGTGATATATGTTACTGTATGAGATGATCATGTTTTGTAATATCGACAACCGGCAAGAGCTTTATCGTTGTCTCTTAATTATTGTATGAAATGCAAGCGTCATGTAATTGCTTTACTTTACCGCTATGAGTTAGCAATAGTTGTAGAAGAAATATTTGGCGATCAAGGTTTCGAGCCAGTGACAATGGAGATCATGACGATGCTTTGGAGATGGAGATCAAAAGCACAAGATGATGATGGCCATACCATGTCACATATTTTTTTGATTACATGTGATGTTTATCCTTTATGCGTCTTATTTTGCTTAGAACGATGGTAGCATTATAAGATAATCCCTTCACTAAATTTCAAGATAAATGTGTTCTCCCCGAGTATGCATTGTTGCTAAAGTTTGTCATTTCGAAGCACCTCGTGATGATCGGGTGTGATAGACTCTATGTTCACATACAACGGGTGTAAGACAGTTTTACACATGCAAAATACTTGGGTTAAACTTGGCGAGCCTAGCATATACAGACATGGTCTCGGAACACTGGAGACTGAAAGGTCGAACTTGAGTCATATAGTAGATATGATCATCATAGAGACGTTGACCATTGATGACTACCCCATCTCACGTGATGATCGAACATGGGTTAGTTGATTTGGATCATGTATCACTTAGATAACTTGAGGGATGTTAATTTAAGTGGGAGTTCATTAGTAATTTGATTAATTGAACTTAATTTATCATGAACTTAGTCAAAATGTCTATGCATATTATGTTGTAGGTCAATAGCTCGCGATGTAGCTCCCCTATTTTTAATGCGGTCCTAGAGAAAACTAAGTTGAAAGATGATGGTAGCAATAATGCGGACTGGGTCCGAGACTTAGGATTATCCTCATTGTTGCACAGAAGAATTATGTCCTTGATGCACCGCTAGGTGACATACATGTTGCATAAGCTAATGCACATGTTATGAACATTTGGCAAGGTCGATCTTATGACTACTTAATAGTTTAGTGCGCCATGCTTTACGGCTTAGAATCGAGGCTCAAAAGATGTTTTGAACGCCATAGAACATATGAGGTGTTCCAAGAGATGAAATTGGTATTTCAGGCTCATGCCCGTGTTGAGAGGTATGATACCTCTGACAAGTACTTTGCCTACAAGATGGAGGAGAATAGCTCAGCCAGTGAGCATATGCTCTGAATGTATGGGTACTACAATCGCTTGAATCAAGTGGGAGTTAATCTTCCAGATAAGATAGTGATTGACAGATTTCTCCATTTACTATCACCAAGCTACTAGAGCTTCGTGATGAACTATAAATATGCAAGGGAGATTGAAAACGATTCCCAAAGCTCTTCATGATGTTGAAATCGGCGGAGGCAGAAATCAAGAAAGAACATCAAGTGTTGATGGTTAATAAGACCACCAGTTTTAAGAAAAAAGGCAAGGGAAAGAAAGGGGACTTCAAGAAGAACAGAAAGCAAGTTGCTGCTCCCGTGAAGAAACCTAAAGCTAGACCCAAGCCTGAGACTGGGTGCTTCTACTGCAAGGGTAATGGTCATTGGAAGCGGAACTGCCCCAAATATTTAGCAGATAAGAAGGATGACAAAGTGAACAAAGGTGTATTTGATATACATGTTATTGATGTATTCCTTACTAGCTTTTGTAGTAGGGCCTGGGTATTTTATACCAGTTCAGTTGCCAAGATTAGTAACTCGAAACAGGAGTTGTAGAATAAATGGCAACTAGTTAAGGGTGAGGTGACGATGTGTGTTGGAAGTGGTTCCAAGACTGATATGATCATCATCCACACTCCCTCTACTTTTGGGATTAGTGTTGAACCTAAATAGATATTATTTAGTGTTTGCGTTGAGCATGAACAAGATTGGATCGTGTTTATTGCAATATGGTTATTCATTTAAGAGAATAATTGTTGTTTTGTTTACATGAATAAAACCTTCTATGGTCATACACCCAATATAATTGGCTTATTGAATCTCAATCGTGGTGATACACATATTCATAATATTGATACCAAAACATGCAAAGTTGATAATGATAGTGCAACATACTTGTGGCATTGCCGTTTAGGTCGTATTGGTGTAAAGCGCATCAAGAAACTCCGTGCTGATGGACTTTTAGAATCACTTGATTATGAATCATTTGATACTTGCGAACCATGCCTCATGGGCAAGATGACTAAAACTCCGTTCTCCAGAACAATGGAGCGAGCTAATGACTTATTGGAAATAATACATACCAATGTATGCGGTCCAATGAGTGGTTAAGCACGCGGCGGGTATCGTTATTTTCTCACCTTCATAGATTATTTAAGTAGGTATGGGTATATCTACTTGATGAAACACAAGTCTGAAACATTTGAGAAGTTCAAAGAATTTCAGAGTGAAGTAGAGAATCATTGTAACGAGAAAATAAAGTTTCTACGATCTTATCGCGGAGGCGAATATTTGAGTTACGAGTTTGGCCTTCATTTAACACAATGTGGAATAGTTTCACAATTCATGTCACCTAGAACACCACAGCGTAATGGTGTGTCCGAATGTCGTAACCATACTCTATTGGATATGGTGTGTTCTATGATGTCTCTTACTGATTTGCCTTTGTTGTTTTGGGGTTATGCATTTGAGAGAGTTGCATTCACATTAAATAGGGCACCGTCCAAATCCGTTAAGACGACACCATATGAACTATGGTTTGACAAGAAACCAAAGCTATTGTTTCTTAAAGTTCGGGGTTGATCCTGATAAGCTCGAACCCAAATCAGAGAAGTGCGTCTTCATCGGATAGTCTAAAGAAACAATTGGGTACACCTTCTATGACAGATCCGAAGGCAAGATCTTTGTTGCTAAAAACGGGTCCTTTCTAGAGAAGGAGTTTCTTTCGAAAGAAGTGTGTGTGTGTCTGTGCGGGGGGTGGGGGGGTGGGGGTAGTAGAACTTGATGAGGTAATTGTACCTTCTCTCAAATTGGAAAGTAGCTCATCAGAGAAAACCGTTCCCGTAATGCCTACACCAACTAGAGAAGAAGCTAATGGTGATGATCATGAAACTTCGGATCAAGTTACTACTGAACCTCAAAGGTCGACCAGAGCACGTACCACACCAGAGTGGTATGGTAACCATGTCTTGGAAGTCATGTTATTAGACAACGGTGAACCTTCGAACAAACAAGAAGCTATGATGAGCCCAGATTCCGAAAAATGGCTTGAGGCCATGAAATCTGAGATAGGATCCATGTATGCGAACAAAGTGTGGACTTTGGAGGACTTTCCGGATGATCGGCAAGCCATAGATAATAAATGGATCTTCAAGAAGAAGACTGACGCTGATGGTAATGTTACTATCTACAAAGGTCGACTTGTTGCAAAGGGTTTTCGACAAGTTCAAGGAGTTGACTATGATGAGACTTTCTCGCCCGTAGCGATGCTTAAGTCTGTCCAAATCATGTTAGCAATTGCTGCATTTTATGAAATCTAGCAAATGGAAGTCAAAACCGCATTCCTTAATGGATTTCTTACAGAAGAGTTGTATATGATGCAACCAGAAGGTTTTGTCGATCCTAAAGGTGCTAACAAAGTGTGCAAGCTCCAGTGATCCATCTATGGACTGGTGCAAGCATCTTGGAGTTGGAATATACGCTTTGATGAGGTGATCAAAGCATATGGTTTTATACAGACTTACGGTGAAGCCTATATTTACAAGAAAGTAAGTGGGAACTCCATAGCAATTCTGATATTATATGTGGATGACATATTGTTGATCAGAAATGATGTAGAATTTCTAGATAGCATAAAAGTATATTTGAATAAGAATTTTTCAAATAAAGACCTTAGCGAAGCTGCTTACATATTGGGTATCAAGATCTATAGAGATAGATCAAGACACTTGATAACGACTTTCGATGAGTACATACCTGAAAATGGATCAGTCAAAGAAGGAGTTCTTGCCTGAGTTGTAAGGTATGAAGTTGAGCAAGACTCAATGCCCGACCATGGCAGAAAAATAGAGAGAGAATGAAAGTCATTCCCTATGCCTCAGCCATAGGTTCTATAAAGCATGCCATACTGTGTACCAGATATAATATGTGCCTTGACACGTGTCTCACAAAGGGGGTACAAGAGTGATCCATGAGTGGATCACTGGACAACGGTCAAAAATATCCTTAGAGGAATAAGGAAATGTTTCTCGGTTACGAAGGTGATAAAGTGTTCGTCGTAAAGGGTTACGCCGATGCAAGCTTTGACACTAATCTATATGATTCTGAGTATCAATCTGGATGCGTACTGAATATAGGAGCAATTAGCTAGAGTAGCTCTATGCAAAGCATTGTAGACATAGAAATTTGCAAAGTACACACGGATCTGAATGTAGCAGACCCGTTGATTAAAACTCTCTCACAAGCAAAACATGATCATACCTTAGAACTAGATTATTGACTCTAGTAAACTCTTTGGGTATTAATCACATGGCTATGCGAACTATGGATGTCAATCACATGGCAATGTGAACTAGATTAATGACTCTAGTAAACTCTTTGGGTATTAATCACATGGCTATGTGAACTATGGGTGTTAAACACATGGCGATGTGAACTAGATTATTGACTCTAGTGCAAGTGGGAGACTGATGGAAATATGCCCTAGAGGCAATAATAAAATGGTTATTATTATATTTCCTTAATCACGACAAACATTTTATTATTCATGCTAGAATTGTATTGACCAGAAACTTAAATACATGTGTGAATACATAAACAAATATCGTGTCCGTAGTAAGCCTCTACTAGACTAGCTTGTTGATCAAAGATGGTTAAAGTTTTCCAACCATGGACATGAGTAGTCATTTGATAACGAGATCACATCATTAGGAGAATGATGTGATGGACAAGACCCACCTGTTAGCTTAGCATTTGATCGTTTCGTTTATTGCTACTACTTTCTTGTATGTCAATTACATGTTCCTTCGACCATGAGATCATGCGACTCCCGGATACTGGAGGAATACATTGTGTGCTATCAAACATCACAACATAACTAGGTGATCATAAAGATGCTCTACAGGTATCTCCGAAGGTGTTTGTTGAGTTGGCATGGATCGAGATTGGGATTTGTCACTCTGAGTATCAAAGAGGTATCTCTGGGCCCTCTCGGTAATACACAACATAATAACCCTTGCAAGCAAATGACTAATAAGTTAGTTACGAGATGATGTATTATAGAACGGGTAAAGAGACTTGCCATTAACGAGATTTAACTAGGTATGGAGATACCGACGATCGAATCTCAGGCAAGTAATATGCCGACGGACAAAGGGAATTACATATGTTGTCATAATGGTTCAACCAATAAAGATCTTCGTAGAATATGTAGGAACCAATATGGGCATCCTAGTTCCGCTATTGGTTATTGACCGGAGAGGTGTCTCGGTCATGTCTTCATAGTTCTCGAACCCGTAGGGTCCGCATGCTTAATGTTCGATGATGATATAGTGTTATATGAGTTATGTGATTTAGTGATCGAATGTTGTTTGGTGTCGGATTCATGGCTCCGCAAAACCCTACAACGTTCAAACTTTGGGGTGTGTGCGAAGATCTCAAGCCTGCCTATCTACCTACTCGCCGTCTCACAAACTAGCACGATGAACTGGAATATAAAAGAGACACGAGGCAATTTATCCCAGTTCAGGCCACCTAGCGGTGAGTGGCCGTACTCCCATAGTATGGTGGATTAGCCTCGAGATGGGCTATGGATGAACTAGTACAGTGAGTGAACAGCCTCCGGAGGTGAGGTGCTCTTGCTAGGTCGTGGAAGAGGGGGTCCGAATGATCCGTCCATCCCCTTGTTGGGTGGTGGCTATCCTACTTATATAGTGGCCTTGGTCCTCTACCCCGAAATGTTTGGCGGGAAGGGATACCACAATGGTCAATTTTGAAGGGGGACAACTAGTACATATTATCCTAACTAAAGGTGGTCTTCGCTTGCAAAGCCTCTGATCCCGACGCCATGGTGGGCTCGGTGATGACCTCCGTCCTGCCGTCCTGGCGGTCTTGGTCTTGTTGCATTGGAATGGAAACCTTTGGCACATTCCTCGGGACTCTGCATATGTGCCCGCTTCCTTAGCACCAAAGAGGAAACTGCTGTACTGCGCCCGCTGGCGCCCGCCTGGCCTTGGTCGTCATGGCTTGCGTCATGCAAACCTCGCGAGGCGTGTGGGGTTGCATAGAATTCTCCGCTCCTACGGAGCTAGCCAGCCGAGGTTGCCCCTTCCGGAGGTCTTGGTGTCGTCCTCCTCGCGAGGCTTGGCCCCTCATGAGGGTCTTGAGTGTTGATGCTGAAGATGGGCCGTACCATTTCTGAAAAGATGCCACATCATGGGCTGCAGGCAGGCAAGTCGGGTTACCCTGGTTCCCGGAACACCGACATTCGGAGTCCCGAATGAGATCATGGACATGCCTAGGAGCTCTGAAATGGTCTGGAGGTAAAGATTGATATATAATACGATGATATTCGGACACCGTAAGAGTTTCGGAGTGCACCGGGTAGTCATCGGGTCGCCGAAAGGGGTTCCGGACACCCTTGATAAGTGTATGGGCTTAATGGGCCAAAGTGAGGAGGGGGGGGGGACAGATCAGCCCACAAGGGGGCTGGTGCGCACCCCTCCATGGTCGGCCAACCCTAGGGAGGAAAAGGGGGAGGCTTCACCCCTCCTGCCTTTCCTCCTCACGAGAGAAAGGAAAGGGGGCTCCTTTTCTTTCCTTCCTCCCTCCCGCACACAAACAAGGGGGGCGCGGCTTGGGGCAGGTGCCCAAGTGGGATTCGTCCCCACTTGGGGCGCCTCCTGGCTGCCTCCCCCGCATTATATATATATATATATATATATATATATATATATATATATATATATATATATATATATATAGGGTGGGTCTATTCTCATAACACCCCTTAAGACCTTATTCTCATAACAAAAACCTTATTCTCATAACACCCCCACTTAAATAGGTTTCTAGCACGGAGCGCCCCGAGGACAGCAACCACTGCCCCGCCTCCTTCCCCCAGCACCGTCGCGCCGGCTCCTACCCTGATGCAGTGCGGTTTTCTTGTGCTGTTCGGAAGCGCAAAAAAACGCTCGCTGCCATTATTCGTCGGTCGCACCGTTTTGAAAACTGCTCTTAAACCGTGCGGAATCTCGAAAAGTGTTCAACATGGCGAAGTTGCGTCTACTCCATAGCTTTTCAACGGTATATTACACGCATAATTCCGATAAACGGTTAAAAAACTAGAGCAAAAAAGGTACCGAAAAAACAACACGTACAGTTTTTTCAAACATGCAGTTCACCATTTTCAAAACTGCTCTTAAACCATGCGGAATCTCGAAAAGTGTTCAACATGGCGAAGTTGCGTCTACTCCATAGCTTTTCTACGGTATGTTACACGCATAATTCTGATAAACGGTTAAAAAACTAGAGCAAAAAAGGTACCGAAAAAACAACACGTACAATTTTTTCAAACATGCAGTTCACCGTTTTCAAAACTGCTCTTAAACCATGCGGAATCTCGAAAAGTGTTCAACATGGAGAAGTTGCGTCTACTCCATAGCTTTTCAACGGTATATTACACACATAATTCCGATAAACGGTTAAAAAACTAGAGCAAAAAAGGTACCGAAAAAACAACACGTACAGTTTTTTCAAACATGCAGTTCACTGGTCTCTGTGTTGCAGTAACATGCAGTTCGGAAGTGCAAAAAAATGCGTCGAATTGGGTGTCGCGAAAAACAGAGTTTCCGCGTTTTTGTAATTTCAAGACTGCTCTTAAACCGTAATGAATTAGAGGGGGTGTTCTACATGGAAAAGTAGCGTCTCGACGATATCTTTCCAACGGTGTATCATTTCGACCAACGTTTTGTAAAAAATTCACGAAAAACGGCCACTGCCCTTCGTAGTCAGCCGCACGATTTTCAAATTTAATTAAAAACCGTAAGGAATCTCAAAAACATTTCAACATATGAAAGTTGCGCCTCGTTCGTAGATTTCCGACGGTATATTACACGCCTTGTTTCGACAAACGGTTAGAAAACTGGAGTGAAAACAGTACCGAAAATTTGGAAAAATTCGAAAAACACAATTCCGCGATTTAGTAAATTCAAAACTGCTCTTAAACCGTAGCGAATTGGAAAAAATAATAGATATGAAAAAGATGCGTGCCGACGATACCTTTCCAACGGTGTATCATACGTTTCATTCCGACGAGCGATTTAGAAAAAAACCCGCAAAAAACGCTCGCTGCCATTCGTTGTGAGCCGCACGATTTTCGAAACTGCTCTTAAACTATGATGAATTTTGAAAAGTGTTCAACATGGCGAAGTTGCGTGTACTCCATAGCTTTTCAACGGTATATTACACGCATAATTCCGATCAACGGTTAAAAAACTAGAGCAAAAAAGGTACCAAAAACAACACGTACAGTTTTTTCAAACATAAGGTTGTGTTGCAGTATCTGTGCAGTGCGCATAGCTTTCCAATGCAGTAAAACAAATCAGTTCGGAAGTGTTATGAGAATATTATTCTCATAATGTTATGAGAATAGACCGGCTGTATATATATATATATGAGGGAGGGGCGCCACACAGAGGCCACAACATTGTCTTAGCCATGTGCGGCGCCCCCTCCATCATTTACACCCTCGATCATATTTTCATAGTGCTTAGGCGAAGCCCCACGAAGATAGCATCACCATCACCGTCAGCACGCCGTCGTGCTTCCGGAACTCATCTACTATCTTTCTGTCTTGCTGGATCAAGAAGGCGTGGACGTCACCGAGCTGAACATATGGTGAAGCGGAGGTGCCGTACGTTCGGTACTTGATTGATTGGATCGCGAAGAAGTTCGACTACATCAACTGCGTTACTAAACGCTTCCGCTTACGGTCTACGAGGGTACGTAGACACTCTCCCCTCTCGTTGCTATGCATCTCCATGGATAGATCTTGCGTGTGCGTAGAATATTTTTGTTTTCCATGCAATGTTTCCCAACAAAAAGTGCATGCGATTGAAGAAATAAATGCTTTGAGTGGAAAGATGGATGATATTATGAAATTAATTGCTAGCAAGGGTGCTCCTATAGATCCTAATGATATACCTTTTTCTACTTTGCTTTAGAATAATAATGAATCTATGGATGTGAATTTTTTTGGTAGGATTTTTTTTGGTAATACCGCGTATAGAGGTAATTTTGACCCTAGGCCGTTTCCTAGTAATTTCTCTAATAACTATGGCAATTCCTACAAAAATTCTTATGAAAATTATAATAAAATACCTTCTGATCTTGAGATTACTATTAATGAATTTATAAATTCCCAAAAGGTTTTCAATGCTATGGTAGAAGAAAAATTGCTTAAGATTGATGATTTGGCTAGGAACATTTACAGAATTTCTCATGAAACTGATTCTTTAGAAATTAGATCTATGCGAGCAAAGCATGATATTAATGAGTCTATGATAGTTATGCAAATTTATATTAATGAGAGTAAAGATAGAGCGTCTAGGATGCGTGCTAAAAGAGAATTGCTAGAAGAGACGCGTTCTTCTAGTTTTTGCGACAATAATGATGAAGATTTTAAGTTGCTTGGCTTGAGTCCTATTGATTCTTTGTCTGGTAATAAAAATCTAGGTAGATAAGGGCCTGGAGATGAGTTAACTTTAGATAAAAGGCGTCCCAATAATTTGGAGAATAAAGATCTTAATGAAGAAATTGATAAAAGTGGGATTGGAGAGGTAAATTTTTTAGCTAGCGACGAACCCACTATTTTGGATCTCAAGGATTTTAGTTACGATAGTTGTTATTTTATAGATTATATTTCCTTGCTGCAATCCATTCTTAATTATCCTCATGCTTATAATCAAAATAAAGCTTTTACGAAACATATTGTTGATGCTATGATGAAATCTTTTGAAGAAAAACTTGAGTTGGAAGTTTCAATCCCTAGAAAGCTTTATGATGAATGGGAACCTACTATTAAAATCAAGATTAATGATTATGAGTGCAATGATTTGTGTGATTTGGACGCTAGCATTTCAACAATTCCCAAAACTGATGCGGAGCATCCTATGGTCATCCCCATGGACCTCCCTACGTCTCTCAAGACACCAAGTGGACCGATGACACGAGCCCGTACAAGAGCTCTTGAAACTAAGGTGACATCTCTCCTTAATGAATGATACGTCTCCGTCGTATCTATAATTTTTGATTGTCCATGCCAATATTCTACAACTTTTACATACTTTTGACAACTTTTTATACTGTTTTTGGGACTAACATATTGATCCAGTGCCTAGTGCCAGTTCCTGTTTGTTGCATGTTTTTTGTTTCGCAGAATATCCATATCAAACAGAGTCCAAAAGGGATAAAAACTTACGGAGTTTTTTTGGAATATATGTGATTTTTGGGAAGAAGAATCAACATGAGACGATGCCTGAGGGGGCCACGAGGTAGGGGGGCGCGCCCCTGACTCTCGTGGCCCCCCTGTAATGTAGTTGGTGCCCTTCTTTTGCCGCAAGAAAGCCAATATCCGGATAAAAATCGTGTTAAAATTTCAGCCCAATCGGAGTTACGGATCTCCGGGAATATAAGAAATGGTGAAAGGCCAGAATATGGGAATGCAGAAACAGAGAGAGACAGAGAGACATATCCAATCTCGAAGGGGCTCTCGCCCCTCACATGCCATGGAAGCCAAGGACCAGAGGGGAAACCCTTCTCCCATCTAGGGAGAAGGTCAAGGAAGAAGAAGAAGAAGAAGGGGGGCTCTGTCTCCCTCTCCCCTGGTGGCGCCGGAACACCGCCGAGGCCATCATCGTGTGACGGCGATCTACACCAACACTTCCGTCATCTTCACCAACATCTTCATCACCTTCCCCCATCTATTTACACTGGCCCACTCTCCCACAACCCACTGTACCCTCTACTTGAAAATGGTGCTTTATGCTTCATATTATTATCCAATGATGTGTTGCCATCCTGTGATGTTTGAGTAGATTTTCATTGTCCTATCGGTAATTGGTGAATTGCTATGATTGGTTTAATTTGCTTGTGGTTATGTTGCTGTCCTTTGGTGCCCATCATATGAGCGCGTGTGTGGATCACACCATAGGGTTAGTTGTATGTTGATAGGACTATGTATTGGAGGGAAAGAGTGACAGAAGCTTCAACCTAGCATAGAAATTGATGCATACACGATTGAAGGGGAGCCAATATATCTTAATGCTATGGTTGGGTTTTACCTTAATGAACATTAGTAGTTGCGGATGCTTGCTAATAGCTCCAATCATAAGTGCATAGAACTCCAAGTCAGGGATGGCATGCTAGCAGTGGCCTCTCCCACATAAAACTTGCTATCGGTCTAGTAACGTAGTCAATTGCTTAGGGACACTTTATCAACTCCTACCATCACTTTTCCACACTCATTATACTAACTTTATTGCTTCTTTACCTAAAACAACCCCTAGTTTTTATTTACGTGCTCTTTATATTCTTGCAAACATATCCCGTTACACCTACAAAGTACTTCTAGTTTCATACTTGTTCTAGGTAAAGCGAACGTCAAGCGTGCGTAGAGTTGTATCGATGGTCGATAGAACTTGAGGGAATATTTGTTCTACCTTTAGCTCCTCGTTGGGTTTGACACTCTTACTTATCGAAAGAGGCTACAATTGATCCCCCATACTTGTGGGTTATCAAGACCTTTTTCTGGCGCCGTTGCCTGGGAGCAATAGCATGGGGTGAATATTCTTGTGTGTGCTTGTGCTTTATCACTAAATAGATTTTATTTGCTGTTCTAAGTTGTTCTCTATCTTTTGTTATGGATATGGAACAAGAAATGCCAAAAATTAGGTGTACTTGCTACTCATGGAGATGGGGAACCTCCTAAACCCTCGATTCTCATTATGTGAAAGATATTATGTACTACTTTGATAATCCTGAGAAAACCCCATTCAACTATATAATGGGAGACACGTTGGATCAACGTGGATACTTTAGGGATTATCGCTTGACACAAAAAGGGAAACTATTATGGGATCAAATTTATATGTTGTGTTGGTATGCTCGGCAACTACGCTTGAGATATGATTATACTTGTTGCTGTAGGATGAAGGCTCCACACCTTCCGTTTTCATGCAAATTTAATGATAATGAAACCTTAGCTTCTTATGCTAACAGTATATATGATTACTATGATGTTTAACAAATTGAAGAATTTGTTCCTTTTAAGGGTACTTATGAAATTGAATATTTGTTTAAAAAGTATGAAGCTTTTGATGATGATGTTTATAGGCCTGAAAATTTTGCTATATTGAAATATTGCTACGAGAATTATGAATATAATTCCGATATTGATGCGTTTATTGAGAAAGTCTCCGCTGTCCAAGAAGAGACTAATATTTTGCAGGAAATTATGGAAGAACGAATTGATGACACTGTGAGCTCGTTAGATGAAAAAGATGAGGAGGAGAGCGAAGAACAAAAGGAGGAAGAGCGGATTAGCTACCGTGCCCACCTTCTAATGAGAGTAACTCTTCAACTCATACATTGTTTAATTTCCTTTCATGCTTACCGAAGGATGATTGCTATGATAATTGCTATGATCCCTTTGATTCGTTTGAAATATCCCTTTTTGATGAAATTAATGCTTGCTATGCTTGTGGCCATGATGCCAATATGAATTATGCTTATAGAAATGAACTTGCTATAGTTCCTTATGTTAAACATGAAATTGTTGCTATTGCACCCACGCATGGTAGTCCTATTATCTTTTTGAATTCTCCCGACTACACTATATCGGAAAAGTTTACCCTTATTAAGGATTATATTGATGGGTTGCGTTCTACTACTAAACATGATGATTTTAATAGATATAATATGCATGTGCTTGCTGCTCCTACTTGCAATTATTATGAGAGAGGAACTACATCTTCGCCTCTCTATGTTTCCAATACGATAAAATTGCAAGAAACTGTTTATACTATGCATTGGCCTTTACTATGTGTGCATTAATTATTATTTTATGACATGCTGATGCATATGAAGAGAGTTAGAATTCGTTGTTGCATGATATATGTTACTTTGTGCTCACTACTAAATCACAAATCATTGTTAATTAAAATTGGCTTTGATATACCTTGGGATCCGGGTGGATCCATTACTTGAGCACTATATGACTAGCTTAATGGCTTTAAAGTAAGTGCTGCCAAGGAGACAATCTGGAAGTTTTAGAGAGTCATGTATTTCTGTTGTGTGCTTTTATAAATGTAAAACAAAAAAAATATTGATGGGAACCTAAAACTTTTTCAAAAAGAGAAGCGATTGAAAGGTGATGCATTGCGGTAATAAGGGTCGACCTTGAACACTTGTGTTCATGCTTATGGAAACAATGTAGAATTTTTCATGGAAGTTTCTCATAAAAATAATTATCCCCTTGTACTATTCCATTGTATTATAAAAATAATGTGCCAAGAGTTTCCTTTAGGATGATTAAACTGCTTGTTGGTTTCTGCGGTGCAAAAAACAGAAACTTTGGCTGTAGTGCGCAATTTTACATTTTTTACTGGAACATCAAAAGGATCTGATACTTTTTGCATAGTCTTGCTATACAAATTTTTGATTTTTCCTATTTTTTCCAGAATTTTTAAAGTTACAGAAGTATGGTGAATGTTCAAATCTTTACAGACTGTCCTGTTTTCACAGATTGCCGTTATAGCTTCATTATTTGCATATGTTTGAATTTTTCTTGAAGCCTCCTTGACATGGGGCCATAGAATTGTGATAGCATACAGTGGGTAATGTTTGTTCATAATTATACAATAATGTTAGAGCAGTACATGATGGGATTTCATTGATCATATGCACTAACTCCACCACTAAAAGTTCGGTTAAGTTTTGTGTGGATGAAGTGTTCGAAGATCGAGGAGGTCTCGATGTGAGGAGAAGGAGGAGAGGCAAGATCTCAAGCTTGGGGATTCCCAAGGCACCCCAAGTAAATATTCAAGGAGACTCAAGCGTCTAAGCTTGGGGATGCCCCGGAAGGCATCCCATCTTTCTTCAACTACTATCGGTATGTTTTCAGATTCGTATCGTTCACATGATATGCATAAATCTTGGAGCGTCGTGTGCTTTTTATTTTCTTTCTTTTAATAAATGCACCATGATGGTATGAGATAGTCCTTGGTTGATTTATGGAATACTCTTTGCACTTCACTTATATCTTTTGAGTATGGCTTTATAGAATGCTTCATGAGCTTCACTTATATCATTTGAAGTTTGGATTGCCTGTTTCTCTTCACATATAAAACATCCATTTGTAGAATGCTCTTTTGCTTCACTTATATTTGTTAGAGCGTGGGCATATCTTTTGTAGAAAGAATTAAACTCTCTAGCTTTACTTATATCTATTTAGAGAGTTGACAGGAATTGGTCATTCACATGGTTAGTCATAAAATCCTACATAAACTTGTAGATCACTGAATATGATATGTTTGATTCCTTGCAATAGTTTTGTGATATAGAGATGCTAATATGTGGGAGGTATGTAACGCCCAAGATGCGGCTATATGTAATGCCCCGGATGTAATACTTTCCCTTTTGGGCTTATAATATATCTCCGGCTTCATCTATTTCCATTTCGGGTTCTTTGTCTTTCGGGCTTTCGTCGTTTAGTTGTGTGAGTGTGTGGCATTCATTCATATCATGTAGACATGTGCATTGCATTGCTTTTGTGTTGTGGGTTGCATCCGGTTCGTGGCGTTTTCTTCCCGTTGTCCGTTTCGCGTTCCGGAGCTCCCTCACGTGTCCGTGACGTCCCGTAGGCCTACTTTGTTGTTCGGGCGTTTTTCGTTACCGGTGTGCCGCGAGGTTGTGTTGTGTGTTGTTGTTTTGTTGTGTGCAACCCGCCTCTCAAATCTCGTCTCGTTTGGACTCCGTTGACTTTTCCCTCCGTTGTCCGTGTGGGTCCGAAGTGCCCTTACTTCGTGTCCCGGAAATACCCCTGTTGCATTCTTTCATCTCCGTCTGGGCCTTTTAAATCATCCCCGCGATCGGATCCGTTGGATCACGATCGGAGGGCTCCTAAACATCCCTAGTCCCAAACCCTAGTCTAAAACTGCTATATAATAGACCCTAGTCTATTGTGGTTTTTCCCTTCTTCTTCCCCTCTCCACCATTTCGTTTTTTTTCCATTTTCGTTCAGATCCAATCCACTGTTCTGCCCGGATCCCGAGCAGATCCTTCGTCCAGCCGCCGACTGCTTCCTCGATCCCGTCGCGCTGGTCAACGCCGCCAGCGCCTGGGCGATCGAGCCGCTCCTCCTCCCGCGGTCGTCCGACCGATCGCCCGGCCTCCGTCCAAGCCGGGCCGTACACCACCCGCGGCCCAAGGGGGACCACATCCCCGGCCTCCGCTGTAGCCGCCAGCCACCCGTCGCTGGGCCGGCCTGGTCCCCACTCGACCGGCGCCTCCGACCGGGCCTTCCAGCCGATCGGGTCGGCCCACCGCATCGCCGCCTCGGGCCCGTGCGCCTCCGGCCGCCGGGCGCTCGCGCCGCGCCGCCGGGTCGCGGATCCCCACCGGGCCGTGCCTCCTCCCTCCGTCCGCGAACCGGGCCAGGCGCCGCTGGGCCGCCACCTCTCCAGGCGCGGGCGGCCGCTCCTCCTCCCGCGGGCCGCCGCGCACAGTGTCTCCCTCCGGGCCCGTTAATCGCCGCCGCACTGTTCACCGGGCCGCCGCACTGTAGCCCCGCGGGCCCGCACTGTTCCTCCAGATCCAGATCTGGAGAGGTACCCCTTTTTTTTCCCTAAGTCCTTTAAATCCTGATCTGAGATGCAATCTTCAAACTGCTCTAGATTGGTGCCTGTTGCTCCGTTTTGCGCGTGTAGCATGTCCAGATGTTCGTGGAGATGTCCTCTACGTTTTACCTGTTGTAGTCATGCATGTTAGATGCCATCTTGACACTTGTTTTGCTGTTACAAGAGTGCATGATGATATAAACTGCTGTTATGTGTTATTTTCATGCCACCTTTGACTTGTGATAACTTTTAGCTCGTTTGTCCAAACGATGCAAATGACATGTCCACGTGTTCGTCTCGTCACGAACTACGTGTTGTGTGTGATAGGTTGCATGGTAGATTTATTGTTTCCTTGTTATCATCGTTGCAAGATGCCATGTTCACATGTTGTGTTTTTACTTGTTATGAAATGCCATCTTGTTGAGCTCGTTGTAATCGGTGTGTTCACCACATTGATGCATGCTTGTGTGTTTCGGGATCACCTTCATATGTATTTTGATGAGGTGCTTACCCTTTGCCATGTTTAGTTTCGAGGTGTCTTAAACATGCTCTTTTTGTTGCTATGATGATGTTGCTGTTTTAGGACTTAGTGAAATTTCACTAAGTCTGAAATCTGTAACGTTCCGATGCCATGTTCGTGTGATGTTGTAGGACAAAGCATGATAGTTTTGGGGTGGATTTTGATTGTTCCTTGAAGTATATATTGTTGTCTTTACATCCATGTCCACACATGTCCATTTGAGGTGCTGTAGCATGTTTATCTTTTGCTCTAAAGTTTCAATAAAATTCTGCTGCCAGAATTTTATTTCAAAGTTCAATATGTCCAAGGTCATTGCTATTGATCCGTGACTCCGTTGGGGGTGCACTTTGGACCTAGTTGCTGTACTTTATATCTAGTTTATGTTCAAGTCCTTTGCCATGCTTTTGGGTGCTGTAGATTATTTATTTTGAGCTCCCAAGATGCTATGTTGCTGTAATTTGCAGTTTTCGCTCAAATCTTGTTTCGGGCATAACTTTTAGCCCGTAACTCCGATTTCAGCGAATCTTATATCAAACTTGGGTGATTTTCTGTGTAGATTAATAATATCAGGTTGTTATCTTGTTTTGAGGTGTTTTGCTTGAGTGATGTTTTCCGTGCTCCATGTGCATCTCTAGTGCATCCATCATGCATACATGTTTTTCGAGTGCGCATTGCATCGTGTTGATTGGTGCTTGGTGTGTTTGTCTTGTTTAGAGCACGAAGTTGAGCACGAGTTTTCCAACGAGGTTGAGCACGAGGTTTCCAACGAGTTTGAGCAAGAGGACCCTTCTTTCGATCCGAACTTCTTCTCTTCAGGCAAGATGACCGAACCCCGATAACATTACTATCTTTTGCCTATTGCTAGTAGTCTCGATCTATAGTTTTGCCTCGATGCCCATGTTCTTCTTGTCAGCCTCCTACTTGTAACCAAATGCCATGTTTAACCACCTTACCTATGCAAACCGTTGCTTGGCTAAGTACGCTTCGCTCAGCCCTTCTTATAGCGTTGCTAGTTGCAGGTGAAGTGAAGATGCTTGCTCCATGTTGAAGTTTGGTTGGGTTATATCACACTATATAAATGCTTTAACTGAAATCACATATATATTGGCAAGGGTGGAAGGCTAAGCCTTTTGCTTGGTGTTTTGTTCCACTCATGCCGTTAGGATCCGTATAAGCCGGTTTTATGTTCCTTGATTATGCGTTCCTAACACGGTTGGGGTGTATGGGACCCCCTCGATAAACCGCTAAGTGCTAAGTCTTTTCCAGCAAATCCCAACTTTGGTACTATTTGCCTAATAACTAAATAACTTGCATAGGGAGTAATTAACCCGAGTTCTTAATCAACAACCCGGGCCAGTGCTCCTCATGAGTGTTGGTCCAAACCGGGGGTTCTGCGGGGTCACCTCGAGGGAACTCGAGGATTGATATAAACCTGTAGAATCGCCCATCCGGTCGTGTCCTGAGACCTAGATACGCGCGGCTACGATCAGGGTGTCGACACGCCGGGAGGATTTGCTGGATTAGCCTTACCTTAGTTCGGTTTAACTTGAGCACGGGATTCCGAGGATACTCGGGTCTTCCCACTTTGGAGTTGCGACTCCGCGGATCGTGGGCTTGTAATGGGTCAAGTTGGAACACCCCTGCAGGGTTTGAACTTTCGAAAGCCGTGCCCGCGGTTATGTGGCAGATGGGAGCTTGTTAATTCCGGTTGTAGATAACTTGACACAATGATGCTAATACACTACCAGCGTGAGTTCCGTGACTGTCAATTTCCGAATCGGGATTCGGGAGTTGAACACGGAGGGGTTATGCTTGTGAGCTTGTAGCTAGGATCACTTCGTGATCACTTCTCGCGTTGCCTTCTCTTCTCGCTCTCACTTGCGTAAGATAGATGCTAGTTGCTGCTGCAGACTTGTTCTTTCTTCAGCCTTTCCCTCACCTAAAGGCTTTGATAGTTCTGTTACCCGGGAACGGGATTGCTGAGTCCTCTGTGGCTCACAGTTACTTCACACACCAGATGCAGGTCCAGCTGTGAGCTATCCAGGTGATGGCACCGAGCTGGATTGGGAGTACGACGAGGAGCGTAGTCGTTACTACGTGCGCTACCCGGACGATCAGTAGTGGAGTCTCTTACTAGGATTCGATCCGCCTGTGGTTGTTTATTTTATCTGAGTTTGGTACTTTGACATTTGGCTTTTGCCCTTAGAGGGTTGTAGTGATCTTATTGTATGATGTTTGAGACTTGTACTGTTATTCTGTGACGTGGCGATTGTAAGCCAACTATTTTCAGTTTACTATCCCCCTTTTACATGAGTTGTGCAAAGATTACCAAACTTGAGATCATTCTAGGATGGACTTATGCCTTTAAGTCGTGCCTCGACACGTAGGAGGTATAATTCCATCCTGGGCATTACAAGTTGGTATCAGAGCCTTCTCCGACCTAGGAGCCCCCACTGTTTGATCGAACCGTTGACGGTTGAGTCTAGGCACACACTGAAAACTTTTTGAGTCATATATTATATCGGAGAGTAGGATTTCTTTGCTTCTCATCCCCTTTCTCTCTGGTGAGGACTCCTGACGTCTACTCTTGTCTCTCCTATCTTCAAAATTTGCACAAATTTTTTTTAGGATTCCCGCGAGTATTCTGGGATTGTTTCGATGTTCTTGTGACAAGGATATTGTTCTCGATGCCTCCTGTTACCGAGGAGTTGAGCTTCGGGGTATCATTGCAACAAGCATATCGTGACAATACTAAATACTTAAGACGGCCGACATCGAAAATCTCCCCTATACGGCCAGTGGCAAGATAACCCCGACATCACCCAGTACTGGGGAGGTAGTTCGGGAGTATTGCCATAGCTTGTTATAGTGGATGCTTTTCGAAGGTCCGAGGTACACAGTTTCCGAGAAAGACTGGTTATGTGTTGAAGGATGGATACACCTGGATGTAGGTTAGAGTTGATTGCGCGGTGCTTCCCGTGTATCCCCAACACCTGATTGCATAACTGGAATCTTTCGGAAAGCTATAGGTGGGTTTTATCCAGTAGATCGTAGGCATTCTTCCAACGAATGCAGGTTAGTGAGTTCGGGGTTCGACATTGAGTGAAGGAGTTATATGACCGAGGTTACTATCAGGAGTTGCATCTTAAAGGGTCCTTGGCTATGCTGATCCGGGGATTGCAAAACCTTTTCGTAACGCGTTCATATGCTTTCAGCACAAAGATGTTAGAACGAAACTCCTCTCTTGTGTTTGTTCTTTTCCGTACCTTGTTTTTTATTATTTATCCTTTTTGATCCCTATGTGGCTTCTCGTGAAGACTGATGTTATCAATTAACTAAGAAATTCATTCGTTCCTCTTGTTCGGATGATTTCATTCGTTCTTATTGTTCGAATGATTATTGTGAAGACTTGTTGCAATTCATTCCATTGATTCAGCTTATTCCTTTTGTCAATCAATTGCTGATTCGTGGTCATCTCTTACAGGATGGCTCCGAAAAAGGTTCCGAATGCCAACCCAGAGGTGGAAGAGGTCCCAGAGCATCCTCCTTCCCCTCCTCCTCCGCCTGAGGCTTGGAGAGCAATTATGCAGACTACTGCTCAGAACACTCAGTTGATGATGCAGATGATGCAGATGATGCAAGCTAATCAAGCTAATCAAGCTAATCAGGGCATTCCAATGAACCAAGGCAACTTCTTCCAGCAGCACCATGCTACCCTCAACCAGTTCCTGGCCAACAATCCTAAAGCTTTCAGTTACTGTGTCGACCCTCTTGATGCTGAGGATTGGCTGACCGACATAAAGAAGCATTTTGAGTGCAGTAACGTGAAAGAAGATGACTATGTGAAGTTTGCAGCCTTCCAACTGAAAGATCAAGCTGCTGACTGGTGGCAGCAGTACAAAGACTCAAGGCCGGGTCAAGTGATCTCGTGGGAGAATTTCTGTAGGGATTTCCGCTCGCATCACATTCCTACAAGTGTCATCGAGGGTATGCGTGAGCAATTCCGCAACCTCAAGCAGGGCTCCATGTCAGTCTATCAGTATAATGTCAAGTTCCAAAACCTCGCTCGCTATGCAAAGCAAGACATACCTGATGCAAAGAGCAAAATCTATCAGTTCCGTGGAGGTCTCAAAGATGAACTTCAGCTTGCTCTCACTTTGTTCGAGCCAGACGAATTCGATAAGTTCTATAATATGGCTTTGAAACAAGAAGCAGCTCAGCTTAAGATGGAGGCTTCTAAGAAGAGAATTCGAGATGCTGTTCACTCTACCTCATCGTCTCAGTTGGCTGCGAAACAACAGAAATTCTGGCTTCCTCCTCCTCCAATGATTCGAGCTCCATACAACAACTCCAGCAATTTCAACAACTCCAACAACAAGAACTCTAGTGGTCGTGGTTTCTCCCACCCACCCAACCCAAGCAACCAGTCGAAGAAGCAGTTTCAGTCTCAAGGCTCCAAGTCCAATGCTCCTCCTACCCGTCCGCTTTCTGAGGTGACTTGCTACAAGTGTGGCCAGAAGGGTCATTATTCCAACAAGTGCAACAACCCAAGGCGCCTTCCGCCTCCTCCTCCTGTCGGTACCGCTATGGTCAAGCATGATCCAAAGGCTGCCAGGGTCAATCTGATGAATGCAGCACAAGCAGAGGCTTCTTCTGATGTCATTTTGGGTAACCTTCCAGTTAACTCTTTTCCAGCTAAAGTGTTATTTGATTCGGGTGCTTCACATTCTTTCATGTCATACCCGTTTGCATCCAAGCATAGTGTGACCACAGCAGCTTTACCGAGGCAGATGGCAGTTTCTTCTCCGGGAAAGCAGATGCATTCCAGTATATATGCTCCGGATGTTTCTATTCGCATGGGCGATTATCGATTTTTGGCTTCTCCGGTGGTTCTTGGTCATTCTGATATCGACCTCATTCTCGGAATGGATTGGCTTTCTCAGCACGATGCTCACATTGATTGCGCTTAAAAGGAAGTCAAATTGACTCATTCTGATGAAGATGTGATTATCTTCGCCTCCAGGGATAATACTATTCGGCTTTTCTCTCTTAATGATAAGGGTGAAATTAATGCCATAGAGCAAATTCCAGTGGTGAATGAATATCAAGACGTCTTTCCAGAAGAACTTCCAGGAATGCCTCCACACCGTCAGGTGGAGTTTGTCATTGAACTCGAGCCGGGCACCGAACCTGTTTGCCGGCGTCCATACAAGCTCTCTTCAGATGAATTGAAGGAATTGAAGAGACAGTTGGATGAACAGGAGCGTATGGGTCTCATCAGACCGAGTACATCTCCGTGGGGCTGTGGTGTCTTATTTGTCAAGAAGAAAGATGGCACGGAGCGTCTCTGTGTTGACTACCGGCCACTGAACAAGAAGACGATTAAGAACAAGTATCCGCTCCCCAACATCAACGAACTCTTTGAGCAGCTCAAAGGAGCTAAAGTATTCTCTAAACTTGACCTCCGAATGGGCTATCATCAAATTCGCATTCGCGAGGAAGACATTCCCAAGACGGCCTTCAGAACGAGCTACGGTTCATATGAGTATACCGTCATGTCCTTCGGTCTCGCCAATGCTCCTCCTACCTTTTCAAGGATGATGCATTACATCTTCAACCCCTATACAGGCGAGTTTGTGCTAGTGTATCTGGATGATATTCTGGTGTTTTCCAAGAATGAAGAAGATCACGAAAAGCACTTGCGTCTGGTTCTTGATCGACTCAGAGAGCATAAATTCTATGCCAAGTTCTCAAAGTGCGAGTTTTGGCTCGATAAGGTTCTCTACCTGGGCCACATCATCTCAGCTGACGGTATTGCGGTTAATCCCGAGAAAGTTGAAGCAATTGTCAACTGGGAAGCTCCTCAGAACGTCAAGCAGCTCCGCAGTTTTCTGGGTCTTGCCAGCTATTGCAGAAGGTTTGTGGAGAACTTCTCCAAGATTGCCAAGCCTCTTTCCAACCTCCTTCAGAAGAATGTCAAATACTTTTGGTCTCCCGAGTGTGAAGTGGCTTTCAAAACCCTCAAAGAGAAGCTTGTCTCAGCTCCAGTTCTGATTCCTCCTGATGAATCCAAGCCCTATGAAGTGTTCTATGACGCTTCTCTTCAAGGTCTTGGTGGTGTGCTTATGCAAGAGAAGAGAATTGTGGCATACACTTCACGTCAGCTCAAGCCAGCTGAGAAGAACTATCCCACACATGATCTCGAGCTAGCAGCTGTGGTACATGCTCTGATTACGTGGAGACATCTGTTGTTGGGCAGAAAGGTCGACATCTTCACTGATCACAAGAGCTTGAAGTACATCTTCACGCAGCCGCATCTGAACCTCCGCCAGACTCGTTGGGTCGAGATGATCCAAGAGTACAACCCCAGCATTGAGTACACTCCAGGCAAGGCGAATGTGATTGCAGATGCTTTGAGCAGAAAGGCATATTGCAACAGCCTTCTTATCAAGCCACACCAGCCTGAGCTTTGTGAAGCTTTCAGGAAGCTCAACCTTCAGGTTGTTCCGCAGGGTTTTCTTGCAAATCTCCAAATTGCTCCTACCTTGGAAGATCAAGTCCGTGAGGCCCAGCTCAGTGATACCATGGTGAAGAAGGTGAAACATGGGATTGCAAAGGGCACTCCAAAATATAAGTGCTTCCGTGTGGATGAGAAGGATACCTTGTTCTTCGAGGACAGACTCGTTGTTCCCAAAGGTGACCTCAGGAAGCTCATAATGGAAGAAGCTCATGACTCTCTCCTTTCCATTCATCCTGGCAGTTCCAAGATGTATCAAGACCTCAAGCAATCTTACTGGTGGACACGCATGAAAAGGGAGATTGCCCAATTTGTGAATGAATGTGATGTATGCAGAAGAGTGAAAGCAGAACATCAACGTCCAGCCGGTCTTCTCCAACCTCTTCCTATTCCTGAGTGGAAGTTCGACCACATTGAAATGGACTTCGTCACTGGCTTTCCTAAATCCAAGCGAGGCAATGATGCTATCTTTGTGGTGATTGACAAGCTTACCAAAGTCGCTCACTTTCTTCCAGTCAAAGAATCAATCAATGCAGCTCAACTTGCAGAGCTGTACACTTCCAGAATTGTGTCCCTACATGGCATTCCTCAAGTGATATCCTCAGACCGTGGCAGCTTGTTCACATCAAAGTTCTGGGACTCCTTTCAGTCCGCCATGGGCACGAAGATCAGGTTCAGCACTGCCTTTCACCCTCAGACTAGTGGTCAAGTCGAGCGTGTGAATCAGATCCTTGAAGATATGCTCAGAGCCTGTGTCATCTCTTTCGGCATGAAATGGGAAGACTGTCTTCCATTTGCCGAATTCTCTTACAACAACAGCTTCCAAGCAAGTGCAGGCAAAGCACCGTTTGAAATTCTCTATGGCAGAAAGTGCCGTACCCCTCTCAACTGGTCTGAAACAGGTGAACGCCAACTTCTTGGCAATGATTTGATCTCTGAAGCCGAAGAAATGTGCAAAGTCATACGTGAGAATCTCAAGGCCGCTCAGTCGCGTCAGAAGAGTTACTATGACGGGAAGCATCGTGATTTGGCTTTCGACATCGGTGATCATGTCTATCTCCGAGTTTCTCCGATGAAAGGAACCCAAAGGTTCGGTATCAAAGGAAAGCTTGCTCCTAGATACGTCGGTCCTTTCAAAATTCTTGGCAAAAGAGGCGATCTAGCCTATCAGCTCGAGCTCCCTTCCAACTTTGCAAATGTTCATGATGTCTTCCATGTGTCTCAGCTTCGCAAATGCTTCAAGGCACCTGAGCGCATGATTCCGTTTGAGGAGATTGATCTTCAACAAGACCTTTCCTACCGAGAGCATCCAGTTGCAATTCTCGAAGAAACCGAACGCAAGACTCGCAACAAGACCATCAAGTTTCTGAAAGTCAAGTGGTCACATCACACAGACCGAGAAGCTACCTGGGAACGAGAAGATCATCTTCGTTCCGAGTACCCTTCCTTTTTCCAGTCCTAGATCTCGGGACGAGATCTTTTTGTAGTAGAGGAGAGTTTGTAATGCCCCGGATGTAATACTTTCCCTTTTGGGCTTATAATATATCTCCGGCTTCATCTATTTCCATTTCGGGTTCTTTGTCTTTCGGGCTTTCGTCGTTTAGTTGTGTGAGTGTGTGGCATTCATTCATATCATGTAGACATGTGCATTGCATTGCTTTTGTGTTGTGGGTTGCATCCGGTTCGTGGCGTTTTCTTCCCGTTGTCCGTTTCGCGTTCCGGAGCTCCCTCACGTGTCCGTGACGTCCCGTAGGCCTACTTTGTTGTTCGGGCGTTTTTCGTTACCGGTGTGCCGCGAGGTTGTGTTGTGTGTTGTTGTTTTGTTGTGTGCAACCCGCCTCTCAAATCTCGTCTCGTTTGGACTCCGTTGACTTTTCCCTCCGTTGTCCGTGTGGGTCCGAAGTGCCCTTACTTCGTGTCCCGGAAATACCCCTGTTGCATTCTTTCATCTCCGTCTGGGCCTTTTAAATCATCCCCGCGATCGGATCCGTTGGATCACGATCGGAGGGCTCCTAAACATCCCTAGTCCCAAACCCTAGTCTAAAACTGCTATATAATAGACCCTAGTCTATTGTGGTTTTTCCCTTCTTCTTCCCCTCTCCACCATTTCGTTTTTTTTTCCATTTTCGTTCAGATCCAATCCCCTGTTCTGCCCGGATCCCGAGCAGATCCTTCGTCCAGCCGCCGACTGCTTCCTCGATCCCGTCGCGCTGGTCAACGCCGCCAGCGCCTGGGCGATCGAGCCGCTCCTCCTCCCGCGGTCGTCCGACCGATCGCCCGGCCTCCGTCCAAGCCGGGCCGTACACCACCCGCGGCCCAAGGGGGACCACATCCCCGGCCTCCGCTGTAGCCGCCAGCCACCCGTCGCTGGGCCGGCCTGGTCCCCACTCGACCGGCGCCTCCGACCGGGCCTTCCAGCCGATCGGGTCGGCCCACCGCATCGCCGCCTCGGGCCCGTGCGCCTCCGGCCGCCGGGCGCTCGCGCCGCGCCGCCGGGTCGCGGATCCCCACCGGGCCGTGCCTCCTCCCTCCGTCCGCGAACCGGGCCAGGCGCCGCTGGGCCGCCACCTCTCCAGGCGCGGGCCGCCGCTCCTCCTCCCGCGGGCCGTCGCGCACAGTGTCTCCCTCCGGGCCCGTTAATCGCCGCCGCACTGTTCACCGGGCCGCCGCACTGTAGCCCCGCGGGCCCGCACTGTTCCTCCAGATCCAGATCTGGAGAGGTACCCCTTTTTTTTTTCCTAAGTCCTTTAAATCCTGATCTGAGATGCAATCTTCAAACTGCTCTAGATTGGTGCCTGTTGCTCCGTTTTGCGCGTGTAGCATGTCCAGATGTTCGTGGAGATGTCCTCTACGTTTTACCTGTTGTAGTCATGCATGTTAGATGCCATCTTGACACTTGTTTTGCTGTTACAAGAGTGCATGATGATATAAACTGCTGTTATGTGTTATTTTCATGCCACCTTTGACTTGTGATAACTTTTAGCTCGTTTGTCCAAACGATGCAAATGACATGTCCACGTGTTCGTCTCGTCACGAACTACGTGTTGTGTGTGATAGGTTGCATGGTAGATTTATTGTTTCCTTGTTATCATCGTTGCAAGATGCCATGTTCACATGTTGTGTTTTTACTTGTTATGAAATGCCATCTTGTTGAGCTCGTTGTAATCGGTGTGTTCACCACATTGATGCATGCTTGTGTGTTTCGGGATCACCTTCATATGTATTTTGATGAGGTGCTTACCCTTTGCCATGTTTAGTTTCGAGGTGTCTTAAACATGCTCTTTTTGTTGCTATGATGATGTTGCTGTTTTAGGACTTAATGAAATTTCACTAAGTCTGAAATCTGTAACGTTCCGATGCCATGTTCGTGTGATGTTGTAGGACAAAGCATGATAGTTTTGGGGTGGATTTTGATTGTTCCTTGAAGTATATATTGTTGTCTTTACATCCATGTCCTCACATGTCCATTTGAGGTGCTGTAGCATGTTTATCTTTTGCTCTAAAGTTTCAATAAAATTCTGCTGCCAGAATTTTATTTCAAAGTTCAATATGTCCAAGGTCATTGCTATTGATCCGTGACTCCGTTGGGGGTGCACTTTGGACCTAGTTGCTGTACTTTATATCTAGTTTATGTTCAAGTCCTTTGCCATGCTTTTGGGTGCTGTAGATTATTTATTTTGAGCTCCCAAGATGCTATGTTGCTGTAATTTGCAGTTTTCGCTCAAATCTTGTTTCGGGCATAACTTTTAGCCCGTAACTCCGATTTCAGCGAATCTTATATCAAACTTGGGTGATTTTCTGTGTAGATTAATAATATCAGGTTTTTATCTTGTTTTGAGGTGTTTTGCTTGAGTGATGTTTTCCGTGCTCCATGTGCATCTCTAGTGCATCCATCATGCATACATGTTTTTCGAGTGCGCATTGCATCGTGTTGATTGGTGCTTGGTGTGTTTGTCTTGTTTAGAGCACGAAGTTGAGCACGAGTTTTCCAACGAGGTTGAGCACGAGGTTTCCAACGAGTTTGAGCAAGAGGACCCTTCTTTCGATCCGAACTTCTTCTCTTCAGGCAAGATGACCGAACCCCGATAACATTACTATCTTTTGCCTATTGCTAGTAGTCTCGATCTATAGTTTTGCCTCGATGCCCATGTTCTTCTTGTCAGCCTCCTACTTGTAACCAAATGCCATGTTTAACCACCTTACCTATGCAAACCGTTGCTTGGCTAAGTACGCTTCGCTCAGCCCTTCTTATAGCGTTGCTAGTTGCAGGTGAAGTGAAGATGCTTGCTCCATGTTGAAGTTTGGTTGGGTTATATCACACTATATAAATGCTTTAACTGAAATCACATATATATTGGCAAGGGTGGAAGGCTAAGCCTTTTGCTTGGTGTTTTGTTCCACTCATGCCGTTAGGATCCGTATAAGCCGGTTTTATGTTCCTTGATTATGCGTTCCTAACACGGTTGGGGTGTATGGGACCCCCTCGATAAACCGCTAAGTGCTAAGTCTTTTCCAGCAAATCCCAACTTTGGTACTATTTGCCTAATAACTAAATAACTTGCATAGGGAGTAATTAACCCGAGTTCTTAATCAACAACCCGGGCCAGTGCTCCTCATGAGTGTTGGTCCAAACCGGGGGTTCTGCGGGGTCACCTCGAGGGAACTCGAGGATTGATATAAACCTGTAGAATCGCCCATCCGGTCGTGTCCTGAGACCTAGATACGCGCGGCTACGATCAGGGTGTCGACACGCCGGGAGGATTTGCTGGATTAGCCTTACCTTAGTTCGGTTTAACTTGAGCACGGGATTCCGAGGATACTCGGGTCTTCCCACTTTGGAGTTGCGACTCCGCGGATCGTGGGCTTGTAATGGGTCAAGTTGGAACACCCCTGCAGGGTTTGAACTTTCGAAAGCCGTGCCCGCGGTTATGTGGCAGATGGGAGCTTGTTAATTCCGGTTGTAGATAACTTGACACAATGATGCTAATACACTACCAGCGTGAGTTCCGTGACTGTCAATTTCCGAATCGGGATTCGGGAGTTGAACACGGAGGGGTTATGCTTGTGAGCTTGTAGCTAGGATCACTTCGTGATCACTTCTCGCGTTGCCTTCTCTTCTCGCTCTCACTTGCGTAAGATAGATGCTAGTTGCTGCTGCAGACTTGTTCTTTCTTCAGCCTTTCCCTCACCTAAAGGCTTTGATAGTTCTGTTACCCGGGAACGGGATTGCTGAGTCCTCTGTGGCTCACAGTTACTTCACACACCAGATGCAGGTCCAGCTGTGAGCTATCCAGGTGATGGCACCGAGCTGGATTGGGAGTACGACGAGGAGCGTAGTCGTTACTACGTGCGCTACCCGGACGATCAGTAGTGGAGTCTCTTACTAGGATTCGATCCGCCTGTGGTTGTTTATTTTATCTGAGTTTGGTACTTTGACATTTGGCTTTTGCCCTTAGAGGGTTGTAGTGATCTTATTGTATGATGTTTGAGACTTGTACTGTTATTCTGTGACGTGGCGATTGTAAGCCAACTATTTTCAGTTTACTATCCCCCTTTTACATGAGTTGTGCAAAGATTACCAAACTTGAGATCATTCTAGGATGGACTTATGCCTTTAAGTCGTGCCTCGACACGTAGGAGGTATAATTCCATCCTGGGCATCTCATACGTGTCGAGGCACGACTTAGAGGCATAATCGCATTTTGGTATGATCGCAAGATGGTCATTTTCACACATTCCCATGTACAAGAATAAAGGGGAAAATACATAGTTGGCTTACAATCGCCACTTCACACAATGCATAAATAAGTCATACATTCATCCAAGTACAATCATAGTCCGACTACGGGCAAATCTAAATGAAAAGAAGATAACCACCCACTATGCCCGATCGGCCCTAGTAGGAACCACTACTGGTCGTCGAGGAACATCACATACATTCGCCCACGTTCCTCATCGAACTCCCACTTGAGTTCCTGGCCATCAACTGAATCAACTCAGTTGTACCTGCACCTGTGTTTGTAGTAAACTATGAGTCACGAGGACTCAACAATCCCATTCCCGGGTATCAAAACTATCAAAGCCTTTGGGTAAGGAGAAAGGGCATAAGTGGGCTGCTGCAAGCTCTAAGCGTAGATGAGGTGGCTAGCTTATGTATCATCAGAGCGAGAAGAGAAGTGAACACCATCGGTCGTGAACTAAGTCATGATCACTAGATGATCCTGTCTACCTACGAGTCATCCATAACCCAGCTGTGTTCTCTTCCCGAACTTCCTTGAAAAGAGACCATCACGACTACTCACACGGTAGTGCATTATGTTTGAGGTTTTGTGTCAAGTTATCTACAACCGGATATTAACAAATTCCAATCCGCCACATAACCGCGGGACGACTTTCGAAAGATCATAACCCTGCAGGGGTGTCCCAACTTAGCCCGTCACAAGCTCTCGCGATCAACAGAGGTAAAAAACCCTTATCTTAGGGACTACTCGATCAGACTCGGAATCCCGGTGTACATGATATTTCGACAATGGTAAAACAAGTACATCAAGACCTCCCAACGTGCCGACACCCTGATAGGAGCCGCGCGTATCTCGTCTCAGGCCACAATCGGATGGGACATCCTACAGGTATATACCAAATACCTCGGGTTTCCCCAAGGCGGCCTCGCAGTCTGTCCAGTTTGGACCAACACTTGTGAGGAGCACTGGCCCGGGTTGTTTATGCAAGTTTTAGTTATTAGGCAAATGGTAAAACCAAAGTTGGGCCTTGCTGGAGGAGTTTTATTCAAAGCGAACTATCAAGGGAGGCCCATAAACCCCAACCGTGTTAGGAACGCAAAATCAAGGAACATAACACCGGTTTATCTATTTAAGGTGGCATGCGTGGAACAAAACACCGAGCAAAAAGCCAAGCCTTCCACCCATAGCCATGCATATAGGTGCATTAATGTAAATAATAGAGCAGGGCATCTAGCATGGCAACAATAGAGGTGATATCAAGAAATGGTCATCTTGCCTGTTAAGTCTTCGGTGTAATCGGGACCTTGTTCTTCGTAATCGTACTCAGCGGCTGTCTTGACCTCGGACTCGAACTCGTCTCCCGATGCTACCAAACATAAACAAGCATCCAAATAAACACACTTCACAAGAAAAGAATACATGCTATGCAAGAGAGATGCAAGTATGATGCTACAAAGCTACCGGTATGAAAGAAGATGAAGCCGGGAAGGACATATGAAGACATGATGGATGTGGGAAATATCTTGGCAAACCAAGCATGCCTCTAGATAGATTGAAAGATTTCGATCGAAATCGATATAAAGATCATTGGAATCGGATGCACGGTTTGCAAATGGCAACCAAAACAAGATGCAATGCAAAACTAAAGTTAACAACAACATGGCATCTTTAGAGCAAGGTTTAAATATGCTACAACATCCAAACATGATGACAAAAGGCATGGATGTGAAGTAGACATGATTCTCAACATAAATGCACTCAGAGCACACCCAAACACTGACTGGAACACAATTAAACTAGCATGGCAAGATTCAATAAGTTAATAGGTGTTTAGACTTAGTGAAAATTACTGGACATGCAACCAGGAACAATATGTTGCTGCCTTTGGAAGAACATAATAGCAAGCAAAACAATTATAACAAGCATGAAAATTACATGAGCATGAATAAGACATAATATACTTCCAATTCATCCAAAGAAACAATTCATTCAATGGAAGGGTTGATCAACATGAGCTTTGCCAAAATGAATATTCTGTTAACATGCTGACAATTCAGATTTCAAGCATTTTGAGAGCAAGATAACAACAAGCTACAACAGGGCATATACGCAAACAAAGGCATGAATTGATAGAAAATTACATGGACATCAAGCCATGCTCACTGGTTATTCCAAAATATGCATGGAAAAGATTGTGGCATCAAGTTTACATGGCAACATGTTATAACAGATTCCAGACTTAGCAGTTTTTCACTAAGTGTAAAAACAACAACAATGACATGGCAGTTTACAAGCTTGTTCAACTCACCACATGGCATATCATGAAAAACCAGTTACACCACCTCAAAGATAACATGATTATGCTTCTAAAACACGTGGACAAGTGGCTCAAAAGAAAATCATACAAAATGCTACGGAAAATACAAATCAACAAGTTGTAACAATTTCAGCATCTTAACAGCAACAAACACTTTTGCATCAGGGATAATCATGGCATAATGCAACCTAACATGTATGCAAATGCATTCATCATGAAGATCATCACAAGACAAACATTTTGACATATCATACACTCCATTTGGGCCAACATGCACAAAGATATGGCTTCTCAAACATGCTAACATATTGTTGACAGACAACTAGAGCTGACCAGTAACATCACATAGTAGTTTGGCAACAAAGATTAAGACATCAAGATGAACCCTAACATGCATGCAAATGATATCAACATGTAGAGCACTCCGAGATGAACAAATCCATATATCATACACGCAAAACAGAGCTACGAGCACGGAGATATGACATGGCAAAGAGGGCATCATAATATGAGGATCTCGGGACTTGGTGAAATTATACCCTCGCGAAAATCTTGACGAGGATGTACCGGGACGGAGGGATCCGGGACAGAGCAGTGGTGTTTGGTTGGACGAAGATCCACCGGATCCGGACGGGACAAGGGCGGCGGTGACCGGAGACGACGACGGGGCGGCCGGAGGCGCACGAAGCCGGTGAGGTCAGGGCCGGCCAGCGAGGTAGCCGGCGTCGGCGCCGGCGGTTGGAGCGGCGCGTCCGAGGCGGAGGTGGCAGAGGGCGGCGCGCGGTGCGAGGCGAGATAGGTGGCGGCGCGACGGCGAGGAGGCCGGAGGCGGCGGGCGGCGCGAGAGGCCGGGGCGTGGGCGGCGGTCGCGGGCCGGGAGGGCTACGTACGGGCCCGGCGGGCCGGTGGCGCGGTGGAGTGAGGAGACGGCGGCGATGACACGTGGCACGATCTGATTCGCCGGGGTGGCGGTTGGACGCGTCCGGCCATCGGCGGACACGTCCAGCGCACGGAGGAGCTGTGGATCTAGGGTTTTTACCCGAAAATGGACGTGGGGGGGGCTGTTTTTATAGGTAGAGGGAGCTAGTAGAGGGCTATTGAGGTGCGGTGCCCACACGATCGTGATCCAACGACGAAGAGAATGGAGGGGGTTTAGATGGGCTAGTGGGCTATTGTGAGGGGGTGCTGGGCTAAAAGAGAAAAGGCTTCCGACGATTAACACGGTTAACCGTTGGGGCATCAAACGACCTCCAAATGGAATGAAATTTGACAGGCGGTCTACTAGTGATATACCAAGACCACTCGACAACTCTCGGCCCATTCCGAGGATGTTATTATCCCTCTCACGGAACAAAGCTTGAGAGGTGTGACGGGTGCCGTGTGAGAGAGTCGGAATCCGAAACGGACAACAGAGAGGACGGAGACGATGCAACTACACACGGATGCAAGTGAGACTATGCCAATGCAATGCGCATGTTGAAAATGGCATAATGATATGCAACACACGCCTGATGCAAAAACGCAAAAAATACTCGAAATGAAGGAGGAGCCCAGAATGGAATTAATTAAGAATACAATGAATATATTGCCACATTGGGAATTGTTACATTTGGGGCATTACAAATTCTCCTCCACTATGAAAATATCTCGTCTCGAGATCTAGGACTGAAAGAACTTCAGATATTTGGAACGGAGGTGATCCTCGTGTTCCCACGTAGTTTCTCTGTCGGTATGGTGTGACCACTCCACTTTCAGGAGTTTGATTGATTTGTTGAGAGTCTTGCGCTCGGTCACTTCAAGGATAGCAACGGGGTGCTCATGATAAGACAAGTCGGCTTGAAGATCAATTTTTTCGAAGGCGACGGTGCGCTGGGGCATCTTGAAGGACTTGCGGAGTCGTGACACATGGAACACGTCGTGCACGTTGGAGAAGTTTGGAGGAAGCTTGAGTTGGTAGGCGAGGTCGCCTCTTTTCCCAACAATCTTGAAAGGGCCCACGTATCTTGGAGCTAGCTTGCCCTTGATACCGAACCTATGAGTGCCCTTCATAGGAGAAACACGAAGATACACATGGTCTCCAATGTCGAAAGCCAAGTCACGATGCTTGCCGTCATAGTGGCTCTTTTGGCCCGATTATGCGGTCTTGAGATCCTCACGTATGACTTTGCACATTTCTTCGGCCTCTGAGATCAAATCATTGCCAAGGAGTTGACATTCACCAGTCTCGGACCAGTTGAGAGGGATACGCCACTTCCTGCCATAGAGAATTTCAAATGATGCTTTGCCTGAACTTGCTTGGAAGCTGTTGTTGTAGGAGAACTCGGCAAATGGAAGACAATCTTCCCATTTCATACCGAAGGAGATTACACATGCCCTGAGCATATCTTTGAGAATCTGGTTCGCCCTCTCGACTTGGCCACTTTTCCGAGGATGGAAAGTTGTGCTGAAGCGAATCTTGGTACCCATAGCTGACTAGAAAGAATCCCAGAATTTGGAAGTGAACAAGCTTACACGATCTGAGGAGATTACTTGAGGGATACCATGCAAAGAGACATTCTGGAGGTGTACAACTCTGCCAGCTGGGCTGCGTTGATGGATTCCTTGTCTGGAAGAAAATGAGCCACTTTTGTGAGCTTATCATTGACCACAAAGATAGCGTCATTCCCTCGCGTGGACTTGGGGAAGCCGGTGACGAAATCCATCTCAATGTGATCGAATTTCCACTTGGGAATAGGCAAAGGTTGGAGAATTCCGGCTAGACGTTGATATTCTGCTTTGACTCTGCGGCAGACATCACACTCGTTCATGAATTGAGCAATCTCTCTTTTCATGCGAGTCCACCAATAGGATTGCTTGAGGTCATGATACATCTTGGAGCTGCCTGGATGTATCGAGAGAAGGGAATTATGAGCCTCGTTCATTATGACCTTCTGTAGGTCACCTTTTGGAACCACAATCCAGTCCTCAAAGAATAAGGTGTCCTTGTCATCAATGCGGTAGCACTTGTACTTTGGAGTACCTTTGGCAATACCATGCTTCACTTTTTTCACCATAGCATCAAGAAGTTGAGCTTCACGGATTTGATCTTCCAAGGTAGGAGTGACTTGAAGGTTGGCAAGAAATCCTTGCGGAGCAACTTGAAGGTTGAGTTTCCGGAAAGCTTCACAAAGATCTGGTTGGAACAGTTTGAGGATGAGACTGTTGCAATAAGCTTTTCTGCTCAAAGCGTCTGCAATCACGTTGGCCTTGCAAGGAGTGTACTCAATGCTTGGGTTGTACTCTTGAATCATTTCGTCCCAATGATTCTGATGGAGGTTGAGGTTTGGTTGTGTGAAGATATACTTCAAACTCTTGTGATCGGTGAAGATGTCAACCTGCCTGCCCAACAAGAGGTGTCTCCCCGTTATCAAGGCGTGGACAACTGCCGCCAACTCAAGATCATGAGTGGGGTAGTTCTTCTCGTTTGGCTTGAGCTGCCGAGAAGTGTATGCCACAATCTTCTTATCTCGCGTAAGGACACCACCCATACCTTGCAAAGAGGCATCACAAAACACTTGGTATGGTTTTGATTCATCAGGAGGAGTCAGAAGTGGAACTGAGACAAGCTTCTCTTTCAGTGTATTGAATGCCACATCACACTTAGGAGTCCAAGAATACTTGACATTCTTTTGCAACAGGTTGGACAGAGGCTTGGCAATCTTGGAGAAGTTCTCGACGAACCTTCTGCAATAACTTGCAAGCCCAAAGAAGCTTCGGAGCTGGTTGACGTTTTGAGGAGGTTCCCATTTAACAATAGCTTCAACCTTCTCGGGGTTAATTGAAATGCCCTTGGCAGAGATAATGTGACCTAGATAGGGAACTTCATCAAGCCAGAATTCACACTTTGAAAATTTCGCATAAAAAGCGGTGCTCTCTGAGCCCGTCGAGAACCAAAAGGAGGTGCTTGGTGTGGTCTTATTTTGTCTCGGAGAATACCAAAATATCATCAAGATAGACTAGGGCGAACTCATTGGTGTAGGGGTTGAATACGAAATGCATCATCCGAGAGAAGGTGGGAGGTGAATTTGCAAGCCCGAAGGACGTGACTGTGTACTCATAGGAGCCAAAACTTGTCCTGAATGCGGTCTTGGGAATATCTTGCTCATGGATACAAATTTTGTGGTAGCCCATTCAGAGATCAAGCTTTGAGAAAACCTTGGCTCCTTTGAGCTGCTCGAACAGTTCATTGATGTTGGGGAGAGGGTACTTATTCTTAATTGTCTTCTTGTTCAATGGACGGTAATCAACGCAAAGCCGCTCCGTGCCATCCTTCTTCTTGACAAAAAGAACACCACAACCCCAAGGAGAAGAACTCGGTCTGATCAAACCCAAGCGTTCTTGCTCATCGAGTTGCTTCTTCAATTCCTTCAACTCTTTAGGAGAAAGTTTGTACGGATGCCAACAGGCTGGCTCCGTACCAGGTTCAAGTTCAATGACGAATTCAACTGGACGGTTGGGAGGCATCCCTGGCAATTATTCAGGAAATACATCTTCATATTTGCAAACCACCGGAATATGGGATATGTCATTAATCTCGCCCTTGTCATTGAGAGAGAATAGACTGATTGTGTTATTTCGAGTTGCGCAGATAATCATGTCTTCGGAAGGATGAGTTAGATTGCCCTCCTTGTTTGCACAATCAAGAAGAGCATCATGCTTAGAGAGCCAATCCATTCCAAGAATGAGATCAATGTCCGAATTGCCGAGAACAACTGGGGAAGCTAGAAATTTATAGTCACCCATCTTGATACTCACATCTGGAGCTACCAGGCGGTAAGTCATGAGCTTTCCAGGGGAAATGACTTGCATAGATCTTCGCAAAATCTCTGTGTTAACATTATGCTTTGATGCAAATGGGTATGACAAGAAGTAATGCGGTGCACCAGAATCAAACAATACTTTTGCAGGAATAGAATTAACTGGAAGTGTACCCATGATCACTTGAGAGGAATCTTCTGCTTGGGCTGCATTCATCAGGTTCACTCTTGCAGACTTGGGAATGTGCTTGACAATAGCATTTCTTGAGGCTTGATAGGAGGAGGAGGCGGAAGGCGCCTTTGGGTGCACTTGTTAGCATAGTGACCTTTATGACCACACTTGTTGCAAGTAACCTCAGAGAGTGGCTGATGATAAGGACCGCTTGGCCTTGGTGCTTGAGACTTGTTCTGGTTGCTTTTGTTGGGTGGGTCGAAAGATCCACGACCACATGAGTGCTTGTTCTGACTTGGAGGACGGAACATTGGAGGTGGAGAAAGCCAGAACTTCTGCTGTTTCGCAACCACTTGTGAGGAGGAAGAGGAGCTGACTGCATCTTTGATTCTTTTCTTTGAAGCCTCACACTTGAGCTGGACAACTTCTTGTTTGAGAGCCATCACTACAAAAAAGACACATCCCGACATTTTGGGCCCAACGATTTTTTTCTGTCATACTTATGACACTTCTGATGGGCCTCTAACCCCTCGTTGGTTACCCCAAGTGGAAGGTGTAAGATGCAGTGTTGTGGAAGTTTTTCCCTTAGCAAAGATGCCAAGGATCGAATCCCCAGAGACTCCTAGGTTCAACAAGTAGGTGTCAACTGCTAACGGCGCGGATTAGCAATCAACGTGGACCTGCACACAGATACAAATAACTTTGCTCCCAACGAGTACAGAGAGGTTGTCAATCCCTCCGGCCTTGTAGTTCACAAAGGATTAAATGCAAATGATAGTAGTGATAGATAATGTTTGCAATAGTAAATAATAGCGAAAAGTAAATAGCGGATGTGATCAATGATGGTAATATGGACCGGAGTCTCATGATGTTCACTAGTGATGTCTCTCTCCCAAAAGACGATAAAACAGCTATGTGAGGTAAACGAATTACAGCTGGGCAATTGACAGGACCACGAACGAAAACCAATGCTGACTACATTGCAAGAAAGGTTGAGGTTCAAAGCATGGGCGGTACGCCAAAGTAAGTAGACCAAAATCCATCAATATCTACTACTAATCATCCACCTTGAGATATCTATCCAGAACATCTCGTTGGTATTAAGTTGCGAGTCCCACCCATAGTGTAAACTCAATGCAACAGACAACTGCATTAAAAAACTTTGCGTAAAGTAAACAATCCTTGCACCCGCGGGCACAAGCACCGTTGTTTTCCCCCTTGTGGCAACAACACATCCCCTAGACTCATGTTTCTGTCACTCAAGCTAGTCATCGAGGGGCATGAACACACAATCGAGCATAACGTTCCCTCTTGGAGTCACTACGTATTACTTGGCCAAAGCAATAAATAACAACGGAGAACATGCAAGAATTACTTATGAAGATAAATATAAAAGAGGTAGATCAAATATATTACTCAAGAACAATCTGAACATAATCTCATAATCCATCGGATCCCAGCAAACTCATCATAGCAACAGCATAAGGATTACATATGTGCCTCGATCATGTAGGGCAGCTCACGAGGACTAATTAGTGAAGCACAAGAAGGGGAGGAGAACATCACATAGCTACTGGTCATGGACTCATGGTCCAAGGGAGACTACTCACAACTCATCCGGGAGGCGTCCATGGTGGTGGAGAGGCTCCCGATGGTGATCCTCCCCTCCGGCAGGGTGCCGGGAAGAGTTCTCCTGGTGCTCCCGATCTCGGAAGAGGCGGCGGCGGCGGAACAGAGATGAGATCGCGAAAAAGAGTTCCCGTCCCCAGGGTTTCGAAGGACGCTCTAAATATATGCCGAAGGGGGGCACCAGATGGGGCTCGGGGGGCCCAGGCGCCCCCCCGGCGCGGCCCAGGGGGGGGGGCGCCGCCAGGGCGCCTGGAGCCCTGGTGGCCCCCCGGCTGTCCTTCGGGCGCAAGGTAGGTTCCGGAACGCTGATTTTTTATATAATTTTTCTGGTTTTTTCCTGGCAGTTCTCGTAACGTGAAAACCTGAAATACAAAAACAGCCGAAAACAGAAACTGGCACTGGGGTGCACTGGATTAGTAGGTTAGTCCAAATATGATCAAAAGTGTATGGAAGTGTATGAATATCATAGCTATATCACCCAAAAGTGGCATGGAGCAAGCAGAAATTATAGATACGTTTTGGACGTATCAACATCCCCAAGCTTAATTCCTGCTCGTCCTCGAGTAGGTAAATGATAACAAGAATAATTTCTGTGGTGACATGCTATTAACCATATAGGACTTATTCATAGTCATATGACAAAAGCTTACTGAGACAATGATTCTATAGTAATTAGGTTGCCTCATGAGAAAATCACAAATGACTGAAAGTTTTACAACATGACATTGAAGCATCAAAAAGATTTGCAATGAACATGATGTGCAAATATGATAAAGTGATATCTAGCTTGCCCCCTTTAGTGAAGCAAAACATAAATGCAGGGGCACCTTCAAGGTTTAAGTGATGACTAGATACAATAATTTCAAAAATAACGATATCACAATCATGCAAAAGACAGTGCTACTTTGGGACAATGCACATTACACTTAGAATGACAATCATGCTCTTAGTAGTTGGTGCTTTTAAAAGAAGGTGGAGACTCAACATAAAAGTAAAAGAATGGTTATGTGCTAGAGCTTTTTATTTTGAAAACATAGAAGCAATTTTGTCAACGGTAGTAGTACTTCATATGTGTCATGCATAAGACATCCTATAAGTTGCAAGCCTCATGCATCGAATACCAATAGTGCTCGCACCTTGTCCTAATTAGCTCGGATTTCCATGGGTTATCATTGCATTACATATGTTTCAACCAAGTGTCACAAAGGGGTACCTCTATGCCACCTGTACAAAGGTCCAAGGAGATAAATCGCATTTGATTTCTCGTTTTTGATAGATCTCAACTTGAGGACATCCATACCGGGACAACATAGAAAATAGATGATGGACTCCTCTTTAATGCATAAGCATATTCTCATAAGAGATTGAGGATTAATGGCCAAGCTAAAACTTCCACCATGATACATGGCTTTGGTTGGCGGCCCAATGTTCTTCTCTAACAATATGCATACTCATTCAACCCATGGCAAATCACCCTTACTCCAGACAAGACGAATATGCATAGCAACTCACATGATATTCAACAAAAGTGTGACAGTTGATGGCGTCCCCAGAAACATGGTTACCGCTCAGCAAGCAACTTATAAGAAATAAGATACATAGGCAACATATTCTTTCCCACAATAGTTTTTAAGCTACTTTCCCATGAGCTATGTATTGCAAGGTTAGTCTGCTTAGTACAGGTGGAGGTTAGCAAAATACTGGGAGCGACCAACTAAGAGAGCAATGACGGTCATAATCATGCAGAGCGACAAAGCAATATTGAATCAGGCATGGAAGTTATATCGCTACTCAGAAATAAAAGATCATCAAGGCTTGACAGACTTTCTTTACAGTCTTAAATATGCCTGAGCATACGCCAAGTCAATCAAAATAAGTTCTTGAAGGAAGATATTACTAAACCATACCACATCATTGGCAAACAAATCAAGTTGGTACTCCAATAACACATTGGGAATCCCCCAGCTATTTGAGACTAACCACAAGAAAACCTGAACTACTAAGCGCCATCATGCACGTAGCATCTTTATCATAGACATATTAACAATGCAACGGAAGCAAACTCTCTTAATAAGATAAGCATGATAATTAAAGAGAGTTCAAGCAACCAACTAAACAAAAGCTCTTTGAAAAGATAAGCATGAATACTAAGAGCAGAGCATGATAGTAGCTATTAAAAGACAAAGAACACACACACATCAAAGATAGACATGAAAATTCTATGTTATGTTCTAGGTAGAAGTGGAGCGTGTTTCTCTCCCACATAAAGAAAGCTGAGTTCCGACTCGTTATGAAAAACTAAAAAGAAAACTAAAAGCAAGACGCTCCAAGCATAGCACATAACACATGAAGTGATAAAAATATAGCGGAACGAAAGACGAACTGATAATGTTGATGGAGAAGGGGATGCACGGGGGCATCCCCAAGCTTAGACGCTTGAGTCTCCTTGAATATTTCTTGGGGGTGCATGGGGGCATCCCCAAGCTTGAGCGCTTGACACTCCTGAATCTTTTTATCATCTTCCCTCGCACACTTGAAAACTCCCTTCATACATAACTCATCATAATCTGATTAGCGAGGTTAGTACCCTTAATAAAATAATTATACCTTGCTGAAAATAAAGATATTCTTGAAGTTATACTGTTTCTCAAGATTGCCAAAAGGTTTTTGCAAAGAAAAAGCAAGCTCTTGGTTTGCAAAATGAAGGAAAGGCAAAACAGGACAGAATCTGTGAAAAACAGAACAACAGGTAGTAATTGATTTGTTCGGGGTACTTCTGCAACTCAAATCAAAAAACTCAGAACAGACGCACGAAAGACAATTATATAGAGAACGCTGTCGAAATAATTCAGACCAAAAAGATGATCTGGTGATTTTATACGAATTTTTCTATCCAAGGACAGAATCTGTTTCCTGGACAGCACCTCACAACTTTTGAACTTTGTAGCAATCAGAGGCTATACTTGGCACAAATATAAAAAGCAAAGATACAATGATGATGCTACAGTAGTAAACAACATCAAGACACAACAAAAGCAAAATATAAAAATTTATTCATGTGGGCTGCCTCCCAAAAGCGCTTTCTTTTATGCCTTTAAGCTAGGCATAATGCATAGAGATCAAGTTTTATCAAGAGTAAAAGAATAGCTAGCCCGTACAATGGACTCAAAAGGTAACTTGATCTTCTTTCGAGGGAAGTGTTCCATCCCTTTCTTGAGAGGAAACTGAAATTTTATATTACCCTCTTTCATGTCAATGATAGCACCAACGGTGCGTAAAAAGGGACGTCCCAAAATAATTAGACATGAAGGATCACATTCAATATCCATAATAGTAAAATCAACGGGAACATAGTTGTCATTGACAATGATAAGAACATCGTCGATCCTCCCCAAAGGTTTCTTTATGGAAGAATCAACGAGGCGAACACCAAAAGAACAAGAATCATAAGATTTCAATTTAAGCATATCATATAGTCTTTTGGGCATAATAGAAGTACTGGCTATAATATCACATAAAGCATGGCATGAGAAGTTGTTTATCTTAATTTTAATCATAGGATCCCAACCATCTTCTAGCTTTCTAGGTATGGAGGCTTCTACTCTAAGTTTCTCCTCCCTAGCTTTGATAAGAGCATTAGTGACGTGCTCTGTGAAGGCAAGATTAAGCGTGCTAGTGTGGGGATATTTGGCCATTCCTTGTAGAAAGGTGACAAATTCTGAAATACTACAATTATCAAAATCAATTTTATCATTAGTGGGCAGAATTATAGTGTCATCCTCTTTGTTTGAATCGCTCTCTATTATAAGAGTTTGAACATCTTCCCAAGTTTGGGGAAGCTTAGGAGCAATTTTAAACTGAGGCTCATACTCTTTTCCTGGAAGACCATGCCATGGGCATAACCCTCCGTCAAGACTAATATAATCACAAGGTTTATTACTTTTGTAGATCCCGACAGTGGTAATTGGGGTAATGGAAGAAGGGGTGTACTCCTCCCATTTAGTGTTTTTGGTAGAACCCATAGTAGCAAGCAAGCAAGATAACTATTTTTGTGATTTTCGATAAAAAGGTACTAAAGCAAAAACTGAAAGGTAAACTAACAAGACTAAAAGCAAAGGTAAAAGATAGCGTGCAACTCCCCTATCCTGAAGAGTGGAGTCCCCGGCAACGGCGCCAGAAAAACTCCTTGATGGGCCTCTAACCCCTCGTTGGTTACCCCAAGTGGAAGGTGTAAGATGCAGTGTTGTGGAAGTTTTTCCCTTAGCAAAGATGCCAAGGATCGAATCCCCAGAGACTCCTAGGTTCAACAAGTAGGTGTCAACTGCTAACGGCGCGGATTAGCAATCAACGTGGACCTGCACACAGATACAAATAACTTTGCTCCCAACGAGTACAGAGAGGTTGTCAATCCCTCTGGCCTTGTAGTTCACAAAGGATTAAACGCAAATGATAGTAGTGATAGATAATGTTTGCAATAGTAAATAATAACGAAAAGTAAATAGCGGATGTGATCAATGATGGTAATATGGACCGGAGTCTCATGATGTTCACTTGTGATGTCTCTCTCCCAAAAGACGATAAAACAGCTATGTGAGGTAAACGAATTACAGCTGGGCAATTGACAGGACCACGAACGCAAACCAATGCTGACTACATTGCAAGAAAGGTTGAGGTTCAAAGCATGGGCGGTACGCCAAAGTAAGTAGACCGAAATCCATCAATATCTACTACTAATCATCCACCTTGAGATATCTATCCAGAACATCTCGCTGGTATTAAGTTACGAGTCCCACATATAGTGTAAACTCAATGCAACAGACAACTGCATTAAAAGAACTTTGCGTAAAGTAAACAATCCTTGCACCCGCGGGCACAAGCATCGTTGTTTTCCCCCTTGTGGCAACAACACATCCCCTAGACTCATGTTTTTGTCACTCAAGCTAGTCATCGAGGGGCATGAACCCACAATCGAGCATAACGTTCCCTCTTGGAGTCACTACGTATTACTTGGCCAAAGCAATAAATAACAACGGAGAACATGCAAGAATTACTTATGAACATAAATATAAAAGAGGTAGATCAAATATATTACTCAAGAACAATCTGAACATAATCTCATAATCCATCGGATCCCAGCAAACTCATCATAGCAACAACATAAGGATTACATATGTGCCTCGATCATGTAGGGCAGCTCACGAGGACTAATTAGTGAAGCACAAGAAGGGGAGGAGAACATCACATAGCTACTGGTCATGGACTCATGGTCCAAGGGAGACTACTCACAACTCATCCGAGAGGCGTCCATGGTGGTGGAGAGGCTCCCGATGGTGATCCTCCCCTCCGGCAGGGTGCCGGGAAGAGTTCTCCTGGTGCTCCCGATCTTGGAAGCGGCGGCGGCGGCGGAACATAGATGAGATCGCGAAAAAGAGTTCCCGTCCCCAGGGTTTCGAAGGACGCTCTAAATATATGCCGAAGGGGGGCACCAGACGGGGCTCGGGGGGCCCAGGCGCCCCCCGGCGCTTCCCAGGGGGGGGGGGCGCCGCCAGGGCGCCTGGAGCCCTGGTGGCCCCCCCGGCTGTCCTTCGGGCGCAAGGTAGGTTCCGGAACGCAGATTTTTTATATAATTTTTCTGGATTTTTCCTGGCAGTTCTCGTAACGTGAAAACCTGAAATACAAAAACAGCCGAAAACAGAAACTGGCACTGGGGTGCACTGGATTAGTAGGTTAGTCCAAATATGATCAAAAGTGTATGGAAGTGTATGAATATCATAGCAATATCACCCAAAAATGGCATGGAGCAAGCAGAAATTATAGATACGTTTTGGACGTATCAACTTCTATGACGATAATTGTGACAAAACCCGGTATCATCATAGATGTGGTGGGGTTCTACTTCTATGACAAAAAATCATGACAGAAAATGGGCTTTTCGTCCTGGGCGGGCCGGAGACGCAGCTGCATGACATTCTTTGGGCCGTCCATGACGGAAAAAACCATGGTAGAAGCGAGGGCGAGGAAAATATCGGGGTGTTCCCGGTTACGGTGGGTGGTAGGGGCCGAGCGATGCGCGTGTCTCTCATACACGCATGCGCGTGGGTGTGAGGCGTTGGGCTCTAAATGAACCCGAGCGATTGCACTGCAGGCTACGCATTGCTGAACCCGAGCGATCGATCGATGGCTGTTAACTGAACCCGATCGAGCGATTCCTTCGCTACTGCTGCTAACTGAAGCCGATCGATGCTGCCTCTGGATGAACAGTGAGCATTGCTGGGGGG
>LR738712.1:181933647-181967600 GCA_902687465.1 Secale cereale | reverse complement strand
ATATATATATATATATATATATATATATATATATATATATATATATATATATATGATGTTTTGGATGTTTAATGGGTTTTATCATGCACTTTTATATTATTTTTGGGACTAACCTATTGACCCAAAGGCCCAGTGCAGATTGCTGTTTTTTTTGCCTATTTCAGGGTTTCACAGGAAAGGAATATCAAACGGAGTCGAAACGGAATGAAACCTTCGCGAGAGTTATTTTTGGAACAAAATCAACACAGAAGACTTGGAGTACACGCGAGGGAATGAAGGAGGCGGCCACGAGGGTCAAGGGCGTGCCCCCTCCTACAAGGTGTGCCCCCACCCTCGTGGGCACCCTCTGGCTCCCCCGATGCCCTCCTTCCTCCTATATATATATCCATATACCCTGAAAACATCGAGGCAACAGAGAAAACCCTAATTCCACCGCCGCAACCTTCTGTTCCCGTGAGATCCCATCTTGGGGCCTGTTCCGGAGCTCCGTCGGAGGGGGGATCTTCAACGGAGTGCTTCTACATCAACACCATTGCCTCACCATGAGTTGTGAGTAGTTTACCATAGACCTTCGGGTCCATAGTTATTAGCTAGATGGCTTCTTCTCTCTTTTTGGATCTCAATACCAAGTTCTCCTCGGTCTTCGAGGAGATCTATTCGATGTAATCTTTTTGCGGTGTGTTTGTCGAGATCCGATGAATTGTGGGTTTATGATCAAGATTATCTATGAGAAATATTTGGTTCTTTTTGAATTCTTTTATGTATGATTATAATATCCTTGCAAGTCTCTTCGAATTATCGGTTTGGTTTGGCCTACTAGATCTATAGTTCTTGCAATGGGAGAAGTGCTTGGCTTTGGGTTCAATCTTGCGGTGTCCTTTCCCAGTGACAGCAGGGGCAGCAAGGCACATATTGTATTGTTGCCATCGAGGATAAAAAGATGGGGTTTATATCATATTGCGTGAGTTTATCCCTCTACATCATGTCATCTTGCTTAAATCATTACTCTGTTCTTATGAACTTAATACTCTAGATGCATGCTGGATAGCGGTCGATGTGTGGAGTAATAGTAGTAGATGCAGAATTGTTTCGGTCTACTTGTCACGGACGTGATGCCTATATATAATGATCATGCCTAGATATTCTCATAATTATTCGCTTTTCTATCAATTGCTCGACAATAATTTGTTCACCCACCGTAGAATTCTGCTATCATGAGAGAAGCCACTAGTGAAACCTATGGCCCCCGGGTCTATTCTCAACATATATCTACAATCTACTTTACTTTGCTGTTTTTACTTTCTGTTCTTATATCCAAAGATACCAAAAATATCAAACTATCCTATCTATCAGATCCCACTTTTGTAAGTGACCGTAAAGGGATTGACAACCCCTTATCGCGTTGGCTGCGAAGTTCTTATTTGTTTGTGCAGGTGCGAGGGACTCGCGCGTGGTCTCCTCCTGGATTGATACCTTGGTTCTCAAAAACTGAGGGAAATACTTACGCTACTGTGCCGCGTCACCCTTTCCTCTTCGAGGGAATACAACACAAGCTCGAGAAGTAGCACCCATCCGGTGGGTCCCCGCTGTCAGGTGGAGGAATAATTATTTTGCGCGTAATAAGGAGGCACTTCCTTACTACGGCCGTGGACCCAGCTGTCAGCCTCTCCATGTAGAGTCCACGTCCGATGGAAGCCGTTCCTTGACCACGTTGACCATGCCGCGCCGAGAGCACCAGGGCGGTGGACGACGACCAGGCCTAGGAAGGGGACGACGCGGAGCTTGGAAGACGCGGCAATGGATGCCCACGCGTAGAGGAGTATGAGGGTTCACTGGTTCGCTGCAGTGTGAGGCTGCCATCACCGCAGAATAACTCGGGGTTGTTGGGGAACGTAGTATTTTAAAATTTTCCTACGATCACGCAAGATCTATCTACCAGATGCATAGCAACGAGAGGGAAGAGTGTGTCTACGTACCCTCATAGACCGGGAGCGGAAGCGTCAAGTGACGCGGTTGATGTTGTCGAACTTCTACGCGATCCAACCGATCAAGCACCGAACGTACGGCACCTCCGCGTTCAGCACACGTTCAGCTTGATGACGTCCCACGAGCTCTTGATCCAGTTGAGCTTCACGGGAGAGTTTCGTCAGCACGACGGCGTGGTGACGGATATGATGTGTTTACCGGCGCAGGGCTTCGCCTAAGCTCCGCGACGGTATGACCGAGGTGTGATTCTGTGGAGGGGGGCACCGCACACGGCTAAAACAATTCAACTTGTGTCTCTTTGGGTGCCCCCCTGCCCCCGTATATAAAGGAGCAAGGGAGGGAGGCCGGCCGGCCCTTCCTGGTGCGGCTAGGGAAGGAGTCCTACTAGGAATAGGATTGCAATCCTATTCCTAGTAGGATTCACCAAAAGGAAGAAGGGGGAAAGGAATAGGAGAGGTGCCCCCCCAATCCTAGTCCAACTAGGAACCCTAGGTGGGGGCGCCGGCTAGCCCTATGGGCTGCCTCTCTCTTTCCCTTTAGGCCCACTATGGACCATCCCCTCTCGTAGGGGGTTCCGGTAACCCCCTCCGGCATTCCCGATAAATTCGAAACTTTTCCGGTATACTTCCGGTGTCCGAATATAGCCGTCCAATATATCAATCTTTATGTCTCGGACATTCCGAGACTCCTCGTCATGTCCGTGACCTCATCCGGGACTCCGAACTACCTTCGGTACATCAATACTCATAAACTCATAATACCGATCGTCATCAAACGTTAAGCGTGCGGACCCTACGGGTTCGAGAACTATGTAGACATGACCGAGACTCATCTCCGGTCAATAACCAATAGCGGAACCTGGATGTTCATATTGGCTCCTACATATTCTACGAATATCTTTTATCGGTCAGAACCGCATAACAACATACGTTGTTCCTTTTGTCAAACGGTATGTTACTTGCCCGAGATTTGATCGTCGGTATCTCTATACTTAGTTCAATCTCGTTACCGGCAAGTCTCTTTACTCGTTCCGTAATACATCATCTCGTGACTAACTCATTAGTCTTTTGCTTGCAAGGCTTATTGTGATGTGTGTTACCGAGAGGGCCCAGAGATACCTCTCCGACACTCGGAGTGACAAATCCTAATCTTGATCTATGCCAACACCACGAATACTTTCGGAGACACCTGTAGAGCATCTTTATGATCACCCAGTTACGTTGTGACGTTTGATAGCACACAAGGTGTTCCTACGGTATTCGGGAGTTGCATAATCTCATAGTCATAGGAACATGTATAAGTCACGAAGAAAGCAATAGCAGAAAAACTAAACGATCATAGTGCTATGCTAACGGATGGGTCTTGTCCATCAAATCATTCTCCTAATGATGTGATCCCATTGATCAAATGACAACTCATGTCTATGGCTAGGAAACATAACCATCTTTGATCAATGAGCTAGTCTAGTAGAGGCATACTAGGGACATACTATTTTGTCTATGTATTCACACATGTACTAAGTTTCCGGTTAATACAATTCTAGCATGAATAATAAACATTTATCATGATATAAGGAAATAAATAATAACTTTATTATTGCCTCTAGGGCATATTTCCTTCAGTCTCCCACTTGCACTAGAGTCAATAATCTAGCTCACATCACCATGTGATTTAATACCGATAGTTCACATCGTTATGTGAATAACACCCATAGTTCACATCGCCATGTGACCAACACCCAAAGGGTTTACTAGAGTCAATAATCTAGTTCACATCGCTATGTGATTAATACCCAAGAGTAATAAGGTGTGATCATGTTTTGCTTGTGAGAGAAGTTTAGTCAACGGGTCTGTCACATTCAGATCCGTATGTATTTCGCAAATTTCCATGTCTACAATGCTCTGCATAGAGCTACTCTAGCTAATTGCTCCCACTTTCAATACGCATCCAGATTGATACTTAGAGTCATCTGGATTTAGTGTCAAAGCTTGCATCGGCGTAACCCTTTACGACGAACTCTTTATCACCTCCATAATCGAGAAACATTTCCTTAGTCATCCAGTTACTAAGGATAATTTTGACCGCTGTACAGTGATCTACTTATGGATCACTATTGTACCCCCTTGACAAACTCATGGTAAGGTACACAACATGTTTGGTACACAGCATGGCATACTTTATAGAACCTATGGCTGAGGCATAGGGAATGACTTCTCATTCTCTCTATATTTTTCTGCCGTGGTCTGGCTTTGAGTCTTACTCAACTTCACACCTTACAAGTCAGGCAAGAACTTCTTCTTTGACTGATCCATTTTGAACTACTTCAAAATCTTATCAAGGTATGTACTTCATCGAAAGTCTTATCAAGCGTCTTGATCTATCTCTATAGATCTTGATGCCCAATATGTAAGCAGCTTCACCAAGGTCTTTCTTTGAAAAACTCCTTTTCAAACACTCCTTTATGCTTTCCAGAAAATTCTACATCATTTCTGATCGACAATATGTCATTCACATATACTTATCAGAAAGGTTGTAGTGCTCCCACTCACTTTCTTGTAAATACAGGCTTCTCTGCAAGTCTGTATAAATCTATATGCTTTGATCAATTTATCAAAGCGTATATTCCAACTCCGAGATGCTTGCACCAGTCCATAGAAGGATCGCTGGAGCTTGCACATTTTGTTAGCACCTTTAGGATTGACAAAATCTTCTGGTTGCATCATATACAATTCTTCTTTAATAAATTCATTAAAGAACGCAGTTTCGTTATCCATTTGCCAGATTTTATAAAATGTGGCAATTGCTAACATGATTCTGACAGACTTTAAGCATCGCTACGGGTGAGAAAAATCTCATCGTAGTCAACACCTTGAACTTGTCGAAAACCTTTCGCAACAAGTCGAGCTTTGTAGACAGTAACATTACCATCGGCGTCAGTCTTCTTCTTAAAGATCCATTTATTTTCAATGGCTTGCCGACCATCGGGCAAGTCAACCAAAGTTCATACTTTGTTCTCATACATGGATCCCATCTCAGATTTCATGGCCTCAAGCCATTTTGCGGAATCTGGGCTCATCATCGCTTCCTCATAGTTCGTAGGTTCATCATGGTCTAGTAACATGATTTCCAGAACTGGGTTGCCGTACCACTCTGGTGCGGAACGTACTTTAGTTGATCTATGACGTTCAGTAAAAACTTGATCTGAAGTTTCATGATCATCATCATTAGCTTCCTCACTGATTGGTGTAGGAATCACTGGAACAATTTTCTGTGATGTACTACTTTCCAATTCAGGAGAAGGTACAATTACCTCATCAAGTTCTACTTTCCTCCCACTCACTTCTTTCGAGAGAAACTCTTTCTCTAGAAAGGATCCACTCTTAGCAACAAAGACCTTGTCTTCGGATCTGTGATAGAAGGTGCACCCAACAGTTTCTTTTGGGTATCCTATGAAGATTTACTTCTCCGATTTGGGTTCGAGCTTATCATGTTGAAACTTTTTCACATAAGCATCGCAGTCCCAAACTTAAAGAAATGACAGCTTAGGTTTCTCGTCAAACCATAGTTCATACGGTGTCATCTCCACGGATTTAGATGGTGCCCTATTTAACGTGAATGTAGCTGTCTCTAATGCATAACCCCAAAAGCGATAGTGGTAGATCGGTAAGAGACATCATCGATCGCACCATATCTAATAAAGTACGGTTATGACGTTTGGACACACCATTACGCTGTGGTGTTCCAGGTGGCGTGAGTTGTGAAACTATTCCACATTGTTTCAAATGAAGACCAAACTCGTAACTCAAATATTCTCCTCCACGATCAGATCGTAGAAACTTTATTTTCTTGTTACGATGATTCTCTACTTCACTCTGAAATTCTTTGAACTTTTCAAATGTTTCAGACTTGTGCTTCATTAAGTAGATATACCCATATCTGCTCAAATCACCAGTGAAGGTCAGAAAATAGCGATACCCGCCGCGAGCATCAACACTCATTGGTCCACATACATCAGTATGTATGATTTCCAACAAATCTGTTGCTCGCTCCATAGTTCCGGAGAACGGAGTTTTAGTCATCTTGCCCATGAGGCATGGTTCACAAGCACCAAGTGATTCATAATCAAGTGATTCCAAAAGTCCATCATTATGGAGTTTCTTCATGCGTTTTACACCAATATGACCTAAACGGCAGTGCCACAAATAAGTTGCACTATCATTATTAACCTTGCATCTTTTGGCTTCAATATTATGAATATGATCCAACAAACTATTTTCATTGGGTGTATGACCATAGAAGGTTTTATTCATGTAAACAGAACAACAATTATTCTCTAACTTACATGAATAACCGTATTGCAATAAACATAATCAAATCATATTCATGCTCAACACAAACACCAAATAACACTTATTTAGGTTCAACACTAATCCCAAAAATATAGGGAGTGTGCGATGATGAACATATCAATCTTGGAACTGCTTCCAATACACATCGTCACTTCATCCTTTAACTAGTTTCTGTTCATTATGCAACTCCCATTTCGAGTTACTACTCTTTAGCAACTGAACCAATATCAAATACCGAGGGGTTGCTATGAACACTTAGTAAAATACACATCAATAATCTGTATATCAAATATACCTTTGTTCACTTTGCCATCCTTCTTATCCGCCAAATATCTAGGGCAGTTCCACTTCTAGTGACCATTTCCTTTGCAGTAGAAGCACTTAGTTTCAGGCTTGAGTTTAGCTTTGGGTTTCTTCACGGGAGTGACAACTTGCTTGTCATTCTTCTTGAAGTTCCCCTTCTATCCCTTTGCCCTTTACTTGAAACAAGTGGTCTTGTTAACCATCAACACTTGATGCTCTTTCTTGATTTCTACCTTCGCCGATTTCAGCATCGCGAAGAGCTTGGGAATTACTTTCGTCATCCCTTGCATATTATAGTTCATCACGAAGTTCTACTAACTTGGTGATAGTGTCTAGAGAACTTTGTCAATTACTATCTTATATGGAAGATTAACTCCCACTTGATTCAAGCAATTTTACTACCCAGACAATCTGAGCACATGCTCACTAGTTGAGCTATTCTCCTCCATCTTGTAGGCAAAGTACTGTCAGAGGTCTTATACCTCTCGACACGGGCATGAGTATGAAATACTAATTTCAACTCTTGGAACATCTCATATGCTCTGTGGCGTTTCAAAACGTTTTTGAAGTCCCGGTTATAAGCCGTAAAGTATGGTGCACTAAACTATCAAGTAGTCATCATATCGAGCTTTTGTCAAAACGTTCATAACGTCTACATCTGCTCCTGCAATAGGTCTGTCACCTAGCGGTGCATCAAGGACATAATTCTTCTGTGCAGCAATGAGGATAATCCTCAGATCACGGAACAATTCCGCATCATTGCTACTAACATCTTTCAACTTAGTTTTCTCTAGGAACATATCAAAAAATAAACGGGGAGCAACATTGCGAGCTATTGATCTACAACATAGATATGCTAATACTACCAGGACAAAGTTCATGATAAATTAAAGTTCGATTTAATCATATTAAATTAAAGAACTCCCACTTAGATAGACATCCCTCTGGTCATCTAAATGACTACGTGATCCAAATCAACTAAACCATGTCCGATCATCACGTGAGATGGAGTAGTTTCAATGGTGAACATCTTATGTTGATCATATCTACTATATGGTTCACGCTCGACCTTTCGGTCTCCAGTGTTCCGAGGCCATATCTGCATATGCTAGGCTCGTCAAGTTTAACCCGAGTATTCTGCGTGTGCAAAACTGGCTTACACCCGTTGTATTTGAACGTAGAGCTTATCACACCCGATCATCACGTGGTGTCTCGGCACGACGAACTTTCGCAACGGTGCATACTCAGGGAGAACACTTATACCTTGAAATTTAGTAAGGGATCATCTTATAATGCTACCGTCGTTCTAAGCAAAATAAGAAGCATAATAAGATAAACATCACATGCAATCAAAATATGTGATATGATATGGCCATCATCATCTTGTGCTTTTGATCTCCATCTCCAAAGCACCGTCATGATCACCTTCGTCACCGGCGCGACACCTTGATCTCCATCGTAGCATCGTTGTCGTCTCGCCAACTATTGCTTCCTCAACTATCGCTACCGCTTAGTGATAAAGTAAAGCAATTACATGGCGATTGCATTTCATACAATAAAGCGACAACCATATAGCTCCTGCCAGTTGCCGATAACTTTACAAAACATGATCATCTCATACAAAACCGTATAATTCATCATGTCTTGACCATATCACATCACAACATGCCCTGCAAAAACAAGTTAGACGTCCTCTACTTTGTTGTTGCAAGTTTTACGTGGCTGCTACGGGCTTTAGCAAGAACCGTTCTTACCTACGCATACAAAACCACAACGATGTTTCGTCAAGTATGTGCTGTTTTAACCTTCACAAGGACCGGGCGTAGCCACACTTGATTCAGCTAAAGTGAGAGAGACAGACACCCGCCAGTCACCTTTAAGCAACGAGTGCTCGTAACGGTGAAACCAGTCTCGCGTAAGCGTACGCGTAATGTCGGTCCGGGCCGCTTCATCTCACAATACCGCCGAAGCAAAGTATGACATGCTGGTAAGCAGTATGACTAGTATCGCCCACAACTCATTGTGTTCTACTCGTGCATATCATCTACGCATAGACCTGGCTCATGATGCCACTGTTGGGGAACGTAGTATTTTAAAATTTTCCTACGATCACGCAAGATCTATCTACCAGATGCATAGCAACGAGAGGGAAGAGTGTGTCTACGTACCCTCGTAGACCGGGAGCGGAAGCGTCAAGTGACGCGGTTGATGTTGTCGAACTTCTACGCGATCCAACCGATCAAGCACCGAACGTACGGCACCTCCGCGTTCAGCACACGTTCAGCTTGATGACGTCCCACGAGCTCTTGATCCAGTTGAGCTTCACGGGAGAGTTTCGTCAGCACGACGGCGTGGTGACGGATATGATGTGTTTACCGGCGCAGGGCTTCGCCTAAGCTCCGCGACGGTATGACCGAGGTGTGATTCTGTGGAGGGGGGCACCGCACACGGCTAAAACAATTCAACTTGTGTATCTTTGGGTGCCCCCCTGCCCCCGTATATAAAGGAGCAAGGGAGGGAGGCCGGCCGGCCCTTCCTGGTGCGGCTAGGGAAGGAGTCCTACTAGGAATAGGATTGCAATCCTATTCCTAATAGGATTCACCAAAAGGAAGAAGGGGGAAAGGAATAGGAGAGGTGCCCCCCCCCAATCCTAGTCCAACTAGGAACCCTAGGTGGGGGCGCCGGCCAGCCCTATGGGCTGCCTCTCTCTTTCCCTTTAGGCCCACTATGGACCATCCCCTCTCGTAGGGGGTTCCGGTAACCCCCTCCGGCATTCCCGATAAATCCGAAACTTTTCCGGTATACTTCCGGTGTCCGAATATAGCCGTCCAATATATCAATCTTTATGTCTCGGACATTCCGAGACTCCTCGTCATGTCCGTGATCTCATCCGGGACTCCGAACTACCTTCGGTACATCAATACTCATAAACTCATAATACCGATCGTCATCAAACGTTAAGCGTGCGGACCCTACGGGTTCGAGAACTATGTAGACATGACCGAGACTCATCTCCGGTCAATAACCAATAGCGGAACCTGGATGTTCATATTGGCTCCTACATATTCTACGAATATCTTTTATCGGTCAGAACCGCATAACAACATACATTGTTCCTTTTGTCAAACGGTATGTTACTTGCCCGAGATTTGATCGTCGGTATCTCTATACTTAGTTCAATCTCGTTACCGGCAAGTCTCTTTACTCGTTCCGTAATACATCATCTCGTGACTAACTCATTAGTCTTTTGCTTGCAAGGCTTATTGTGATGTGTGTTACCGAGAGGGCCCAGAGATACCTCTCCGACACTCGGAGTGACAAATCCTAATCTTGATCTATGCCAACACCACGAATACTTTCGGAGACACCTGTAGAGCATCTTTATGATCACCCAGTTACGTTGTGACGTTTGATAGCACACAAGGTGTTCCTACGGTATTCGGGAGTTGCATAATCTCATAGTCATAGGAACATGTATAAGTCACGAAGAAAGCAATAGCAGAAAAACTAAACGATCATAGTGCTATGCTAACGGATGGGTCTTGTCCATCACATCATTCTCCTAATGATGTGATCTCGTTGATCAAATGACAACTCATGTCTATGGCTAGGAAACATAACCATCTTTGATCAATGAGCTAGTCTAGTAGAGGCATACTAGGGACATACTGTTTTGTCTATGTATTCACACATGTACTAAGTTTCCGGTTAATACAATTCTAGCATGAATAATAAACATTTATCATGATATAAGGAAATAAATAATAACTTTATTATTGCCTCTAGGGCATATTTCCTTCAGGGGTGTGGGTGAGTAGAGGGATGGCCTGGCTAGCGGTGGGAGTAGTAGGGGGCGGTGAGGCCTCCGTGGCATCGCAACCGGCCACGGGAGGCAGGAGCACGAGGCACAACCGACGCTGGTTTGGGCGGCTGGAGCAAGAAGACCAGAGGTTAAAGAAGCACTACGGCCGTTGGATGGACATCGTACGGTCAATGGAGCTAGAATCGTGCATAATGACTAAGTTGACAAAGCCCTCCATCCCCGTCAACTTAGTAGGCCCACAAGTCAGCCTCCCACTATACTGGGTCCCAGCTAGCAGGGGGAGTATTCATTTTTTTGTGCGTAATAAGGAGGCACTTCCGGTGGGTCCGAGCTGACAGTGGGGGGAACGTTTTTTTCATGAAATACAGTGGCCCGTCTGGTGGGTCCCAGCAGTGAGAGGGGAAACATTTTTTCGCCAAATGCGGTGGCCCGTCCGGTGGGTCCCTGCTATCAGGTGGAGGAATAATTATTTTCCACGTAATAAGGAGGCACTTCCTTGCGGCTGCCATGGACCCAGCTGTGAGCCTCTCCACGACAGTACTTTTCCGATTGAAGTCGTTCCTTGACCACGTTGACCACACCGTGCTGAGAGCACCAGGGCGATAGACGACATCAAGGCCTAGGAAGGGGACGATGTGGAGCCGGGGAAGACGCGGCAGTGGATGCCCACACGGAGAGGAGTATGAGGGTTCACTGGTTCGGCTGCGGTGTGAGGCTACCGTCGCCGCAGAATAGCAAGGGGTGTGGGTGAGTAGAGGGATGCCCTGGCCAGCGGTGGGAGTAGTAGGGGGCGGTGAGGCCTGCACGGGAGGTGGGAGCAGGCGGTCCCGCCGGCGCTGGATTTGGCGGCTAGAGCGAGAAGATCAGAGATTGAAGAAACACGACGGCCGTTGGATTGACATCCAACGGTTACGTCTTCTAGAATCATTTGTTGACGTATATAATAACTAAAAAAAATCTTGCATATGCGTCAACTTAATAGGCCCATAATTCAGACCATTCCCTCTTTTTTTTAATAATTTATATATAGCTCATTGCGACTTCTTATGCAATTTATTGCACTCCATATTTTTTGGTTGGCCAGGGCCAATTTCGCATATTTCTGTGGGTTCCAAACTATTTTTAATACCGAAATGTAGAGCCAAATTTAAAGTACTTTGAAGATATATTTAAATTAGGTTAATGCCCAGTGAAATAGGAATATGAAAATGTGAAAAAATTCAGAAATTATAAAGTAATTGCCAATTTGTCATTTGTTTTTATATTTACAACCAATTTCATATTACTTTCAAGTTTTGCAGGCGTCTTGAAAGAGTTGCAGCCCATCAGGGCGTAGAAAAATAAATCGGCCTGGATTGGGTATTCTTCAGAAAAAATAAACTGGGCTTATTTTCACAAAGAAAAAATAGCTGAGCTGGTCACATGGTGAACATAAAATATAAGCCTGGGCTAGATGGGCCACAACCCAGTTCAAACCTTGCTCCGTCTCAACAATAACAAAAAAAAAAAATATTGCTCGAGCAGCTATGTCCCAGGTGTCAGCCGATCTTGTGATGTTCTCTTGTCTATTGACTATATACGCTCACAATGTCGTGGGTCCCAGATGTTAGGAAAACACTAGGAGGAAGCATTTTATTTTTCCATACGCTGACATGGTGGGCCCGTACTGTCATCCTCTGCACGTACTTCTGCTGATTCCTGTTGTTTGTTGACCATGTTGACAACGCGAGAGGGCGGCGCCGCGGCGAGCGCACCAAAGCACGCGGAGGACGAGGGCGAGGCCTCGGACGTCAGCGTTAACGATTTAGGAGATGGTGGGGCGGCGATGCGTGCGCTGAGGCACAGCCAGCCGTGGGAGGCGGAAGCAGGCGGCCCCGCCGGCGCTGGTTTGGTTTTGGCGGCTAGAGGAAGACATGACTGAAGAAACACGACGGACTGTAAAAGCAGCAGGAGTACTTAACAACCTTAGCTGAAACCAGCAGGGGCACTTAACAACCATAGCTAAAAGCAGTATGAGTACTTATACAGGTTCAACCGTACAAAGCACGCCTCGAACAGTGCTAGTTTGCCTATAGTTAACCAAGGGTGAGGCCGCCAAGCCCCAGGACAAGGCCCAGGTGCCACCCCGCACATCCACAACCTTCTGAAAGCGGCTTCATCTCGCAATGTGGTCAATAAACAGGATATTCGCTTTAGAGCCATGGAAAAGCAGGAACATAATCTTCTGTCCTATTCTCCAAGATGACGAACCTTCATTATTTGAGACCACCCATGAATAATTATCTTTTCACCTCCAAGGAGAATGGAGTAGGTCGACATAAACATCATGTTGTGACCAAGCGCATGTCTGACCCGACCATGGTCAGGCATCTGTATAGGAACAATAGAACTGAGCAGTTTCTGTTTCAAGAAGATCATAGCTATAAAACTGTGTATAAGCAATAGTTTATGAACAACATATATAATAGAAAACAGCTCGTACCATAAGTTTCTCGACACAGTTGGACCTGTTCAACGAGTGCAGCAGTGGCACACATATCCCACGTGGCCTTCCATCATTGAAACGCCCCACAAGGACCTCAAGACGATCAATAAAGTGTAGGAACTTGTGGATGTCGTCCCAGTCAACTTCATTGCCATCAGTAACAACCGAGTTGTTACAGAATAACAAACGAGCAGCCTGCTTAACTCTGAAAAAACCTACACGTGCCACCAATTATAAGAAAATATTAGTTAGAAGTAGCATCTTCGTGAGAGATTCGTTGCTACTTCTGAAGTTAAATTGTGATTAGTTAGACAGAATAGGTGGATTAAGAAGTAATCGAGGCAACAAGCAAGAACGAGATACAAAACTAACATGGATGAACAATTGGAATGACGTCGGGGTGGAAGATCGCAGTGAAGATGAGACCAGGTTCTACTATTTCCATCAACATTCTTGAGCCAACTTTCAGTTCGTAACACTTGAGAAAGTTTATCCAAGTTCGGCCATAAAAAGCAGCAATCTTCTTGGTTCATGAACCCAACTCGGAACTTATATCCATGGCTTGTCTTCACTGTGACCATTAAACTGGTGTATTCAGTTATGGCAAGGCCGAGCATCTTGAGTACATGTATTCTGGGAGAGCAAATAATGCACTGTAGGAAAAATAATATGAGAACACAATGTATTCCCTATCCAAATCCAGAAATAACTTCCTCCTTCACGTCAGTGTTGACCATCGTACTGGTAGTACCTTTTATCCAAATATAGCAATCTAAATTTCCAAATTAGTCGACAACATGTTAAAAAAAACCACCCTCCCGGATAGAAAAGAGGTTTCTAGGAACATATGTGCGCGTTTTAAAATCCTATGTGAGGATGAGAAGGAACAATTGTGGCGTCTCACCGAGGGTGCAGAAACCTGTAGGGTCCTCGCACTTTGGGCACTGCAAATGAAACACACTAGATTCAGTAGGAAGAAAAATGCATCAACGACGGCGGCTGCCATCCTAGGATTACCCGCGACCAAGGGAGTTGGATTTATCGGGGATGGATGAAGAATTCGTACCTGGTTCTCCATGAGAAAACCCTATGCAACCGCCGAGAGGGGTTTTTCTGTGAACAAGCAGACGAGGGAGAAGGGGATTTAGGCCTAGTGAAATATTGTCGCTTCGTCCGTCCAGCTTACTGCTAAAGCTGGAAGGGGGGTGTAATGCCCAGGATGGGACTATACCTCCTACGTGTCGATGCACGACTTAAAGGTATAAGCCCATTCTGGAATGATCTCAAGTTTGGTATCTTTGCACGACTCATGTAAAAATATGGATGAAATTGCAAAAGGATAGTTGGCTTACACACGCCACGTCACACAATACATTACATAAGCAAATCATCATCCAAAACATCACAACCCGACTACGAGCGAAGATCCAAAAGAAAGATACCAAAAACATAAAGCCACAGGTCCGAATCGCCCCTAGTAGAAACCACTACCGATCGTCGAAAACGTCACATATAGACGGCCACTCTCTTCATCGAGCTCCCAGAAGTTCTGATCCAGCTCCTGCATCATTCTCGGCTGAACCTGCATCTGGTGTTGTAGTATCTGTGAGCCACGAGGACTCAGCAATCCCATAACCATGGGTATCAAGACTAACAAAGCTTTATGGGTAGGAAGAGGTAAAGTGGTGAGGTTGCAGCAGCGGCTAAGCATAATATGGTGGCTAACTTACGAGTACAAGAATAAGATGAGCATGTACGCAAGCGGTCGCAAACTAGTAATGATCGCTAAAGATCCTGAACTACCTACGAGTCAAACATGACCCCACCGTGTTCTCTTCTCAAAGTGAAAAGAGACAGTCACGGTTACTCACACAGTTCCGTGTTTTACTTCGGATCCTCTGTCAAGTTTTCTACAACCGGACATTAACAAATTCCCATCTGCCAAACCGCGGGCACGGCTTTTGAAAGTTCATAACCCCGCAGGGGTGTCCCAACTTAGCCCATCACAAGCTCTCACGATCAGCTGAAGTGATAAATATAATATCATCACCCCTTATCTTAGGGAAATCCGGTCAGGCTCGGCATCCCGGTGCACAAGACATTTCGACAATGGTAAAACAAGTCCAGCAAGACCTCCCGGCGTGCCGACACCCTGATAGTAGCCGCCCGTATCTCGTCTCAGGCCACGTTCGAATGAGCAATACGTACAGTAACCGAAGACCCCAGATAACTGGGTGGCACCGCAAGTGGCTCTAGTTTGGGACCAACACCATCAGCACTGGCCCCCCTGCTATGTAGAAGAATCCACGAGGGTGTGACCCCCTATGCAATTTTAATTAATTAATTAAGTTGTTATTATGAGGCAAAATAAAACCAATGTTGGGCCTTGCTGGAGGAGTTTTATTCAAAGACGAAGTGTCAAGGGGTCCCCATATACCCAACCGTGCAAGGAACGCAAAATCAAGGAACATAATGCCGGTTTATCGGCGCCTAAGGTGGCATGAGTGGAACAAAACACCGAGCAAAAGGCCAAGCCTTCCACCCATGCCCAGTATATAGGTGTGTTAATAATAATAATAGATATTGTGATATTCCAACAACAAGATCCGACATGGATCAATCTTCATCTTCACCTGCAACTAACAACGCTATAAGAGGGGCTGAGCAAGCGGGTAACATAGCCAAACAATGGTTTTGCTAGGAAGGTTTCAAAGGTTAGAGGTTTCATGGCAACAAGGAGAGACTGACAATAAAGATGGGTAGCGCGAGATATAAAGATAGCATCGAGACACTAAGCATGGCAATGATAGTAAAGGTATCCAAGGGTATGGTCATCTTGCCTGGGATTCCGCGAGGGAGAAGAACAAGTCCATGTAGTAGTCAAACAATCCTCACAACTCCGGAACGAACCCGGAGCTAACAAGAGAAGCAAATCGGAAAGAAACAAGCAACACGGTAAACACACCACACGAGACATGACAATATGCTCAATCAAGTATGATGCAAAACAAGTCTACGTATGATGCATAGCAAGTCTGTACATGAAGCAAAACATGGCAAGGTAGGAAACACAGAAAAACAACACAAGACTATATATGATGCAATACATGGCAAGGTATGATGCATGACAAGTCTATACAGGAAGCAATACATGGCAAGGTAGGAAGCACAGGAAAACAACACAAGTCTATATATGATGCAATACATGGCAAGGTATGATGCATGACAAGTCTATACAGGAAGCAATTCCTGGCAAGGTAGGAAGCACGGAGAAACGACACAAGCGACATGACCATATGCTCAACCAAGTAGGATGCAAGATAAGTCTATATAGGATGCAATACATGGCAAGGTATGATGCATGACAAGTCTATACAGGAAGCAATACCTGGCAAGGTAGGAAGCACAGAAAAACAACACAAGTCAACAAGTTTAAATGAGGCCAGAAACTACAACAACAATTCCGGAAAATCCCCATATGCATGTTTAGCAATTTTAAGCAAACAACAATTTACACATTTTAATGTTGTTAACATGATGCGGATGACATGATCAAGTTTTATTCAATTTTTAGTAAAAGTTAACATGAACATGATAAGGAGTATTTGTCACCGTGGTGGAATGAAAGGGGCCACGGCGGCAAATCCGAAAATGATGCCACGCAACATATCGGTTCCGGTAACTCGTTGAGAGACCGGTGCAAAAGATAGCGGAGAGAGTGACATGCAAAAGAGATGGGGTGAACCCGGTTGCCCGGTTCCCACGGGTCGGCGATAAGGCAAACGAGGGCCACAACGGACACGATGCAAACATCCGATCCATCTCATACAACACATGCAGTCCACGTGTAATGCCCCGGATGTAATACTTTCCCTTATGGGCTTCATCAGTTCCATTCCGGGTTCTTTGTCTTTTCGGGTTTTCGTCTTTTTGTCGTGTGCGTGTGTTCATTCATCCATATCATGTTGTCATGTGCATTACATTGCATTGGTGTTGTCATTTGCATCCAGTCGCACTCGTTTCTTTCCGTTGTCCGTTTCGAGTTCCGGAGCTCTCTCACGTGTCCGTGGCATCCCTGAGGCCTACTTTGGTGTTTGGCCGTGTAACATTCCCGGTTTAGCGTGAGACTTGTCGTGTCTTGTTGTTTTGGTGTGTGTAACCCGCCTGTCAAATCTCGTCGCATTTGGAGTTCGTTTGGTGCTCCAACAGTTATTCTCGTGGGCTGAAAGTACCCCCTCTTTGAGGCCCAAGACACCCCTCCAACAGCCCACCAAACCAACCCAAACCCCTCCCTTCATCTAGGCCATCCAATTCTGATCGCGTGGCCTAAAACCACACCTCATTTGGACAACCCTAGCTCCTTGTGCCTATATATTTGTCCATCTTCCCCAATTTTTGCCCTAAATAAAAAACCCTAGCCCCTTCACCCCCTTCCTCCAGCCACCTTCCTCCACTCCGGCCGGAGCTCGCCGGAGCCCCGCCGGAGGAGCTCGCCAGAAGACCGCCACCGCCGCCTTCTCCGGTCGCCGCCGCCGGCCGACGCCTCCTCCCGCCGGCTAGGGCCGCCGCCGCCGTGCAGGTCAGGTCGCCGGAGCTCCTCCTCCCGCCGGCCCTGCCTCCTCCAACCGCCGGGGCCAGCGCCCCCTGCCTCGCCCCAGGCCGCCGGAGCCCGCCGCCCTCGAGCCCTCGAGCCTCCGCCGCTCGGGACGGACGGGAGGAGCCCGATCCGCCCCGGATCCCTCGCTCCTTCGGGCCAACCCTAGTGGGCCGGCTGCACCGGCCCGATCCGCTCGCCTCTGCCGCCTTGTGGCCCGGCCGCCTACCTCCTCGCCAGCGCCAAGACCGGCCCAACAGCCAGCCCTCCAGCCCAGCGCGCCGAAGGCCCAGGGCCTCCCGCAGCTTCCTCCGCCGAGCCGGGGCTCCGCCAGATCCGATCGAGCGCCTCGCCAGCGCCCTAATGGGCCTAGCCCGGTAGCCCTCGCGCCCGATCCGCGGATCCCGGCCCGATCTGCTCCGCTTCAGATCCGATCCACCGGCGGCGTTGACTTTCTGTTGACCCGGAGGTAGTCCCGTTTTTCTTCTAAGTCCCTGACGTTTTTGTTGTCTGATGCTATTTTGTTTTAGTGATAAATTTTTGTGTGATGGTCCGATTTGAGCAAATGATATGTCAAAATGATCGTGGAGACTTGTACTATGTTTTGTTCCATTGTGCCATGCATGTTTGAGGTCATCTAGATGCTTAAATATCTGTTGGAAGAGTGCAACTTGTTATAAACTGCTGTTTCTAGTTGTTTTCATGCCATCTTTGCAACGTGATAACTTGGTGCATGTTTATCCAAATGATGCAAATGATATGTCCACATGTTCGTCTTGAGATGCTCTACATGTTGATTGCTTTAGCTTGCATGATAGATACCATCTTGCCATGTTTATCCCCTTTGCAAAGTGCTATGTGGCTGTTATGTTGTTAAACTTGTTATGAGATGTCAATTTGAGGAGCTCATTGCTATCGTTGTGTTTGTCCCCTTGATGCATGCTTAGATGTTTTGGATTCACCATCATGTGTACTTTGCTGTGGTGCTTACCACTTGCCATGTTTAGCTTTGAGGTGACTTAAACTTGCTCTCAAAGATGCCATGATGAAACTGCTGTTTTAACACTTAGTGAAATTTCACTAAGTCTGGAATCTGTAATTTCCAGATGCCATGTTTGCTTGTTGTTCTAGGCCAACCCATGATAGTTTTGGGGTGACTCTTGATGATTACTTGTTGTATATATTGTTGGCTATCCATTCATGCTCTCACATGCTTATTTGAGTGGCTGTAGCATATTTAACTCTTGCTCCCAAGTTGCAACAAATTACTGCTGTCAGGATTTTGTTGTCAAGTTCAATATGTCATAGCTTGTTGCTATTGATCCATGGCTCCTTTAGGGGTGCTCCAATGGAATTGTTTGTTGTAGAGTATGTCTAGTTTATGTCCATGCTCATTGCCATGATGTTTGAGTGTTGTAGACCATTTATCTCTTGCTCCGAAGTTGCTATGTGGCTGTAATTTTCAGCTTGTGCATGTTTATTGTTTCGGGTGTAACTTTTAGCTCGTTGCTCCGTTTTGAGCAAGTCCTATATGAAACTTGTGTGATTTTTCATGTAGATTCATAATATCCTATTGTTAACATGTTTTGAAGCATTTTTGCTTGATGCATATTGTTGTGCTATAACATTGTGCTTCCTAAGTAGACTTTCTGTGCTTCCATAGTGCATCTGTTTTGCTTCCATAGTGCATCAGCCATGCATCCAGTATTTTTGTGTGCACATTGCATCTTGTTTGATTCGTTGCCTTGTGTTCTTGTGTTTGAGTAGAGCCGGAAGCTGAGACCGAGTACGAGTACGAGCACGAGGTTACTACCGAGGTTGAGAACGAGGACCCCTCTTACGATCCCATCGACAACTCTTCAGGCAAGATGACCGAACCCCGATAACATTTCTATCTTTGCCTATTGCTAGAAGTGTCGTTCTATAGTTTTGCCTCGATGCCCATGTTTTTCCTATCAGCCTCCTATTGTAACCATGAACCTGTTTAACCACCCTACCTATGCAAACCATTGATTGGCTATACGTAGGCTTCGCTCAGCCCCTCTTATAGCATTGTTAGTTGCAGGTGAAGATTGAAGATTCTTGCTTCTTGTTGAAGCTTATTGGGATATCACACTATATTAATTATTAAATGAAATCATCTATATATTGGTAATGGGTGGAAGGCTAAGCCTTTTGCTTGGTGATTTGTTCCACTCATGCCGCTAGGAACCGTATAAACCGGTGTTATGTTCCTTGATTATGCGTTCCTCACACGGTTGGGGTTATGGGACCCCCTCGATAAACCGCTAAGTGCTAAGTCTTTTCCAGCAAGTCCCAACATTGGTACTATTTGCCTAATAACTAAAAACTTGCATAGGGAGTAATTAACCCTCTTTCTTAATCAACAACCCCGGGCCAGTGCTCCACATGAGTGTTGGTCCGAACTGGGGGTCCTGCAGGGCCACCTCGAGGAAAATCAAGGTCTGGTAAAAACCTGTAGCATCGCCCATCGGTCGTGGCCTGAGACTAGATACGCGCGGCTACTATCAGGGTGTCGGCACGCCGGGAGGATTTGCTGGATTAGCCTTACCTTAGTCGGAGTATCTTGAGCACGGGATTCCGAGGATACTCGGGCCTTCCCACCTTGGAGTTGCGACTCCGCGGATCGTGGGCTTGTCATGGGCCAAGTTGGAACACCCCTGCAGGGTTATGAACTTTCGAAAGCCGGGCCCGCGGTTATGTGGCAGATGGGAGCTTGTTAATATCCGGTTGTAGAAAACTTGACACCATGTTCCAATACACTACCAGCATGTGTACCGTGACGGTCATTTTCAGAAAGGGATTCGGGAAGTGAACACGGTGGGGTTATGTTTGACTTGCTTTAGTTAGGATCACTTCGTGATCATCTCTCGACCGAGGCACCTTCTCTTCTCGCTCTCTTTTACGTAAGCTAGGCTAGTGCTGCTGCAACCTCTTGTTTCTTTCTTCAGCCTTGTTCCACACCCAAGGCTTGAATAGTCGTGTTACCCGGGAACGGGATTGCTGAGTCCTCTGTGGCTCATAGTTACTTCACCACACCAGATGCAGGTACGATGGTGAGCTACACAGGCGATGGCACTGAGCTAGACTGGGAGTACGACAAGGAGCGTAGCCGTTACTATGTGAACTATCCGGTTGATCGGTAGAGCTTCTACTAGGATTCGATCTAGACCTTTGGTTTAATGTTATGTTTGGTATCTTGTCATTTGGATCTTTACCCTTAGAAGGGCTGTGATGTTCATTTGAATGATGTTTGAACATGTAATGTATTTGTGTGACGTGGCGAGTGTAAGCCAACTATCTTTTCAGTTTCCCATCCCTATTTTTACATGAGATGTGCAAAGGTACCAAACTTGCGATCATTCCAGAATGGGCTTATATCTTTAAGTCGTGCCTCGACACGTAGGAGATATAGTCCCATCCTGGGCATTACACCACGGGTCCTCGTCTCGGGGTTATACCTTCGGAATGTTCGTTTCGGGGAGGATCGAGATCGTCGAGGGAAGTAGTGGTACTCGCGGGACGTGGTACACGTTCGTAGAGGGAAGTAGTCGTTCCGTTCGTAGTCGTACACGGGGCGTCGGGGTCGTCGTTGACGTAGAGGTACTCGTTCCGTTTTGGAGAGGTACTTGACGAATCCATCATTTCCGGGGCGACGGTAGTCGTACACGTTGGCATTTTCGTTCACGGTTCTTCGGTGACGGTAGTGGTACTTGACGTGTCGCCGTGTAGGCGTTCTCATTTTGAAGATGTACATGTCGTCGGGCGTAGTTGAACTTGGCGCATCGTCTTGTGTAGTCGTTCAGGCGTCGGTCTTGCCGGCGGGGTACTTGTCGAGTCGTCGTTGACGTAGGGGTACACGAGCCGTAGACGTACACGATGAGGAGCTTGACGCCTCCGAGGTCCTTGGCGAAACAACAACAACAACAAAGGGATGGTGGTCTCGGTCACGGCCACGGTGAGGTCAGGCGAAGCTCGCCGGGCAGCGAGGAGGCAAGATCCGGCAGCGGCAGCGATGCAACACAAGGACAGCGGCGCTGAGGACTCCGGCGACACGCGCGGGTGTAGCCTAGCGCGGTGGCGTCAAGGAGCGACGCGAGAACGGAGACGAAACGACGGCGGGATGGAGCTCTGACACGGCCGGCCATGTGATGAGAGGCGCTGAGGTCGTGCGGGGATGCAGGTGAGGCCGCCGGCGGAGCACTTGGAGCGGCCCGGTCCAGCAAGGAGACATGAGGCGAGGGGACGGATCCCTTGGGGCGCCATGGCGCGGCGGCCTGGGCGGCGCTCGAGGGAACGAGGGAGAGGGAGAGGAGTAGGTCGCGCAGTAGGGAGAAGGAGGCGGGGGTCGAGGGAGAGATCGATGGCCTCGGGTGCGGGGCGGAGTGGCGGCGCGAGGAAAGGGACGAGGGAGCGATGGGGAGATGTGCTCGGTCGGGCTAGGGTTGCGCAGGGGGCGCTGGAGTTGGCCTATGGAGGCCTAGTGGCCGGCTGGGCCACGGGAAGGAGATGGGCCGGCCTGCGGCTGGGAGGCCCAGAGCAGCGCAAGGGGCCCTTTCCCCTTAAAAAACAAAAGCAGACTCAAATCTCGATGATGAAAAGGAAAAATGGACAGGGAGTTATATGAAGAATAAGAAGGAAGTAAAAATATACTTAAACTCCTAGATTTATGCACAATTTTAATAAACTAGTTTGGACATTTTAAGGATATAAAAATAATTCAAGTTTGAATTAAATTCAAACTTGAGCCATTTTTGAACCCAACCAAAACAAGTCCAAAGGAACTAAAAATTGGAAAGGATGTTGAAGGCATGGTTGAGAATTGATAGGAAAAGAATGAACATTAAATTGGTGCAGGAAATAGAATGCCACAATTTAAAAGGACTAACGAAGAAGGAGAAGAAGATGATCAAGCAAGGTTGTGGGAGTCAAAACTCGGAGTGAAACAGACATGGGGAATATTATGCAAGTGTGTGATGGTTGCTTCCAACAATGGAATATTTTTAGAATAGCTCCGTAAATATTAGGAGGATATATATATGTTATAAAGAGAAGTCATCCTTGCCTCGATTTAAATGGACCGAAGGTCCACACGACTTATTTGGTTGAGTTGCAGAATTAAAGTCATGATGGCATGATGACATGATGCAATGCAAAATAAATAACACAAGCACAAATGAAACACACGGGAGATCCCGGAACATATGGAATCTTCTGGGACGTCGGTCTTCGGGCGTCACAGGGGGGGATGGTTTGTGATTTGACCGCTCATTGGGCATTACTGCGGCGCTACACCGGGGTGTGTCTACCGTGCAGTTGTGCACTCTAATTTGTGCATATGGCACGTGGACCCCGTTGCTGGATGCCCCACATATCAGCAAAAGGAAGTAGAAAGACATGAGTAACTAGTTACACAAAAATATATTTTTGACAGAGAGATACTCCCTCTGTAAAGAAATATACAAATCTTTTATATCACAACTTTATACATACAAATTTATATCTGACGGATAGGAAGGAAACTATGGCAATTTTGCAAAAAGGTACCCACACACCTCTCCACATTTGCAGATAAGGCCTTCCCTCGTTCATCTTTTTCTCTCACAAGATAAAATACTCATACAAATGCATCTTGATGTTACGTGCAACGCACATGCATTATGGGGGTTCAGCTGAGAATATAATACTCAGATAGGCTCACGGTTCTGGACTTTGGGCCGCAGGCCCACCCTGCATGTTTGGGGGCCCATGTGTTCTACCTCAGCGCTTTTCATATTGCAAGCGATCGGTACGACGCTGGTTTTAGATGTTTTCGCAAGGCAAATACACAAAATTGAATAAAGCACGTCAGCTATTGGAATGAAATCGAACGACAGTTCCTAACCAGCAATGAGAGTTGCAATTCTATCAACGATATACCATGTGATAAATAATACTGTTGCATTACTTATACACACATGACACTTGTTTCACCATGCCAGATTATTACATCAAAATCTCTTGTAGGATAGATCAGTTCGACAGTTGCGTGCTGCTACTAAAGAATTTCAAAGTTGATTTGGACCAGCTCTCCTTGCCGAGAAAGTTCGATTTTGAGATCATCCCCTACCGCAAGATATGATTTAGATTTGAACGTTGACCATCCTTTAGCATCAATCATCATGCGACCATCCTTTGTACTTACGGTATATTGAGCAGGTTCATTCACACCAAGGCTACGCATGGTAAGAGAAACTTGGTCGTTGTCGCCCGGATTGTTGAATGACTCCCTCGTTGCTCTAGAAATTCTCTGTTTCCAAACAAGAAGACATTCCCAAATAGTTAGATCAACATAGTGAATCATGCGAAACAACATGGAAAGAAAAAAAGAATGAAACACTTGGGCGACCAATGCTTACCAAGAAGGTGGACATGTCGGTTTTTGTAAGGACTTTGGTATATGAAGTGCGAACTGCAGCCCAGTCTATTGCCGGTGCAACTGCTCATTCGGTTGCCGCTGCACGGGCCAGAGCAGATGCAAGTGCAAGTGTTGGTGCAGGTGCTGAAGCCGCCACTGCTGCCGGAGATGGTGCTCCTTGTAGAGCTGGTGCCGGTGTCGGAGCAGGTGCCGGTGTCGATGCCCGATCCTCCGGTAGATCAGCCTGATCCGCTGACGCGGTCAGTGCCCAATCCTCAGCTGGATCTGACTGAGCTGCTGCCGCTGTCAGTGCTATAGCAACTGCCGTGCTCGATCTGTTGCTGAATGTGGTATCGATGTGCGAGACAGCGGTGATCGTGTCTGGTCTGCTATGATCAGCTTTCTAACTTGACTAGGCTTCGTGACCGTGATCCAGTTTTTTTCTTCATTTCTTTTAAACGCGATAAGGACTAATTGTGGCGTTTTTGTTAAACCAAACTGCAGTTCATCATAAGGATTCAGCTTGTACTCAGACAATAGACTGATCCAATTTTTTCCAGTAATATAAGTGATGGACAGTGCCTTCGTTACTGACACGACATAAGAAGTGAAACCTGCAAAAATAGCCATCGTAGAGCAAACCAAACGGTTTATTCTGTGATGAATGTCACATGGCAAAACCTGCATCGTAAAATTGCAGGAAAAGAAAGAAAACATGACATTAAATCAATAAGATTTAGATAGTAAATCAATAAGATTTACTTGATGTGACACGAGTGAATCCTTACTAGGAAATCACTATGTTGAAGTACTAAACAGAAGATTGATCGTCCAACTACGGGTGGCATGCAGGGGCCCCGCCTAGTCCTACAAGCAAGATAGTCCAAAGGTCGTGACAAATCATATGGACCAAACATCCATGGGAATGGAAATCCTGGTGGGTGCGATAAACCCTGCAATGCATACATATATTGGAGTGTAACCATAATTGATAAACCGTCCTCACAAAAAAGATGATATGGATACTTCAAAATATACAGACTGAATTGAGTGGACAAACATTAACATAGACCGTTCTCAGGAATGACCACACACCAAAAGCGGCAGTACTAATAAAAAATACAGGGTTCACAAACACAAATCAAGTACTGAACAATAGTACTTACTAGAGACAAGCAAAGTTGCACTAATTAAACTTTGCAGAATATTTCTTGCCAACGACCTACGGGATGAGCCCCGCATAACTGACTAGGCCATGGACTTCGTGAGAGATGTCTACATGCACCATCACCATCTCGTCAACCTTGGAGAACCTAATAGAGTGGTCTTTCCACTCATAAACATGATCATGAAGACAAGCCGCATCAGATTTGTTGGGAAGCTTTACAAGAACCACACCCTTCGTAATCGAAGGCACAACCAGGAAATTGTTGTGGTCAAGTACAGCCTCGAGAACACGCTTGACAACAATGCTACAGGAAAACACCAGTTCAGGACACGTGGCGACAAGGACACGTCAGCTGGATAGTTTAGCTGTAGAACTCATCCTCATGTCTTCCAGTTCACACGACATGACTTTGAGAACTTCACCTCCACCGCGGACCTGGTTCTAATTCAAACAGAAACCACATTTTATTACTACCTCCGTTCAGAAATATAAGATGATTTTCGATATTATACTCCATATATGACTACATATATGCACAGAAATGAGTGAACAAAGACACTATAACATGTCTTGAAAGGCATGAGAGCAGAGGGATTACTTGCAATATCCATAACACAAGTTATTGAGGCAAATATACCCTCTTCAAAGGTAACATTGATGTTCATAAAGTACTCCCTCCGTCCCAAAATTCTTGTCTTAGATTTGTCTAGATACAGATGTATCAAGTCGATACATCCATATCTAGACAAATCTAAGACAAGAAATTTGGGACGGAGGGAGTAGTTGAAAGTATTCTATAAGAAATCAGTGTCAACCTCTCGCATGTTTTGGTCAAAAGAGGAATTTAGAACCGTCATTTGGCACACAAAAATCACATGCAAGATCACCTAGAAAGTTGTACTACTAGTACTAGTACTGTGCGTTAGATGAAAAAACACGATCAAGATCGAGAAATAGATCGTCAAGAAGAGATATTACCTGGACTTGCTTAATGAGGGATCCCCGAGAGGGGGGCTTGGACATGGCGATGGCTTTGAGCTTGTCTGCGGTAGTCTCGGCGGGGTGCTTGCGCTTCTTCGTACCATGAGCCTCGACGGTTTTGGCCAGAGCCATAGACATCACTTCGGCCGGTGCTCCAGCGTCCATCAAGAAACTGTCAAATAGAAATAAAAGAAAAGAAGCCATAATCACAAACCCAAAAGAAGAAAAGAGAGGGAGTTATAGGATCAGTCTCGAGGTTACAAGACCGAGCCTTGGCCAGAATCAACACCATTGATGCGCTCACCTTTCCTTCTTTGGGAGAGAAGAACAATGGCAGAAGCAGGTCGAGGTTTTCTTGAAGAAATGAGGAACACGATGAGGGAGAAGCGAGTTGGCTAGAGAGGAAGCTAAGAGAGAAGAGTGAAATGATGGTTGCTTCGTCCGTCCAACTTACTGCTGGAAAGGAGGGGGTTTTGTGATTTGACGGCTCATTTGGCATTACTGCGGCGCTTCGATCGAGTTAGTCTACCGTCACTCTACTACGGAGTAATTTAGTGCATGGCTGGTGGACCCCGATGCTGGCTGTCCCACACGTCGGTGAAAGTGAGTAATTTAGTGCATGGCTGGAGGAGGATCCGCACGGTAGAGCGTGTCCATTGTTTTTCTAAAGAAAAAAATGATTACATCAAGTGTTTCCACTCTTACGACGGAGGAGTGCGAAACACGGAAGCCACTTGAACATACACAGTGCTCCTACTACTAGGCATGTGCAGTGGTTCATACATCAGTACTACATAATCTTGTTGCTAGTGTAGTAAGATATGCCGACAACAAATGATGTTGTGCGCATGTCAACTATATGAACAATAATGTAGTAACATAGTACCTCTTTCTCGACTGTCCGGTCAAGAATGAACGGTGAGATCAATGTTAACTGAACTAGGTCTACAGTGCATGGAGAGTACGGTGCTACAATACTCCACGAAACATGAACCATATGAAGCACGAATAGTTTTAGGCAGGGTGTATGAAGGGTGCACGGGATAGGAGCAAAAGTTCCCTTCTCGACCCACTTTTGGGTGTTTGGCACAGTGCATGAAGGGTGCATGAGTCCACACTAGTAGGTTAACACAAATACACGAAGAGGAAACAACTACTCCCTCTGTCTAGGTGTGTAAGTCATCTTACGTTGTGCACTGCGACCAAGGCGGAGAGGAAAACGAGAAAACTTAATGTCTTTTTGCTAATTAATAGCATTGCATGCAATGAACTAACCACTGCATGTCATGTTTATTAGTTTCCAGTCATTGAAAGCATGCACGACCCACGTCTCTTATTGGTTGATATGTCACAAAACAAGAAACGGGGAGGGAGTTAATGTACCGTGCCTAAGTGTTTTGGGATTATTTGGTTTTCGTAAGGTGACTTACACACCTAGACAGAGGAGTATATTGAGATGAGAATGCAACCAAACACACCCACACGCTTTGTGCTATAGTGATTGATCTACACCGTCCGAGTTTGATCCAATGGTCATGTTGCGCCGAGACATGGACATGCCCATGCAGAGGGCGCCTAAACACCACCGAAGTCCCTCTGCTCCTCGAGGCGCACGACGTTGGTGATGCAGGGGTGAAACGGCTGAAAGGCAATGCAATCTACGGGAAGGCGGAGGGAGCCAGCCGAGGAGCGGGGAATCTTTTGGTTTTCACCATGGTAAAACACCAGTCGCCGACTTATCACATCAGGGAGCATTGGGTTTTACAGGCGGAGTCATCGTAACTAATTGCTGCCGCGCCTGCTCCCGTCAATCAAAAAAATTAAAAATCCTGCCGCGCCTGCTCCCGTCAATCAAAAAATTAAAAATCCTGCCGCACTCAAACACCAGAGCAACGCCGCGGTGGATATTTAAATTTACCTGCCGGCAAGTAGATAAAAAAGGGGTTGAAAAAACAAATGTGGCAGCGGCCTAGCAAATCAGTCAAACTATCCCAACTAGCTAGCCACCGTGCTTCACTGATGTACTCGACGGGAAAAGTGGTCTTTCGTGATTTGACGACTCATTTACTTGCTTCGGCAAAAACGCGCGGTAGGGCGTCCCACGTCAGGAAGAATATATGTGTGCACCATCCGGGAGGACCCCGAAACCGCGTGCTAGGGTGTGCCATGTCTCGGCACGGAGGAAAAATGTGTGTGTAAAAATTTACTGTATCAGACGTAGCACCTATGGTTTGACCTCGGGACCCAGCCAGTCGGTCGAAAACACCCCACTAGCCACATAGCTTCATCATGCTAACATGGCATGGAGGATAGGTGTGGTTAGCTCCGTCTCGACCAGCCACAACGTCTCTTGTTCTAGGCGATTCTTCTACTTTCCAAGCTTTTTTTAGTTGTAATAACACCACGGCAAGCTAACGCCGCTCTTCGTGTGTGCCCGTGCAAAGGTTAGACGATGGAGAGAAGAGAGAGATCGCAGACCTGGGACCCATTAGTAAGTGAGTCAACGGCCATACACGTGTTGACGAGGCACTCCCTCTACTCTACTCAACGTAATACTGTATAAAATCAAGTTATGGGACAAAGGGAACAACCGTTGTTGTTTCAGGCTATCGACTTACGCTTTGTAGTCCAGGTTGCCAGTTCGAATCTCGTCTTTCATATTTGTTAGTTTTAGGTCCAAATTTGATTAATGACAAGTGGGACCCCCGTGTGTTGCTCCGATATTTCAGTGTAGGATGGTTTTTTTTAACAAACACTTTGCGCGGTTAGACAAGTAACGACCCAAGTTACACGTATTTTGCAAGTTTACGAACAAAAATGACAGCGGCTTAGAATATCACATCCATCCTGCAGCTTAGATGCTATGGTGATACGCGTTTTTACACCGTTGGAAGTGAGATCCAATGGCTTGGGAGTAGTCTTTGTAATTATGCCCAGTTTCCAAACTCTCCAAAGTTTTTTTTTTGCAAATAAAACATTCAGGCCTCGTGTGTGCCGCTGCATCTTGGATCCAACGGCTACCCGTTGCTCATATTAGGTGCTCCCCATAGCTTAATTACCCGCTACGGTGATATGAGCATCTAGGTCGTATGATGAATGATCAGATGGCACATGCGTAGTACTTTTACTTTCTGCGCAATTCCCAAACTCTCTCAGCCGTATATTGCAAAAACATTCAAACCTCCTACTGTGGGCCGTTAGATCTCCGTGAATTCGTATCACCATAGAATCTACGGTACGGGAGCACCTCATATTCTCCCGTGCGAGAAAGCATAAGGTGCTGTCGCAGCTTGGATGCTACGGTGATACGAGCTTCGAGGTCGGTTGATCTGAGATCCAATGGCATATGAGCAATCTTTGTGCTTGTAAGCAGTGGCCGAACTCTTTGGGGGATTCTCTGCAAAATATCATTCGAACCACCCAGGAGGTGGTGGGTCACAAATCCAACGGCTCCGAATAGCTTGTATCACCAAAGCATCTAAGGTGTGGTAGCACATGATATTCTTACATACAGGAGAATATGATATCCTCTATCTTAGATGCTACAGTGATACGAGCTTCAAGGTCGTTGGATATGGGATCCAAGGACATTTGAGTAGTTTTTGTACAAATTGTGTGAAATTCTCAAACTCATCAAAGTTTCCAGTAAAAATATTAAGACATCATGTGAGCTGCTATATCTCAGATCTACAAGCTCCAAGCAAGTCATATCGGCATATCTAAGGTATGGGGGCACATGATATTCTCCCGGGGAGGAGGGGTGGGGGGTGCACAACCAATCGGTGATTGGGAGGGTGGGGACAAATATAATCTAAACAACCCTAAACAAAGCTTCACAATTTTATCTAAGGTCAAGGGGGTGACCCCCGACAATCATAGCTCTGCCTAATTAAACACAACATTTGCATGTACTGTAGTACTAGACTTAATATTCAGGTTTCAGTTTCATGTTCGTTTTAAATATTGAATTGAGGACCATGCATGTCTTACATTTTTCTCCCTTCGTTCCTAAATATTAGTTTTTTAGAGATTTCAAGTGGACCGACACATACGGATGTATATAGACATATTTTAGAGTATAGATTCACTCATTTTGCTCCGTATGTAGTCGCTTATTGAAATCTCTATAAGACTAATATTTAGGAACAGAAGGAGTATTTTTGAATTCGTGTCATATATGCATGGTTTGGAAAAATAGATGCACTATACTTATTGGATTGTTGTTGTGTTCGTGTGTGGGTGTCTCTTTGTGTGTGTGTGGTCATATGCTTGATACATAATTTTTTTCTCACCTCCATATTGTTCATCTTTTAAATTTGAATTTGCATTGAAAAACTTACCAGGGATACCATGAAATGTGAAATCCACGTTGAGATCACTATATCACAAACTCACTCTAATTCAACAACTCGTCATAAATCAATTACCACGTTGAGATTAGTATTTGCAAGGAAAATACGGGCATTGTAATACACATAGATTCGTTCGGCAATTTAAAAGGTTCCTTTCGTATTCTCGAATGGTAAGACGCAACGACGTACCAACCAGACCTTGGCTCGTGTTGATCCTAAAAATAAAAATAAAATAAAATAAACCGGACTCGTGTCCTTCTGGTGGCATGCGCGGTACACACATTAGGCAACCCCAACCAGTCGAGCCTCCGCGTTTCGAGTCGAAATATCTGACGGCCAAAATTCCAGCCCTAGGAAATTCCCCTGATGTCCCCGGTCTATAATGACTACCGATGAACAACAGAGGGATGCTTTAGTAACTAGACAACGTTACCTACCGTGCCGAGCATGGTTCAATTCCCTCGATCGCCGCTCGCCAAGGTCACCCGTCAACTGCATTGCCTAGTACTACTACTACTACACCCGGATGAGCACAGAATTGAGCCCGTTTGTTCGTGCCTAGTACTTGAGTTAATATATCAGGCAATGCACTGGTACGGAGGGATTATCCGTTTGCTCTGCATATATAACTTGTCTGAAGTCTAACTAAGCAAAATGTTTGACCAAATCCTTTCTTAAGAAATACAACAGGACAGATGTATGGCTTGAAAATTTATTGCATGATGCAGATTATGATATTGTTTCGAATCCTGTATCTTAAATTCCAGAAAATCCAAAAGTGACCATAAATTCTTGAAACTAAGCATGATCACGTGATATGGCACAAATATTACTTCGTAATTTTTTTTCTTCAATTTGAGACAAGTTGTAAAAATGAAGAGCCAAGGTATTTTGGAATAAAGACATGTCACGTTAAGGCGAACGCTTTCACTATTGAAACCGTGGGCGTTTACGTGCCGCCACGAGTCCCGCTTCTCATCGGTAGGTGCCATCTGAGCAAGCGTGTGAGTCGACGGGAGGCATGCGAGCAGATCTCTACGCCGGCTGACAGGGAGGCGTGCGAGCAGACCGCTGTGCAGGCTCACCGGGAGGCGAGCCCTTTGACCAGGCTCCGCCGCCCACCTTCGTCCCAACTGCTCCCACTTTTAATGTCACCGGCGCCACAGTTTAAAATCAACCCCGCACTACTCGGTATCGCAATAATCTTCTCTCTTCCTCTCCGATTCTCCTGTCATCTACCTCCAACCAACCTGACCTAAACGTGCGCCATGCCGCATCACGATGGTTTGCCCTTAGTCTTCCAGTTTCCTGAGGAAGACACCCAGCCGGAGTCTCAAGAACATAAGGCACTTTGGGACAAGCTTGAACTGGCCTTGCGGGAAGATGTCGCGCGTGTCCCCGCTCCCGTTCTGACTCCCGTCGCCCCGACTGCGCCAACGCCCATCCCCGTGGCATTGATGGGCTGGGAGCCGCACATTGTCGTCGAGCTTGATGCCACGAGGTTCCACGAGGTCCCCGCCGATTTTCACGCGCCCGTGCACCTGCCAGCGCATGCGCCCGTGCACCTGCCAGCGCATGCGCCTATGCGTACACTGACGCGCACGCCCGTGCCGGTGCCCGTGCACCTGCCAGCGCTTGCGCTTGCGCGTGCACTGACGTACGCGCCCGTGCACACGAATGTCTCCGCCGCACCGTTGACAGCGCCTGTCCCCGCGCGGGTGCTAGTGCCTCCCTCAGCGGCATGGATGGCCGTCATCGACTGCTTCCTTGCACCAACGCCAGTTGCCTCCTCCCGCCAGTTGACTCGCTCCGAAGTTCAGAACATTTTGGCCTTCCTTGAAGCTAGGCCAACGTCCATGAGTACGCCAACAACGGCGCAAGGCGCCGCCGTCGCCGTTGGTCAGTGGCCCGACGACACACAGAGCACGGAAGAGGAGCCGCTTCCCACCGCAAGACGCCCCCGTCGCCGCCGCATAATCTAAATTTGCCATGAAAAACGTTCGGATTGCCATGCTTAAAATCCGAACGTTTATCATTTCTGTTTATTTTAGATCGATCGTCGTATAATTTAAAGTAGGAGTCAGACCGAACGAAATTATGGTTTGATCGATTGAATGTTCTGCTAGTGCCGTATCAAATTAAATATAAAACATCATCAAGCCACATTTATTCCTTGTCATCCAACGACCTAGACTGCTTCAATGTCGAGCGCTAAACACGTTTAGCGTGCAGTTAATTTCATGCCAAAAATAGTGCTAATCACATAATAACACGCAAATAATATCCACTTAATATCCGCATGCACTTAATATACTTCCAAATTAATGTGCATTGCATGTACACACTGACTAGTGCTGCTAGCACGTGAAACTGGTGTCGTAACTTGTGAACGCGTCCATATATGGTCAACGGGAACATCGCCCGCGAGTTCTTCGTGTTTGCCCGTGCGTCTAAATGCAGAAGGGGAGAGAGAGAGAGAGCACACATGGAACCCACCAGTAAGTGAAGGCGAATGGTACTAAAAATAATATTACATATTATCAATTAAATAGGCTGTGGTAATATAAAAGCATTATGTGAACAAAGGAAGGTACAACAAACATTGTTGTTCTAGCGTATGTTGCCTATTGACATGCGGATTGAAGGCCCTGGTCGCATGTTCGATCCTCGCCCTTTATTTTTTAATTTGTATATGGGTCCAAATTTGTTTCATGACATGTGGGCCCCTCGATGTGTAGTTTGTAGCACTTTAATTTATGGGTCGAAATTTGTTCCATTCCAAGCGGACTATTGGTGTGTAGTTTTGTAGCTTATTTATAATAATTAAAGAGAACAACAGAGTTTTTTTGCAATAATACCATGGTGCGACGTTGAAGGCGAGAAATGACGTGCAGAGAGCGATGACCGAGCCAGAGGGAAATCAACTAGGGGAGTTGCGGGGGTTGCAACGGTGTTTCGAGTAGTTGTGGGCCGAATGCTACGAAAATATAATCTAAATCGACCGGAATAAATGCATACACAAATTAATCCAAGATTGGAGTGCCCCTCGCAATGTAAATAGCTCCGGCTTTGCGAGGGATGGAGAGGTAGCTTCAATGTGTGGAAGATACGGCGTGAGAAAGCGAGGTCAATCGAGAGACATATAGATAGAGAGACAAAGTGAGTTAGGTCCCACATTCATTGAACAAATATATATGCTCTGGAGAGATATTGTCCGATTGAGATTTTGGCAAGGGTGAGGGCTGTAAGATAGAGCTTGAGAGATGATCCAGTCACAGACGTGTAGATATATTTTGTGCGTGGGAGGAAGTAAGGTCAATCGATCAAATCGGGTCGTCGTGCGATCGAAAGAGTGAGACGGGTTGGAGAGAGTGACCTAGATAGACAATGTGCGTGAGAGAATATACAATGTGAATAAGTCAAATTGGGCTCAAACATGGTGATATATCGTTTTTGTCCGAGAAAGAGCAAGATCAATCGAGACATACAAAGAG
>LR738712.1:181886273-181919673 GCA_902687465.1 Secale cereale | reverse complement strand
ACCGGGACTAATACCCCCCTTTAGTCCCGGTTGCTGCCACCAACCGGGACTAAAGGTCCCTTTTCAGCAGCCCAAAGGGCGGGAAGGAGGGGCCTTTAGTCCCGGTTGGTGGCAGTAACCGGGACTAAAGGGTGGTATTAGTCCCGGTTTCAGCCACCAACCGGGACTAATGCCACCCTTTAGTCCCGGTTGGTGCCACCAACCGGGACCTAAGGGCTTGCTGGCGCGGTGCGGTGGGAAGTTTAGTCCCACCTCGCTAGTTGAGAGAGCTCGGGTGTGGTTTATAAGCGCTGCTGCGCCCACCCACTCGAGCTCCTCTCAATTGCAGGCTTCTGGGCCTAACTCTGCGCGCTGCCCTGTGAGCTTGCTGGGCCTTATAGTCCAGATGCATCATGGGCTGTAGGCCTTGCAGGCTCACTAGGCAGCGCCCAATTTTTTTTATTTTTTCCTTTTTTGCTTTATTTATTTCTAAGTTGTTTTTTGATGTATTTAGAGTTTCTTTGTGAATATTATTGCTTTAGGTAAAACAAATTATAAACTTTCCGTTAGTGCAAGTAGTATTCAAATTTGAATAGTTTAAATTTGAAATTATTTGTTTTCTTTGTTGCTTTATTTATTTAATTTTGTTTCTACTTACAATGAAATACTTATTGTTGCTATTTTTTATTTTTTTGCAAGTTTTTTTTGTTTTCTGCATTATTTATTTTCTTTTGTTTTTTGTTTTATTTTTTAATTCTTTCTGGTAAAACCAGTTACAAACTTTCTGTTAGTGCAAATTTGAATAGTACAAACGGACAATGGTATCATACTCGTTTGTTACAAAGTTGGCATGGTATCATCATAATAGTTGCCGAAAAAAGTCTTCACTTTTTCTTCGCTTGTGTCATTTGCTTATTGCGCCGTTACCATGAATAATCTTCATCGTTTATCAGGATGCTTGGGTCAGCCTTGACTTTGAAGGGAGGAATTTCATGAAACTTTTCATAATCTTGAGACATGTCTGTCTTGCCCTCCACTCCCAGGATGTCCCTTTTTCCTGAAAGAACTATGTGGCGCTTTGGCTCATCGTATGATGTATTCGCTTCCTTATCTTTTCTTTTTCTCGGTCTGGTAGACATGTCCTTCACATAGATAACCTGTGCCACATCATTGGCTAGGACGAACGGTTCGTCAGTGTATCCAAGATTTTTCAGATCCACTGTTGCCATTCCGTACTGTGGGTCTACCTGTACCCCGCCTCCTGACAGATTGACCCATTTGCACTTAAACAAAGGGACCTTAAAATCATGTCCGTAGTCAAGTTCCCATATGTCCACTATGTAACCATAATATGTATCCTTTCCCCTCTCGGTTGTTGCATCAAAGCGGACACCGCTGTTTTGGTTGGTGCTCTTTTGATCTTGGACAATCGTGTAAAATGTATTCCCATTTATCTCGTATCCTTTGTAAATCAATACAGTCGAAGATGGTCCCCTGGACAACAAGTACAACTCATCACAAACAGTGTTGTCACCTCTAAGACGTGTTTCCAACCAACTGCTGAAAGTCCTGATGTGTTCACGTGTAATCCAGTCGTCGCACTGCTCCGGGTGTTTGGAGCGCAGACTGTTCTTGTGTTCATCGACATACGGGGTCACTAATGTAGAGTTCTGTAGAACTGTGTAGTGTGCTTGAGACCAAGAATATCCGTCCATGCATATTATTGAATCCCTTCCCAGCGTGCCTTTTCCAGTCAGTCTCCCCTCGTACCGCGATTTAGGGAGACCTATCTTATTAAGGCCAGGAATGAAGTCAACACAAAACCCGATGACATCCTCTGTTTGATGGCCCATGGAGATGCTTCCTTCTGGCCTGGCGCGGTTACGGACATATTTCTTTAGGACTCCCATGAACCTCTCAAAGGGGAACATATTGTGTAGAAATACGGGCCCCAGAATGACAATCTCGTCGACTAGATGAACTAGGACGTGTGTCATGATATTGAAGAAGGATGGTGGGAACACAAGCTCGAAACTGACAAGACATTGCGCCACATCACTCCTTAGCCTTGGTACGATTTCTGGATCGATCACCTTCTAAGAGATTGCATTGAGGAATGCACAATGGCTAATCAGACGTTTTCCGGTAGAAGCCCCCTCAATGCAACCGGAAGCAGTTGCGTCATAATCACATGGCAGTCATGAGACTTTAGGTTCTGGAACTTTTTCTCTGCCATATTTATTATTCCCTTTATATTCGACGAGAAGCCAGTCGGGACCTTCATACTGAGCAGGCATTCAAAGAAGATTTCTTTCTCTTCTTTCGTAAGAGCATAGCTGGCAGGACCTTCATACTGCTTCGGAGGGATGCCGTCTTTTTCGTGCAAACGTTGCAGGTCCTCCCGTGCCTCAGCTGTATCTTTTGTCTTTCCATACACGCCCAAGAAGCCTAGCATGTTCACGCAAAGGTTCTTCGTCACGTGCATCACGTTGATTGAAGAGCGGACCTCTAGGTCTTTCCAGTAGGGTAGGTCCCAAAATATAGATTTCTTCTTCCACATGGGTGCGTGTCCCTCAGCGTCATTCGGAACAGCTAGTGCGTCGGGGCCCTTTCCAAAGATTACGTGTAAATCATTGACCATAGCAAGTACGTGATCACCAGTACGCATGGCGGGCTTCTTCCGGTGATCTGCCTCGCCTTTGAAATGCTTGCCTTTCTTTCGACATTGATGGTTGGTCGGAAGAAATCGACGATGGCCCAGGTACACATTCTTCCTGCACTTGTCCAGGTATATACTTTCAGTGTCATCTAAACAGTGCGTGCATGCGTGGTATCCTTTGTTTGTCTGTCCTGAAAGGTTACTGAGAGCGGGCCAATCGTTGATGGTCACGAACAGCAACGCCTTTAGGTCAAATTCCTCCTGTCTGTGCTCATCCCACGCACGTACACCGTTTTCATTCCACAGCTGTAAAAGTTCTTCAACTAATGGCCTTAGGTACACATCAATGTCGTTGCCGGGTTGCTTAGGGCCTTGGATGAGAACTGGCATCATAATGAACTTCCACTTCATGCACATCCAAGGAGGAAGGTTATACATACATAGAGTCACGGGCCAGGTGCTGTGATTGCTGCTCTGCTCCCCGAAAGGATTAATGCCATCCGCGCTTAAAGCAAACCATACGTTCCTTGCGTCCTTTGCAAACTCCTCCCAGTACTTTCTCTCGATTTTTCTCCACTGCGACCCGTCAGCTGGTGCTCTCAACTTACCGTCTTTCTTACGGTCCTCACTGTGCCATCGCATCAACTTGGCATGATCTCTGTTTCCAAACAAACGTTTCAACCGTGGTATTATAGGAGCATACCACATCACCTTCGCAGGAACCCTCTTCCTGGCGGGCTCGCCATCAACATCACCAGGGTCATCTCGTCTGATCTTATACTGCAATGCACCGCATACCGGGCATGCGTTCAGATCCTTGTATGCACCGCGGTAGAGGATGCAGTCATTAGGGCATACATGTATCTGATACGTCCAAAACGTATCTACAATTTCTGCTTGCTCCATGCCTCTTTTGGGTGATATTGCTATGATATTTATACACTTCCATACACTTTTGATCATATTTGGACTAACCTATTAACTCAGTGCACCCCAGTGCCAGTTTCTGTTTTCGGGTGTTTTTGTATTTCAGGTTTTCACGTTACGAGAACTGCCAGGAAAAATCCGGAAAAAATATATAAAAAATCAGCGTTCCAGAAACTACCGTGCGCCCGAAGGACAGCCGGGGGGGGGGCACCAGGGCTCCAGGCGCCCTGGCGGCGCGCCCCCCCTGGGCCGCGCCGGGGGGGCGCCTGGGCCCCCCGAGGCTCCTCCGATGCCCCCCTTTGGCATATATTTAAAGCGTCTCCCGAAACCCTCGAGGGAGGAACTTTTTTCGCGATCTCATCTCTGTTCCGCCGCCGCCGCCGCTTCCAAGATCGGGAGCACCAGGAGAACTCTTCCCGGCACCCTGCCGGAGGGGAGGATCACCACTGGGAGCCTCTCCACCACCATGGACGCCTCCCGGATGAGTTGTGAGTAGTCTCCCTTGGACCATGAGTCCATGACCAGTAGCTATGTGATGTTCTCCTCCCGTTCTTGTGCTTCACTAATTAGTCCTCGTGAGCTGCCCTACATGATCGAGGCACATATGTAATCCTTATGCTGTTGCTATGATGAGTTTGCTGGGATCCGATGGATTATGAGATTATGTTCAGATTGTGTTTGAGTAATATATTTGATTCACCTCTTTTATATTTATGTTCGTAAGTAATTCTTGCATGTTCTCCGTTGTTATTTATTGCTTTGGCCAAGTAATAGGTAGTGACTCCAGGAGGGAACGTTATGCTTGATTGTGGGTTCATGCCCCTCGATGACTAGTTTGAGTGACAGAAACATGAGTCTAGGGGATGTGCTGTTGCCACAAGGGGGAAAACAACGGTGCTTGTGCCCGCGGGGTGCAAGCATTGTTTACTTTACGCAAAGTTCTTTTAATGCAGTTGTCTGTTGCATTGAGTTTACACTATGGGTGGGACTCGCAACTTAATACCAGCGAGATGTTCTGGATAGATATCTCAAGGTGGATGATTAGTAGTAGATATTGATGGATTTCGGTCTACTTACTTTGGCGTACCGCCCTTGCTTTGAACCTCAACCTTTCTTTCAATGTAGTCAGCATTGGTTTGCGCACATGGTCCTGTCAATTGCCCAGCTGTAATTCGTTTACCTCACATAGCTGTTTTATCGTCTTTTGGGAGAGAGACATCACTAGTGAACATCATGAGACTCCGGTCCATATTACCATCATTGATCACATCCGCTATTTACTTTACGCTATTATTTACTATTGCAATTATATCTATCACTGCTATCACTTGCGTTTAATCCTTTGTGAACTACAAGGCCGGAGGGATTGACAACCTCTCTGAACTCGTTGGGAGCAAAGTTATTTGTATCTGTGTGCAGGTCCACGTTGATTGCTAATATCTGGCGCCGTAGCAGTTGACACCTTCTTGTTGAACCTAGGAGTCTCTGGGGATTCGATCCTTGGTATCTTTGCCAAGGTAAAAACTTCCGCAACACTACATCTCACACCTTCCACTTGGGGTAACCAACGAGGGGCGAGAAGCCTAGCAAGAGTTTTTCTGGCGCCGTTGCCAGGGACTCCACTCTTCAAGATAGGGGAGTTGCACGCTATCTTTTACCTTTGCTTTTAGTCTTGTTAGTTTACCTTTCAGTTTTGCTTTAGTATCTTTTATCGAAAATCACAAAAATAGTTATCTTGCTTGCTTGCTACTATGGGTTCCACCGAGAACACCAAGTTGTGTGACTTCACTAGTCACAACAACGATGACTTTATCTACACACCTATCACTACACCTGCCACTTCAGCACCTTCATATGAAATTAAACCTGCTTTACTGAATCTAGTTATGAAAGATCAATTCTCCGGTGCTGGAGATGATGCTGCTTTACACTTGAACAACTTTTTTGAACTCTGTGATATGCAAAAGTACCAAGAAATAGATGGTAATATTGTTAAGCTTAAGCTTTTTCCTTTCTCCTTGAGAGGAGGAGCTAAAATTTGGTTTCAGTCTTTGCCTAGAAATAGCATAGATTCATGGGACAAGTGCAAAGATGCTTTTATTGGAAAATACTATCCACCTGCTAAAATTATCCAACTGAGAAGTAACATAATGAATTTTAAACAATTGGATAATGAACACGTTGCCCAAGCTTGGGAACGTATGAAATCTCTTATCAAGAACTGCCCTACTCATGGTTTGACTACTTGGATGGTTATCCAAACTTTTTATGCAGGCTTGAACTTTACCTCGCGGAACTTGTTAGATTCGGCCACGGGAGGAACCTTTATGTCAACTACACTTGGTGCTGCCACGAAGCTTCTCGATGAGATGATGACCAACTATTCCCAATGGCACACCGAACGCGCTCCAACAGGTAGGAAGGTAAACTCTGTCGAGGAAATTTCCTCCCTTAATGAAAAAGTTGACTTGATCATGTCTCTACTTTCGAAGCAATCCTCTGTTGATCCTCGTGATGTTCCTTTAAATTCTTTGATTGCTCAAGAACAAGTAGATGTGAACTTTATCTCTAGAAACAATTTTAATAACAATGCTTATAGGAGTAATTTTGGTAGCAATCCTAGACCGTTCCCCTCTAATTCTTATGGGAACAACAATGCTTATCCTAGCACCAAGAACTCCAATACTGAACTAGAGATTATGCTTAAAGATTTCATCACTACCCAAAAAGCCTTTAATAAGAGTGTAGAAGAAAAACTACATAAACTAGATGATCTCTCTTTGAAGGTAGACCATTTAGCCAATGAGATAGAATTGCTTAAAATTAAAACTTCTCCTCTTGAGGAGAGGAAGGTCACTCCTATTAATGCTACTCAAGTGCAAATTAATGAAAATATTAGGATGATGGCTAAACTTAAAGAAATATGGGCTAGAGAGAAAGGGAGGAAGAGGATAGAATTAAGAGCCTTCCTACCCACCACACTGTTGCTACTATCCAAGTTGTTGAGGATATCCAAACTCTTAGCACCCAATGTACTCCTGGTCCCGATGGACCTATTAATGGTGATGCTATGACTATAGAAACTACCAAACATGTGAACCTATAGGACACCACTGCCACTTTACTTGATGCTAGTGACCTTGATTTTGATAATTGCACTCTTACCGAAGTTATTGATTTCCTTCACAAGATGTCTAGAGATCCCCGCACTAGCACGCTTAACCTTGCCTTCACAGAGCATATCACTAATGCTCTCATCAAAGCTAGGGAGGAGAAACTTAGAGTAGAAGCCTCCATACCTAGAAAGCTAGAAGATGGTTGGGATCCTATGATAAAAATTAAATTGAATGACTTCTCTTGCTATGCATTATGTGATGTTGGAGCTAGTACCTCTGTTATGCCCAAAAGAATATATGATATGCTTAAATTGAAACCTTATGATTCTTGTTCTTTTGGTGTTCGTCTCGTTGATTCTTCCATAAAGAAACCTTTGGGGAGGATCGACGATGTTCTTATCGTTGTCAATGATAATTATGTTCCCGTTGATTTTACTATTATGGATATTGAATGTGATCCTTCTTGTCCAATTATTTTGGGACGTCCCTTTTTACGCACCGTTGGTGCTATCATGTGGGGACCACGACTCATAAGTCGTGATCACCGAATGCACGTGTACAGTGATCCCAGAGATCAATGCTCACTGAACACACAGAAGCTGAATAACAAGAGTCTTACATCCATACATACCGTTTTACATAAATAGGACCATTATGGTCAAGCCTTGAGTATATCATCGCAGCGGAAATCTTCAAAGACAACTGGGACCCATGCCATCTGCCTTAACCCTACAGGCATTCTGACTGGGAAGCGTCCTAGCTCGCATGCTCGTCACCAAGAAATCTTCATCATAACCTGTTCTCTCATGCCTGGCCAATAAAATAACCAGTGGCAAGCCAATGAGTACTTTGAATGTACTCGCAAGCAACCCTAGTGTGATAACAGAATAATTATGCAAGGCTCTACTGCTAGGTTGGCAGTTTTGCGGAAAGCTAGTTTTTCATATGCAATTATGATCAACATATAACAAGGGCATGCATGTGTCTGTAACAAGTATCAGGAGGTCACAGACATCAATATCGAGAAAGAGTTGTAATCAACTCATGTTCAAGCTCATTGTGACTTTCTCACAATCACATCAACAATACCATCATACCGTGTTGTTTCCCAGAAACTTATGGACATAGTCTAAGTAGCACCACCCAACTGTCCTTGACCGCGGACACGGCTATTCGATTAGTTTGACACTCTGCAGAGGTTGCAGACTTTACCCACAAGATCCGGGGAACTTCCGTGTCATCCACGACCCGTGATACCTCAAGTACCCGGGGTAAGCACCCGATCACTATCTTTCCCTAGACGACACTAACATAGAGTCCACTCGATTGGTAGTAATCCCCGTGCCCACATTCAAATCTTAAGATTATGGAGACTCGCTCCCATATACATCACATACCACTGACACAGGGTACCAACGGTGTGTTCGGTGCCCTGTGAAAACAATCATGGCCGCCTATCCAAGCATGACCCTGTCCCGAGAGTGACCTCATGTCACCCCCGTCACTAGTAATGCGGGCACCATGCTAGTATCGACCTAGGTAATCAATAATGCCCTTTCCCATATAAGGGTAGAGTGGTTGCGCATGTTTGGTTGGGACGGTAGTCACACATAAATCTAATCCATCTCTGTAAACAAAACTCTCATTAAGCCTCGGCACACTACTTCTCCATCAAGTAGTGCCCTAGTTTCTTATCAACTCCCAGGGGCATTAGTGGCACCCACTGGGTCATTTGCAAGTATGTCAGACCACACTTGTTTCTCCCAATGCATAACCCCGACCCATTTTTGCGTAGCCAACTACTATAGCATACATCTATCAATTCCCACCCACATAACCCACATTGGGAGGTAGGGTCATGTTTGATGCAAGTTTCAACAGTAAAGTAACAGGGGTAGCAACCAAAGTGGTCTCCACCTCAGCATGACTCCGATGCATCGATAATAAGGTGCTATGAGACATGCACAAAAAAAGGTTTCTCAAACATGGTCAAAGGGCTGCTTGCCTTATTCTTCCGAGTCTTCAAATCTTCTGGTCCATCTCCGAGTACTTCGTTTATTTCGTCAACTAACGATGGAAACAATCGTAATAAGCAACACAATCAAAGCAACAATAAAAGTGCTCTAAAAATAGGAGTTGGACTTTTCTAGGATACCTCTGGTCATATGAAAAATAACCAAGGTGGTTTCATAGGTTTTGGATCAATAGGTAGTTTGGAACATTTCAATGTGATGGAACCAAAGGTTTTATGGATTTGGAAGAAGTATACAGAAATATTTCCTTGAATGATGAGCAAAGGTACCCATCATCAAGTCATGATTTTAGAAGCATTTAGGAGTTGGTTTCATTGGATTTGGATTTGAGATGAATTTCCTAGGATTTTGCAAAGCTGATAAATATGAAGAAATGGCTCAATATTTGGTGGGGTACATAAACTATCATTAAAAATGTTCCAAAACTAAGTTTGGACATGACAAGCATCTAGGAATTTGAATCACTGCATTTGGATCAAGATTGAGCTCTCTGTGATTTTCGAAAGTTCATCACAAAAATGAAATAAAGGCATTTGATAAATATTTGTGAAAGAAATGTTTCTGGAATAATGTGCATGTTGCACCATGTGACAGAGCATCATTTATGGAGCCATAGGAAATTTGAATCATGCAATTTGGAGTTCATTTGAATTATCTAGGCCTTTTTGAAGTTGATAGAATAAAGAAAAAGAAAAGGAATAAGGGTTTACCCCTATACTGCGCACAGGGCGAAGCTTAGTGCTTCTGTGCACCGGGCCGGCCCATCTGCTCAGCAGCGCGCAGGGACCCGGCCACGTCGAAGGCGCCCGCCAGGAAAGGCGCTTCCGCGCAGGGAAGGCGGCCGAGACCAGACCCGCCTCCACTTAAACGGAGGGGCCCAGCCTCCAGGTCGCTGACGCGCGGGCCCCCGTGGCAGGTTCTTCTTCCTCCCGCGCGGACAGAGGCGAGGCAGAGGAGGCGCGGCCGAGCGCTCGCCGGCGTGGCCCCGTCGACTCAGGCCGTCTCCGGCGACGCTCCGGCCACCGGAACGACCAGCGCGGAGAGGCGCATCCGGTCGTGGGTGACACGCATGCCGGGGAGGACCAGATCGAGCAGGGGTCCAACCGTGGCGGAGGAGGGCTCCAGTCACTTTGGGCTTCGAGCGCACGGCGGCTTGGGGAGGATTGGCGGAGCACAGGGAGGCTCAAGGGGGTGCGTGAGGGGCTTCGGTGGTGGCTAGGTGGAGAGGGAGAGGCCGGGGTGCCCGAATTCGAGCAAGGCCCCGAGGTGGCAATGGCGACCGAGGAGGAGAGAGGAGGGCTCGGGAGGGAGCGTGCTTTGCTCAGGGAGGCTTACTGGAGGGTGAGGGAGTGGATGGAGTACGGAGAGGGGCTCGGGGAGGCCTTTTATAGGCTAGCCCGAGGTTCACCGCGGGGCTGTGCGCCGGCGGGGCTGTGGCCGTTGCTGGAGGCCAATCTGGCTCTCCGGGGCATGTCTGAGGCGCTCGTGGACGAGGTCCAGTCCAAGGGGAAAGCAGAGGAGGAGCGGGGAGGCGCCAGAGTCTTTGCGCGTGTGAGCTCGCTCACTGGTGCTCAGGGTCGGCCGGTGCGCGTGCGAGCAGGGGTGAGGGAGGAGGAGAGAGAAGGGGGCCGACCGCCCGGCGTGTTGCGGACGTCGAGTCCGCCTCAGGGGACACGAGGGGGAAGCTGAAAGTGCAATTAATCCCCGGGTGGTTTTGGCAATTAATAACAACATATATATCATTGAACTAATAGTTACTTGAGAATCATTTCAGAGAAGTTCAGTGATGTGGGTATGGCAATGACTGAAGAAGTGGACCCCTCAAAATGCTAAGGCAAGCATTGGCAAAAGCTCAAGACTCCATTTTTGGTTTAGTGATCCAAGATCACATTGAGTCCATAGGAAAAGCCAATACTATTAAAAGGGGATGAGGTTGTGTTGATGATCTGGTTGTTCAAGTGCTTAGTGATATATCTCCTTTAACTATCAGCAACTTTCACTACAATACACACTCATAAGTAATCTCGGACCAACCAATTTTCCAAACTCAGTCACACCGAGATGAACCACCTCAGCCATAAGCCAAACCCTAGAAAAATTGGTCATTCCGAGTTTGAGTTCGGTCTCACCGAAACATGGGCTGCCAAGCTTCTGTAACCGTTTGTCCTCAAATCGGAATAACTGAGTTGATGATTTCGGTCCCACCGAAACTGGCAAGTTCCTGTCTTTGCTCAAATCGGACTAACCGAGATGGTATTTTTGGTCCCACCGAAAACCCCAACGTTCACTATATTTGAACTTTCGGTCTGGCCGAGTTGTCCACTTCGGTCTCACCGAGATTGCTCAATTATGTGTGTAACGGTTGGATTTTGTGTGGAGGCTATATATACCCCTCCACCCCTCTTCATTCGTGGAGAGAGCCATCAGAAAGAACTACCACTCCTACCTTACACTTTCTGAGAAGAGAACTACCTACCCTTGTGTTGAGATCAAGTTGCTCCATTCCTACCATATGAAACTTGATTTCTAACCTTCCCAAGTTGCTTTCCACTCAATCCTTTCTTCCACCACAGCCATATCAGTGAGGAGAGTTGAGTGTTGGGGAGATTATCATTTGAAGCACAAGAGCAAGGAGTTCATCATCATCTATAACATCTATTACCTTTTGGAGGGTGGTGCCTCCTAGATTGGTTAGGTGTCGCTTGGGAGCCTCCGTCATCGAGATGTGGAGTTGAACCAAGAAGTTTGTAAGGGCAAGGAGATCGCCTACTTCGTGAAGATCTACCCCGAGTAAGGCTAGCCCTCCGTGGGCGTAGGCCATGATGGAATAGACAAGGTTGCTTCTTCGTGGACCCTTCGTGGGTGGAGCCCTCCGTGGACTCGCGCAGCCGTTACCCTCCGTGGGTTGAAGTCTCCATCAACGTGGATGTACGATAGCACTACCTATCAGAACCACGGGAAAAATCGTTGCGTCTCCAAATTGCGTTTGCTCTTCTCCACCTCTCTTTACTACATGTGCAATTTACTTTCTGCTGCTTATACTCTAGAATTGCATGTGTAGGGTGATGCTTGACTTGATCATAATTGTGAATCTGCTAAAAACTGTTCTTGATCAAAAGGCAGAATTTTTATATTTACAAGTAGTCTAATCACCCCCCCTCTAGACATACTTTCGATCCTACAAGTGGTATCAGAGCTTTGGTCTCCATTGTTTTGGTTTCCATTGCATTGGACTCCATAAGCTTGGTTTCACAACCTAGGAGAGTATGGCGTCTAGTGAGGGTAATTATCGTAGAGGTCCTTACTTTGATGGTACAAATTTTGCTAGTTGGAAGCATAAAATGAAAATGCATATTCTTGGTCATAACCCAGCCGCATGGGGCATTATTTGTGTTGGTATGCAAGGTGAATTCTTCGAGGAAGGAAAAGTTCCGGATCGCGAAGCCACACCTGAAGAGTTACGGATGCTGCAAAACAATGCTCAAGCTTGTGACATTCTCTTCAATGCCTTGTGTCCCGAGGAGTTCAACAAAATCAGCCGTCTTGAGAATGCTAAAGAGATTTGGGATACTTTGGTTGAAATGCACGAAGGTACCGAGTCTGTGAAGGAATCAAAGCTAGATATTCTTCAAGGTCAACTTGACAAGTTCAAGATGAAGGATGGTGAAGGAGTCGCTGAAATGTACTCTAGGCTTGCTCTCATCACAAATGAGATTGCCGGCTTAGGAAGCGAAGAAATGACCGACCGATTCATCATTAAGAAGATTCTCAGAGCTTTGGATGGAAAGTATGACACCGTGTGCACTTTGATCCAAATGATGCCAAACTACAAGACTCTCAAGCCAACTGAAGTCATTGGAAGAATTGTCGCTCATGAGATGACACTTAAGGATAAGGAAGAGCTTCACAACAAGTCAAGTGGTGCTTACAAAGCTACAAGTGATGCTCCCACAACCTCAAGTGACAAGTTAATTTCCAATGAAGAGATAAGCCTAATGGTTAAGAACTTCAACAAATTCTACAAGAATAGAGGCAAAGAGAGAAGCTCAAAGTCTAGATCATATGATGAAAAGAGATCTTCTAGTCGTGATCGAAACTGCTACAATTGTGGAAGACCCGGACACTACTCAAATGAGTGTACGGCTCCCCACAAAAGAAGAGAAGAATCTCCAAGAAGAAGATCAAGAGATGAGTCACCTCGGAAAGAGAGAAGGAGTAGAGATGATCGTTATGAACGAAGACCCTCTCGGAGAAGCAAGGATTCGGAGAGGAAAGACAAGTCATGAAGGAGCTACACAAGAAGAAGACATCAAGCTCATGTAGGTGAATGGGTCTCCGGCTCCGACTCCGACAATCAATCCGATGGAAGCTATCACTCCGACTCCGACTACAGTCAAGATGAAGGTGTTGCCGGTCTTGCTCTCGTATCCTCCAACTCCAACTCCTACGACTTATTTGATTCACCAAATGAGGGAATTGGAAGATGCTTCATGGCTAAAGGCCCCAAGGTAACACACCCTGAATTCATTGACTTCAATAGTGATGAGGATGACTTGCTTGGTGAAGATGAGCTCTTGCATGATAAATCTAGTGAGCTTAGTAACGATGAAAATGCTAGTAGTCTTTATAGTCGAGAAGAGTCGAATGACAATGCTATGAAGGAGATTGAGCGTCTAACTAAAGAACTAAACACTCTTAAGTTAGCTCATGAAACAACTCAAGAAGATCATAGAGAGCTTCTAAGATCTCATGAGAAGCTACGCTTCGAGAAGCTCACTCTAGAGCAAGAACATGAGTTTCTAAAAGCGATCAATGACGATCTTTGAAAGAAGAGTTCTTCATATCTTGCCAAACGACTTCTCTTGTCTAATTTCTTGCCACCTATTAAGACTAAGCATGACAAGCATAAGAAAAATTCTTCCTCTAGTAGTAACAATAACCATGTTAAATCCAATATTGTTGCTTCTAGTAGTTCTCTTGATTCCACTAACAATGTTTCAAGCCAAGTTACACTTGAGCAAGAAAATAGCTTATTGAAGGAAATCATAGAGAAAGGTGTCTACAAGAGTCTTGCCGGAAGCAAGAACTTTGAGGAAATTGTTCGCAAACAAGGAAGGCACCGGAAGAATCAAGGGATTGGTTTTGAGCGAAAGTTCAACGCCGAAGGTGTTGAGTGGGAAGAAGGTCAATACCCTACTCCACAGTTTGTTTCTCAAAAGGAGAAGTATGATCCTACTTCTTCCAATGTGGAACAAGCTCAAGATGACCTTCCACCACAAGACCACAAGCTAAAAGCCAAGGACAAGCTTCAAGAGGAGATTGATGCATTCATTGGAGCACCTCAAGCCATGGTCAAGTGGGTTCCCAAGGACACGTCAAGTTCTACTTCGTCAAGCTCAACTACAACCCCAAGGATTCCCATCAAGATGATGTGGATCCCAAAGAAGAAGAACTAGAAGGTTCTTGAGGGTGACTCCGCCAACATACTTCACTCACATTCATTTTGGCAACTTGTGCAATCAACTTCCACATCATGCACTAGTTCATGGAGTCACAAACCCTCTTGTTGGTAAGTCAAGGGACAAGGTAATCATTGCTTTCACGGACATCATCTATTGTGAACTTCAATCTATGTCCATGGATATCCTTGTTTGTTCCTTGTGGGACTAACCCATGTAGGTATTGAAAGTGCCCTAATCCAAAGGATAGCTCCCAACTCTTGATGATCTACATCAACATTGAGCATCCACATCTTCAACATCTACATGAAGTCTTCTACGACAACCCAAGGTTAGTTTGACCCTTTAAAAGGGGTTCTCACATCTAGGGGGAGCTTTGCTCTAAAAATTGAGCTAAAGCATCTCCAAATGATGTGAACACATCAATGCTTTATGTAAAAGTGGTAACCCCACTTGTGCTTAAACGATGAGTATGACCTATGATCAAATGTTCTCATTTGGCTCCTAAGTCAAAATACTCATATAAAGATGACCTAGTCATCGACAAATTGTGTGCTAGTAGCTAGAGTGTTGGTTGTGCATGTTTGACACATATTTCATTTGCTATCTTATTGTGTGAGCATGTTGAATGCATGATTTTATCCATTCGAGGACATCCATTTGTTGTTTTGGTTGTTTTGATTTTCTGGCCAAATGGATGGACAAGAATGCCTAAGTACCTCCCCTAGCTATCTATGCTTTCTTGTCTCAAATTCTATTCATGCTTATATCACAAACTTTGAACAAGTCATTTTCGGACCCTCCGAGTGAGGAGCACTCGGAGCCACCGATCCGTCTAAGGCTGACTTCCAAAACCTTTTAAGTAAATTTTGGTCAGACCAACTTTCTCCCACTCGGTCAAACCGAAAGCACTTAGACTGATCTAGGTTTCATCTCGGTGAAACCGAGTTCTAAATCTCGGCATGACCGATATGCGTAACTGCATAGCAGTTATCCATCTCGGTGTCACCGAGTTTTTCAACTCGGTCCCACCGACAGCAAGGAGATATAAATACTGAGGGCAGCGCGTGTTGATTATTCCTTCAAACGTTTTCGCTCCCACGTCCCCTGCTGCCGCCGCCCTGATCTCCGGATCGTCGCCGTCGTCACCTGTGCGCCCTCGCCGCAGGTTTCCGCCGCCGTCAATGGCCTTCTCGTCCGCGCCGTTGCCGCCGTAGAGGGACTCCACCAAGTTAGGGTGAGTCTCGATCCCTCTCGTGCTCCCATCCGATTCATTGCACGTCTGGTTTGCCCTATATCTAGCCACGATTGAAAACTTCTTCTCCACCAGATCGGTTCTAGTTTCGAGTAAAATTCTTAGGGTTAGGTTTCCACGGAACACATCTCGGTGAAACCGGTTTTAAATTTTCGGTGTGACCGATTCGGCCTCTGGCCATTGCACTGCACTTTCGGTCCAACCGAGTTGTGCAAATTGATGTGACCGAAGCATAGTTTTAGTGAAACCCTAATGTATCGGCAGGACCGAAACCCATTTCGGTCCAACCGAAAGTGGTGTGTAAAGTTTCTGTTATACACTTCGGATTCACCGAAACTGAAAATCGGTCTGACCGAAATGCATTCTGTGAAAACTTAAAACTAAGATTTGAACTCATTTTGTTTGCAAAAACTTCTGCAGTTTGTGATAACTCTTCTACTCTGCCTATACCTTATCTATTCACAGGTTGTCAGCCATGTCAGATGCCAGTGACAGCCAGAACAGGTCAGAGTCACCTTTTGCGGACATTCCGGAAGCAGACACTAGTCCTGAGGCTAGTAGTCCAGTTGATGATGGTGAGAGGAGTACACCTAGTGGTTTGCCTCCTGCAGCCACCAGAGCCAGAAAGGAGAGGAACTCAGAGGATGAGGATTCTGATTTTGTAGCTGAGGAAGAAGTGTCCTCCAAGCCTAAGAGAAAGGTTGTTGCCAAAGAGCAACAAGGTCAGCAGTCAAAGAAAGGCACCATCAAGGTCAAGCAATCCACTGTTGCCAAGAAGCTGAACTTGGGAGAGCCAGCCCCAAGTAAAGTGAAGAAAACATCCAAGAGGAAGAGGGTAGTGTATCCTCATGCAGATGCAGCAGCCGAAGAAGAAGAAGAAGAAGCACCCCAGCCTGCTCCTCAGAAGCAGAAACTCATGGGTGATGCAATTTGGGCTGGAGCCACTTCAAAGCCCAAGAAGTCTGCTCAAGCTAAGGCAGCTCCAGCAAAGCCTACTGCCAAGCCTAAGAGGACAACCAGGAACATTCCAGCCTCTGAGAAGAACAAGGGTGATGTGCCACCGTCTGAGTCTGATGAAGAAGAACATGTGTTGCTGAAACTCCGTCCAAAACTGCCACTTCACAATGATGCTCATCCTCAAGCCGAGGACATGAAGGCAAGGAAAGATAGAGGTCTCAGGCTATGGAGACAGTCTGATCCATATGCCGTGAGGAGAAGGACTGCTGTGGACCCCAGATTTCACACCAGAGAGCAGCAGGACTTCTATGAGACTGTGCTGATGGACAAGAAGCCTATAGTTGCAGATACCAGATACGTTGACTGGAAATACATTGATAGTGAAGAGCACAGAGACTTCTTTCCCCATGTGCATGAAAGCTTCACTGCATGTGGAGTTGCTGAGTTTGTGGGTCAGAAACTGACAGATTGGAATGATGAGATGATTATGCAGTTCTATGCCACAGCTCATTTCTATCCTGATGGGAAGATCACCTGGATGACTGAAGGTCAAAGGTTTTCTTCTTCTGTTGAAGAATGGGCAGAACTTCTGAATGCTCCAGTGCAAAGAGAGGACGACATTGATGTCTATGGGATTCCTAAGAAGAACCATGATTCCATGAAGAACATGTACAAGGAGATCCCCGCAGCAGATTTGGAAGTGTGGAAGCTTGGCTCAGTCTACTATCTCCAGGCAGGTTTACCTACCACTAACACTATTCTGAGGCATACCCTGATGCCCAAGTCTGGAGATCATCGCATGATCAGAGGGTATTCTATCAACATGCTGCACATACTTGATGATAAGTCACCTTTCAAGGTGATGGACTTAATGGTAGAGACCATTAAGAGGACTGCAGCTGACCAGAAGAGGTCATGTGGATTTGCCCCGCAGATTCAGATGCTCATCAATGCCAAGTTTGGCACGGGCAAATTCCTGTTGGATAGGAAACACTTACCACTGCAGCCAGAGCATGAAGACAATGTTGTTGTGATGGATGAGGAGGATCCAACTTCGGTTGAAGGTCAAGCCAAGATTGAAGCTGCTAGGAAAGCCAAAGCTGATAAAGAGGCAGCAGCAGCAGCAGCTAAACCAAAGAGCTTCGGAGAGCAGATTCTTGAAGCTACCCAAAGGATTGAACAACGCCTGGCCAGCATTGAACAATCTCAGGAGAGCCTAGAGAGGATTGTTGACGGGAAGATCCACGCTCTGGACGTGAAGCTGACTGAACTTCAGGTGACCGTCAACAAGCTTGAGGCAGACATGGAGGAAGCAAGGCAAGACAGGACAGAGCTCATGCAGGATGACTTAGTCCAGGACTCTCATCGCCAGACTGCTCCGGTTCCCAGAGGATCCCGATCAGCTGCTATTCTAGTGACTGACTCCAGGACTACCACTTCAGCACCTCCTACAGCTCCAGCAGTCACTCCAGCCACAGCTCCAGTATCCACTCATCCAGCGCAGACATCAGCTGAAGTCTTCGCCGATGCCGTCATATCTACTCCGACATCTACCCAGACGGGAGCCGCCAGCAGAGCCCACAGTGACGTTTAGCTCTATGCTTTTTCAAACTTTTTGGTAACTTGTTGCCAAAGGGGGAGAAATTGTATAGATCATAGGGCTTCGAGAGAGAGAGTGCTCTTTCGTTCTTTTGCGGTTTCTTTGAGATACTTCTGGTTCTTTTGGTTCTTGAAACTTTCAGTGTGCTTGATACTACGTTTGATGCTACCTTAATGAGTGCTTAGTCATACTATGCTTTAATGTGTGCTTAATGCTTATCATATGCTATTCCTATCTTGTATGATTATTTACTCATGTCTTGGTGATTGGGTGCATGTTATTCATTCTTATCATTTTGTGCGCTCCACCAAGATGTATGTGACATGGAAGAGTAACCCATGATCCTAATCGATTGTGCATTTGCATTCAAACGCAAATTTTAAATAATGCACAAATTTAGGGGGAGCTCTTGCTTATCACATACTTCTCAAAGCGACGATATTATTCTTTGATTATATCCTTTGTCGAAGCTTTGATCTATATGTTGTCATCAATTACCAAAAAGGGGGAGATTGAAAGTGCAACTAATCCCCGGGTGGTTTTGGCAATTAATAACAACATATATATCATTGAACTAATAGTTACTTGAGAATCATTTCAGAGAAGTTCAGTGATGTGGGTATGGCAATGACTGAAGAAGTGGACCCCTCAAAATGCTAAGGCAAGCATTGGCAAAAGCTCAAGACTCCATTTTTGGTTTAGTGATCCAAGATCACATTGAGTCCATAGGAAAAGCCAATACTATTAAAAGGGGATGAGGTTGTGTTGATGATCTGGTTGCTCAAGTGCTTAGTGATATATCTCCTTTAACTATCAGCAACTTTCACTACAATACACACTCATAAGTAATCTCGGACCAACCGATTTTCCAAACTCAGTCACACCGAGATGAATCACCTCTGCCATAAGCCAAACCCTAGAAAAATCGGTCATTCCGAGTTTGAGTTCGGTCTCACCGAAACATGGGCTGCCAAGCTTCTGTAACCGTTTGTCCTCAAATCGGAATAACCGAGTTGATGATTTTGGTCCCACCGAAACTGGCAAGTTCCTGTCTTTGCTCAAATCGGACTAACCGAGATGGTATTTTCGGTCCCACCGAAAACCCCAACGTTCACTATATTTGAACTTTCGGTCTGACCGACTTGTCCACTTCGGTCTCACCGAGATTGCTCAATTATGTGTGTAACGGTTGGATTTTGTGTGGAGGCTATATATACCCCTCCACCCCCTCTTCATTCGTGGAGAGAGCCATCAGAAAGAACTACCACTCCTACCTTACACTTTCTGAGAAGAGAACTACCTACCCTTGTGTTGAGATCAAGTTGCTCCATTCCTACCATATGAAACTTGATTTCTAACCTTCCCAAGTTGCTTTCCACTCAATCCTTTCTTCCACCACAGCCATATCAGTGAGGAGAGTTGAGTGTTGGGGAGATTATCATTTGAAGCACAAGAGCAAGGAGTTCATCATCATCTACAACATCTATTACCTTTTGGAGGGTGGTGCCTCCTAGATTGGTTAGGTGTCGCTTGGGAGCCTCCGTCATCGAGATGTGGAGTTGAACCAAGAAGTTTGTAAGGGCAAGGAGATCGCCTACTTTGTGAAGATCTACCCCGAGTAAGGCTAGCCCTCCGTGGGCGTAGGCCATGATGGAATAGACAAGGTTGCTTCTTCGTGGACCCTTCGTGGGTGGAGCCCTCCGTGGACTCGCGCATCCGTTACCCTCCGTGGGTTGAAGTCTCCATCAACGTGGATGTACGATAGCACTACCTATCGGAACCACGGGAAAAATCATTGCGTCTCCAAATTGCGTTTGCTCTTCTCCACCTCTCTTTACTACATGTGCAATTTACTTTCCGCTGCTTATACTCTAGAATTGCATGTGTAGGGTGATGCTTGACTTGATCATAATTGTGAATCTGCTAAAAACTGTTCTTGATCAAAAGGCAGAATTTTTATATTTACAAGTAGTCTAATCACCCCCCCTCTAGACATACTTTCGATCCTACAGAAGCCCAAGGCTGTCGGAAGTAGCCGATTGGGGGCGGCTGCAGTGCTCCAGAGCACTGTAGCGCGCTCCAGAGCGTGCTTTTGGCCGGCATGGCCGTGCCTTTTGCTCCTTGGCCGTGTCCTCTTGTGTCCATCAGTGCTAGGGAGTAGTAAACAATAGTGTGAAGGTCTTGGATGCCCTGGGGATGCTGAGAGAGAGGGAGGATGCTGGTAACTTGGTGAAAGTTTGCTGTCCAGCAAGGTAAACTTGGGTTCTTACCCCTCAATCATGGAGCTGGGGTGCTGGGGAAGTTACCGGGGAAGTTAATGGAGGTAGCCAGTAGATGAATGATCATGTGGTAAAAAGTTGAGGCCATGGAGAAGAGTAAAAGTGATCAAGATGAGGGTTTTAGTAAAAAGCCAGAAGGTGTTTGAATAGTGTTTGGTCAAGCAAATGACCTCCACTTGACATGGCACTTAACAAGATTGAAAGACATGAGAAAATAGGGTGCTTCACCAAATTTGGGCTCATTTGAAGAAACTAGCCAATGTAACTTTGGTGAACCCTAGAAATCAACAGAAACAACTTCATCTTGTTTGAGTCAAGCTAATCATCTCCCCTAGATGCACCACTTGGTGTAGCATCATCATTTGGGGTATTGATCATGCCCACAAAGTTTGAAGCTCCAGATAAAAAGTTGGTAATGTAAAGTTGTTCAAGTTTGCATTTGAACAGAAAGGGTTTTGAGGTGATCTAATCAAGTTTCTCTATTCCAAATCTTGTGCCATTTGGTCTAGATGCCTTATTAGGCCATTCTAGAATGTGCACCAAATTTGAGAGCAGTGGGACAAGTTTGGCAATGTAAAGTTGCTCAAACTTCAAATATGGACATAATGGTTATGAAGGGGTTTGAGGATGTTTTCTTGCTTCCCAAGGCACGGGACTTGGCAAGATCATCAAATATGTCATAAATGACATGATAGAATTTCCCTGGAATTTTTGGAGAATATTTCCTTTGTAAATATTTCAAAAGCTTGAAATATCCAGAAAGGGTTTTGGAAGGATTTGCCCAATATTTTGAACATGACCATGTGTTGAAACTCTTATATATGGACAATATATGTCCTATGAGTCTCCCTGAATTTTGGCAAATATTTTTGAAATGATTAAATAATTTTTCCCTATTAAAGACCATTTCTGGCCTTGAGAAAAAGCTTTTAAATAAAATATAAAAATAACTTTTAAAATTATACTTTTGTGGTTTCTGGGAGTCCTATACTTAATAGGATTCAAATATACTTTTTGAAAGATTTTTCACACCCTAAATAAGGTACTTGCAGTGCAAACCTCAATTCAGGGGTTTTTGGAAAACTAATTTTAGAAAATACCATTTGGCCAAAATATTTTTATAAGAAAATTCTATACTAGTCTATACACATGGCATGATCATTGGGAAAAGGTTTTGGGTCAAGGAGATGAAGTATAAGAGTTGGAGGATTTATTTGATTTTTAGAGCACTAGCAAACATCAGACAAAAGTCAAATCAAGCAAAGTCAAAAACACTCAAAAGTTTTTGCAAATCCACATTTTTAACATGATAATTAGCTTAAGCAAGGTGGTAAGAAAATCAGGGTGTGACAGACCTACCCCCCTTACAAGAATCTCGTCCCCGAGATTCCCAGACTAGGCGTGGAAAGAAAGGCGGAGTCTTGGATACGGGGTAGTCTTCACTTCTCCTTGTTGGTTCTGCTTCCGAGCGGTGCTCCTTGGAATCCTGAAGTGCTTGATGGTATGACTTCTTGCTTGATGCCTTCCTTGATGGAGGTTGCTGATTGGTCTCTTGCATAGGTTAGGTTGGGTTAGCTGTCAAAGGCTTGGTGATCGATGTCCTTGCGGGCATCGGGCTAGCTAGGAGGTAAGAAGTACTTCCAGAGTGGGGGCTCGTGGAAGATTTGGTGCACGGAGAGTATCTCAGGTGGTTGATCTAGCTGGGGAGCCATCTACCACATGACTTGCAGTGATTTCAAAGGGTCCAATGAAACTTGGTGCGAGCTTCCCCTTGACGTGGAAACGCTTGGTTCCCTTCAGAGGAGTTACCCGTCGGTACACGTGGTCCCCGACATGGAAACTCATGTCCCGACGGTGAGTGTCTGCATATCTCTTTTGCCTTGGCTTGGCTGCCTTCAAACGTTCTCTGACTAGTTGGACTTGCTCTCCTGCTGTGCGGAGAATATCCGGTCCAAAGACTAGCCCTTCTCCAGTCTCTGACCAGTTGAGGGGTGTGCGACATCTGCGTCCATACAACACCTCAAATGGTGCCATCTGAAGGCTCGACTGGTAACTGTTGTTATAGGAGAACTCGGCAAAAAGGGAGACAATCCTCCCACTTGGCTCCATATGCCAAGACACAGGCTCGGAGCATGTCTTCGAGAATCTGATTGACTTGTTCTGTCTGACCTCCGATCTGTGGGTGGAAAGCCGTGCTGAAAGATAACTTGGTTCCCAAGGCTTCTCGGAACTTCTTCCAGAACCTAGAGGTGAACTGGGTTCCTTGATCTGACACAATCTCCTTGGGAATGCCGTGAAGACTTACGATTCGGTCGATGTAGAGAGCTGCCAGCCGGTTGCCATCATAAGTGGTCTTGACAGGAATGGAATGGGCCACCTTGGTCAAATGATCGACCATGACCCAGATAGAGTCATGTCCTCCATCCGACCTTGGTAATCCAGTGACGAAGTCCATTCCGACTTTATCCCACTTCCACTCAGGAACCTCGAGTGGTTGAAGCAATCCAGCGGGTCGCCGATATTCAGCCTTGACCTTTTGGCACACATCACACTTTGCAACACAGGTTGCAATCTCTCTTTTCATCTCGTGCCACCAGAATCGTTCCTTCAAGTCTTGATACATCTTGGTGTGAGCGTTCCTTCGACACGGAAATGCCCGGCTCCTTTGAGAGGGGTGGTTTGCAGATACGCCCGGTCTTCGACGCGGAAGTTTACTTCTTGATGACGATGGTCGGTGTAGATCTTCCTTCTTGACAGGGCGGTCTTCAAATGTCTTCTACCCAGCTGTCCGTCTCTTCTTTGTCTTCGGGCAGACATGTAGGCCATCAAATAATGATGTTACCCTACTTGTACAATTACTCCAAGAGGTCTATGGGGGTACGCAAGGTAAGCTGGGGTATTGGTGGTGGTCTCCGCTGAGTATTTGCAGAGGCCTTCCTGACTTAGAGCCAAGGCCCGTGGTCGGAATCTGACCAGGTTGTGGCTTGGTGGGGCTTAAGGGTTTCAAGGATTCTAGTGAGTGAGTGAACTTATATCATCTTATCCTTAAGCACAGTTTCTGAGATGCTAATAGCTCTATCTAGTACTCCGAACGAAAAAGCATAGACCAGCTTCAATCACCACTCATGCCATACATATCCTCATGATTCTCAAGAGACGGTCTAACAAAATTATACTTGTCTATGATCCCCAAATCAATATGTATGCCTACCTCTAAAATCCAAAGGTAGATCATACATGCTGCTGAGCTTAAATTAAGATCCACAATCCAAGCGCTCAACCTAGTCTTGCAAGGCTCAAGGTAATGCATCTCTATTCTAAGGAAACACGTCATATGCCACTCCAAGATTTGTTTCCTTCCTATAGATCACCTCCAATAGCCCGGTAATTTCCATCAATCACCACATAACCCAACAATCTTACAAATCCGGTGTCTACGGTGTTCCACAAGATCTCAAGTCCCTATAATACCCAAATACTTGGAAAGACTATGCATCACGATAGTATGTCCACCAAATTCTCATCATCCGGGTCAAGTAAACTCCAAGGTCACGACTATATAGATCTCTAAATCAACTCCGACAAATAATCCAATCTCCTAGGTTATTGTCCACCGAGAAGCATGATATCATAATCAGGATCATAGGCCTAAATCCAATCTTACTCCGAATCATGCAGACATATCCAGCATTATACCAACCAGAATCACCTACATAAATCCAAATCTCATGCCCAACGGGTACTTCCACATGCTTCCCCAAAGTCATGATCCCACCAATATGAAAACCTCACAATCCATCAAGGTCTCAGATAATTCCTCGAAGTCACTGATATAAAACCACCAAATCATCTGTCCAATATCCTCGAACTGGTCTATCTATGGCATCGTCAGACCTCGTGCTATATTAAGATGAATATGTGCTCACTCATCGTGTCCACTAGCTCCTTTACGAACCCAGTGTTGTGCAAGGTTATAAAGGCTTAACTGGTTCTCTCGCTTTACCATGGGTTAGGCACATGGTTAAGGATTTGTGCTGGAGTGTCTCGGGAAGTCTCAAAGGGTCTAGAAAGAGGGTCACTGGTCTGGAGGGTTATACATGATTCTACGGGGTTGCACTTGGTCACGGAGGTTGTAGCAGAAGTCTTCAGTGCCAGTTGGCTGCCGAGGTAGAATCCTTGGTGCATCTTGTCTTGCGGGTCTTCAATTGGGGAGAGAGAGAATAGAGGGAAGAAGCAGCGTAGAGGAGGGAAAATGCCTAAAGGGGGTTCTATAGTGCAGGTGCAACAAACAGGTGCAAAAAGGCCGAAACAAAAGAAACAATGCAAGGAAGGTGATATAGCCATGCACTTGTTGCCTGGGCAAAAGTGCGACTTATATCAAAACGCAAACGAATAAAAGCAAACAACACTCAATCATGGTTCTATTCGAACCATCATATGGACTCGACTGCGCATAGGGGGTACACGACTCATCCTACCCTAGGGGTTCTCGGACTCAGTGTCGTGACTTGTGCCTCGTGCAGCCTTCTGAGCTTCCTCGGGTGTTGCTATGTCCCTTGTAGTTGCTTGATGAACGATGCGGGTTGAGCCTGAAGAATCTTCAACAACTTCTCGCCTGATGAGGTGAGGTGGTGAAGATGCCTCCTTGTAGCTAGCGTTGACTTGTCTTCTCTTGTCTCTTTAATCATGACGATCCCTTGCGCCTTCTGGGGCGTCGAGGGTACCAGGTAGGCAATCCATATGTAACGACAATAACAAGGCATAATAGAGGTCCAACATGTCGGTTTCGTTGTTGAAAACATCGACACCGAGAGCGGGGGACGAAGAGAACCGTTTTCCTGCTCACCATAGTGAGGCGGACCAAATGGCAAGGTTCTCATCCACCGGTGGTTGTCGATACAACAACGGTAGTGACAGGATTACTCTATTAGCGATGCATATCATGATTTTGCATAACCTATACCCTGGTCACCATAGGCTAACGTTGCATCTTCTTGGGGGCTCTTGCCAAGGGTGTCCCCCATCTTCTGGGTCTTCATGTCCTCACTCATCGAGGTTGTAGTTTCTGTTGGTACCGTCTTGTCGGGGTGTCACCAATCTTGCGTGCAAAAGTGGTGGGTGAGTGTTTGGCAAGGTGCACTCCACGAGGATTATAGAAAATCCAGTGTTCAGGGGCATAAGGGTTCTAGCGACCAAGGTTTTGAAGGGGAAGAGATCAAGTATAGCCTAGTTTCCGAAAAACTGAGAAGGGAAGAGAAGTATAGATAGTTTTGAAAACTAGTAATAGTTTTGAAAATAGTTTTACCCTAACTAACGACCATGCTAACTAAGGCTTCCTACAGTCAGGATGGCTCTGATACCAGCTCTGTGGGGACCCCGACTCATAAGTCGTGATCACCGAATGCACGTGTACAGTGATCCCAGAGATCAATGCTCACTGAACACACAGAAGCTGAATAACAAGAGTCTTACATCCATACATACCGTTTTACATCAATAGGACCATTATGGTCAAGCCTTGAGTATATCATCGCAGCGGAAATCTTCAAAGACAACTGGGACCCATGACATCTGCCTTAACCCTACAGGCATTCTGACTGGGAAGCGTCCTAGCTCGCATGCTCGTCACCAAGAAATCTTCATCATAACCTGTTCTCTCATGCCTGGCCAATAAAATAACCAGTGGCAAGCCAATGAGTACTTTGAATGTACTCGCAAGCAACCCTAGTGTGATAACAGAATAATTATGCAAGGCTCTACTGCTAGGTTGGCAGTTTTGCGGAAAGCTAGTTTTTCATATGCAATTATGATCAACATATAACAAGGGCATGCATGTGTCTGTAACAAGTATCAGGAGGTCACAGACATCAATATCGAGAAAGAGTTGTAATCAACTCATGTTCAAGCTCATTGTGACTTTCTCACAATCACATCAACAATACCATCATACCGTGTTGTTTCCCAGAAACTTATGGACATAGTCTAAGTAGCACCACCCAACTGTCCTTGACCGCGGACACGGCTATTCGAATAGTTTGACACTCTGCAGAGGTTGCACACTTTACCCACAAGATCTGGGGAACTTCCGTGTCATCCACGACCCGCGATACCTCAAGTACCCGGGGTAAGCACCCGATCACTATCTTTCCCTAGACGACACTAACATAGAGTCCACTCGATTGGTAGTAATCCCCGTGCCCACATTCACATCTTAAGATTGTGGAGACTTGCTCCCATATACATCACATACCACTGACACGGGGTACCAACGGTGTGTTCGGTGCCCTGTGAAAACAGTCATGGCCGCCTATCCAAGCACGACCCCGTCCCGAGAGTGACCTCATGTCACCCCCGTCACTAGTAATGAGGGCACCATGCTAGTATCGACCTAGGTAATCAATAATGCCCTTTCCCATATAAGGGTAGAGTGGTTGCGCATGTTTGGTTGGGACGGTAGTCACACATAAATCTAATCCATCTCCGTAAACAACACTCTCATTAAGCCTCGGCACACTACTTCTCCATCAAGTAGTGCCCTAGTTTCTTATCAACTCCCAGGGGCATTAGTGGCACCTACTGGGTCATTTGCAAGTATGTCAGACCACACTTGTTTCTACCAATGCATAACCCCGACCCATTTTTGCGTAGCCAACTACTATAGCATACATCTATCAATTCCCACCCACATAACCCTCATAGGGAGGTAGGGTCATGTTTGATGCAAGTTTCAATAGTAAAGTAACAGGGGTAGCAACCAAAGTGGTCTCCACCTCAGCATGACTCCGATGCATCGATAATAAGGTGCTATGAGACATGCACAAAAAAAGGTTTCTCGAACATGGTCAAAGGGCTGCTTGCCTTATTCTTCCGAGTCTTCAAATCTTCTGGTCCATCTCCGAGTACTTCGTTTATTTCGTCAACTAACGATGGAAACAATCGTAATAAGCAACACAATCAAAGCAACAATAAAAGTGCTCTAAAAATAGGAGTTGGACTTTTCTAGGATACCTCTGGTCATATGAAAAATAACCAAGGTGGTTTCATAGGTGTTGGATCAATAGGTAGTTTGGAACATTTCAATGTGATGGAACCAAAGGGTTTATGGATTTGGAAGAAGTATACAGAAATATTTCCTTGAATGATGAGCAAAGGTACCCATCATCAAGTCATGATTTTAGAAGCATTTAGGAGTTGGTTTCACTGGATTTGGATTTGAGATGAATTTCCTAGGATTTTGCAAAGCTGATAAATATGAAGAAATGGCTCAATATTTGGTGGGGTACATAAACTATCATTAAAAATGTTCCAAAACTAAGTTTGGACATGACAAGCATCTAGGAATTTGAATCACTGCATTTGGATCAAGATTGAGCTCTCTGTGATTTTCGAAAGTTCATCACAGAAATGAAATAAAGGCATTTGATAAATATTTGTGAAAGAAATGTTTCTGGAATAATGTGCATGTTGCACCATGTGACAGAGCATGATTTATGGAGCCATAGGAAATTTGAATCATGCAATTTGGAGTTCATTTGAATTATCTAGGCATTTTTGAAGTTGACAGAATAAAGAAAAAGAAAAGGAATAAGGGTTTACCCCTATACTGCGCACAGGGCGAAGCTTAGTGCTTCTGTGCACCGGGCCGGCCCATCTGCTCAGCAGCGCGCAGGGACCTGGCCACGTCGAAGGTGCCCGCCAGGAAAGGCGCTTCCGCGCGGGGAAGGCGGCCGAGACCAGACCCGCCTCCACTTAAACGGAGGGGCCCAGCCTCCAGGTCGCTGACGCGCGGGCCCCTGTGGCAGGTTCTTCTTCCTCCCGCGCGGACAGAGGCGAGGCAGAGGAGGCGCGGCCGAGCGCTCACCGGCGTGGCCCCATCGACTCAGGCCGTCTCCGGCGACGCTCCGGCCACCGGAACGACCAGTGCGGAGAGGCGCATCCCGTCGTGGGTGACACGCCTGCCGGGGAGGACCAGATCGAGCAGGGGTCCAACCGTGGCGGAGTATGGCTCCGGTCACTTTGGGCTTCGAGCGCACGGCGGCTTGGGGAGGATTGGCGGAGCACGGGGAGGCTCAAGGGGGTGCGTGAGGGGCTCCGGTGGTGGCTAGGTGGAGAGGGAGAGGCCGGGGTGCCCGAATTCGAGCAAGGCCCCGAGGCGGCAATGGTGACCGAGGAGGAGAGAGGAGGGCTCGGGAGGGAGCGTGCTTTGCTCAGGGAGGCTTACTGGAGGGTGAGGGAGTGGATGGAGTACAGAGAGGGGCTCGGGGAGGCCTTTTATAGGCTAGCCCGAGGTTCACCGCGGGGCTGTGCGCCGGCGAGGCCGTGGCCATTGCTGGAGGCCAATCTGGCTCTCCGGGGCATGTCTGAGGCGCTCGTGGACGAGGTCCAGTCCTAGGGGAAAGCAGAGGAGGAGCGGGGAGGCGCCAGAGTCTTTGCGCGTGTGAGCTCGCTCACTGGTGCTCATGGTTGGCCGGTGCGCGTGCGAGCAGGGGTGAGGGAGGAGGAGAGAGGAGGGGGCCGACCGCCCGGCGTGTTGCGGACGTCGAGGCCGCCTCGGGGGACACGAGGGGGAAGCCCAAGGCTGTCGGAAGCAGCCGATTGGGGGCGGCTGCAGTGCTCCAGAGCACTGTAGCGCGCTCCAGAGCGTGCTTTTGGCCGGCATGGCCGTGCCTTTTGCTCCTTGGCCGTGTCCTCTTGTGTCCAACAGTGCTAGGGAGTAGTAAACAATAGTGTGAAGGTCTTGGATGCCCTGGGGATGCTGAGAGAGAGGGAGGATGCTGGTAACTTGGTGAAAGTTTGCTGTCCAGCAAGGTAAACTTGGGTTCTTACCCCTCAATCATGGAGCTGGGGTGCTGGGGAAGTTACTGGAGGTAGCCAGTAGCTGAATGATCATGTGGTAAAAAGTTGAGGCCATGGAGAAGAGTAAAAGTGATCAAGATGAGGGTTTTAGTAAAAAGCCAGAAGGTGTTTGATCAGTGTTTGGTCAAGCAAATGACCTCCACTTGACATGGCACTTAATAGGATTGAAAGACATGAGAAATAGGGTGCTTCACCAAATTTGGGCTCATTTGAAGAAACTAGCCAATGTAACTTTGGTGAACCCTAGAAATCAACAGAAACAGCTTCATCTTGTTTGAGTCAAGCTAATCATATCCCCTAGATGCACCACTTGGTTTAGCATCATCATTTGGGGTATTGATCATGCCCACAAAGTTTGAAGCTCCAGATAAAAAGTTGGAAATGTAAAGTTGTTCAAATTTGCATTTGAACAGAAAGGGTTTTGAGGTGATCTGATCAAGTTGCTCTATTCCAAATCTTGTGCCATTTGGTCTAGATGCCTTATTAGGCCATTCTAGCATGTGCACCAAATTTGAGAGCAGTGGGGCAAGTTTGGCAATGTAAAGTTGCTCAAACTTCAAATATGGACATAATGGTTATGAAGGGGTTTGAGGATGTTTTCTTGCTTCCCAAGGCATGGGACTTGGCAAGATCATCAAATATGTCATAAATGACATGATAGAATTTCCCTGGATTTTTTGGAGAATATTTCCTTTGTAAATATTTCAAAAGCTTGAAATATCCAGAAAGGGTTTTGGAAGGATTTGCCCAATATTTTGAACATGACCATGTGTTGAAACTCTTATATATGGACAATATATGTCCTATGAGTCTCCCTGAATTTTGGCAAATATTTTTGAAATGATTAAATATTTTTTCCCTATTAAAGACCATTTCTGGCCTTGAGAAAAAGCTTTTAAATAAAATATAAAAATAACTTTTAAAATTATACTTTTGTGGTTTCTGGGAGTCCTATACTTAATAGGATTCAAATATACTTTTTGAAAGATTTTTCACACCCTAAATAAGGTACTTGCAGTGCAAACCTTAATTCAGGGGTTTTTGGAAAACTAATTTTAGAAAATACCATTTGGCCAAAATATTTTTATAAGAAAATTCTATACTGGTCTATACACATGGCATGATCATTGGGAAAAGGTTTTGGGTCAAGGAGATGAAGTATAAGAGTTGGAGGATTTATTTGATTTTTAGAGCACTAGCAAACAGCAAACAAAAGTCAAATCAAGCAAAGTCAAAAACACTCAAAAGTTTTTGCAAATCCACATTTTTAACATGATAATTAGCTTAAGCAAGGTGGTAAGAAAATCAGGGTGTGACATTATTTATCCTCTAGCAAACAGCATCATCATTGTATCTTTGCTTTTCAATTTTGTACCAAGTATAGCCTCTGATTGCAAGAAAGTTCAAAAGTTGTGAGGTGCTGTCCAGGAAACAGATTCTGTCCTTGGATAGAAAAATTCGTATAAAATCACCAGATCATCTTTTTGGTCTGAAGTTTTTCGACAGCGTGCTCTATATAATTGTATTTCGTGCGTCGGTTCTGAGTTTTTTGATTAGAGTTGCAGAAGTGTCCCGAACAAATCAATTACTACCTGCTGTTCTGTTTTTCACAGATTCTGTCCTGTTTTGCCTTTCCTTCATTTTGCAAACCAAGAGCTTGCTTTTTCTTTGCAAAAACCTTTTGGCAATCTTGAGAAACAGTAGACCTTCAAGAATATCTTTATTTCCAGCAAGGTATAATTATTTTATTATGGGTACTAACCTCGCTAATCAGATTATGATGAGTTATGTATGAAGGGAGTTTTCAAGTGTGCGACGGAAGATGATAAAAAGATTCAGGAGTGTCAAGCGCTCAAGCTTGGGGATGCCCCCATGCACCCCAAGAAATATTCAAGGAGACTCAAGTGTCTAAGCTTGGGGATGCCCCCGTGCATCCCCTTCTCCATCAACATTATCAGTTCGTCTTTCGTTCCACTATATTTTAATCACTTCATGTGTTATGTGCTATGCTTGGAGCGTCTTGCTTTTAGTTTTCTTTAGTTTTTCATAACGAGTCGGAACTCAGCTTTCTTTATGTGGGAGAGAAACACGCTCCACTTCTACCTAGAACATAACATAGAATTTTCATGACTATCTTTGCTGTGTGTGTTCTTTGTCTTTTAATAGCTACTATCATGCTCTGCTCTTAGTATTCATGCTTATCTTTTTAAAGAGCTTGTGTTTAGTTGGTTGCTTGAACTCTCTTTAATTATCATGCTTATCTTATTAAGAGAGTTTGCTTCCGTTGCATTGGTTAATATGTCTATGATAAAGATGCTACGTGCATAATGGCGCTTAGTAGTTCAGGTTTTCTTGTGGTTAGTCTCAAATAGCTGGGGGATTCCCAATGTGTTATTGGAGTACCAACATGATTTGTTTGCCAATGATGTGATATGGTTTAGTAATATCTTCCCTCAAGAATTTATTTTGATTGACTTGGCGTATGCTCACGCATATTTAAGACTGTAAAGAAAGTCTGTCAAGCCTTGATGATCTTTTATTTCTGAGTAGCGATATAACTTCCATGCCTGATTCAATGTTGCTTTGTCGCTCTGCATGATTATGACCGTCATTGCTCTCTTAGTTGGTCGCTCCCAGTCTTTTGCTAACCTCCACCTGTACTAAGCGGACTGACTGCTTGTGCATCCACATCCTTTTAAACCAGTTATGCCATATGAGTCCACCATACCTACCTATATGTGGTATTTCACCGCCACTCCAAGTAAATTTACATGTGCTACCTTTAAAACCTTCAGTTTTTGCAATACATAGCTCATGGGAAAGTAGCTTAAAAACTATTGTGGTAAAGAATATGTTGCCTATGTATCTTATTTCTTATAAGTTGCTTGCTGAGCGGTAACCATGTTTCTGGGGACGCCATCAACTGTTACACTTTTGTTGAATATCATGTGAGTTGCTATGCATGTTCGTCTTGTCTGAAGTAAGGGTGATTTGCCATTGGGTTGAATGAGTATGCATATTGTTAGAGAAGAACATTGGGCCGCCAACCAAAGCCATGTATCATGGTGGAAGTTTTAGCTTGGACATTAATCCTCAATCTCTTATGAGAATATGCTTAAGCATTAAAGAGGAGTCCATTATCTATTTTCTATGTTGTCCCGGTATGGATGTCCTCAAGTTGAGATCTATCAAAAACGAGAAATCAAATGCGATCTATCTCCTTGGACCTTTGTACAGGTGATATAGAGGTACCCCTTTGTGACACTTGGTTGAAACATATGTAATGCAATGACAATCCATGGAAATCCGAGCTAATTAGGACAAGGTGCGAGCACTATTGGTATTCGATGCATGAGGCTTGCAACTTATAGGATGTCTTATGCATAACACATATGAAGTACTACTACCATTGACAAAATTGTTTCTATGTTTTCAAAATAAAAAGCTCAAGCACATGAGTAATCCCTGCTTCCCTCTGCGAAGGGCCATTCTTTTAATTTTATGTTGAGTCTCCACCTTCTTTCTTCAAAGCACCAACTACTGAGAGCATGATTGTCATCTTAATGTAATGTGCATTGTCCCAAAGTAGCATTGTCTTTTGCATGATTGTGATATCATTTATTTTGAAATCATTGTATCTAGTCATCACTTAAACCTTGAAGGTGCCCCTGCATTTATGTTTTGCTTTACTAAAGGGGGCAAGCTAGATATCACTTTATTATATTTGCACATCATGTTCATTGCAAATCTATTTGATGTTTCAGTATCATATTGTAAAACCTTCAGTTCTTTGTGATTTTCTCATGAGGCAACTTAATTACTATAGATTCATTGTCTCAGTAAGCTTTTGTCATATGACTATGAAAAAGTCCTATATGGTTAATAGCATGTCACCACATAAATTATTCTTGTTATCATTTACCTACTCGAGGACGAGCAGGAATTAAGCTTGGGGATGTTGATACGTCCAAAACGTATCTATAATTTCTGCTTGCTCCATGCCTCTTTTGGGTGATATTGCTATGATATTTATACACTTCCATACACTTTTGATCATATTTGGACTAACCTATTAACTCAGTGCACCCCAGTGCCAGTTTCTGTTTTCGGCTGTTTTTGTATTTCAGGTTTTCACGTTACGAGAACTGCTAGGAAAAATCCAGAAAAATTATATAAAAAATCAGCGTCCTAGAAACTACCGTGCGCCCGAAGGACAGCCGGGGGGGGGCACCAGGGCTCCAGGCGCCCTGGCGGCGCCCCCCCTGGGCCGCGCCGGGGGG
>LR738712.1:181783154-181886152 GCA_902687465.1 Secale cereale | reverse complement strand
GGGGGGGGGGGGGGGGGGGGGGGGGGGGGGGCGCCTGGGCCCCCCGAGGCTCCTCCGATGCCCCCTTTGGCATATCTTTAAAGCGTCTCCCGAAACCCTCGAGGGAGGAACTTTTTTCGTGATCTCATCTCTGTTCCGCCGCCACCGCCGCTTCCAAGATCGGGAGCACCAGGAGAACTCTTCCCGGCACCCTGCCGGAGGGGAGGATCACCACCGGAGCCTCTCCACCACCATGGACGCCTCCCGGATGAGTTGTGAGTAGTCTCCCTTGGACCATGAGTCCATGACCAGTAGCTATGTGATGTTCTCCTCCCGTTCTTGTGCTTCACTAATTAGTCCTCGTGAGCTGCTCTACATGATCGAGGCACATATGTAATCCTTATGCTGTTGCTATGATGAGTTTGCTGGGATCCGATGGATTATGAGATTATGTTCAGATTGTGTTTGAGTAATATATTTGATTCACCTCTTTTATATTTATGTTCGTAAGTAATTCTTGCATGTTCTCCGTTGATATTTATTGCTTTGGCCAAGTAATAGGTAGTGACTCCAGGAGGGAACGTTATGCTTGATTGTGGGTTCATGCCCCTCGATGACTAGTTTGACTGACAGAAATATGAGTCTAGGGGATGTGCTGTTGCCACAAGGGGGAAAACAACGGTGCTTGTGCCCACGGGTGCAAGGATTGTTTACTTTACGCAAAGTTCTTTTAATGCAGTTGTCTGTTGCATTGAGTTTACACTATGGGTGGGACTCGCAACTTAATACCAGCGAGATGTTCTGGATAGATATCTCAAGGTGGATGATTAGTAGTAGATGTTGATGGATTTCGGTCTACTTACTTTGGCGTACCGCCCATGCTTTGAACCTCAACCTTTCTTGCAATGTAGTCAGCATTGGTTTGCGCACATGGTCCTGTCAATTGCCCAGCTGTAATTCGTTTACCTCACATAGCTGTTTTATCGTCTTTTGGGAGAGAGACATCACTAGTGAACATCATGAGACTCCGGTCCATATTACCATCATTGATCACATCCGCTATTTACTTTTCGCTATTATTTACTATTACAATTATATCTATCACTACTATCACTTGCGTTTAATCCTTTGTGAACTACAAGGCCGGAGGGATTGACAACCTCTCTGAACTCGTTGGGAGCAAAGTTATTTGTAAATGTGTGCAGGTCCACGTTGATTGCTAATATCTGGCGCCGTAGCAGTTGACACCTTCTTGTTGAACCTAGGAGTCTCTGGGGATTCGATCCTTGGTATCTTTGCCAAGGGAAAAACTTCCGCAACACTACATCTCACACCTTCCACTTGGGGTAACCAACGAGGGGCGAGAAGCCTAGCAGTATCTTCTGCACCTCCAATCCTAGAGGGCATATGACCTTCTTTGCTGCGTATGTACTGTCGGGCAATTCGTTATCCTTCGGAAGCTTCTTCTTCTATATTTTCAGTAGCTTCTCAAATCCTTTGTCAGCCACAGCATTCTCTGCCTTCCACTGTAACAATTCCAGTACGGTACCGAGCTTTGTGTTGCCATCTTCGCAATTGGGGTACAACCCTTTTTTGTGATCCTCTAACATGCGATCGAACTTCAGCTTCTCCTTTTGACTTTCGCATTGTGTCCTTGCATCGACAATGACCCGGCGGAGATCATAATTTGGTTCCTCTTGATCTTCAGCAGCTTCACCCGTTGCAGCATCATTGGGCACATCGTCTGGTTCCTCTTGATCTTCACCAGCTCCCCCCATTGCAGCATCACCGTATTCAGCGGGCACATAGTTGTCATCGTACTCTTCTTCTTCGCCGTCTTCCATCATAACCCCTATTTCTCCGTGCCTCGTCCAAACATTATAGTGTGACATGAAACCCTTGAAAAGCAGGTGGGAGTGAAGGATTTTCCGGTTAGAGTAAGACATCGTATTCACACATTTAGTGCATGGACAACACATAAAACCATTCTGCTTGTTTGCCTCAGCCGCATTTAGAAACTCATGCACGCCCTTAATGTACTCGGAGGTGTGTCTGTCACCGTACATCCATTGCCGGTTCATCTGCGTGCATTATATATAATTAAGTGTGTCAAAAACCATTACAGAACATCATAAATAGATAATTAAGTGACCAAATGGATAAAAGTTCATCATCACATTAAAACCAAAGTACATACATATATAGTTCTCATCTAACAACATATAGCTCTCCATACACATCGAAACTATGTAAAACTTTTCAATGCGAAAACAAATGCGATCATAATCGCAACCAAGGTAACAATTGATCCAACGGCATAATGATACCAAGCCTCGGTATGAATGGCATATTTTCTAATCTTTTTAATCTTCAACCGCATTGCATCCATCTTGATCTTGTGATCATCGACGACATCCGCAACATGCAACTCCAATATCATCTTCTCGTCCACAATTTTTTTTTATTTTTTCCTTCAAGAATTTGTTTTCTTCTTCAACTAAATTTAACCTCTCGACAATAGGGTCCATCTTGATCTTGTGATCATCGATGACTTCCGCAACATGCAACTCCAATTCCATCTTCTCCTCCTCCATTTTTTCCAATTTTTTCTTTAAGGAAATGTTTTCCTCTTCAACTAAATTTAACCTCTCCACAAGAGGGTCGGTTGGAATTTCCTGTTCAACTACCTCCTAGACATAATAAAACATCTATGCATGTCAGGTTGGTCGGCATAACTATCATAAACACTAAAACAATTAGTTATAAATTAAAGATAATATACCACATCCGAATCGTAGACAGGACGAGGGCCCACGTGGGCGGATATCAAAACCATCGCACTATATAATAACAAGCAATAATAAACGTAAGAAAATTAGACAAATATCTATCTAAAGCAATAATAACAAGCAATAATAAAAGTAAGAAAAGCATGGACATAACAAGAGGCTCACCACGGTGGTGCCGGTGACGAGATCGGCGGGGGCGATCGACGGCGGCGAAGACGGGGACGGGACGTGACGGACCGCTAAACCTAGACAAATCTCGGAGAAAATAGAGCTTCGAGAGGAGAAAAGCTTAACTAGTGTGGCTCGGGCATTCCACCGAACACGTTGTGTGCATAGGAGGTGAGCTAGAGCACCACTAACCCCTCTCCTCCTCGGCCAGAAAAAAAAAACAGAACAGTTGGTCCCGGTAGTGTGGCTCTTGAGTGAGGGGTTATATATAGGCACTTCATTGGTCCCGGTTGGTGCTATGAACCGGGGCTAAAGGGGAGCCTTTGGTCCCGGTTCATAACACTAACCGGGACCAATGGTGGTGGGCCAGGACCAAGAGCCATTGGTCCCGGTTTGTCGCTCCAACCGGGACCAAAAGGTCTAAACGAACCGGGACCAATGGCCCACGTGGCCCGGCTGGCCCCCGGGGCTCACGAACCGAGTCCAGTGCCCCCATTGGACCTGGTTCTAGATTGAACCGGGGCTAATGGGCTGGTCCAATGCCCTGTTTTCTACTAGTGTAATAATACAATAACCAAGGTTATTTTTATTATTTCTTGTGTCAAACAAATTGGCACGCCTGGTGGGACCTGGTTCTCCTCCCATCTTTGCTTCGTTGTGGTCATTGGAATCGTTTTCGCCCATCTTCCAATATGTATAGTATGGTGCATGGCAAAGAATCAGCGGGGAGCTCCGCTAATCAAGGTCACTTTCAAGATGGTGGACTCTCTCGTGGTAGAAACTCGGAGCCGGTGGTGATCCAATTTGGATCAATACCGTTGACGACCGTCATCAAGCTCGGTGCCAAGATCTACGTGCACCAAGTCTTGGAATCTGCGTAGTTTCAAACTATCCAGTCCATGAAGGTGCAAAGGCGGGTGACACCCAAGGCGAAGAAGGTGCATCGTGAGCTTATGCACAAGCCTCGCCCTATTCAAGGAGTCAATATGGGCGGACATCAATGGAGACATGGAGGCGGCCCAACACATCAGCGCTAAAACCGTCAACAGGTGAGCAAGTGTGGCTTCCCTTCACGCGTCTATCTTGACTGCACACTCAAAGCCGCCAACACCAACACCATAGTACACTGAGGTCAAGCTTCATGAAGTCTTGGGGAAGCATCGCAAGGCCCTACAGTCACCATCAACATCGCCGAGGTGCAGGGCCCCATGTCCTCACAACACGATGGTCGATGGTTTTCTGTCCTTTCTTGTGAGTCACTGGCACTAGGTGGCGATGATTCAAGGTGCGGATCTTCAGCAAGTCCAGGAACATATGAACCATATCCATAGGCGGCTCCATGATCAAGGAGCGCCGAATACTTCAGCAATGCAGGTTACACGTAGGATGAGGTGCCAATCCCCAAGTCATCGTCCTCAACATGAGCACCTCGATGACAATCTTCATCAAATCGCCACTTAGAGTGGGGGCATCCTAACATGCCCCCATGTTGGAACAGATGGTCAAGACATCAAGATGATGAGAGGAACCCTCGACCCACTCAATGTTGGCGGCCATGGGACTCTCCACGGCAAACACTTCCACCACAACTGGTGTTCCGTCCTAGGCTGGGAGCTCGGTCACAACCCCATGTGAGGGCCGATATGGCTCCATCATCCACTCGGCACCATGCGCCACTCTGTCCTCTCCAGGTGAAGGGTCGTCAGTGTAGGTACAACTGCGGCTCACCCGAGCTGACACGGGATCCGTCCAAGGTGGGTTACCATCCACACCATCACCGACATTGAGTACCCCCAAGGCGGGGCACCGTCTACACCTCCGTTGGCATGGAGTTCCCCCAAGATGGGGCACCATCTACCTCAGTTGACATGAAGCTCGACTAGGAGGGGTTCCTTTTTCACATCCGTCGACACAGATATCGCCAAAGATGAGTCGTCATCTACACCGCCATCGTGGAGCTTGAGCAAGGTGGGGACGTCATCTACATCATTGCTGCCTACAAGAAGCTGGGCCCAGGCGGGGCTCGCTCTACACCACCATGAACAAGGTGCTTAGCCTTGGGTGGGGCTCGGTCCTAACCATCCCAGACATGTGCACGCTCCAGGTGGACCATCATCAACACTGTCACTAACACGGAGCTCACCTGGGGGCAGGCGCCAACTACACCAACTTGGAACTCGCCAAAGGAGGCACCAAAGGAGACGCGCCGTAGCCTCAGCGTCTAGGAGATGGCATCGAAAGAGAGAAGTGCACTAGGGAGGCGACAACACATTGGTGGCAAACATGCCACGTGTGCCCTAAGGTTGCATTACCTAGAAGACGAGCAAGACAAAGACTCACGCAGGGGGGCGGAGGAGTGGCCGCGCCCATGGCTGCGGCACGCTCGCCCGACAACATGTACGCGGCCCGGCACTGTCCGGCGGCGGCAGTGCATGAGCCGAGGTGGACAGATGGCCAAGAGAAGGCACACACACATCCATCCATCATGCAACACATCATCCAGCCATCTCTCATCACATTTGCCCAGCATACACACACCCGAAGAGCACGCACAAGCGGCAACGGTAGGACAAGCCGACGGCGGCGGCAGACTTGCCGGGTAACGCGCGTGCCCTGGCCCTAATCAGTGGCCACCGTGTGAGGAGACGCACCCGTGGATGTCCATGGAGAAGCTAAGCAGCTAGAGGAATCTGAGGCGCACGTGGTACTCTACCTAGCTCGGCAAACACGCTGGTGGCAACATGCCCGCCGGGAGAGGCATAACGATGTATCTCCTTGTGTTATATCCACTTTTTTGCAGGATGGTCAGCGTTTAGGAGATGAGGAAGCAGCCGTAGCAGAGCAGGCCCCAAGAAAACACACCATAAAAAAAGGCACAAAGAGAAGGAAAGGTGCCAAGAGAGAAGAGACGCGTCCACTGCGACGGCGAGTACAGCGACCTCGTTCGGAGGTGCATATGCACTAGACAGGCGAGAGAACGTCGCGGCGGCGGCGGTGGCAGCATCACCCATCCAAGCTCTAAGATGCGCCGGCAGTGACGGCAAGACAGCCGCGTGAAGTCAAGTTAACTCTTTGCAAAAGATTTAAAGACATCTTGCATTGCATGGCACATGCATATAATGCCACGTACATGTTTTTTAATAGAGTCAATTACACCACCGGTGGCACAACTTGGCATGAAAAGTCAGTTTAGTGCTAAAACTTGCGGCATACATTGAACTGGTGTCATAACTTGGCTTTGACATGCATATACTGTGCAAATCACATTTTTATACGAACAACATGCTGATTAGGCACGCCAACATGGCCTGGGGCCCATTGTCAGTGTCTGGCAGCAAAGTGGACGTATGGCGTGCTATTTTGCAAAAAATAAACCTCAAAATATTTTTCTCACGAAAATATACTATGCCACGGCTGCAAGGGTCCACTTGTCGGCCTCCCACAAATAAATGTAAAATTGGTACGCGAGGGACTCAAACAGTTGACCCTCAGCTAGCAGCAGCGCAAGTATAACCACCTCAGGCACATTTTTTAATAACGTGCACATTTGACCGTTACGCGGGCTGCAGTCCCTACATCCCATTTCGCACTTCCCTTTTCAGAAATTTATAGAATATATGTAAATTATAATAGTGTGTTATAAATTATATATATATGTATGAAATAATTGTGTATGGATTCTGTATTTATCCATATAACAAATTATGAAGTACAAAATTGCTCATGTAATAATTTGCATATTTAATAAGAACATCTATTCAGTAAATTCTCATATAAGTTTAAAATTGTTCACAGTTTCAACCAAATATTAATGTAATATACTACAAAAGTTTCATGCTTAAAGTAAGTTTTTATAAGAGTTTAAAAATGTTCACTATTCAAAATATCATGTAGTTTATAAAAGTGTTCATGTAGTGTATATGGAACTTTTTATTGTTATTTTTAGATTTATTTTATTTTAACACACGGTTACAATTTACATGTATGTTATTTTTTGATAAAAATAACGATGCAAAATGGGTCGCTGGGACTCCAGCCCACTGAAGCTAGAACGGGTGTATGCTTTATGTATCAGTTAATCACAAGTAATGATGTTGGGTGTATTGGTTTGAGCGGCAGTACTGCATACCTCAGGTCACCTGATAGAATACTTGGATGACAATTTTTGCACAATAGCCTCCATCCGCGAGAAAAATATGGGTCGCCACCAGGTTCTTTTTCACGAGGAAAAATATAATTATGTTTTTGTTTTTTGCTAAAATAGCAGGCACACATTGTCAAGTCGCTTACAGCGGGCCTCATGCCACATTGGCGTGCCTAATCAGCACGGTGTTTGTATAGAAACGTGATTTGCACCGTATATGCACGTCAAAGCCAAGTTGTGGCACCAATTTAATGTATGCCACAAGTTTTAACACTAAACTGACTTTTCATGCCAAGTTATAGCACCAGTGGTGTAATTGACTCTTTTTAATAATGCTTTTCTTTGTTCTCACTCAGCAAACGCAGACGAAGATGGAGACTCGAAAGCCATCGTGGGATCGCATCCAGGGCCAAAAGGAGACGTGCCCGCGGTGTGGCAGCGTCAAGGGAGCCGCCGAAGAGGCCCTAGCACTTTGTGCACTTGCTTCAAAGGCAGACGTGGACGACGCAATGGCGACATCAGCTCCATGAACGTACCACGACGTTGACGGACGCCCGCTGGAGAACTCGCCGATGGTGTCTTCTTCCACGTGCGTTTTCACGACAATGGCGGCGAGGCCGCCAGTATGTATCGTGAGACCAACTCCACCTCGGCGATGATATTGGAGGGGCTGCCGGTGTATGGCCCGGCTCCATCCACACCATCACCACAATGTACGAGCTGCCAGCATGCAGCCCGGAGCCATCTCCTCTTCCTCGAAACCCTGGACGACGCTCCGAGCCAGACCACATCCACGTGGTGATCAAGTGCAGTTGTACACAAGCAAGTATGAGAAGGCCGATACCAAGGATGCACCATCCTCTATCCGCGACGAGGGAAGAACAAATTCATGGCGTCCATCTTCAAGGAGATGCCTTCATGTGTCTTCTTTGTTTCTCTTTGTCTTCCTCTTATTTCAGCGTATCCACCGGCCGAACAAACACTCGAGAGCCACAACACACAAGCCAGGTGGAGAAGCGTCCGCGGCGGCAATGTCGAGCAACCAGGAGGCCGCGGCTACATTTACGGATGGAGGTCGTAGGCACCACACTGAGGAGGACCATGCGCTCTAGCCAGGGCCATTGCGGATGATGTGTCGACGGCCGTGGTGCTGCAGTGCCTTCTTCTATCTGCACCAACACACTACATCGACAACCATCCGGGAGCGGCGATGCAGAAAGCGCCCCAGACGGAGCATCCACACGTGCCCAAGCTGGCCATGGATGGCACGCCGACGACTAAGTTGTATGTCCAGCCGGTAAAGCAGGAAAGGCATCCGTCATTAGGTGAAAAGGCCAAGTCATGTACACACGAGGAGGAGGAGGCCAGCGTCCAGAGCTCTACCATCATCTACCTCAACGCCAAGGAGGAGAAGATTCCAGCAACAACGCAAAGTATGCTCTAGTAGAGGACGCACGCAGCCGGAGGCGGTGTCACGCACGCAATGGACGTCGACCCGACCGTGAGTACGGAGTAGCCAGAATGCACAACCGCGGATGATGTGTCGGCGGTCACGGTTCCCTACACGTGCCACGGCGACGACGAACGCGCGCTGGAGAACGACCCAGCGATGCTTTCTTCTATCTGCATCAAAATTCGCATCCAAAAGTAGCCCGTGCCTTCTCCCATGCATCTACACCGACATCCTACACCAAGGCATATAATGTACAAAAACAACAAAGGTGTCCATACATCATCAAGTGAAACACCTGCACACGCCAGAAGGAGAAAGCCAGCGTCCAAGGCTCCCCAACCATCCATCTCTACACCGAAGAACAAAATCATGGCGTCCGTCTTCTTCATTTGGACACCCGCATATTTAATGTCTGTCTATCTTTCTTTTCATCTCTCACTTTAGCGAGCGATGACGCACAACGTGCCCCAGTGTACGACGCACACACTCAGCCTCGACGCACACACTCAGCCGGAGGCAGCGACACCACGCCGCCAATATAAACTGCGTCAAGGGGAAGCCGTAGAAGAGGCCCTAGCACTTGACACATTTGTATCCAAGGCAGCCGTGGATGACGCGTTGGCGGCCACACCCCACGGACGTACCACGACATCGACAGACGCATGCTGGAGAGCTCCTTGGCGGTGTTTTCTTCCGTGCATGCTTCCACAACAACAGTGGCAAGGCTGTCGGCGAGTTGCTCGGCGCTAACTCCACGCCGTCGATGACATCAGAAGGGCTGCCCGTGTGCGGCCAGGTGCCATCTACACCACCCGTGACCATGTTGGAGTCATCATCATCAACCTCGGGCTCAACAAGGAAGGCTGACACCATCTTCGTCGACTTCACACCCGGCGGAGACACCAACTACAATGACGTGCTGCCATGCGACTACATAGGCACGGTGTCGCAATCTTCATCAACTCTTCATCTCGCAAGGGTGTCATCTACATCGATGACAACGTATGTCCGCATGACGCCGCCATCTGCTTTGACTTATTACCTGGCGAGGACACAAACTGCACCGTCACGCCGCCATTCTTCTACACAACCGTCTACACCGAGCGGTGGTCGTCCCCGTAACTGTGACGCCCCAAGGTCTACACCGACGAGCTAGTATTGTCGTCATCTTTAAGCACCGCTGTCATGCGGCGACAACCAAGTCTACTCCAACTCCTACATCAACACACTTCCCCGACATCGTCCAACCTTCGACGAGGCAAAGCTATACTCCATCGACATGTATTTTTCCGATGAAGCAATCCATATCTTGCCAGGCACCGATGAGGCAAAGGCAAGTCATCCAGTCCGACACCGACAAGGCGGACACCACCAAGCCGGGCACCGACGAGGCGATGGCCACCAACTTCATCATCGGACTCTGACAAGACGGAGGAATATGGCTAAGCATAGTCGGAGCGAGGGGTGTACCGCTCTCCTCTTCACTTCATCACCACATCCCCACCATCCACACCAAGCCAACGAGACAATCGAAGCCTTCATCAAGAGGCTCGATGAGACACTCAAGAATACGGTGATGAGGCACTCGACAGGCTGCCATGTCTTTTCTAGGCCGTGTGGGCATATGCGTTACAGTACGTACCCAACACAGGAGACTCCGTTTTCTCTCATTTACGGGAGTGAGGCGGTCGTACCACTGGAGGTCGAACTACCCTATTTGAGGGTGACTATCCAAGATGAGATCACCCAAGACGAACAGGTATAGCTTCGGTTTCAGGAGCTCGACGCTCTTGAAGAGGGACGACTTCATGCCTTATAGTACTTGGAGCTTTATCGCCCGAATATGGTGAGAGCTTCCGATAAGCTTGTCAAGCAACGCGTCTTTCAAAATGGTGAGTTGGTTCTTATGCTCAGGCGACCCATCCTCGTGACGCACAAGACGAAGGGCAAGTTCGAGCAAAAGTGGGAAGGGCCATACGTCATCGAGCAAGTCTACGACGGGGAGCATACCAGCTTGTCGATTCCTAGGGAGTCCGACCTATGCCCCCAATCAACGGAAGGTTCCTAAAAAAATATTTTTCTTAAAATTTTGCCTCTTTTGGATTTTCATTGGGGAAACTTTTTCTGTGGGCTTTCGGATCCATGATGCCTTCTCATGAGCATTTCGTGGATATATCTAGTTTTCCCCAATTTTTACGGACTAAGTCCAACAAAAAATGGCTTTCCTTTATCACAACATGTTTTTGATTGAAGTTTTGGCTACCCTAGGACCTGTTGGAGGGCAGCACAATGTGTCAAGTTGCAGGTGGAGCGGCTCCTACACCCACAATGCACGACACGTACCAGGTGTATGCTTCCGGAGGCAGCGGAGATGATTACTTGGGCACTTCTGAGTATTGAGACCCCGCGCTCTTTATGTTTCCCGGCATGCCTCATGTTCATAGAGGCTCGCACTCCAGGGAAGACTATAGGAAAAGATCATGGAGGGCTGCCTGACCCGACACAAGTTGGTTTGGTGCATAATCACATGACAACCCTGGGTGCGCCACCATAAGCCCCATATAAAGTGCTAGAGGGTTTTTCCTAGTCTACAGTGGTGAGCAGTTCTCTTCCAAGTTCCTAAGGTGGGTCCCCAAGAAATCCCGGAAGAAGAGTCCTCAAGAAGTTTTAGCCGAATGTCAAAGCAAGTCCATGAAGTTCGCGGCCGATCAATCATCCGCGTGAGCAATTAAAAAAAATCCCAAAGTCCAAGAAGAAAATTCAAGAAAAATCCCAACAGTACCAGAAGCAATCAAGTGGTCCTAAGCAGTAAGGAACCCACTGGAAAGAAGGAGGGAAGTAGGTGTTCACCACCCCTTAATATGCACGAAGAAAAATCGTCAAGCCTTTGACCCAAAACCATTTGCTCTAAACCTACCATACCTAAGTCTCTGGGTTCATGGGGTATGTGCAGGGGGCATGTCGAGTAATGGGGCCCTCAATCTGATGATGGGTTAGAGTATGAATTTTTGTTGCCTCTCGGAAGCATCCCGAAACACAGTGTCTTCATACACGTACACCAAAACTATTTAAGTTGTTGAGTTGCAATCGTCAAGGTCTTTCGACGGTTCCCAATAACAAGTCATTCGGTAGGCTTCTCAGATTTCACGCCTATAGCTGGTGTATAATGGGAAAGCCAACATTTTTAAAGATTTTTTCTTGCTTTGTTTTGTTTGATGTTTCTTTTTGTGTCTATTCGACATCTTTGTAGCCATGGTGAGACCCTTCATGATGTCGTGGGACACATCCCGGTGTCAAACATCTACATCAACCTACAACATGCTTGTTTGGGGTGCAGCAATACCGGTGCATCCATGACAAAGCCGATGACACCCTGGCAACCAATCTTCTACACCGACATGTACGATGGGCGCTGGAAGATGGCATATGTACAACCGTGAAGGTGCCGCCGATTTGTCTCCGCAACCCCGTCTCGAACAACAATGAAGCATGGGGCAACGTCAACCCCTCAATTATTCGTAAGGCCGATGACATCCCGGCGCGCACCACCAGAGTTGTCACACCATGGATGGTGTGACGGTTCGCTCAACGAAGGGGAGATATCGATGATATACCGATGCCTCGCCTACATCAACACGAGCAGATCATGGGAGCAGTGCAACGCGCCAGTGCGGCCAGCGTGAATCTGTGAAACCCTCCAATCAAGTCGGCTGGCTAGACGGTCGCGACAAGACTGATAATTTTTTTTTTCAGGATAAGGCATGATGTTTCTCCATGGAATGAAGACGGGGTAGGTTTTTTCTTCGTTGGCTGGCATGATGCCTGTTTTACGATCCGACGAACTCCCTAGAAAACACAAGTGTGGATGGACATGCCTATGCTAATTTTCATTGTTACTAATCGATCATCTTCGGGGGCGGTGAACACATCGTCACCAAAATGTCATCTCCCAGAGGCTGCATATGAATCATGCGCCGAGCAAAGAATAACTATTCACCGAGTCAAGCTCGACTTGCTCCGCACTCAAACTCGACTCGCTGAGGGGGCATTTGGTCGATGAGATTTTTGCACTACAATATGAAAATAAGGAGGGAGGATAATTTCAAAATAAAAGTTCTCTAAATGATCTTTTGAACCAATATTATTTAATTGTACACATGGAGAAAGAAGTACCTCCGTGTACGTGCCTATATTGCATGTGCATGACGCCTGTATTGCATGTGTGTATGAACTACTCCTAGCCCAATGCAATTGTTAATCGGCTAAGGCTGGTCCCAATGGGGTGGAACTTAGTAGTAACATCATATATTTTAATACAACGTTGCTTATGTGGCACATATTTAATGAAGAGTGAGGTGCTTGTGGTAACTAGCTAAGTTACCGGAACATCACACACTTCAAAAAACTATGAGTCTATAAGCTAATAAATGCATCGTTGCATGATACTACCTACATGTTCCTACCCACTGTGGAGGTAGTAACATAGTCTAGATAAGTGTGTATGTTACTACCTTATGTTCCTGCCCATTGTGACCAGCCTTGGGGGGCTAATTAAAATTAGTCATGCATGCATGTACGTAGAGCTCGTACAAAAATGTGTATTTACGGTTGGCCGGCAAGCGCGTGTATACTTCTCCGAATACCCGCATGAATACGTACTTTCCAATATGCACTTACACACGTACGGGGGGATTCTAGAAACACTGTTGTTGCCAAAGGAAGTACCATCTGCTGCAATTACCGCTCAGATTCTCATATGGTATGCACGAGTATGGCTTTCCTTTCCTTGCGCTGGCGTGTATGTCAAGAAAATCAACGAACAAAGTAAGTTTCGAAGAGATTAAACAAGGAAAGAAGAAGATGTTTTCTTGATAAAGAAGATGGAGACGGCCGGAGGCTACGTGAGTACCGGCCTCCTCGTGCCTATATAAACACAAGACTACAGCAGGGGAGGAGGACCAACGGAGGGATCCATCCATCAAGGAGCCAAGACCTCAGGTACCCACGCACGCAAGAGAGGAAGGGGGTCAGGAAAAGACTGGAGGCAGAGGAGACGAGGAGGCCAGCATACGCCCATCAACGCAAAGACGCGCCCACCGTGGTGGCGCTCTTGCCGGGCAGCACACACGTTGCTTGCCTGTACGGCGGCGTCGCGTGCGCCAAGGCATGATGGAGATGGCCAGTCGAAGGGGTGGTGCGCTGACAAGGAGCATGCACCTCAGGTAAGCACATATATACATCTATTCATTTTGTATGCAGATCAAAATACACATGCACGTGCACGATGGTCCAGGAGCAGCGTGTCCTAAGCATGGTCCAGGAGTACTTCACCGCGCCAAGACGTTGAAGACGACAGCATACCGGCGGTGCTGCCGGCGCGCAGCCCGCTGAACTCCTTTGCAATGGTGGCCACCCTTGGTGATGAGGCCGACGGCGTCTACTTCATCAAACTGGAGCCCCGAAGGCCCGAGGCTCGCGAGGATGCTGCCGTGGATTGCGACATGGAGCTCGCTAGGACGATGCCCTCGTTTTCTTCATCAAGCTTGCCCATGGAGGACAAAGGCATGGAGACTCGCAAGGATGCTGCCGTCGTGCCGCTTGGATAGCGACGCGAAGCTCGCCAATACAACACCAACGACAACATCACCAAGCCGATGCCATGGAGGACGGAGGCGTGGAGCTCGCAAAGATGCCGCCGCCGTGCCGCAGTGGATGGCAGTACGTAGTTCGCCAAGATGATGCCCATCGCCAACATCGTCAACCCGGTACCGCGAAGCTATCATGGCATGGAACTCGCAAGAAGGACGCCACCAACATCAACATCATCAAGCTGGATCCCGGAGGCATGAAGCTCGTGGGGATGCCGTCGTGTGCCGCGCAGGACGACGAGGGCATGGTGCTCGTCGGGATGACGTCCATCATCAACATCATCAAGCTGGTGCCGCAGAGTATGAAGGCGTGGAGATCGCGGGACGTCACCACCATTGTCTACCTCGTCAAGATGGAGCCCGTGACCGAGAGCCATGAAGATGACACACGCCCACGGTGCTGCCCGCAACATGGAGCCCGCTATGCGAAGAAGATGGCGCTACGCGATAACATGGCTTCATCAACCCTTACCACGGTCTTGTGAGGTGTGACCTTATCTTTGCGGACCGTCGTAAACTTGGCGTCCAGTCGAGACGAGGTACCATTACATGGTGCTATTTACCTCACGGAGCCCGGGATGCGAAGTGGCGCTATGCAATGATGTGGCTTCACCAACCCTTGCCAGTACATGGTGCTATTTGCGACACGGAGCCCATGAAGACGAGGCGTGGTGGCGAGCACTACTAGAAAAAGGGCTAATGTTCATGGTGCTATTTGCTACACGGAGCCCATAAATGTCTTGCTTTTCTCTTCCGATCGTTCTGATTGCATACTTATATATTGCTTATGTATTATCTGTGAATTGGTACTAACGTTTCGTTTGGCTAGTGCATAGCGATGCCGTCGTATGTCGTGTACAAGGGTAAGGTTCCCGGAGTCTACGACGATTGGGAGGAGTGTCGGAGACAGGTTCACCGATTCAGCGGTAATAGTTACAAAGGGTACACCACTAGGGCCGAGGCGGAATCTAGATACGCCCGCTATCTAGCGGGAGAGGGGAGGGAGCGTTGGAGGAACCGGATGAAGACGAGTTTCATCGTGATGATGCTCATCGTGATGACCGCAGCTCTCTTCTATGTGATGGTAGTTTAGATGATCGATATCGACTTGTAACGTGAAGACAAACTCGCTACTCGCAGTCTCGAGACTTGTAATATAATGTTCTATCTTTGTTCGATCTTTTGAATTCGGAGACTAATATGATGAATTGTATTCAGAGAACAATCTTCTATTGTATTCGATGAATCTGTTGCTGTTGTGTGCTGCTGTCTATATTCTGTCCAATAATACATTTTGTAACCTGTGCAAAAAATAGAAAATTAAAAAATAAATAAAAAACCTAATATTCATACTAATGGCGCATCACATCACAGTGCGCCATTAGTATGCCAAAGGATACTAATGGCGCATCACCCAACAGTGCGCCATTAGTATGCCAAAGTTACTAATGGCGCATCAGGCAAGAGTGCGCCATTAGTATGCCAAAGCACCTGGGTATATATGGCCTCCTGGGAGGCACACTAATGGCGCACCGTGGTCTATACTAATGGCGCATCTGTGGTGCGCCATTAGTATACCAGATACTAATGGCGCACAACAGGTGCGCCATTAGTAAAATATACTAATGGCGTGGCACTAATGACGCACCACTAATGCGCCATTAATGACCAAAATAGGTGCGCCATTAGTAGGCCTTTTCCTAGTAGTGGAGGAGGCGACGTGACTTCACCAACACTAACTCCCGATGGCCCCATGAGGCGGCGTCCTTTGTCTTGATGGACCGCCGAATACTCGGCGTCTAGCCGAGACGAGGTGCGAACCACACCGGTCATGCTGATGTGAGCGTGCGGCGGTTTTACACCGACGTCGGTCTCCTAAACAACTTACTCCCCTGAGGCATACCCCTTTCATACCCCGACGAGGCTGCTAAGTTGTCGAGAAGTCCGAGCAGAGCAGGACCCATGCTATTCCAACACCATACTACATCAACGGTGTCAAGACCGACGAGGCGCGACGGCGAGGGCGGACATGGCTAGCACAAAGTCATGTTTTGAGCGGCACGTGTACCGACGAGGACACGGGCTTTGCCGCCGCCCACACCACATACACACACCATCATCATCGTGCATGGAGAACGGGAAGCAAAGACGACGAAGACGACCACACGGCTTAATCGGAGGTATCCCGTGGAGTAACCCGCAGGAGTAATTAACCGGGAGCCTTCCGAGGCCCCCGGAAACAGAGACCGCAATCGCTATAGTCAAGCTGGACGCGCTAGTAGGCCACGGAGCGCATATGTAAAGGGAACTTGTAATTTTGTTTCTCCGATGAGAGATTAATGAAGTGTATGTTTCCCTATGTTTATTTGTGTACTTAGTACACTCGTATGCCCATAATGTTTTATTTTCCCTGGAGCATAGAGAGATAATAATACAATAACCAAGGTTATTTGTATTATTTCTCGTGTCAAACAACATGTAAAATGTTTGCATCAAATCCTTCATTACCAGTCTGTTCATTAGACACTTCAGGCTCAAGAACAACATGAGCTTGGATGTTTGCACCGGAAACTTCGTTAGATTCATCAGATTCAGTCAGTTCAGTATTGATTGGGGGAGTTATAAAATAAGTAGAAATTGGTTTCATTTTCTCATAGATTCCCTACATACAAGTAGTTTTACAACACCGTCAAGTTTAACTATTGGCCAGAAATTGAAGAGTTGAATTAGATATAATCAGGGATGTGATGTACCTGCTCGTTGCGCATGCTACTCTTGCAAGCTGCGACTGTCCGTTTGCGCAAGCTCGATGCCATGCCCATGCTGCCGCCACTGCCTCCCACGCAGGCTACACCCAGGGTTGGATCTTCATCTTCTTGTCCTTCCATTCGCTTGAAGCCCGGCGACCGCCCTCCAACGAGGGCGCGAGGAAGTGCTGTGTCGGTCTGTCCAACGGCGGCTAGGTTAGGAGCGAACCAGACTGGTGGTTGGAGCGGATCAATTGGAACTTTTCCTGCCGGCGATCGATATGGGAGGCGCTCGTTTGGGCCGCGAGCCTGCTATAGGGCCTGCCTTGCACTTATGTTATTGGCCTATCCAAATTGAAACATTTTTCTTCATTTTTTACATTGCCTGCTCGTGCGTTGGGATGAACAAAACTAGCCTGGGCCAACCTGGACGACTCAAACTAGGTGCACACTTTCGAGCCACCCGAGGCGGCCGCCCATACCAGCCCCTATGATGGCGTCGCCCCTTTTTGCGTGTATGATAGGGGTAGTGAAAAATATTCCAGTGGCGCTTTTGATTTACCCACAGAATGGTTGAATTGCTTGTTTCTATGAACTGAGTTCATCAATAATGTGAAGGATGCCAGTCTTTTCATCCTATTGTAGATTGCTTAGATCTCGATATGCCAAAAGTAATCGCATGAAATATACTGTAAAAGCCAGTGTGATGTGTGTGGCTACAACTAGTCTGACTACACGTCCTCATATAACATATCAAGGACACACCATCTTACCAGATTAACCATTCGACTTACCAATGCAGTGTGGGAAGAAAGAAGTATTGGGACTGCGTATCCAAGCAATTGATGCCATGGACTCCTTCGTACAACCTTGTAAGCGAAAAAGAAGTTGCAGTGTGCGTGTACAAAGAACTAGCGTAAGTTCAGTTACATGCTTATCGGAATTTTAGTTAGCCACTTATTGCAAAAAAATTCAATTACGTTGCTTGGCTTAATTTAGTTTGCTACTGATTACATAATGCCACAACCTGTTAATCCTATTATAGACTGCACCTATCTATGTGTTTGATACTTACTGTTATTACCTGTTTGCTTGAACTTAAATAACTACTTGTTTGTTTAACTGCTTTGCTGCTGCAACAACGGGTTACAATGATGTTAATAACTACTTTTCAGCATCGATTGAAACTCTTTAATTCCTTGTTTGTTTAACTGGTTTGCTGTTATAACTCCCAGTTGAGATGTTTTGCTAACTTAAACTTTTCTGAATCTAATCGGAACTTTAATGACAAAACAGGTTAGCCCAAGATCAAAGAGTAAGGTCCCCATGGACGTTGTATCATCCCACAGCAGTGGCACCGGCCCAATCGTGCATTATGAATTGCCAATTGCTGATGCTCTAGAGGCTAAACTAGTGGTAGAAAGAGATTCTGCTTCTGCACTTAGATATGAAGTTGACATGTTGAGGAAGCAAACAGCACAATCAGTAGCAGTACTCAAGACAACCATTAAATATTTGGTGGATTTCAAAACGAAGCAAGCTGAGACTGACCACATTGTTAAGGTCCTGAAAGAAAAAAGGAAATTATATTCCCACTTGGTAAATCATAGGTGAAATGTTCTTTCCATCGTTGAATAACCTTTGTGTTGTTTGTTCATGTAATCAATCAAACCATTTGTTTTAGAGATCATGTAATAATTGTTTTTTGTTTTTTGTTTTTTGGTTTGTAATTTTATTTGAGCACAAGTCTGTATTAATTGATAAGACTCGGAGACATTTCATTCTGATTGTTGTGCCAGACCTACAAATATGCCAATCGGGCTGAATGTGCATTCAACAATAATAGTAGTATAGATGGACCATAAGTGGCACGCATCGGAAAGGGCCAAGATGCTGTAGTAGCTTGGCTAAATAAAGGATGATGTTGTAGCAATGAAAAGTACAGCGGCCTGACTTATGTATGTTAGTTGATATTATTGATCCATATACTCTATAAGTGTTTATATGTCTGTTAGTTATGTACATTCTTAGTTGATTGACTCGGTATTTGAATCTTGATACATGGCTTGTGTACATATCCAAATGGGAGTACACATTATGCTGCATGTGACATTTGAGTTGGACATGAAGTGTTCCAAATATTCGAATTCACGTTAAACTGGATTCTAGCTTCTGAATTTGAGTATCGACATTTGTAAACCATATTCATATATGACAGTGGACTACATCTTTGTCGTCCTTTTGAAGATATATAAAAACACATAGAATGATTTATAAATATTCATATAGGAATACAAAATGGATTCAAATTTAGTTGCTAGGGTAAACGTGGATGCTTATTGTCCTGAAATTCGACTTCCATGTCGGCTGCCCGAAGCCAAGTGTTTGGGAGATGGAAATTACTGTCATTACACGGACAATCCATCGGCCCGATTTCCACTGCTCTAAATAGGGGTAGGATAGTAACTTCAATTAGACGTGACACGACCGCCTCTGAGCCCATTCCGACATGGTGGGCGCGAAATATGGGCGGAAAAACACATTTGATTCAAGCTCGTCCGAAACACCTCAGTTTCTCCCTCCATTTCCCCATTCATACACGGTGGGCGGCAAAACAAACTCGACTCGACCGAAATCGATGTAGGCAAATATTTTCAATAGGGGCATGTTTGTAACTTCACTCAGACGTGACACAACCGCCCTACCTGTCAGCCCCGTTCATACACCGTGGGCGCCAACCATGGGCTCCAACCACCCTCTCCTCGCTCAAAATCGCTCTGGGCAAATATTGGCGAGATGCGAGATTACCATCGTATCCCCAACCGACGAGACGCCCAAATTTTAAACGGGGGCTAAGTTCGTAACTTTCCCATATTTCAGACAGGCGTGTCACAAAAACATGGTTCCCCGTACCTCTCCCTCCATTTTCCCATTCATACACCATCCGCGCTAGAACACCATCCCCACACCAGCCTCCGTCCGCCACCCCATCCATCGCTGCCGCCGTCCACCACATCCATCGCCGCCGTCCTCCACCACATCCATCGCCGCCGTCCTCCACCACATCCATCGCCACCGTCCTCCACCATGCCGGAGCGCCTACCAAGACCGCGTCGTCCACTGCTAGAGATGGACGTTTCTCATCCACGGCGACGGACCAAGAGCCTTGCATCACGTCCTCTCGCTTCATCAGCGCCGTCGTCCTCTTTGCCGGGGCCGTTCACACGACCTTCTGTTCCACGCAATGGGACTTATCCCCCGATGCACCCGTCTACCATCGTAGATCTGCTTCAATGCCACCGACAGCCATCGCACCCCTGATGCCTACACGGCGCCGCAAGAGAGGTGGTACTTCATATCTCCTCAACTTTTTGATCTCAACCAGAAAATAGATCTTAACTTGGTTACTGTACTTTCTTTTCAGCTCTTAGAATTTAGTTCTTATTTTGAAGCAAACAATGGCTGCTAAATACCATTTCTCCGGTTTCCCCCTTTTATGATCGCTATACAATCAGAATACGTGCTTTGTGTCATAATAGCACTGCTCGACCCATCAAGCTAAACAAGCTTAGTTGTTCAAATGTGAATCTGATATTATTAAAACAGATTTGTTTAATTGGTCAGCTAAATGTTCCTAAATTAGTTTCGAAAATGCATGTTCGCCGCTCGGGTGTGTATCTCTACAGGGTGCCCATGGTGGGCCGGCCCACCCTGGGATTTTGGGTCGTCCCAGGCCATGATTCCCCTCTGTTCTGCTGCGCGCTTCCAATCTCTACTCGCCCCCAGCCGCCTGCCTCGCCGGCGACTTGCCATCCTCGGACGGCATGACTCTAGGAGGAGACGCTGGACTAACAGGAGGTTAGGAGCCGCTCGCCCAATAGCGTCACCATTGCCCGGGCGCGCCGCCGTGCCTACCTTCCCAATCTGTTCAGGGCTCAGGCGTGCAACACCCACTAAGCCAACCCGATTTATCCTGAGATAAGTCATCAACACGCAGCAGCCACTCCTCATCACCCATTTTCTAATTGATTCATTACTCATTAGGCAGGACTGTCATTAGGGTTTGTTGTGTGCTCAGTGCTACCTACACTTAATGGTTCAGATGTATTTCGATAATATTTAGTACCTGTAAAGTTCACAGGGTTTTCAAAATTCCGGCCCTAGGAACAACACTAGTCATTTTGGATTGTTGGTCGTAGTGACATTGACCCAGATTACTACTGCAAGCCAGGTTTGTTGACAATTTTACTTGTCTTTCTTACTCATTCAATATAATATCCAATTATTCACGTCGATTAGTTGCAAACAATAAGTGCTAGACAAACTTCTTGATTCAGATTTTGGACGGTCTCTTACTGCAGTTACAGTTCTGCATACTTGTCCTAGTAAGCTCACAAGTAAATGATTGATTCACAACATCTATGCTTGCCATGTCATATTTATTGTCAATATTCTTTTAGGGTGGACCACCCTGTTTCTAAATACTGCAACCGTAGACATGAGTGAATAGTATTTTTCTATGTGATCTCTTCCATCATGTGTGGGCAACGAACACTGCATTGTATAGAAAGAAAGTGTCATTTTCAGCTTTTACATAGGCTTCAATCTTTTACATGGAATACAATCTGCCTACTTGCTTTGTGTCGCACTACCAGCACTCCACCCTTGAAGCTAAACATTATGCCACTCATAATTCCTTAGTTTATTTGTTCAAATACGAATTTCATATGATTCTAATGTTCCTACTTCAGTTTTGAAATGTGTTTCTGCCTGTTATAGAGACATAAGGGGTTTGTATTTCTATGTGTGGTCTGGTCAGCACGATTGGGGGGTAAACTTTGCATATGTAGGGGTTTATAGGGAGACACTCTTCGAGTTGAATCCGCAATGCATTCCATAGATAATCTGACTACTTTTTATGTTTTCATGAATCTCAGATTCTGAACATCATCATAATGATTATGAGCTTGCGCGCATGAAAAGAATAAAGCAGAGCAATGCCATGGCTGTCAAACTTGGCATTAAGGGACTAAAATCAAGTCTGGATGCAATGCAAACGCTCTCCACCTATAGATTCATGCTCAAAATATGATCCTAACAGTGATTTTGAGCTAGAGGGAGACCTAAGTCAATGTAGCTCCCTAGTGGAGGAGTCAGAGGAAGATGCCCTATCTTATTCACCCATCAAGGTGCTTGCTCTAACTTTCCAAGGTTATATTTGTCGCACATATCTTGCAACTGATTCTTTGCATTGCTTCTACTTTGTTGAACTGCCATTAGCTTAGTTTACACATCGTGTATGTGAATACGCCCTGCCTATCCATTTTCCGTACATATTCCATCTGTCATCATAACATATTTATCCATTCAAATGTTGTTCTTGTGTATCAGACGTTCAAAAGGAAGAGGGCGATTGCTGATCATGGGGGAGCACAAGCAAAGTATTTGGAAAAGGTAGTGGCACCTGATAAATCAAATAGTTGCAATATCACGTGACCCATAAAACACCCCAACTCTAGCAGACTCTAGCCCTACTACACTGGTCATTTCTGATGCCCCAACTCAGCACACCCCAACTGCATCGAACATTATGATTATGCCAGTTGACATAGCACCAACTCTACGACGCAAAACCCCCATTCCAGCAAAGAGTACACCAAATCCAGTTGCCAAATCCCTTTTCGAACCAGAGAGAGCCCCAATTGCAGGAAATAGGACCCATGTTCCATTTCTTCCCTGTTTAGAAGACAAAGTTTATATTGTTGTCAGGAACTTTGTGCGCATCTTTCCTTCATGGAAAGATTATACACGCAGACACAGAACAATTTCCAGTCTTCCTCCGCAACTTATGCATAAGTAATGAACTAATGTTATTCATGGTCATTGCTACATATGTTTCTTCTGACAGAACACACAAGATTTCATTATTTTAAATAGGCGAGGACCAAACTGGATTGTGAAGGCGAGCAAGGGTTGGTTGCGCTTTTCAAGCACTCGTTGATGAAGTATCGTTCCTACCTGAGGCAAGCGCACTTCGATGGCAAGCCTCTAAACGAAATTTCTGTAAAGTCTCCGGTGCTACATTTATCCGACGGTGACTGGAATAATCTTGTTACACATTGGTCTCGGCTGCAGCGTAAGGTACTATATATGATATCACATCACAATTTGAACTACATTTCTGCATTTGCCTTAACGTCTCACTTGTACGAAAACTGTTAGCAAAAGAATATTCATTCTCAAGGGACCACAGAATCTCGCAACTATCCTGCACACTGCATTGCTCTTGTGAGTACCTCTTGCCCTGTATGACCATACTTACTTTCATAGCTGTTTGATTATGTAGCATCACTGCACATGTTAGCCTCATTATCGTCCATTTGGTGGGCATTATAAGATCCGTATGGACTCTTACATAAATTTAGAATCAACCCAATGCTTTTGAAGAGGTTTAGCTCTGCAGTCCTCTTGTAAGGACTGAATGTCGTCTATCACCGTACTTACATTAACAACTACTCCCTCTGTCCCATAATATAAGAACGTTTGTACAGTATACCAGTGTTCAAAACACTCTTGTATTATGGGAAGAGAGATTGGTTCATTGTGTAGCATTCTGCATCTTATCTCCCTCGCCCACCATTTACTAAAAAGATCAGATCTATATTTAATCTTACCAAAAAGTAGAATACACAGACAATGCCAGTGCAGAAGTGTAGCCCATTACTCTTGTCAGTACATTTTGTCCTGTAATGCTTGTACTTCCAGGGATTGGTAGTTGATTATGTAGCATCAATCTGCATCTTATCTTCATTATCCTCTATCCCTTCCAATATTATCATATCCATAACTACTCTCTACAAAATGTAGAGTACATGCAATGCTTATGAAGAAGATTTTGTGCTAAAATTCTTGAGTTATCCTTCCCTTGACATGGAGAAGGGCATTATAAAGCCGGTGTTAACTGTTATTGTAAGTCAGTCCTTCTAAAGCCTTTATCCTCAACTCGTGTTTAATTTGCTCATACCCCCTATTGTTTACTGCTGTTTAGTTTGATGTTTCTACCAAAATGCATGTCGCAAGAACCGTAAGTTCTAAGTTTTACTTGTAAAACCAAATTCCTTATTCATACCATGCACATTACTCAATACTCCCTATATGTATGCTTGTTTTTGTGGATCTATAATCCAGTGTGTGGTGAAGCAGCACACGTTTGCACCTTGTCATCTCCTGTTTTATCTTACTGATGTGGCTGATGATATGAACAACATGCCATGCATATTAGCCAAAATAGATACAATGATTTTCTTTGCCCTTCATCTATGCTTGTTATGTTGACATGGTAATCTAGTAGTGGTGAAGCTCCCCGCATTATGAACAATGGCAAATTATGCTATTGATATTTTGAACTTACTCTTTATTTTCTAATTTGAAATTGGATGGAATTGACAACACAGTTATCATCTTTGTTTATACACGTGCAAAACCTGTCATCTCTCTGCTTTGTTTCAGGGTGATTTGCCTGATGGCATGCACAAGTCTGCTGAAGGCTGTGAGACAAACCCAACATATATTGCAGCAAAGAAGGCAAAACATCTCGAAGATAGCGAGACAACCCCAAAGTATTGTCTTGATGCAATGTTCAAGTTACTTGAGACTAGCAGTCAGACAAGCTCACAGAATTCGTTGTCTGAATCAGTTCGACTTCTTCAGTCCCAAGTTCTAGCAGAAAGGCATTCTGCAACTCAACTTCGACTTGAAGTCCTATCTCTAAGAAAGATTGCGGAGAACACCAATGAGAACCTCATCGCTAAACAGCTACACCTGGAAGCTATGACCGACATGCTAGGCCGGTCTCACAGCCTTGCTCAGAAGCTTGCGCAGCAGTTCCCGTGCAAGGCTAACCTTTCTTGAACTGTCTTGGAAGTGGTCTCGGTTTAGTATTATTTTGTTACGCTGCAATGGTGCCCAGTTTTTGTAATCTGCTTCTTCGTTGCGCGTTATGATCACTGGTGGCGAACTTCGATGCCCAGTGGATGTAATATACCATAAATCCTTTATTGTATAGTGTAGGTTTATTCTTAGTTACTATGCCATAATTTCTTTATTGTATAGAGTAGGTTTGTTCTTAATTCTTACTAGTTACTGCCATTATTCGCTATCTGAAAAAAATCAGATGTAGTCGACTGGGCCGAAACATTCGCCTCTAACGGGCCTGGTGTTTAGCAGGCTACAACTGGGCCGGCCTGCATCTTTCTTGGGCCCGAATCATTGGGGCCTTCACACTTTGCGCGAGGCCCACAACTTATACCGGCCTTTTATGGACCAAGCGCTTAGTTTGGCCCAGGTAGTGTTGGGCCATTAACAGGCTGAATATTGTACTGGCCTGTTACGGCCCAGATGAAACCATGGGCATTTAGCAGGCCGAAATGCATATTGGGCCTCAATTTTCACTAGTCGTCGATGGGCCTTCAGCAGGCTGAAACTTAGACGGGGCCTTTTTGGGCCCAGTTATATCACGGGCAGTTACCAGGCCGAAACATATCTCGGGCCTTAGTTGGCCCATTGATATCATGGGCCTTCAAGAGGCCGAAAGCTTAGTACAGACATCAACGGGCCGAATTATGCGACATGCCTTTAACAGGCCCAAAGTCACATTGGGCTTAATTGTTGCCACCTTTATCACGGGTCGTTAGTGGGCCCGATGTTCTATCATACCATATATGGCCCACGGGCAGCACGGGCCATTCCCAGGCCGAAAGTCACACCGGGCTGAAATGGGCCCATGTCTACATCGGGCCTCTAACAGGCCGAAAGTCACTGGGATATAATTGGGCCCAAATATTCGGCGAACAACGGGCCAGATCTGGCTTCGGGCCGTAAATGGGCCCAAATATTCGGCGAACAATTAACGGGCCAGATCTGGCTTCGGGCTGTAAATGGGCCTTTATTAAGCAGGCCGTTATTGGGATGGCCCAGTAGTACCTGAGTAAGTACTATGGGCCTTTGACTAGGCCGGCCTTTTTAACCTATATGGGCCTCTGTTGGGCCATGCCACATGTCGACGTATCATAGGCCAAAAGACGTCATGGGCCATACATGGGCCAGAAGTTAAAACGGGCTGGAATTATATTGGACGGATCAGATGACGCTACTGGGCCTAATTCGGATAGGCCATAAACGGGCCCTAGGTTAGCGGGCTGTAAATGGGATATATGCGAACAAGCCGTTAACAGGCTTGCCGTGGGCTAGCCCGCCACCTTTTGACCAAGTCAAACGGGCTGGTCTTTTCACAGGAATGGGCCTCTGTAGGGCCGTGCCATGTGTCGACGTATCATAGGCGCTTTGGGTCCAATAAGTGGATGACATCTGTCCCAACGGTGAGCCGACACGTGTTATCTCCAGCCAATGATGATTTTACACGTGGAAAATCCCCATTGGTCGGGGCTGTTAACGGGTTATCGGATCCAAAACCGGACTAGATAGCTTAACGGCGTTCCGTTATGGTGGATGCCACGTGTCGGTCAGCCTTGAAGAAAGCACTTCTGTGACGCGCGATTTATCATCATGGAAGTGGACACTTCCGTGATGATAATTTTGGTAATGTCATGGAACACTTCTACGACAGCACATGTATGACTATCTTGATTCTGTCATAAATTTGTCATGGATGTACATGCATGACAGAAAACGTGACCTACCGTGACAAACACGTATCATCACGGAAGTGTATTTTTTTGTAGTGCATGTTGTAGAATTGATCAAATCCGGCTAGCTCGAAGAGAGCGAGAGCAAGCTGGAGTTCATCTTTCAGACCACCTCGGAATTGGTAGATCTTGCTCTTGGCATCGAGAATATTTTGCTTTATATAACGGGCTAGATTCTGGAACTTGACATTGTACTGGTAGACAGACATGTTGCCTTGCTTGAGGTTGCGGAACTGCTCACGCATGCCTTCAATGACATTGGTAGGGATGTGGTGCACACGAAAATCACGACAAAAGTCAGTCCAAGAGATCTCACGACCTGCTCTTGAGTCTTTGTATTGTTGCCACCAATCTGCGACTTGGTCTTTGAGCTAAAAGGATGTGAACTTGACATAGTCCACTGGGTTGACATTACTGCACTCGAAATGCTTATTGATGTCAGTGAGCCAATCCTCGGCATCGAGCGCATCGACATAGTAGATGAAGGACTTGGGCTAATTTGCAAGGAATTGATTCAGAGTAGCAAAGTGAGTCTACTTGTTGAAGTTAGCTTGGCCTTGATTCCCTTGATTGTTCAGATTGTTCTGAATAGCTTTAAAAGCTTGCATCATCTAAAGCATCATCTGAGTATTGGCGGCAGTGGCTTGCATCACAACCCACCATGCCTCAGGTGGAGGAGGAGGGGATGGTGGTGGTTCATCATCAACCTCCGGGTTCTGGTTAGGAACTCTTTTAGGTGCCATCCTGGAGATGACGACAACCGTTAAAATCCCAATTGCAAGATAGATTAGCTGAATCAAAGGCTAGACATGTTGCAACATAAATCTTCACAAAATCATCCGAACAAAGCAATGAACGAATGAATTCCATAAGCTTAAATGGCACATGAACTTGTTGAGAAGCCACGTGAAAGATTGAAGAATAAACCAACAAGGTAACAGCTGGAACAAATACATGATAGACACCAACCTCATATCATGCATCCATTCGAAGATTTCCTAAGAGCTACTTGAATTCCCATCTATTAATTCCCGAAACTTTCTGGTTATGCAATCTGGTGTTGGGGATACAGGGGAAGCACCATATAACACACAACTAACAAGTCCTACATCCAGCTGTATCCATCCGTCAACACATAACCAGGCACCTTTAGAAACCGTTTACCTCAGACCTTCGAAAAGCATCCGCTATACTAGCTGTGGCAATACTCCTGAACTATTCCCCCAATACTGGGTGACGTCGGGGTTATCTCACCACCAGACATGCATAGAAGCATTTTCGATGTCGGCCACCTCTGGTGTTCCAGAACTGCAACGATACAATTGTGACAACAACACCTCGGAGCTCAACTCCCCGGGACACTGCCACAACCCCTAAATGACAGGATGCACCAAGAACAATGTTCTCGTCACAAAGATATCGAAATGATCCCAACAATACCCGCGTGATCCTAAAAAACAATTTAGTGGAAAAGGGGGTAGGAAGTCAAAACTTCTACGTCAGGAGTCCTCACCAGAGCGACGAAGGGGATATGGAGAAAAAGAATTCCCACTCTCCGATATATATAATCCTAAGACTCAAAATATTTTTAAATTCTAGACTCAACATCGGCAGCGGTTCGATCAAGCAGGGGCTCCTAGGTCGGGGAAGGATCTGATTACCAACTTGTAACGCCCAAGATGCGACTATATCTCATACGTGTCGAGGCCTGACTTAGAGGCATAATCGCATTTTGGTATGATCGCAAGATGGTCATCTTCACACATTCCCATGTACAAGAATAGAGAAAAAATTTACATAGTTGGCTTACAATCGCCACTCACACAATGCATGAATAAGTCATACATTCATCCAAGTACAATCATAGTCCGACTACGGACAAATCCAAATGAAAAGAAGATAACCACCCACTATGCCCGATCGGCCCTAGTAGGAACCACTACTGGTCGTCGGGAAACGTCACATACATTCGCCCACGTTCCTCATCGAACTCCCACTTGAGTTCCTGGCCATCAACTGAATCGACTTGGTTGTACTTGCACCTGTGTTTGTAGTAAACTGTGAGTCACGTGGACTCAACAATCCCATTCCTGGGTATCAAAACTATCAAAGCCTTTGGGTAAGGAGAAAGTGCATAAGTGGGCAGCTGCAAGCGCTAAGCGTAGATGAGGTGGCTAGCTTATGTATCATCAGAGCGAGAAGAGAAGTGAACGCCATCGGTCGTGAACTAAGTCATGATCACTAGATGATCCTGTCTACCTACGAGTCATCCATAACCCAGCCGTGTTCTCTTCCCGAACTCCCTCGAAAAGAGACCATCACGACTAGTCACACGGTAGTGTATTATGTTTGAGGTTTTGTGTCAAGTTATCTACAACCGGATATTAACAAATTCCAATCCGCCACATAACCGCGGGAATGGCTTTCGAAAGATCATAACCCTGCAGGGGTGTCCCAACTTAGCCCGTCACAAGCTCTCGCGATCAACAGAGGTAAAAACCCCTTATCTCAAGGACTATCCGATCAGACTCATAATCCCGGTGTACAAGATATTTCGACAATGGTAAAACAAGTCCAACAAGACCTCCCGACGTGCTGACACCCTGATAGGAGCCGAGCGTATCTCGTCTCAGGCCACAATCGGATGGAACATCCTACATGTATATACCAAATACCTCGGGTTTCCCTAAGGCGGCCCCGCAGTCTGCCCAGTTTGGACCAACACTTATGAGGAGCACTGGCCCGGGTTGTTAATTAAGTCCTCGGGTGCTAGCCGGTCCCTATGCAAGTTTTAGTTATTAGGCAAATGGTAAACCAAAGTTGGGCCTTGCTGGAGGAGTCTTATTCAAAGCGAACTATCAAGGGGGGCCTATAAGCCCCAACCGTGTTAGGAACGGAAAATCAAGGAACATAACACCGTTTATCGATTTAAGGCGGCATGAGTGGAACAAAACACCGAGCAAAAGGCCAAGCCTTCCACCCATTGCCATGTATATAGGTGCATTAATGTAAATAATAGATATTGTGTTATTCCCCAAAACCCAATCCACATGGAGCAAACTTCATCTTCACCTGCAACTAGCAACGGTATAAGAGGGGGCTTGAGCAAAAACGTAACTTAGCCAATCAACGGTTTGCTAGGAAGGTAGTTAGAGGTTTCATGGCAAGGTGGGGGTTGACATGCAAAAGGACAGGTATCGTGACAAAGCAATAGAATGGGGCATATAGCATGGCAACAATAGAGGTGATATCAAGGATTGGTCATCTTGCCTGTTAAGTCTTCGGTGTAATCGGGACCTAGCTCCTCGTAATCATACTCAGCGGCTGTCTCGACCTCGGACTCAAACTCGTCTCCCGGTGCTACCCATAATAAACAAGCATCCAAATAAACACACTTCACAAGAAAAGAACACATGCTATGCAAGCGAGATGCAAGTATGATGCTACGGAGCTACTGGTATGAAAGGAGATGAAGCCGGGAAGGACATATGAAGACATGATGGATGTGGGCAAGATCTTGGAAACCAAGCATTCCACTAGATATATTGAAAGATTTCAGTTCAAATCGATATAAAGATCATTGGAATCGGATGCACGGTTTGCAAATGGCAAGCAAAACAAGATGCAATGCAAAACTAAAGTTAACAACAACATGGCATCTTTGGAGCAAGGTTTAAATATGCTACAACACACAAACATGATGACAAAAGGCATGGATGTGAAGTAGACATGATTCTCAATATAAATGCACTCAGAGCACACCCAAAAACTTACTGGAACACAATTAAACTAGCATGGCAAGATTCAATAAGTTAACAAGTGTTCAGACTTAGTGAAAATTACTGGACATGCAACCAGGAACAATATGTTGCTGCCTTTGGAGGCACATAACAACAAGCAAAACAATTATAACAAGCATTAAAATTACATGAGCATGAAAAAGACATAATATACTTCAAATTCATCCAAAGAAACAATTTATTCCATGCAAGGGCTAATCAACATGAGCTTTGCCAAAATGAATATTCTGTTAACAGGCTGACAGTTCAGATTTCAAGCATTTTGAGAGCAAGATAACAACAAGCTACATCAGGGAATATATGCAAACAAAGGCATGGATTGATGGACAATTACATGGAAATCAAGACATGCTCACTGGTTATTCCAAAACATGCATGGAAAAGATTGTGGCATCAAGTTTACATGGCAGCATGTTATAACAGATTCCAGACTTAGCAGTTTTTCACTAAGTGTAAAAAAAAGCAACAATGACATGGCATGTTTACAAGCTTGTTCAAGTCACCACAAGGCATATCATGCAAAACCAGTTACACCACCTCAAAGATAACATGATTATGATCCTAAAACATGTTGACAAGTGGCTCAAAAGAAAATCATACAAAATGCTACGAAAAAGACAAATCAGCAAGTTGTAACAATTTCAGCATCTTAACAGCAACAAGCACTTTGCAACAGGGATAATCATGGAATAATGCAACCCAACTTGTATGCAAATGCATCCATCATGAAGATCATCATAAGACAAACATTTTGACATATCATACACTCCATTTGGACCAACATGTACATTGATATGACCTCTCAAACATGCTAACATATTGTTGACAGACAACTAGAGTTGACGAGTAACATCACATAGCAGTTTGGCAACAATACTAAGACATCAAGATGAACCCTAACATGCATGCAAATGATATCAACATGTAGAACACTCGGAAGCGAACAAAACCATATATCATACACGGAAAAAGGAGCTACACGCACAGAGATATGACATGGCAAAGAGGGCATCATAATATGAGGATCTCGGGACTTAGTGAAATTATACCCTCGCGAAAATCTGGACGAGGATGTCCCAAGACGGAGGGATCCGGGACGGAGCAGTGGCGTTTGGTTGGACGACCCGGTGGATCTCGTCCCGATCCACCGGATCCGGACGGGAGGAGGTGTGACGCCCGAGACCGACGTCCCAGAAGATTCCAGAAGATTCCAGATGTTCCGGGTGGCCCGTGTGTTTCTTTTGAGCTTGTGTTATTTTTTTTTTTGCATTACATCATGTCATCATGCCATCATCTCATTAATTTTTGCAACCTAAATATATTGTGTGGACCTTCGGTCCATTTAAATCGAGGGAAGGTGACTTCTCTTTATAACATATAAAAGCCTCTCAATATTTAGGGAGCTATATTTAAATATTCCAATTGGTTGGGATCACCGAAACACACTTGCAAATATTCCCCATGCTTCTTTAATTCAAGTTTCACCTCCAAAATCTTGCCAATAATTCTTTCCGTTGTTTCGAGGTTCCTCCAAAAATTTGAACATTTTTGGGCACCTCAATAATCAAGTCTTAGTTCAAACTATTTGAATTAAATTCAAATATGTTTGAATTATTTTCCGATCTGGCCTTTTGTATTTTTCTCCGGTCGTGCTCATTTTTACGAGCCCGGGAAAAATTACCCTTTGTCCTAATTCTTGCCCTAACTCTATTTTCTAGCACCTTCTATCTTTCCTTCTTGTTGTTTTTTTTTCTGTTTTAATTCAGAAAGACAACAACAGTTTTATTAACAGAAGGGAGCAGCCAGGCCAGTAGGCCCATCTCCTTCCTCCCTCCTCGGCCTTTGGCCCACTGGCCACAGCCTCTACCAAACCCTAGCGCTAGCTGAGCCAGCGCACTCTCCCCTCGACCTCCCTCAGAGCGCCGCCACCCACCCCATCGATCTCCTCTCGCTCTCTGGCCCTCTTCCCCGCACCGAGCCGTGCCCCCTGCCTCGACCCTCCAGCGCCTGCCTTGCGTCCAGCAGCCCCGAGCGCTCCAGACTCCAGCCGCCGCACTCTCCTCCAACGCCAGGGCCTCGCCCGCGCACGCCCCGTCGACCTCCCCTTCGTTCCCGAGCCGCGCGCCCGTCGCCCGTCCCCGCGCGACCTCCCTCCGGTCTCCAGCAGCCGCGGCCAGGGGAGCTGCCCTCGCCAGCGACCAGAGCCCGAAGCTTCCAGTCCTCCCGTTCCCCTCCTCTACAGCCCGCGGCCAAGGCCAGCGCCGGCGCCCTCCTCCAGGTCTCCTCGGTGGCCACGTCATCCAGCGCCCGGAGCCGCGCCCTCCATCTACAACTCCAACGGCGACCCGCTCCCTCCTTCCTGCCAGCAAGGCCGCGGCCTCCCGACGCCTTCCTTCCAGCGCCAAGGCCAGGCCGCGCCCGGCCTCCTCTTCCTCTGCTCCGAGTCGCCCTGCTGCCGCCATGGAGCCCCGCGGCCGCCGCAGCTCCAGCACCTCTGCAGCGCCAGTCCTCAACTGCGCCGCCTCACCAACTCCCTCGCCTTGCTGCGTTTTGTTGCCATGTACTGCTGCTGTGTTTTGTTGTTCTTCGTCGGCTTGGTGTTGTTGTGTTGGTCCAGCAGGTGTTTTCGAACGAGACCGGCAAGACCGCCCGACGCTTGTACGACTACTTCCGATGCGATGTTGAAAAGTACCACGACGCATGCTCGGAGCCTTGGTTCCATCAAGTCCGACTACTACAGTTGCAAGTACCACTACCGACGCCCGGAAACACCAAGTACCTCTCCGATGAACGTGAACCACTACATGACCCGACAAGTACCACTACATGTACAAGTACCTCGACGCCCGGAGCACTCGTGAACGACAAGTACCCCGACAACATGTGTACCACTACCGTCGCCCCGTGAACGACTACCGAGGCGCCAAGTACCTCTACGGAACGACTTCTTCCTCTTCGGAAACGTGAACCACTACTTCCTCTACGACTCACAAGAACGTCTACTTCCACTACTTCCTCTCCGACCGCGAGTACCACTACTTCCTCTACGATCTCGAACCGTCCCGAAAAGAGTGTTTCGAAGGTGTAACCCGATACGTGACTTGTGGAATGTTTGTTGTGTTGTATGTAATGTTTCCCGTGTGTGCACCGTGTCCGTTTCGTCCCTTTTGTCATGTTCCTCGGTTGCCTCGTCACCGACTCGTGGGAACCCGGTAACGGGATCGTCCCACCTTTCATCTCGTTTGACTCACCCACGCCATCTATCTTTTGCTCCGGACTCTCAACGAGTTACCGGAACCGATACGATGCGTTGCATCATTTTCGGATCGTTGCCGTGGCACCCTTTCGTTCCACCACGGTGACAAATGCTTCATATCTCTTATGTCAACTTTTAATAAAAAACTGCATAAACTTGATCATGTCATCCGCATCATGTTAACAACACTAAAATGCTTAATTGTTGTTTGCTTATAATTATTAAACATGCTCATGGGGATTTTCCGGAATTTGTTGTTGTTAATTTCCGGCCTCATTTTAAAATGTCTTATTAGTGTAGTTTCTTTATGCCTCACCTCTTGCCATGTTAACCAACATTTAATCTTGTCTTGTAAATAACGAGAGTCAACTAAATAATTAATGTGGTGTTTCGTCAATATGCAACTCGTTGCATATTGAGCTCCACTTAACTTGTAGTTTTGTTGTGCACTTTGCCATGCCATGCATATTTAAACCGGACATGCATCATATTTGGATGTGCATTGTATGCCATGTCTATGCTTGTGTGTTTACCGTGTTGTTTCTTTCTTTCCGGTTGCTTCTCTCGTTAGCTTTGGTTTCGTTCCGGAGTTGTGAGGATTCTCTCGACTGTGTTGCTCCGTCTTCGTGGATCCGTTCTTCTCCTTTGTGGAATCCCAGGCAAGATGACCGAACCCGGATACCATTACTATCTTTGCCTATTGCTAGTAGTTCCGCTCTATAGTTTTGCCTCGATGCCCATGTCTTTCTTGTCAGCCTCCTACTTGTAACCATGAACCTGTTTAACCACCCTACCTATGCAAACCGTTGCTTGGCTAAGTACGCTTCGCTCAGCCCCTCTTATAGCATTGTTAGTTGCAGGTGAAGATTGAAGATGCTTGCTTCATGTTGAAGTTTGGTTGGGTTATATCACACTATATAAATGCTTAAAATGAAATCATCTATATACTGGCAGGGTGGAAGGCTAAGCCTTTTGCTTGGTGTTTTGTTCCACTCATGCCGTTAGGAACCGTATAAACCGGTGTTATGTTCCTTGATTATGCGTTCCTAACACGGTTGGGGTGTATGGGACCCCCTTGATAAACCGCTAAGTGCTAAGTCTTTTCCAGCAAGTCCCAACTTTTGGTACTATTTACCTCATAATAACAACTTAATTAATTAATTAAATTTGCATAGGGGGTCGCTCCCTCGAGGATCCTTAATTCTACATAGCAGGGGGGGCCAGTGCCGATGGTGTTGGTTCCAAACGGGGAGTCTGCGGGAACCACCACGGGGAAACTCGAGGATTGGGTCCTGTAGAATCGCCCATCCGGTCGTGTCCTAAGACTTAGATACGCGCGGCTACTATCAGGGTGTCGACACGCCGGGAGGATTTGCTGGATTAGCCTTACCTTAGTTCGGTTTAACTTGAGCACGGGATTCCGAGGATACTCGGGTCTTCCCACCTATGGAGTTGCAACTTCGCGGATTGTGGGCTTGTGATGGGCCAAGTTGGAACACCCCTGCAGGGTTTGAACTTTCGAAAGCCGTGCCCGCGGTTATGTGGCAGATGGGAGCTTGTTAATATCCGGTTGTAGATAACTTGACACAATGTTTCCAATACACTACCAGCGTGTTTACCGTGACTGTCAATTTCCGAATAGGGATTCGGGAGTTGAACACGGTGGGGTTATGTTTGACCGGCTTTAGTTAGGATCACTTCGTGATCATCTCTCGACCGATGCGCCTTCTCTTCTCGCTCTCTATTACGTAAGTTAGTGCTAGTTGCTGCTGCAGACTCTCGTTGTTCCTTCACCTCTCGTTCTTTCTTCAGCCTTGCCCTCACCCAAGGCTTAAATAGTCTTGTTACCCGGGAACGGGATTGCTGAGTCCTCGTGGCTCACAGTTACTACAACACCAGATGCAGGTTCAGCCGAGTTTGATGCAGGAGAGGGTCCAGAGCTTCACCAGGAGCTCGAATGAAGAGTTTGGCCGTATGCTTGTTACGTTTCGACGATCAGTAGTGGTTTCTACTAGGATTCGATCCTGACCTGTGGCTTTATGTTGTTTTGGTATCTTTCTTGGATCTTCACCCGTAGTCGGGTTGTGAAGTTTTGAATGATGTATTGCTTATTTATTGTATTGTGTGAAGTGGCGAGTGTAAGCCAACTATCTCCTTTTGCAATTTAATCCCTCTTTTACATGAGTCGTGCAAAGATACCAAACTTGAGATCATTCTAGGATGGGCTTATATCTTTAAGTCGTGCCTCGACACGTAGGAGATATAGTCCCATCCTGGGCATTACAAGTTGGTATCAGAGCCTTCTCGACCTAGAAGCCCCCACTGTTTGATCGAATCGTTGACGGTTGAGTCTAGGCACACACTGAAAAACTTTTTGAGTCCTATATTTATATCGGAGAGTAGGATTTCTTTGCTTCTCATCCCCTTTCTCTCTGGTGAGGACTCCTGACGATTACTCTTGTCTCTCCTATCTTCAAAAAATTGCACCAATTTTTTTTTTAGGATCCCGCGAGTATTCTGGGATTGTTTCGATGTTCTTGTGACAAGGATATTGTTCTCGATGCCTCCTGTTACCGAGGAGTTGAGCTTCGGGGTATCATTGTAACAAGCATATCGCGGCAGTACTAAATACTTAAGACGGCCGACATCGAAAATCTCTCCTATACGGCCAGTGGCAAGATAACCCCGACATCACCCAGTACTGGGGAGGTAGTTCGAGAGTATTGCCATAGCTTGTTATAGTGGATGCTTTTCGAAGGTCCGAGGTAAACAGTTTCCGAGAAAGACTGGTTATGTGTTGAAGGACGGATACACCTGGATGTAGGTTTAGAGTTGATTGCGCGGTGCTTCCCGTGTATCCCCAACACCTGATTGCATAACTGGAAACTTTCGGAAATCTATAGGTGGGTTCATCAAGTAGTTCTAGGCATTCTTCCAACGGATGCTCGATATGAAGTTTGGGGTTCAACATTGAGTGAAGTGGTTTTATGGACTTGTTCTGATCGGGAGTTGCATCTTAAAGGGTCTTTGGCTATGCTGATCCGGGGATGACAAAACCCTTTTGTAACATGTTCCATGAGCTTTCAGCACAAAGATGTCGAACGAAGCTTCTATCTTGTATTTGTTCTATCTGTTCCTTGTTCCATTTTATTTACTTTTGTTCTCCAAGTGGCTTCTCGTCAAGCTGATGTACCTACGGAATTCAGTTGTTCAATTCTCTGTTCGGATAGATATGTTGCAACATAATCTTCTTCATAAACATGTCTACCCTTTGTTTTTTTTGTTTTGATTCTGGTATTCGAGTTGCTTCGATGTCAAATGTTGATTCCATACCTTCTTAATCGGTGTTCTCATATTTCTATGAGACTGCTAATTCTTCTTGATCATCTTCTCAACCGGCGTCCTTTTCTTCGAGTTAATCAGATCTTTTCATCATTTGCAAGATCAACTCTTAGTCTTTTCTCAACGGTGTATGTTCTTTCATCCCAAGTTGTCTTTGTTTCCCCACCCTCCCTCCCTTCTTTTTCTTGGAGCCAGAAATTTTCAGATGAAATATCCATTTTATTCATGAGAGGTTTCTTCTTTCTTTTCCTTCAATGTTCTTATCCGGTGAATTATCGTGAAGATGCTCAAGAGCTTCAAGTTCATCATTCCTTTGTTCTCAGATTCTGTGGTGGATGTAATTCAAGATTTTGGTGTTGATCTTATACTTTTCCTCATTTCACAATGCTTTCCTATTCCGGTGCACCAATTAATCATTCTCCTCTTGTTATTCATATCCGGAGTGTTGAAGATATCTCAGAAGATTCATAATTCCATTCTTAATCAGTTCAAGCTATTTTTGAGGATTGTCATCTTACTCAAGCCATTTAATTCAACCGGTGCAATATCTCTTCAGCAATCTTTTCCAACGTTGATTTCTTTAGTGGGCCCTAACCCACAGGTCTTTTCCCAGGATCTTACCTGACTCTTCTTTTTTCGGAGAATTCTTTTCAAAGTGTGACGTAAGAATGATTTACATCAGTCACATGCCTTCTCCAAGGTCGCTTTCAAATTCTTTTCATCGTTGGTTCAACCTTTTTAATTCTTCATTCCGGAGTGCCTAAACAATTCTTATGGCATTTCTCGTCTTCATTCTCAACATTTGAAGACCGGAGAAGTGTTTCTCTTAAATCTTGGCCCGTTCTCTTGATGAGTTGTGGTTCTAGCTTCATGCCATCCTCATTATTGTTCAGATTGTGAGGTATTCTTTTATGCCATCCGAAGCATTTCATGAATTCTTTTCCTTGTGTTCCTCCGAAGGCCATCAATTCAGAATATTTCTTCGTTCTCAGTTTTCAACTTGTCCTCCAAAATATTCTTCATTGATGTCTCTTCGTTCGTCTCCATATTCTTACGGTGGTTCTTTCAAGTTACCCTTCCGTTGTTATCGTTTTAATTCAATTGTTCTTTTCACAATCCTACCGGTGCTTCGTTGAAGATTTACACAAGCTTGTGCGAGATCTCTCTTAATTCTTTGCAACGAGAATAAGTAGTATGCCAAATCCATTGCTTGTCATCAATTTAAATTGGTGAAGGAGATGCATGACATAATTATTATTCTTATTCCTTCAAGGTGATTTAATTCTTTTGTCTGGAGCTTGTTCATCATATCATATCCTTGGTTCTAAGTTGTTCATCTTGTTTTCTGGAGCTCCAAGTTATTTCAATTATCATTTCAAAGCTCCATCTAATTCATCGCAGGCTTTGAACCTTATTCTTTTCATCTTTCACTTCTCATGCTTTCATTATCGGAGTTTTCATGGTGGTTCATCATGTTTTAATTCATCCTCGAAGGCTTCATCAAGATTCTTGTTGGAGCTCAAATATTCTTCTTCTTGCATTTTGAAGTGCAATTCTTTCTACCTTGTCCTTTCAGATGGTGTTATGTCATTCTTGACAATTCCTTCATGTTTTATGATTCACGAGTTATCAAGAATGAGATAATTAAAACCATCATTTTCTTGGTTCAGGAGATCCTTTCTATCCCTTCAATTATTCGTTGGAGTTATCTTGGGTTATAATTCACTTAAAAGCTTTCTTTGAGAATTGTTGCTAATTATGGTGCTTATAAATGACCCAAGTTCTTCATTTTTCATTCCGGTGAATTAAGTTTATCGTCTCCTTGTTGATCTCAATGCATCAATTGTTTTAGTTAGTGGCTGGTTGTCACCTCTTAATTTTGAGATGTTTTCCATAAGCCCACATCAAGCTTATTCTTCGTTGTTGATTTTTCCAACAACTACATTCAACCCTTCTTCGTAAAGATGCTCTTTCAAATTTAATTTTGAGAGAAGTTGTCTTTTTCTTCTCTGTTCTTTTCTTTCCAACGATCTATATTCTATTCTTTCAATCTGGAGGCTTTGTGATGTTGCTCTCTTTGGCCATCTTCTCGTTTTATCAAGATCATATTCTCCCTTGCTTGTCTAATTAACAGGAGTGTTGTGCCTTCCATTCTAGTTCTCTCATCTTATCAAGTTTTGCCTGTCTTTTAACTGGAGTGTTGTCTGAATCTTTCTTACCCCTGGTGCCATTCTTTTAATTGTTTCGGAGGCAATATGTTGTTGTTTTCATCAAGTATCATTCCATCTTCTCTAGTTCTTGTTAATTCCTTCCATTTTCAGACAGAGTGCTGCCCAAATTCTGTCATTCTTATTCCTTGGCTACACCATTGCGGTTTCTAATTCTTTTGTCATCCGTGAGCTCTTGTTTCATGTCTTTCAACTATCAAGGTTCTCATAATGCTCCTTGTCCCTCTTTTCTAACGGAGTGTTTTCATCTTCGTTCATCTCCGTTGCTTTCTTTCTTTCAACTTGGTTAACCTCTCAAGGTTCTTTGGTTTCACTCGTCTGTCAAAGAAGCAACTTTGTTTTACCTCTTCCTCTTCCGTTTTTACCCGGTGATATCTCTAGGATCTCGGGTCGAGATCCTCTGTTAGTGTGGGAGAGTTGTGACGCCCGAGACCGACGTCCCAGAAGATTCCAGAAGATTCCAGAAGATTCCAGATGTTCCGGGTGGCCCGTGTGTTTCTTTTGAGCTTGTGTTATTTTTTTTTTTGCATTGCATCATGCCATCATGCCATCATCTCATTAATTTTTGCAACCTAAATATATTGTGTGGACCTTCGGTCCATTTAAATCGAGGGAAGGTGACTTCTCTTTATAACATATAAAAGCCTCTCAATATTTAGGGAGCTATATTTAAATATTCCAATTGGTTGGGATCACCGCAACACACTTGCAAATATTCCCCATGCTTCTTTAATTCAAGTTTCACCTCCAAAATCTTGCCAATAATTCTTTCCGTTGTTTCGAGGTTCCTCCAAAAATTTGAACATTTTTGGGCACCTCAATAATCAAGTCTTAGTTCAAACTATTTGAATTAAATTCAAATATGTTTGAATTATTTTCCGATCTGGCCTTTTGTATTTTTCTCCGGTCGTGCTCATTTTTACGAGCCCGGAAAAAATTACCCTTTGTCCTAATTCTTGCCCTAACTCTATTTTCTAGCACCTTCTATCTTTCCTTCTTGTTGTTGTTTTTTTTCTGTTTTAATTCAGAAAGACAGCAGCAGTTTTATTAACAGAAGGGAGCAGCCAGGCCAGTAGGCCCATCTCCTTCCTCCCTCCTCGGCCTTTGGCCCACTGGCCGCAGCCTCCACCAAACCCTAGCGCTAGCTGAGCCAGCGCACTCTCCCCTCGACCTCCCTCAGAGCGCCGCCACCCACCCCATCGATCTCCTCTCGCTCTCTGGCCCTCTTCCCCGCACCGAGCCGCGCCCCCTGCCTCGACCCTCCAGCGCCTGCCTTGCGTCCAGCAGCCCCGAGCGCCCCAGCCTCCAGCCGCCGCACTCTCCTCCAACGCCAGGGCCTCGCCCGCGCACGCCCCGTCGACCTCCCCTTCGTTCCCAAGCCGCGCGCCCGTCGCCCGTCCCCGCGCGACCTCCCTCCGGTCTCCAGCAGCCGCGGCCAGGGGAGCTGCCCTCGCCAGCGACCCGAGTCCGAAGCTTCCGGTCCTCCCGTTCCCCTCCTCTACAGCCCGCGGCCAAGGCCAGCGCCGGCGCCCTCCTCCAGGTCTCCTCGGTGGCCACGTCGTCCTCCGTCTACAACTCCAACGGCGACCCGCTCCCTCCTTCCTGCCAGCAAGGCCGCGGCCTCCCGACGCCTTCCTTCCAGCGCCAAGGCCAGGCCGCGCCCGGCCTCCTCTTCCTCTGCTCCGAGTCGCCCTGCTGCCGCCATGGAGCCCCGCGGCAGCCGCAGCTCCAGCACCTCTGCAGCGCCCGTCCTCAAATGCGCCGCCTCACCAACTCCCTCGCCTTGCTGCGTTTTGTTGCCATGTACTGCTGCTGTGTTTTGTTGTTCTTCGTCGGCTTGGTGTTGTTGTGTTGGTCCAGCAGGTGTTTTTGAACGAGACCGGCAAGACCGCCCGACGCTTGTACGACTACTTCCGATGCGATGTTGAAAAGTACCACGACGCATGCTCGGAGCCTTGGTTCCATCATGTCCGACTACTACATGTGCAAGTACCACTACCGACGCCCGGAAACACCAAGTACCTCTCCGATGAACGTGAACCACTACATGACCCGACAAGTACCACTACATGTACAAGTACCTCGACGCCCGGAGCACTCGTGAACGACAAGTACCCCGACAACATGTGTACCACTACCGTCGCCCCGTGAACGACTACCGAGGCGCCAAGTACCTCTACGGAACGACTTCTTCCTCTTCGGAAACGTGAACCACTACTTCCTCTATGACTCACAAGAACGTCTACTTCCACTACTTCCTCTCCGACCGCGAGTACCACTACTTCCTCTACGATCTCGAACCGTCCCGAAAAGAGTGTTTCGAAGGTATAACCCGATACGTGACTTGTGGAATGTTTGTTGTGTTGTATGTAATGTTTCCCGTGTGTGCACCGTGTCCGTTTCGTCCCTTTTGTCATGTTCCTCGGTTACCTCGTCACCGACTCGTGGGAACCCGGTAACGGGATCGCCCCACCTTTCATCTCGTTTGACTCACCCACGCCATCTATCTTTTGCTCCGGACTCTCAACGAGTTACCGGAACCGATACGATGCGTTGCATCATTTTCGGATCGTTGCCGTGGCACCCTTCGTTCCACCACGGTGACAAATGCTTCATATCTCTTATGTCAACTTTTAATAAAAAAACTGCATAAACTTGATCATGTCATCCGCATCATGTTAACAACACTAAAATGCTTAATTGTTGTTTGCTTATAATTATTAAACATGCTCATGGGGATTTTCCGGAATTTGTTGTTGTTAATTTCCGGCCTCATTTTAAAATGTCTTATTAGTGTAGTTTCTTTATGCCTCACCTCTTGCCATGTTAACCAACATTTAATCTTGTCTTGTAAATAACGAGAGTCAACTAAATAATTAATGTGGTGTTTCGTCAATATGCAACTCGTTGCATATTGAGCTCCACTTAACTTGTAGTTTTGTTGTGCACTTTGCCATGCCATGCATATTTAAACCGGACATGCATCATATTTGGATGTACATTGTATGCCATGTCTATGCTTGTGTGTTTACCGTGTTGTTTCTTTCTTTCCGGTTGCTTCTCTCGTTAGCTTCGGTTTCGTTCCGGAGTTGTGAGGATTCTCTCGACTGTGTTGCTCCGTCTTCGTGGATCCATTCTTCTCCTTTGTGGAATCCCAGGCAAGATGACCGAACCCGGATACCATTACTATCTTTGCCTATTGCTAGTAGTTCCGCTCTATAGTTTTGCCTCGATGCCCATGTCTTTCTTGTCAGCCTCCTACTTGTAACCATGAACCTGTTTAACCACCCTACCTATGCAAACCGTTGCTTGGCTAAGTACGCTTCGCTCAGCCCCTCTTATAGCATTGTTAGTTGCAGGTGAAGATTGAAGATGCTTGCTTCATGTTGAAGTTTGGTTGGGTTATATCACACTATATAAATGCTTAAAATGAAATCATCTATATACTGGCAAGGTGGAAGGCTAAGCCTTTTGCTTGGTGTTTTGTTCCACTCATGCCGTTAGGAACCGTATAAACCGGTGTTATGTTCCTTGATTATGCGTTCCTAACACGGTTGGGGTGTATGGGACCCCCTTGATAAACCGCTAAGTGCTAAGTCTTTTCCAGCAAGTCCCAACTTTTGGTACTATTTCCCTCATAATAACAACTTAATTAATTAATTAAATTTGCATAGGTGGTCGCTCCCTCGAGGATCCTTAATTCTACATAGCAGGGGGGGGCAGTGCCGATGGTGTTGGTCCCAAACGGGGAGTCTGCGGGAACCACCACGGGGAAACTCGAGAATTGGGTCCTGTAGAATCGCCCATCCGGTCGTGTCCTGAGACTTAGATACGCGCGGCTACTATCAGGGTGTCGACACGCTGGGAGGATTTTATGGATTAGCCTTACCTTAGTTCGGTTTAACTTGAGCACGGGATTCCGAGGATACTCGGGTCTTCCCACCTATGGAGTTGCGACTTCGCGGATCGTGGGCTTGTGATGGGCCAAGTTGGAACACCCCTGCAGGGTTTGAACTTTCGAAAGTCGTGCCCGCGGTTATGTGGCAGATGGGAGCTTGGTAATATCCGGTTGTAGATAACTTGACACAATGTTTCCAATACACTACCAGCGTGTGTACCGTGACTGTCAATTTCCGAATAGGGATTCGGGAGTTGAACACGGTGGGGTTATGTTTGACCGGCTTTAGTTAGGATCACTTCGTGATCATCTCTCGACCGATGCGCCTTCTCTTCTCGCTCTCTATTACGTAAGTTAGTGCTAGTTGCTGCTGCAGACTCTCGTTGTTCCTTCACCTCTCGTTCTTTCTTCAGCCTTGTCCTCACCCAAGGCTTAAATAGTCTTGTTACCCGGGAACGGGATTGCTGAGTCCTCGTGGCTCACAGTTACTACAACACCAGATGCAGGTTCAGCCGAGTTTGATGCAGGAGAGGGTCCAGAGCTTCACCAGGAGCTCGAATGAAGAGTTTGGCCGTATGCTTGTTACGTTTCGACGATCAGTAGTGGTTTCTACTAGGATTCGATCCTGACCTGTGGCTTTATGTTGTTTTGGTATCTTTCTTGGATCTTCACCCGTAGTCGGGTTGTGATGTTTTGAGTGATGTATTGCTTATTTATTGTATTGTGTGAAGTGGCGAGTGTAAGCCAACTATCTCCTTTTGCAATTTAATCCCTCTTTTACATGAGTCGTGCAAAGATACCAAACTTGAGATCATTCTAGGATGGGCTTATATCTTTAAGTCGTGCCTCGACACGTAGGAGATATAGTCCCATCCTGGGCATTACAGGAGGGCTACGGCGGCTCCGACAGCCGGAGACGACGACGGGGTGGCCGGAGGCGCACGACGCCGGTGAGGTCGGGGCCGACCGGCGAGGTAGCCGGCGGCGGCAGTCGGAGCGGCACGTCCGAGGCGGAGGCGGTGGAGGGCGGCGCGCGGTGCGCGACGAGGTAGGCAGTGGCGGTTTGAGCTGCGGTGGCGAGGCGACGGAGGGCGGCGCCGGCGGCGAGGATGCCGGAGGCGGCGGGCGGCGCGAGAGGCCGGGGCGCGGGCGGCGGTCGCAGGCCGGAAGGGCCCCGTATGGGCCCGACGGGCCGGCGGTGCGGTGTAGTGAGGAGACGGCGGCAGTGACACGTGACACGTGACGCGGTCGAGTGAGGAGACGGCGGCGGCGGTGACCCGTCCGGTGGGTCCCTGCTGTCAGGTGGAGGAACCATTATTTTGCGCGTAATAAGGAGGCACTTCCTTGCTGTGGCCGTGGACCCAGCTGTCACCTCTTCACGTACAGTACTCTTCCAATGGAAGTCGTTCCTTGACCACATTGACCACACCGCGCCGAGAGAACCAAGGCGGTGGACGACGGCGAGGCCTAGCAAGGGGACGAGACGGGCCGTGGAAGACGCGACAGTGGATGCCCATGCGGAGAGGAGTACGAGGGTTGACTGGTTCGGCTGCGGTGTGAGGCTGTCGTCGCCGTAGGATAACAGGGGTTGTGGGTGAGTAGAGGGGTGGCCTGGCCAGAGGTTGGGGTGGTCAAGCCTACGCGATAGCAGAGCCGACCACGGGAGGCAGGAGCAGGCGACATGACCGATGTTGGTTTGGGCAGCTGGAGCAAGAAGACCAGAGGTTGAAGAAGCACTGTGGCCGTTGGATGGGCATCGTATAGTCACTGGACCTAGAATCGTTCAATATTGACTAAGTAGACAAAGCCCTCCGTCCGCATCAACTTAGTAGGCCAAGAAGTCGGCCTCCAACTATGGTGGGTCCCAAATAGCAGGGGCAATATTCATTTATTTGTGCGTAATAAGGAGGCAGTTCCTTGTGTGCGAAGATATAGCTAGTGGGCCCGAGCTATCAGCGAGAGGAATGTTTTTTCGCGAAATACAGAGGCTCTTCCGGTGGGACCTTGCTGTCAGGTGGAGGAATCATTGTTTTGCACATAATAAGGAGGAACTTGCTTGTGGGTCCCTATTGTCAGCATCTCCACTTACATTGCTCTTTTGATGGCTGTTGTTTGTTGACCATGTTGACCACGCCGCGCCAAGAGCACAAACGTGGTGGACGAGGGTTAGGCCCAAGAAGGGAACGACCCGGAGCCGGTGAAGCCACAACAGTGGATGCCCATGCTGAGGGAAGTACTAGCGCTGACTGGTCGGCTGCGGGGTGAGGCTGACGTCACCAGAAAATAACAGGAAGTACAGGTGGGGACGGAAGGCCTGGCGGCAGCACAATCGGCTACGGGAGGAGGGAGCAGGCAGTCCCGCCGGCGCTGGTTTGGGCGGCTGGAGCAGGAAGATTACAGATTGAAGAGGCACGGCAGCAGTTGGATGAACATCCAACAGTCACTGCTCTATGTTGACTAAGTTGGCAAAGCCTTGCATACACGTCAATTTTTTTAGGACAACATCATCGTCAACCTAGTAGGCCCAGAAGTTAGCCTCCAAATCTGTGGAAAACATCATACAACCCATTAGCTATTATTTTCAATAATTTACAATCCATTTGCTAATTCTTAAGGATATTTTGAAGCCCATATTATTTTTATTAGCATTACAGACCATATTCTGGGCACTGCTAGAAAATTCAACAAAATTTTGCATATTTCGGTGGGGTTCGAACTCTTTTAATCACGAAATTTCGAGTCACGTTAAAAATAATTTTTTAAAAAATTGTATAAAAAACAATAAAATAAAGCTCCGCAAAAAAATGAATGAAATTTAAAATCTTCACAAGCAAGATGCCCATGCATTTCACGGAACATCAAGATGCATTTGTATGAGTAGTTTATCTTGTGGGAGAAAAGGATGAACGAGAGGAGGACGTATCTGCAAATGCGGATAGGAGTGCGGGTAAATGGTCATAGTTTCCTTCATATCCGTTATAAATAGATCGAGCGGCCTATATTGCAGGATGGTAGGCACAATATCATCACCCACTCTGCTTTTATAAGAGTAGAGAAATCCAGAAAAATATGATATTTGAATGTAGTTGCTGGTTGGCTTTGGTTTGAAAATTCACAGCCTGTTTCTTAAAACTTATAGCCCATTTTCTAGGGAATCTCATTTCTTACTACTTGCATCCCTCCTCGTCTTGAAAAATTTGCAGCCCAGTAGGGCTAAGAAAAGCAAGTAGACCTCGGTTGGACATTCTCCACAAAAAAGGGCTAGCCATTTTCAGAAAGAAAAAAGATATCAACTGGGCTCGTCATGTGCTTAAATAGAAGCGTAAGCATGGGCTAGACGGGCCACAGCCCCCGCACAACGCGCAATTGAGCTCCGTCACCAAAACTAAAAACAATTGGGCGAGCTGATGGGTCCCTGGTGTTATTCGCTCGTTGTGTAATTTTCTCGTTTATTGATTACATTGACAATGGCATGGGACCTAGTTGTCAAACAATTAGGAGGAAGTATTTTTTTGGCTTGTAATAACGAGGCACCCGCTTGCATAATGCAATGACCCTGGTGGATCCCTGCTGTCATCCTCTCCATGTACAGTCATCTCCCGATTCCTCTCGGTTGTTGACCATGTTGACAACGCCAGACGGCGACGGGCACAGCGAGCGAACCAAGGCGGAGAACGGCGGCGAGGCCTCGCACGGGAACGAACATGAGCCGTGGAAGATGCGGCAGTGTAGTGGCAGGCAGAGGGGAGTACGAGGGCAACAATATGTAACTCAAGCTTACAAACGGTACAAAAAGCCCAAGGATTAATTGTTCATGAAATTTGGACAAAACCCAGATTGAACATGGCAATCAAAATCAAAACAAAAATGAAGCACAAGGAGAAGAGTAGACTCCATCAACGCAAGCCTTCCTCATCTAAAGAAAATCTGCAAATTGGGAAAGAAGAAAGTTAGAAGAAGAAGAAGAATAGAAGAAGAAGACTATCTAGAATAAGAAGAAGAAGACTAGCTAGGTAAATAAGCTAAGTATGCATTTTTAAGAAGAGCACTAGAGACAACTTACCCTCATCACAATAAATGCGATGAAGATCACAATTATGGTAACAATCGATCCAACGACATAATGATACCATGCCTCATTATCAATGGCATATTTTCTAATCTTCTTAATCTTCAAGCGCAATGCATCAATCTTCAAGCGCATTGTATTAATCTTCATCTTGCGATCATCAACGACATCGGCAACATACAACTCCAATATTATCTTCTCTTCTTCAATTCTTTTAATTTTTTCTTTGAAATACTCATTTTCTTTTTCAACTAAATTTAATTTCTCGACAAGAGGGTCGGTTGCAATTTCCGGTTCATATACCTCCTAGATAAAAATATCTCTATGTCAACCTGATGGCCATAATTGTCATAAATGCGAAATGCAACAAATAGTTATAAAAGAGAATTTACTACATCCGAATCATAAAGAGGGCGAGGGCCGACGGGAACGGATATCAAGACCATGTCACTATGTATAACAAACAATCATACAAAGTAAGAAAAATATACAAGTAACTATATAAATCATAGAATCATACAAGTAACTATATAAATCAAGTACAACATAAAAAATTGACCATAGTGGGAGGTGGAATCTTACTAGGACTAGGGAGTCTTAGTAGGACTCCACACTTTGGGCGCGCCCCCTTCCTTCCTTCTCCTTCTCCCTTCCCCTTTTCCTATTCCATGTGGGAGGTGGAATCCTACTAGGACTAGGGAGTCTTAGTAGGACTCTACACTTTGGGCGCGCCCTATGAGGGACGGCCTCCTCCTTCCTCCATCCTTTATATACGTGGCCACGGGGCACCCCATAGACACAGAAGTTGATTTTTGCCGTGTGCGGTGCCCCTCTCCACAGATACACACCTCGGTCTTATCGTTGCAGTGCTTAGGCCAAGCCCTACACCGGTAGCTTCATCATCACCGTCACCACGCCTTCGTGCTGACGAAACTCTCCCATGACACTCAACTGGATCAAGAGCTCGTGGGACATCATCGAGCTGAACGTGTGCTGAACGCGGAGGTGCCGTACGTTCGGTGCTTGGATCGGTTGGATCGCGAAGACGTTCGACTACATCAACCGCGTCACTAGACGCTTCCGCTTTCGGTCTACGAGGGTACATAGACACACTCTCCCCTCTCGTTGCTATGCATCTAGTAGATAGATATTGCGTGATCGTAGGATTTTTTTTGAAATACTACGTTCCCCAACACTGGCATCATGAATCAGGTCTATGCGTAGATGATCTGCATGAGTAGAACACAATGAGTTGTGGGCGATAATAGTCATACTGCTTACCAGCATGTCATACTTTGATTCAGTGGTATTGTGAGATTAAGCGGCCCGGACCGACATTACTCGTACGCTTACGCGAGACTGGTTTCACCGTTATGAGCACTCGTTGCTTAAATGTGACTGGTGGGTGTCTATCTCTCTCACTTTAGTTGAATCGAGTGTGGCTACGCCCGGTCCTTGTGAAGGTTAAAACAACACATACTTGACGAAAAATCATTGTTGTTTTTGTTTGCCTAGGTAAGAACGGTTCTTGCTAAGCCCATAGCAGCCACGTAAAACTTGCAACAACAAAGTAGAGGACGTATAAGTTGTTTTTGCAGGGCATGTTGTGATGTGATATGGTCAAGACATGATGAGTTATACGTTATTGTATGAGATGATCATGTTTTGTAAAGTTATCGGCAACCAGCATGAGCCTTATGGTTGTCTCTTTATTGTATGAATTGCGAAGGCCATGTAATTGCTTTACTTTACCACTATGAGTTAGCGATAGTAGTAGTAGCAACAGTTGGCGAGACGACCATGACGCTACAATGAAGATCATGGTGTCTAGCCGGTGATGATGGATATCATGACGATGCTTTGGAGATGGAGATAAAAAGCACAAGATGATGATGGCCATATCATGTCACATATTTTGATTGCATGTGATGTTTATCTTATTATGCTTCTTATTTTGCTTAGTATGGCGGTAGCATTATAAGATGATCCCTTACAAAATTTCAAGGTACAAGTGTTCTCCCTGAGTATGCACCATTGCGAAAGTTCTTCGTGCTGAGACACCACGTGATGATCTGGTGTGATAGGTTCTACGTTCCCATACAACGGGTGCAAGACAGTTTCACACATGCGGAATACTCGGGTTAAACTTGACGAGCTTAGCATGTACAGACATGGCCTCAGAACACTGGAGACCGAAAGGTCAAGCGTGAATCACATAGTAGATATGATCAACATAAGATGTTCACCATTGAAAACTACTCCATCTCACATGATGATCGGACATGGTTTAGTTGATTTGAATCACGTGATCATTTAGATGACTAGAGGGATGTCTATCTAAGTGGGAGTTCTTTAGTAATATGATTAATTGAAATTTAATTTATCATGAACTTAGTCCTGGTAGTATTAGCATATCTATGTTGTAGATCAATAGCTCGCGATGTAGCTCCCCGTTTATTTTTATATGTTCCTAGAGAAAACTAAGTTGAAAGATGTTAGTAGCAATGATGCGGACTAGGTCCGTGATTTGAGGATTATCCTCATTGCTGCACAAAAGTATTTTGTCGTTGATGCACCGCCAGGTGACTAACCTATTGCAGGAGCAGATGCAAACGTTATGAATGCTTGACAAGCTCGGTATGATGACTACTTGATAGTTTAGTGCGCCATGCTTTACGACTTATAACCGGGACTTCAAGAACGCCACGAAGCATATGAGATGTTCCAAGAGTTGAAAATAGTATTTCAGACTCATGCCCGTGTCAAGAGGTATGAGACCTCTGACAGTACTTTGCCTACAAGATGGAGGAGAATAGCTCAACCAGTGAGCTTTTGCTCGGATTGTCTCGGTACTACAATTGCTTGAATCAAGTGGGAGTTAATCTTCCAGATAAGATAGTAATTGACGAAGTTCTCTAGACACTATCACCAAGTTAGTAGAACTTCGTGATGAACTATAATATGCAAGGGATGACGAAAGTAATTCCCGAGCTCTTCGTGATGCTGAAATCTGCGAAGGTAGAAATCAAGAAAGAGCATCAAGTGTTGATGGTTAACAAGACCACTTGTTTCAAGTAAAGGGCAAAGGGATAGAAGGGGAACTTCAAGAAGAATGACAAGCAAGTTGTCACTCCCGTGAAGAAACCCAAAGCTAAACTCAAGCGTGAAACTAAGTGCTTCTACTGCAAAGGAAATGGTCACTGGAAGTGGAACTGCCCTAGATACTTGGCGGATAAGAAGGATGGCAAAGTGAACAAAGGTATATTTGATATATAGATTATTGATGTGTACTTTACTAGTGTTCATAGCAACCCCTGGGTATTTGATACCGGTTCAGTTGCTAAAATTAATAACTCGAAACGAGAGTTGCGGAATGAACAGAGACTAGTTAAAGGTGAAGTGACGATGTGTGTTGGAAGTGGTTCCAAGATTGATATGATCATCATCGCACGCTCTCTATACTTTCGGGGTTAGTGTAGAACCTAAATAAATGTTATTTGGCATTTGCGTTGAGCATGAATATGATTTGATCATGTTTGTTGCAATACGGTTATTCATTTAAAGTCAGAGAATAATTATTATTTTGTTTACATGAATAAAACCTTCGATGGTCATACACCCAATGAAAATAGTTTGTTGGATCTCGATCGTAGTAATACACATATTCATAATACTGAAGCCAAAAGATGCAAAGTTGATAATGACAGTGCAACTTATTTGTGGCACTGCCGTTTAGGTCATATTGGTGTAAAGCGCATGAAAAAACTCCATGCTGATGGGCTTTTGAAATCACTTGATTATGAATCACTTGGTGCTTGCGAACCATACCTCATGCGCAAGATGACTAAAACTCCGTTCTCCAGAACAATGGAGCGAGCAACTGATTTGTTGGAAATCATACATACTGATGTATGCGGACTGATGAGTGTTGAGGCTCGCGGCGGATATCGTTATTTTCTGACCTTCACTGATGATTTGAGCAGATATGGGTATATCTACTTGATGAAGCACAAGTCTGAAACATTTGAAAAGTTCAAAGAATTTCAGAGTGAAGTACAGAATCATCGTAACAAGAAAATTAAGTTTCTACGATCTGATCGCAAAGGCGAATATTTGAGTTACGAGTTTGGCCTTCATTTAAAACAGTGTGAAATAGTTTCACAACTCACGCCACCTGGAACACCACAGTGTAATGGTGTGTCTGAACGTCGTAACCACACTTTATTAGATATGGGGCGATCTATGATGTCTCTTACCGATTTACCACTATCGTTTTGGGGTTATGCATTAGAGACAACTGCATTCATGTTAAATAGGGCACCATCTAAATCTGTTGAGACGACACCGTATGAATCGTGGTTTGGCAAGAAACCTAAGCTATCATTTATTATAGTTTGGGGCAGCGATGCTTATGTGAAAAAGTTTCAACCTGATAAGCTCGAACCCAAATCGAAGAAATGTGTCTTCATAGGATACCCAAAGGAAACTGTTGGGTACACCTTCTATCACAGATCCGAAGGCAAGACATTCGTTGCTAAGAATGGATCCTTTCTAGAGAAGGAGTTTCTCTCGAAAGAAGTGAGTGGGAGGAAAGTAGAACTTGATGAGGTAATTGTACCTTCTCCCGAATTAGAAAGTAGTACATCACAGAAACTTGTTCTGGTGATTCCTACACCAATCAACGAGGAAGCTAATGATGATGATCATGAAACTTCAGATCAAGTTACTACTGAACCTCTTAGGTCAACCAGAGTGCGTTCCGCGCCAGAGTGGTACGGTAACCCGGTTCTGGAAGTCATGTTACTACACCATGATGAACCTACGAACTATGAGGAAGCGATGATGAGCCCAGATACCGCAAAATGGCTTGAGGCCATGAAATCTGAGATGGGATCCATGCATGAGAACAAAGTGTGGACTTTGGTTGACTTGCCCGATGATGAGCAAGTCATTGAAAATAAATGGATCTTTAAGAGGAAGACTGACGCCGATGGTAATATTACTGTCTACAAAGCTGGACTTGTTGCGAAAGGTTTTCGACAAGTTCAAGGTGTTGACTACGATGAGATTTTCTCATTCGTAGCGATGCTTAAGTTCGTCCGAATCATGTTAGCAATTGCCGCATTTTATGAAATCAGGCAAATGGATAACAAAACTGTCTTCTTTAATAGATTTATTAAAGAAGAGTTGTATATGATGCAACCAGAAGGTTTTGTCAATCCTAAAGGTCCTAGCAAAATGTGCAAGCTCCGACGATCCATCTATGGACTGATGCAAGCATCTCAGAGTTGGAATATACACTTTGATAAGTTGATCAAAGCATATAGTTTTATACAGACTTGCGATGAAGCCTGTATTTACAAGAAAGTGAGTGGGAGCACTACAACCTTTCTGACAAGTATATGTGAATGACATATTGTCGATCGGAAATGATGTAGAATTTTCTGAAAAGCATAAAGGAGTGTTTGAAAGGATTTTTTCAGAGAAAGACCTCGGTGAAGCTGCTTACATATTGAGCATCAAGACCTATAGAGATAGATCAAGACGCTTGATAAGTTTTTTCAATGAGTACATACCTTGTCAAGTTTTTGAAGTAGTTTAAAATTGAACAGTCAAAGAAAGAGTTCTTGCATGTGTTGCAAGGTGTAAAGTTGAGTAAGACTCAAAGCCCGACCACAGCAAAAGATAGAGAGAGAATGAAAGTCATTCCCTACGCCTCAACCATAGGTTCTATAAAGTATGTCATGCTGTATACCAGACCTATTGTATGCCTGCCCTGAGTTTGGCAAGGGAGTACAATTTTGATATAGGAGTAGATCACTTGACAGCGGTCAAAATTATCCTTAGAGGACTAAGGAAATTTTTCTCGGTTATGGAGGTGATAAAGAGTTCGTCGTAAAGAGTTACATCGATGCAAGCTTTGACACCGATCTGAATGACTCTGAGTCTCGATCTAGATACATATTGAAAGTTGGAGCAATTAGCTAGAGTAGCTCCATGCAGAGAACTGTAGACATAGAAAATTGCGAAATACATGCAGATCTGAATATAACAGACCCGCTGACTAAACTTCTCGTGAAGCAAAACATGATCACACTTAGTACTCTTTGGGTGTTAATCACATGGCGACGTGAACTAGATTGTTGACTCTAGTAAACCATTTGGGTGTTAGTCACATGGCGATGTGAACTATGGGTGTTATTCACATAACGATGTGAACTATCAGTATTAAATCACATGGCGATGTGAAATAGATTATTGACTCTAGTGCAAGTGGGAGACTGAAGGAAATATGCCCTAGAGGCAATAATAAAGTTGTTATTTAGATGTCCTTATATCATGATAAATGTTTATTATTCATGCTAGAACTGTATTAACCAGAAACTTAGTACATGTGTGAATACATAGACAAAACAGAGAGTCCCTAGTATGCCTCTACTAGACTACCTCGTTAATCAAAGATGGTTATGTTACCTAACCATAGACACGAGTTGTCATTTGATCAACAGGATTACATCATTAGAAGAATGATGTGATGGACAAGACCCATCCGTTAGCTTAGCATTATGACCGTTTAGTTTTACTTCTATTGCTTTCTTCATGACTTATACATGTTCCTCTGACTATGAGATTATGCAACTCCCGAATACGGGAGGAACACCTTGTGTGCTATCAAACGTCACAACGTAACAGGGTGATTATAAAGATGCTCTACAGGTGTCTCCGAAGGTGTTTGTGGTGTTGGCATAGATCGAGAATATGATTTGTCACTCCGAGTGTCGGAGAGGTATCACTGGGCCCTCTCGGTAATACACATCATAATAAGCCTTGCAAGCAAATGACTAATGAGTTAGTCACGAGATGATGTATTACGGAACGAGTAAAGAGACTTGTCGATGACGAGATTGAACTAGGTATGATGATACCGACGATCGAATCTCGGGCAAGTAACATACCGATGACAAAGGGAACAACACATGTTGTTATGCGGTTTGACCGATAGAGATCTTCGTAGAATATGTGGGAGCAATATGATCATCCAGGTTCCGCTATTGGTTATTGACCAGAGATGTGTCTCGGTCATGTCTACATAGTTCTCGAACCCATAGGGTCCGCATGCTTAACGTTCGATGATGATTTGTATTATGAGTTATGTGATTTGATGACCGACGTTTGTTCGGAGTCCCGGATGAGATCACGAACACGACGAGAAGTCTCGAAATGGTCGAGATGTAAAGATCAATATATTGGAAGGCTATATTCGGACAATGGAAAGATTCCGAGTGATTCGGGTATTTTTCGGAGTACCGGAGAGTTACAGGAATTCGTATTGGGCCTTAATGGGCCATATGGGAAAGGAGAGAAAGGCCTCAAGGGTGGCCGCGCCCCTTCCCCATGGACTGGTCCGAATTGGACTAGGGAAAGGAGGCACCCCTTCCTTCCTTCTCCTTCTCCCTTCCCCTTTTCCTATTCCATGTGGGGGTGGAATCCTACTAGGACTAGGGAGTCTTAGTAGGACTCCACACTTTGGGCGCGCCCTGTGAGGGACGGCCTCCTCCTCCCTCCATCCTTTATATACGTGGCCAGGGGCACCCCATAGACACAAAAGTTGATTTTAGCCGTGTGCGGTGCCCCTCTCCATAGATACACACCTCGGTCATATCATTGCAGTGCTTAGGCGTAGCCCTGCGCCGGTAGCTTCATCATCACCGTCACCACACTGTTGTGCTGGCGAAACTCTCCCATGATGCTCAACTGGATCAAAAGCTCATGGGACGTCATCGAGCTGAACATGTGCTGAACGCGGAGGTGCCGTACGTTCGGTGCTTGGATCGGCTGGATCGCGAAGACGTTCGACTACATCAACCGCGTCACTAGACGCTTCCACTTTCGGTCTACGAGGGTACATAGACACACTCTCCCCTCTCGTTTCAATGCATCTAGTAGATAGATCTTGCGTGATCGTAGGATTTTTTTTGAAATACTACGTTCCCCAACAGGGGATGCCCCCGAGTGGCATCCCCTCTTTCTTCTAACAACCATCGGTATTTTACTCCAAGCTATATTTTTATTCGTCACATACTATGTGTTTTGCTTGGAGCGTCTTGTATGATATGACTCTTTGCTTGTTTTGTCTTCCTTTTTAAGTCTTGAATCCTTGCCGTACACACCTATTTGAGAGAGCCAAAATTATGCCATGACTCATTAGAATGGCTCTCTACGCTTCACTTAAATTTTTATGAGCTATGGTTTTACTCTAGTGCTTCATTTATATCTTTTTGAGCACGGCGTGCTTTAATATTTTTTAAGAAATACTATCTTGCTTCACTTAGATTTATTTGAGAGTTATTTTTTTTAAAGAAATTCTCTCTTGCTTCACTTAAATTATTTTGAGAGAAATAAAAATATTATGCTCATGATCTTCACTTATATTTGTTTGAGCTTATCAAAAGCAACAGATCAAAATTAGTCCCAAAGTGATAGATATCCAAGAAGGATATAATAAAAACTTCCATGAAGATCATTGGACAAAATAAACTTGATTCCTTGTAATAGTTTTGAGATATGATGATGTGATATGTGAGTCATGTTAATGATTAATTATGCTTTAGTAAGAATATTGGTGTTATGGTTTGTGATTCCCTATGCAAGCATGAAAGTCAATATCATGCAATGAAATTACATTCTACTTGTGGTGCATTATTCGGTGTTAATTATGCTTAACACCCGCTTATGAGATTAGTTGTTTCTTGGTTGGTCGCTTCCCAATCATTTGCTAGCCTTCATTTTGCACTAAGTATGATCACTACCCGTGCATCCAAAATCCTTTAACCATGTTTTGCCACATGTGTCCACCATACTACCTATATGTGGTATTCCTTTGCCATTCTAAGCAAATTTTTATGTGCCATCTCTAATTTTCAAAATAAATTTCCCTTTTGTGTGCTCGTACTGCTCGCAAGGCGGTGAGGGGTGGCTAATATTTTCCATGCTAGATGTGTTATTCGCACGATGAGTGTTTATTCACTTACCATTGCACGAGAGTAAGGCAAAGGTACTAGGGATGCCCAGTCCCGAAATGAAAAATGAATTTACTTTATGTTGTAAAATAATAAATTCCTTGGAAAGTGTTGGTATGGAAGGCAACCATGGATTCGGCTAGCCATGGAAAGTGAAAGTTTGGTGGAAAAAGTAATAAACTTTATTTTATGTTTGGGAACCGCCTATGATATATCTAGCATGGAAAGTGTTGGGAACTCTAAGTCGTTTTCGTTGGGGGGGGGGAGTATGCCACCCAAAATAATTTTATCTCACAATTTAAGCTTCGATCTCTGGCACCTCTATAAATCCCTGCCTCCCTCTGTGAAGGGCCTTTCTTTTACTTTATGCAATTTTTATTTTGAATTTGAGTCTCCATCCTCTCTTATAAAGTACCAACTAGGAAGCACTATGGTCATACTTGAGCATTGGGTGTAGCTAATATGCGAGTGTGTTTCATGAATGGATCATTGGTTGAGCATGATGGGCTAGGGATAACTTATTTTAGCATTGATATTTTGAAAGACATGATTGCTTGTTGATATGCTTGAGTATTTAAATCTCATGTCAAAACTAGACTACTGCTTTGAACCATATAAAAGTCCAAATGTCCATGATATAAAGAAAAGAATATGATATGACATGTTAGGCAACATTCCATATCAAAAATTCTGTTTTTATCATTTACCTACTCGAGGAAGAGCATGAATTAAGTTTACTGATCCTGATATGTCTCCAACGTATCTATAATATTTGATTGTTCCATGCTGTTATATTATCATTCTTGGATGTTTTACAATCATTTTATAGTCATTTTATATTATGTTTTGTACTAACCTATTGACATAGTGCCAAGTGGCGCCGCTTGCTGTTTTCTGCATGTTTTTTATATCGCAGGAAATCCAAACTGAGTCCAAACGCAGGGAAACTTTTTGTGGATTTTTTTGGACCAGAAGACTTCCAATGGGACGGAGAAGCACCTGGGGTGTGCTTCGAGGGGAGCACAACCCACCAGGGCGCGCCAGGAGGCCCAAGCGCGCCCAACTCGGTTGTGCCCACCTCAGGTGCCCCCCGGACCGCCTCTTTGCTCTATAAATACCCCAACATTCCAGAAACCCTAGGAGAGTCAATGAATATCAATTCCAGCCGCTGCAGAGTCCAGAAACACCAGATCCAATCTAGACACCATCATGGAGGGGTTCACCACCTCCATTGGTGGCTCTTTGATGATGCGTGAGTAGTTCATTGTACACCTACGGGTCCATAGTTAGTAGCTAGATGGCTTCCTCTCTCTCGTTTGATTATCAATACAATGGTCTCTTGGAGATCCATATGATGTAACTCTTTTTGCGGTGTGTTTGTTGGGATCTGATGAACTTTGAGTTTATGATCAGATCTATCTTTTTATCCATGAAAGTTATTTGAGTATTCTTTGATCTCTTATATGCATGATTTCTTATAGCCTCGTATTTATTCTCCGATATTTGGGTTTTGTTTGGCCAACTTGATCTATTTATCTTGCAATGGGAAGAGGTGATTTGTAGTGGAACCGACACGTATGTATCATTGCTACTAAGGATAAAACGATGGGGGTCTATTTCTACATAAATAGATCTTGTCTACATCATGTCATCGTTCTTGTTGCATTACTCTGTTTTTCCATGAACTTAATACACTAGATGCATGGTGGATAGCGGTCGATGTGTGGAGTAATAGTAGTAGATGCAAGAAGGAGTCGGTCTAATAATATTGGGCGTGATGCCTATATAATGATCATTGCCTGGATATCATCATGATTATTTTAAGTTCTATCAATTGCCAACAATAATTTGTTCACCCACCGTCGGCTATTTTTCTCGAGAGAAGCCACTAGTGAAATCTACGGCCCCGGGCCTCTTTCTCATATTAATTACCTTTGCGATCTATTTTCCTTTGCTTTTATTTCCAGATCTATTAAACCAAAAACCCAAAAATAGCTTGCTGCAATTTATCTTATTCGGCGTTCGATCTATCAATATTTACAACTCTATCACGTACGTTACCCGAAAGGAATTGACAACCCCTTTTACACGTCGGGTTGCGAGTATTTGTTATTTGTGTATAGGTGCCGTTTACGTTGTGTTGCTTGGTTCTACTACTGGTTCGATAACCTTGGTTTCAACACTAAGGGAAATACCTACCGCTGCTATACTACATCATCCCTTCCTCTTCGGGGAAATACCGACGTAGTTCTAGCAAGACATCATACCTGTAGTGCACCTTTATAGTCACCCAGTTACGTTGTGACTTTGATACACCCAAAGCATTCCTACGGTATCCGGGAGTTGCAAAATATCATGGTCTAAGGAAATGATACTTGAAATTAGAAAAGCTCTAGCAAATGAACTACATGATCTTGAGCTATGCTTAGGATTGGGTCTTGTACATCACATCATTCTCCTAATGATGTGATCCTATTATCAACAACATCCAATGTCCATGGTCAAGAAACCACAACCATCTATTGATCAACGAGCTAGTCAACTAGAGGCTCACTAGGGACATGTTGTGGTCTATGTATACACATATGTTTTACGGTTCCTGGTTAGAACAATTATAGCATGAACAATAGAAAATTATCATGAACAAGAAAAATATTATAATAACCTCTTTATTATTGCCTCTAGGGCATATTTCCAACAAGACCTTACATTGGCATCTTTGTTGTGGTCTACTTTGACGACATTCTCGTGTTTAGCTAATCTCTAAAAGATCATGTGACTCACCTTAGGACCGTCTTGCTACACCTTTACATAATTTGAGTAAGAAGAACGCACCTTTTGTTTTGGAACCATCACAAGATAATGCGTTTAATGAGTTTAATAATTTTCTTACGCATGGCCCTTTGCTTGCTTTACCCAATTTTGATAAACCTTTTGAGGTACATTGCGATGCTAGTGGTAATGGCATAGGAGGTGTGTTGATGCAAGAGAAGCGCCCCATAGCCTACTTTAGTGAAAAACTTTCCGGAGCGCAACTTAACTACCCCATCTATGACAAAGCGCTGTATGCTTTAGTGAGAGTCTTGCATGTTTGGGAGCACTACCTTCGTCCTCATGAGTTCATTCTTCACACGTACCATGAAACACTTCAGTATATTAAGGGTCAAACTAAGTTGAACAAGTGTCAGGCTAAGTGGAGTGAATTCATTGAGTCATTTCCTTATGTTATCAAGTATATAAAGGGCATGGATAATGTAGTTGCCGATGTTTTATCCCGCAAATTCATGCTTGTTACTCAACTTGAGTTGAATGTTATTGGCTTTGAGAACATATTAGACTTGTATGTGCATGATGTTTTCTTTGCGATTCCTTATGCTAAGTGTTTGACGCATACATCTTTGGAATGGTATTACATCAAGGATGATTATCTTATGAGAGCTAATAAACTTTGCATTCCCGAGTCTTCTATTTGTTTGTTACTTTTGCAAGAAGCTCATGGAGGAGTACTTATGGCACACTTTGGACACGGCAAGACATTCGCCACACTCCCCAAGAACTACTATTGGCCCAAGATGTTTCGTGACGTCTCACGCTTCACCAACCGATGCTCCACATGTCGCAAAGCTAAGTCTAAAGCTCAACCCCACGGTCTTTACATGCCAATTCCTATTCCATATCAACCATGGGAAGATATTAGTATGGACTTTGTGCTTGGTTTGCCTAGAACTCAAAATGGAAAGGATTCTGTCTTTGTAGTTGTGGACCGTTTTTCCAAGATGACTCATTTTATTCCATGCAACAAGATAAATGATGCTTCACATGTTGCTAATCTTTTTTGTAGGGAAATCTTGCGCTTACATGGAGTGCCAAAGACGATCGTCTCATACCACAACGTCAAGTTTCTTAGCTACTTTTGGAAAACGCTTTGCACCAAGCTCGGAATCAAGCTACTATTCTCTTCAGCATACCAACCACAAACCGACGGCCAAACGGAGGTGATGAACTGCATGCTATCGACGCTTCTTCGCGTGTTGATCAAGAATAACCTCTAGGAATGGGAGCTATGCCTGCCCATCGCCGAGTACGCCTACCTACAACTACGCAAGACACTCCACAACTGGCAAGTCCCCCTTTGAGGTCGTCTACGGTTTCAACCTATTGTCCCCATTAGACATCCTTCCTCTACCTCTACAACAGCGCACCAACATGGATGCAAGTGCCCGGCCAAGCTATCTCAAGAAGATGCCCGCAGATACAAGGCACACCATCGAGCGTCAAGTTCAACGACTCGTGTACAAGATCAACGTCAACAAACACCCCATGATATTCGACATTGGAGATCTTGTGTGGCTACACCTTGGCAAGGAACTCTTCCCCAACGAATGCAAGTCCAAGTTACTACCTCGAGCCGACGGACCCTTCAAGGTGCTCGCGCGCTACAACAACGATGCATACAAGATCCACATCCCATGCGACAAGTTATCCGTGAGCGACATCTTCAATGTCAATGACCTCTCACCCTACCATGGTGATCAAGATTTTGATCCGAGATAGGATCTTTCCCAAGGGGGGGAGATGATGCGGAGCATCCTATGGTCATCCCCATGGACCTTCCTACATCTCTCAAGACACCAAGTGAACCGATGACACGAGCCCATGCAAGGGCTCTCAAAATCGAGGTGTCATCTCTCCTTAATGAACTTCCATGAATCATGTAAGACATGCACTACAAAAAAAGACACATTCATGACATTTTGGCCTAAATGAATTTTTTCTGTCATGCTTATGACACTTCTATGACGATAATTGTTACAAAACCCGGTATCATCATATATGTGATGGGCTCCTACTTCTTTGAAAAAAATCATGACAAAAAATGGGCTTTTCACCCTGGGTGGCCCGGAGACACACCTGCATGACATTATTTGGGCCGTCCATGACGAAAAAATCGTGGTGGAAGCGAGGGCGAGGAAAATTTTGTGGAGTTCCCGGTTATGGTGGGTGGTCGGGGCCGAGCGATGCACGCATGTTTGCGCGTTTCTCTTGTATACGTAAGCGAGTGTGTGCGAGGCGTTAGGCTTTAACTGAACCCGAGCGAGGCGTTCATTACTGAACCCGAGTGATTGCACTAGGCTACGTTACTGAACCCGAGCGATCGATCCCTTTGCTGTTAACTGAACCCGTGCGATTCCTTCGCTATCGCGGCTAACTTAGTGCATTTGAAATGTCTAGAAAGACAAATATTTAGGAACGGAGGGAGTAGGAGTATTTAAAAGTTGAGGGCAGGGCTTTTCCCGGGTAGTACGCGCGACAGTTTCGCCTAACCAGTTTGACAGAGAGGAGGAGGGTGAGGGACTATCGGATTCAACTTACTGCTGGGAAGGTAGGGCTTTGTGATTGGACGACTCGTTATTGTTGGAAAGTTGAGATCTTGTGATATGACGGCTCATAATAGTCATTATCACGTCGGGAGTAGTGCAAAACACGGCAGCCTAGTGAAGCAGCAGAGGATAGCCATAGAAAACAATGTGGTGATATGGCCATAAAAAACAACTTACGTCCTCCTCTCGGTTCGTCGCCATCTACTTTCACCGTTCCTGTGTTTTCAGTATCCTACGAATCAAAGAGGCCCTTAGATTGGTTTAGGTCCGGACATTTTTTTAATATGTTATGTCCAAAATTTAATGAACGTGCTCCACTTTCTATAAAAACAATCTGGTTTGGATGTGGTGATTCATTTATTTATTTATTCTTCTGCGGGGGCTTTGCATGTAATTCGTCACGTCTGAAATATAAAGTACGCCGGCATGGTTGCATATGCTCAGAGTCGTGCATGCTCTACGACCAGATGCTATATGTCCCACATGTCAGCGAAAGGAAGCACATGGAAATGGCCTAGGAGTATGTACATGAGGAAAAATGCGGGGAAAATTATGTACTATGAAGTTGCACGCACCCAACTAGTGGTGCTCTTCTCCCTCGTTTCTCTCTCCTTATTCTAACTCAGCCGACACGCGGTGGGCGAGGTAGGAATTTGCGAAGGTACTAGTAAACCAGGACGTGGGTAGTAAACTAGGACGTAGGTAGTAAACCAGGATGAAGACAGTGATACGTCATACGTGTATTACACGTAATTAACACCACCAAATAAAAGCAAGGGGTAACACATGTCATTTACGAATGGAATAAAAATGTCATACACTAACACATTAAGGCCATGAGGCGATGCCGTGTTGGTTATAGGAGGCAAGAAGAAAGATACATCCATCGACGACCTCCTCCTCCTCGACTCAGGGCGCCGGCCCATCGAACGGTGGCTAAGTAGTAGCGGCTTTCGTGGCTAGGTCCACGTGCTTCTGAACAATGGTGTCCAAAGATTCCAGCCGATCGAGGAAGGCCAACATCTTTTTGTCCTCCCTCACCTTGTAGTGGCCTATGTAGACGATTTCCTCATAGACGTGGATGTGTAGGTCGACGGTTTCTTGCATGGCGAGGCGCTGCGCTGCGAGTGTGGCCTCGACATGCACGTTCTTCATCGTGATCTTCGACAACCGCAGGGCCACTGGTGCTTGAAAGAGTTCATCACCATGGAGGCCGATGAGGGTGGCAGGCAACAAGGAGCCTGGGCATGTGGGCTGGAGGAGTACGGCAAGGTCGTCCGCGCGCTTCTTGACGGCGGTGAACTTGTGGCTGGAGCGGCCAATAATATCGTCCACACGAGAGGCGAAGCCGGCGTCGATGAGGGCTATGACGCCGGTGGTCGCCAGCACCGTTTGGTAACGTTGCGCGGTGCGGGGTCGCATGCCAGCGTCTTTGATGATCTGGTACAACCGACTACCGCTCGTGCCCATCGATGCCATGGGTGCTTGTGGGTTCTGGCCACTTGTCTTGGTCTTGGATTGGAGTGAGCAGTGTTGCGCAGATACTAGGAGTAGATGGATTGGCGTCGTGGGGTGCTTTTATATGAGAGTCCAAACTGCGTTGCATTAATATCGTGCTGGCTCCATTCTGCTTCTCTAATTAATTCCCTCTGCATGCTAATTGAATGAGGATGCACCATTGACCGTTCAACGTTTGAGGAACCGCTACCCACCCCCTCGTTGGCATTCAATGATTCAAGCCCTATCAATGTAAATGTGTGTCAAAAAGAGACTACTGCATTATGCACTGCGACCAAGGAGGAGAGGCAAATGAGATAGATTAATATTTATTTGCCACACCATGCCCTTCCTCTACACATAAGATTGTCACGCGAGTGTTCGCAACTGCCACATTCGGGTTGCGCTTGGCTCTTCGCCTCTTCGAGAAGTCGAACAATGTTAGTACTACTTCTATAGTACCGAATCAACCGCTGCATGTCCACTGCGCGCATGGGCGAGGGAGAGGGTGTACTTGTAATGAAGCTTATCCTTCTTGGATGAGTTGACGCGACACATCATAGCACGATTTTCTCAAAAACTTGTGTTTACAAATGCATGCATGTCATGAGTTTCCTGTTGATGCTTGCATCTGTTGATTTATGCATCTTGAAGTATGAACATGTGATGATAAACATGTCACAAATGAGAGCACCTCCAGTGTTTGGAGGCAGCACTGCCTATAACACCGGCACCATATGCTTGCCTGTAAACTTGTCTAAAAGACCCTCGGTGTATACTAATATTTGTTTCAGCCTCTAACATTTACCCCACCACAAGTTAAAATATATATTCATCTCTTGACCCGATCAGCGTACAAACTTGAATCAAAAGGATGACAAGTAGGGCTAGAAGATTATTTTAATCGAAAAAATGCTTGTAGACGACCTAGCATGGAGGTGACTCTACAGATTTTAAGCTTAGAGGCATCTGGTCTGTAGTGTATGGCATCGGGCTTAGACCTTACACAATGCTAGCTGTTTAGAGAGGTTCTTAGATAAATAAACCAGATTTTTCTGAAGCACCGATGCCTATTTCTACAGGAGAGATGCTTAATTAAGCATCTACCTTGTACAAACAAGCATTGGTGCTTAAAGAAAGCTTGGTTTATTTCTCTAAGCACCTCCTCAGGCTACTCATAGTGTGGAGTATCATATACTAGTATCATGCATATGATACTAGTGTACAATACTACCTTCATACTATGAAATTGCATAGGAGCACCTGCAGGCGCAGCCTCCTAATATCTCACCATCGAATATGCATAGGGATCTGCACCACTATATTTATTTATCAATTTGGTTGCATGTATGTTCTGGTTTAGAGATGCGTAGCATTGTATTCTGTGCATGCGCTGGCCCACTCAGCGGCATGCTCATCCTCTAGCTGCCAACATCCAACAACTAAAGCTACATTTACTCAAGCAATGGTCACATCATCAGTTAATGCCTTTCACATTGATTCCATCTATCCCGTTTCATCTTCCGTCAACTCATTCGTCTCAAACTTAAAATCCATTTCACGAAATCACACATTTCTACGATGCTTAATTTTTATGATACTAATTCGATCATGCGAAATTCTCTAATTAGATTTGAGAGATTTTCTAATATATTTCATTTTTTCTGTTAATGGAGAAACTGAGTACGTCATGAGAATAATTCCAGAAACCTTTTCTGTAATAATTTCAGGTATTATCATGTTTTAAGAAAGATGAGAATTTAATGTACGTGGTCTAACTCTGGTCCCACCATGCATTGTCACATGTACTATGTGCTGTAACTGCCGACCTGCGGTCGTACACTCCATTTACTACTCACGTGGTAACATTTCTTCATATCACACTAAACTCTGGCCACAGTCACGCATTAGCAGTTTAGTACTACATTCTTCTGTTAGTAATGAACTAACACTGGATGCCCTATACACCCCATAAGAGATCAGAGTAATCTAAAAGAGGAATAATACTTGGATCGATATGCCTTAATAAATAACAGGGTTTAGTACTTACCGTGTTTGGTTTATCTGGTAGCCAAACCCACTCAAAGGAGTTTAACTCGTGTTTGTGTAAGAATCAGCTTCTCGCTTAACAGGTTATCCTTTTCAAAGAAACTTATCTAACATAAATTGTTCATTTCCATCCAACACTAATATTGTATTAATTGCTACATTTATAACGACTGACACCTGCACTTTTTTGCATGCAAACGCAGGTGACATTTGTTGAGAATATTGACTCTACATGGAGAAGGCAGGAGTCACAGTGTATCATCGAGTATTTGATATGTATATGTAATTAGCAAATTCATTGTGCCTTTAATGCAACCATGGCATCGCATGAACTCAATGACACAGATATCAGGGTGCAGCGTCGCCGAGGGCCATTCGTCCGCCTCCCTTCATACTACCACTATCTAGTGCATAATATCATAGATGACCTTATTTATTGCCATGCATGACACAAAGTAGCATTGCATTTAATATGATACGGTATCTACCTATGTTACTCTAACCATCTCTTTCTTCCTTAATTCTCTGCCATGTCTACGTGTTTGCTATTCCCAAGTGCATGATACTAGAGATACCACCACTATGGCCAGCCTAAGCATCTTGCATTGTAAGACACCTAGGCTATGTTACTAGCTACTACTCCATAATGGGTAGTAAAACCGGCCCTAAAAATGGAGAGTACTCCCTCCATATACTCCATTGTAATACACCTCCATCAATGTACAATAGTTGATTAGAAGAGTGTACTACTTTTTTTTATTATATGGCCCACCTTTCACTCTCACAAAGTGCCTAGGAGCACGTGCTAGAGCTGTCTCTTCACCAAGAGCCCGCTTACCTTCTCTCTCCTCTTTTCTTTCCTCCAACTAAGCAAGAATATACTAGTTTATTTGTTATAGCCAGCTAACTCAGCTCTATTGTACTTGCTCTAAGTCACCTTATGAAAACCAAATAATCCCAAAACACTTAGGCATGGTGCATTAACTCTCACCTCATTTATTGTTTTTTGGCATGAATAAGACAATCAAGCAATAAGAGATGTGCGGCGTGTGTGCTTTCAATGACTTGAGACTACCAAACACGACATGCAGTGGTCAGTTCATGGCATGAAATGCTATTAATTAGCAAATAAACATTAAGTTCTCTCGTTTTTCCCTCCTTGGTTGCGATGCAGAACCTAAGATGACTTATTCACCTAGACGGAGGGAGTAACTTTATAGTACTACCTCCCCTACACATGAAACAGCCACGCGAGCGTTTGGGTTGCGCTTGGCTCTTCGCCTCTTCGGGAAGTCGAACAATGATGGTACTACTGTAGCATGCTTCTGATCATCTGACACCGAATGAACTGTTGCCTGTCCATCGCGTGCGGGAGGGAGAGCGTGTAGCAAAAGTTTCTCCTCGCCCTGCGAGCCACCATGCTCATGGGCGAGGGAGAGGGCGTTGTAATGAAGCTTCTCCTTGTTATACAAGTTGACACGACACATCAAAGCAGTGCACTCGATATATTTCAAAAAATTATGTTTACCGATGCATTAAATACAATGCATGCATGCATGCCGTGAGTTTCCTTTTTGATCCTTGCATGTGTAGATTTAATGCACATTGAAGTAGTATGAATATGTGATGGTAAAACTTTCTATGCCCCGGTCCTAAAGCGAGAGATGGTGATGCACGAGGACGGCGAGATCATGACAATGGAACAGGACTGGACGACGGAGGTCTATATGGACCTCACCTTGCTCCACAGCCCCTTGTGCCTCCGCCCCTTGACGCCTCCAATTTATGAGGTTCGAATACATCTCGTCCATTTGGTTGATCGAGCAAGGTGCAGGTTTCTTGATTGATGTGGTTTTCGATTGATTTGTGCAGTGCAAGGGAGGGCACTTGGCCTGCGCGGACTGCCGTGGCGAGCGTCTCGGGAATCAGCGGCAATGCCAGAAGTGCGAGCACGGTGGCGGCTTCGACACGCGCAACATGCCGATGGACGCTGTCCTCTCCTCAGCGAGGGTTGAGTGCCCGCACGAAGGTTGTGGGCTCTACGTCACTTATCCGAAGCTCGCTGATTACCAGAGCGTGTGTCTGCTCGCACCCTACGAGTGCCCCGTGCCCGGCTACGGCTACGAAAGCCCACCGTCGGCGCTCCCCTGCCACATCAGCACCATGCACCCCATGCCCATGCACATGATCCAGAATGGCAAGGTGCTCCAGCTGCAGGTGCTGGTGCCGGAGCCGCAATGCTTTCTATTCGCGGAGGAGGACGGCCACGCGTTTCTCGTGGTCGGCGGGACGCTCGACATCAGCGTGCCTCTCGCCATGTGGGTCATCTGCATCAGAGCTGGGGCATCCACACCACCGCATTACGCGGCCAAGGTGTGGGCTAACGGGCCGCCGAGGTTGCCCAGAGGCACGACCGACGCCGTCAAGGTGGAAATAGAGGTGACCGGCAGCAAGGAGCCCATCATCGTCGCTGTGGGGGAGCTCACCTACTTCACAGTGCTGCCCAAGCTGCTGACCGGGGCTGGGTATTCGAGGACGGTGTCCCTCCACATTCAGATTAACAATCTCACCTCCTAAATGATTCCATGGTACCTTCTATTTATCTTAGTACTAATATGATATTCAGATGAGCAGTCGAAGTAGGCTTTAGTATGGTCTACTTTAGCTTAAGAGATGGAGGATTTTGATGGCGATGTAGCAATTACTTCAACATCAGATCAGTAGTTGAAGTAATATCCAATGGTCGAAGGGATATTTTGTGCCCGTTGGATATAAGATCCTTTGTGTAAGAAGTAAACCTAATTAGAAGCTGCTTATATGCTTGTTTGTTGAGGAAGTGTTGCATACTTCTGCGAGTTAACGCGGAACATCAATGTAGTACTACTAGTAGTACTCACCCGACTGCGCAGTAGACCAAGGCACCAAGCTCGTGTCGTGTTGGTGTCGTGTGCAAGAGATGGTGTGTGCGAGAAGTCCCGAGAGATTCCTGAGCATAGGTGTGTGCGTGGGAAAGTGGGAGAGTGTCGATGTAATGCGTGTGAAAAAAGGACTAGTCAATGGCTCTCCACGAGGCTATTCCTGGAGAACGCGCCAATAACTGTAAGATCTGCATCCGACGGTGCCAGCTATTGACAAAACATTAGTAAAAAAAGAAGTACCATGGCATTTAACAAAATGGCCACACCACGAGCTTTTCTACACGCACATGCATTTTTTTACTGTGTTTACTAGGTGGCTTAGCTGGAATAACATGATTCGAAGAAATAAATGTGAGGGGCCCCACACCCCTTGAAAATCAGGGGGGTGAAGATTAGATAACGAATGAGTTAGTAAACTCCCTGTATTACTCTGTGCGTTAGAATTTGTATTACTCCATGGGTTTAGAATCTTTGCCACACCACGCCCCTCCCCTACCCATGAAACTGCCACACGATCGTTCGCAACTACCATGGTCTACTCCTATGTGCGATCTTCATTTTTTAAAGCGATCTACAATAAAAGGTCGGGCTTTTGGCGCGCGGTAGGCGGGGGAGCTTGGCCTTGTCGATTTGCTACTACTCACATGTGTTCGAACATAAGCGATGTACCAGGCCGATGCGCGTCGCTTCGGTGAGCAGTGGGCCGGACATATCGTCTGATCATGCTAAGCGGCGGGCCGTACCGACCGTGTGTTGGTGCTACTACTTACATGCGGTCGCACGTGTCAGTGATGCACCAAGCCGATGCGCGTCCCTTCGGTGAGCAGCCGGCTGGACCGACCGCGTGTTGGGGTGATGCCAGCGCGATGGGTTGTAAGTTTACCGCCTAACTTAATTTGTATGTAAAGGGTGACGCTCGCAACCTCTTGGAGCAAAAAATGAGTAGCCCGCTGCTAGATATTTCTATAATCAGTTTAGAAATTCTCAATTTTACGTGTGATCCAATGGTCTAAGTGTGTCTGGATGGCTAGGATTCGCGTCTATAGTAACATCGTTGTACCCAGCAGTGTCACGTTTTTCCGGCAACATCAGCACGTCGTGTGATCAATCCACGCAAGAAGCTGGAAAACAACACCTCCACATGTGCCACATGGCTTCATTGAGTTCCCCCATTATTTAATTCAAAAATATATTGACTGAAAAAGAGAGACATCTCCCGAAGCAAAAACTTTCTCGTATTTTGTTTCCTACTTGCTTTGCACATACTTTTTTTGCGAGAGAAATTTCCAATCTATTTATCATTCATGGAATGTACTGGAAGAGCAAGTATAATAAGTTACAGTCAGCATGCTATAACGATTAAACAATTATATTTGTGTTAACTTGGATGAGAGAGAAGAGGAGAGATAATGGAAGTGGGTTGTAGATTAACAGCGGCTACTGCACGGGCTCCAAGAAACATTATGAGAGTGTACAGTGGGTCATGCATTGATAAAGTAGTACTTCTTACCAGCTATACATGTTTGCTATATGGTTGACTATGTATGACATGGCAACACGTTGTTGGCTATACTACTAACCATGCTCAAAGTACTAGTGCCACGTCCTCTAACAAGTTTTTCAACATGCGTCAAATTATCAATAGGGCTAACTCTCCTTCGAGAAATGTGCTCCACCATGTACATGTGCGTGTGTGTGACGGGAGGCAGTGCGTGCGTGCGTGCACCTCTTTTCTTCACTAGTCAACGTGTACGTGCATTGCACGTTAATTTGGAAGTATATTAAGTGCATGCAGATATTAAGTAGGATATTATTTGTATGTTATTGTGTGATTAGCGCTATATTTGGCATGAAATTAACTGCACACTAAACGTGTAGAGCGCTCGACATTGAAGCAGTCTATATCATTGGATTGACATTATTTGATGGCCGAGATTAATTGGATCTGCCTATTTGGGTCTTTTTATATTTGTATAGATATAGATATAAATACATGTCCTCCACGGCTCCACCTGGTGGGCGTGTTAGAGGGAGAGAGGGACATGGTGTGTCCGACATACCTCTATATATATATATATATGTTTCTGTGAAAGAGAGTCGTGAATACATAGTATATGTATGTGGAGTGGGAGATATAGGAGATGAGCGGGGAAGGGATCGTTTACACACGTATCGGTAGACACAGATAGAGGGAATAACTTTACGAATGTACGAGTGCTAGGAAAGAGTGGGGGTGCATGTTGGAAGATGATGCGAGAGGCGAACCATGCGAAGACAAGGAAGGAGTACAAGAGCAAGATCCATAATTAAAGAGAGGGGACGATAACATGTGTGGGCACGCTTGTCTGATCGATAGACAAAGCAAAAGGCATGGATGATGAGACAGGGAGGGGCAATTAATATGTGTGTGGCAAGCAGTCCTATGTAGAGTGGTCGTGGTTTGGTCGATGTGTGCGTGGGTGAAGAGGGGGAGACTTAACAAGAGATATATATCGGGCATTTTGTGTGGGGAGATAGCAAGAGACCTTGCTGCACATAGAGCGAAATCAATTGGTGCACATGCATGCATGTGTCAGAGATAAAGAACATTCGGAGTGACGAAGAGAGGGAGAATGTGTGTGTGGTGGGGGAGGGCGTACAACTAGCTTGTTACACCATAAGAGTGCAAGATGGATAATAACAGACGGGGTGCAGCTAGCTTGTGACACTATACGAGTGCAAGATGGATGACAACAGAGGGGGCGATAGTGCCCGCGTGCCTCGGAGTTAGGACGGGAGGCATGGATGGTGAGAGGAGGGGAGGGACTATGTGTGTACATGTTTGTGTGTCGTAGGCAGGCCTGGCTAGCTAGAGGGGTATATCAATCGGTGTGTGTGTGGGAAAGATGGAGACGTAGGGAGATTGTGGGAGACCGGTCTAAGGAACAAGAACGTGTGTGCACGATGTAGAGGATGTAGAGTGGCGGGGAGTGCGTGTGCATATATGCATGCACAATATAGGAAAGTTATTGGATATCCACAAAGGAAGGAGGAGTGTGTGTGTGTGTGTGTGTGTGTGTGTGCGCGCGCGCGCGTATAAAAGACTCACAAAGACGATAATCAGTACAAGAGTGGATTTAAATATTTGAACAAGAGCTCATGATGTTTGCAAGTCATGTGTGCATGAATATAATGCAGATATGCCTGGCATGGTTTTGAATCAAACATGCTACATACTATATTCACATCGAACAAGGCCAAATCGATTTGAATTTGCGATACCGATGGCAGACATCGTCTCACCACCACTGCTCACCACATTGCATCAGTGCATGGCCATAACTATTCTTATTTGAGATAATGTGTGGCTTTCAAAGCTAACATCTAAATGTTGTGTGTGTGGGCGGGGGTGGGGGGGTTCATTGTTGTGTGTGCTAAGCACATTAGACATATGAAGACAAGGTTCAGATTATTCCGAACATCTTGCTACCTAGACCAATATACTGTGATTTGAACTCAACATAAAATGGATACTAATATTTGAATTGGAGATCGTATGGTACATGTAGTTCATATGCTCATATAAAATGGAAGATAAAAAATGTAGGACTACATCCATTGTAAACCACAAGATCACCTAACAATATATTAGAACTCGACATAACGTAGATTTAAAAACTAAAATTCGAGATCCTGGCATTCGTAATTGTACAAAATGGGACATGACTCTTTCTTGTGGTGGGAATTGATATTTTGTTGTTGTTGAGGGAAGTGCGGATTGATTTGGTATTTTACAAGTTAATCTTGTTCTCCCGATTTTTTTTGTTTTTTCTTGTAGTTTTTCATTCGCATTTGTAGCAATATAGTAAAAGGGGACATCCTCGCAAAAAAAGAAAATAAAAAGTTAAATGGGACATGACTCTCTTGTGTATTGTATGAGCTGTCTTTTTTTGTACATGTTAAGTTTGTTCTGCCGAACATGGAATCCGCGCCTTGTTATTCCAAAACTTTCGAAGCTAGAGTATCTCTTGTCTCTTCTACTACAAAACTCCCGCCTCTTCAACTCGCGCCGCACCTTGTTAACCCGAAATTTCGACGCGCGGGAAAACTCCCTCCTCATCCGGAATCGGTCGCGCAGCCTAGACACACGAAATCCCCCTTCTACCGCTCAGCCGGAAATGTCGCCCCGACCTCGCGTGGTCAAAACCTACGGGGGTACGTTCGTAACTTACCCCACATTTCGGACAAGCGCGTTCCTAAGCCACAACTCCCCCTACATTCCCTTTGGTCCCCCATTCGCACACCAAGGCCCCCAAAACCAATGAAACCGCATGCTCCTCTGCCGACCTCCCGATCGTCGCCCAGCCGGAGCCTCTTCCCCGATGACATTGTACACAACAACAGCTCGCCGTCCCTTATCAACTGCACCAGGTGAGGATCCGTCATCGATCTATTTGTCCTGCCGGTTCAGCCGCCCCGTCTTGGACCTCCAATGTAACACCCAGGATGCGGCTATAGCTCCTACGTGTCGAGGCACGACTTAGAGTCATAACCGCATTATGGAATGGTCTCAAGCGTGGTATCTTTACACAACCCATGTAACGAACATGATGAAAGAGAGTTTAATAGTTGGCTTACACTCGCCACATCACACAATTAATACACTAAACATACATTCATCCAGAGAACACAGAGTCCGACTACGGACAAAATCAAACAAAGAAAAAGATACCACACAGGCTAATCCCGATCGGCCCTAGTTGGAATCACTACTGATCATCATGGTATGTCACATACATACGCCCACGCTCTTCATCGAACTCCCACTGGAGCTCCTGGCCATCACCTGCATCATACTCAGTTGTACATGCACTTGTGTTTGCATTAAACCATGAGTCAGGAGGACTCAGCAATCCCATTCCCGGGTATCAAAACTATCAAAACCATTGGGTGAGGAGAAGGTATAAAGTGGGCTGTAGAAAGCACTAAGCGTAGATGAGGTGGCTAGCTTACGAACTTTCAAGGCGAGAAGAGAAGTCAAAGCCAACGATCATGAACTAGTCATGATCACTAGATGATCCTGTCTACCTACGAGTCATTCATAACGCAGCCATGTTCTCTTGCCAAACTCCCTCGAAAAGAGACCATCATGGCTACTCACGCGGTAGTGTATTTTATTTGAGTTTTTGTGTCAAGTTATCTACAATCGGATATTAACAAACTCCGATCCACCACATAACCGTGTGCATGACTTTTGAAAGATCATAACACTGCAGGGGTGTCCCAACTTATCCAATCACAAGCTCTCACAATCAGCAGAGGTAAAACCTCTTATCTTGGGGACAACCCTGTCAGACTCGGAATCCCGGTGCACAAGATATTTCGACAATGGTAAAACAAGTCCAGCAAGACCTCCCTGACGTGTCGACACCCCGATAGGAGCCGCGCGTATCTTGTCTCAGGACACAATTTGATAGGTTAGCCTACAGGTATATACCAAATACCTCGGGTTTCCCCGAGGCGGCCGCGCAGTATGCCCGGTTTGGACCAACACTCATGAGGAGCACTGGCCCGGGTTGTTAATTTAGTCCCCGGGTGCTAGTCGGTCCCTATGCAAGTTTTAGTTATTAGGCAAATGGTAAGATCAATGTTGGGCCTTGCTGGAGGAGTTTTATTCAAAGCGAACTATCAAGGGGGGCCCATAAACCCCAACCACGTTAGGAACGCAAAATCAAGGAACATAACACCGGTTTATCGGTTCTTAAGGCGGCATGAGTGGAACAATACACCGTGCAAAAGGACAAGCCTTCCACCCATTTCCAAGTATATAGGTGCATTAATTAAAGAAGAGATATTGTGATATTCCAAAATATCCATGTTCCCACATGGAGCAATCTTCAACTTCACCTGCAACTAACAATGCTATAAGAGGGGTTGAGCAAAAGCGTATCTTAGCCAATCAACGGTTTGCTAGGAGGGTGGTTAGAGGTTTCATGGCAACATAGGAGGCTGACAAGACAAGAATGGGTAGCGCGACATAGCTATAGAGCGAGACAACTTGCAAAGCAAAGATAGATTTTATATCAAGGAACGGTCATCTTGCTTGAGATCTCGCTAGGAAGAAGAACGAGTCCACGAAGAAGACAAACAGACGTAGTCGAACGAATCCTCACAACTCCGGAACGAAACCGAAGATAATGAGAGAAGCAAACCGGAAAGAAGCAAACAACATGGTAAACACACAAGGATAAACATGGCATGATGCACATCCAAGTATGATGCATGTCCGGTTTAAATAAGCATGGCATGGCATGTCAAAGTGCAACAAACAACACTACAAATTAAGTGGACCTCAATATGCAATGAGTTGCATATTGACAAAACACCACATTTGCATATTTACTTTGATCTCGGTTATGTACACAACAAGTTTAAATGTTGGTTAACATGTCAAGGGCTGAAGCACAAGGAAACTACCTATCTAGGCAATTTAAATGAGCCCGCAAACAACAAATAACAATTCCGGAAAATCCCCACATGTCATTTTGCAAATTTAATGCAAACAACAATTTTAAACATCTTAGATGTTGTTATCATGATGCAGATGACATATACAAGTTTTATGCAATTTTTAGAAAATGTTGACATGAGCATGATAAGGAGCATTTGGTCGCCATGGCGGAACAAAAGGGATGCCATGACAACGATAACGGAAATGGTGCCTCGGCAACATTGCGATGACCCGTCAACTCATGGAGATGTCGGTGCAAACAAAAGTATGACGTGAGCGTGACATCCAAGATGGTGGGGTGATCCCGGAAACTAGGTTCCCACGTGTCGACGGCAAGGCAAACGAGGGCACTTCGGACACAGTGCAAACAAAGGGTGCATCTCATACATCGCAAGCAATCGTTCATCGCATTGGCGTTCGACTCAGGGTATACCTTCGAAGCGTGCATTCGGGATGGATCAATTCGTCGAGGGAAGTAGCCATTCACGTTTCGTAGTCGTTCATTGATCGTCAAGGAAAGTGGTCATTCACGGACGTAGTCGAACTTGTCGAATCCGAACTCTTCTAGGGTCGCCATGGTACTTGTTCATCTTTTAGTTGTACACGTGTCTTCGGCGAGGGTCTTCTGCAGAGGTACTTGACGTTCCGGTGCGGTAGTCGTCCGGGTGATCCTGCAGTCTTGACTACAACAGGTCGTGTAGTCGATCTTAGCGTCAATAGCAAGGTGGGAGGATGCCAGTGGTGCAGCTGGTCCTTGGCAAATTCAAGTCTGAAGCAATAACAACTGCTAGGGTAGCGGCCAGAGAGGAGGACCCGAGCGGGGTTGAGCATGGCCGAAGGAGCAGTAACGAGCTCGGTGGGCCCGGGCGATGACGAGGAGATGCGGGAGGTGGTGGGGACGCTCTGGCAACCGGGCCGCGGGGTCGGGTCGCAGCGACGAGCGTGGACGACGGGAATGGACGGATCTGGCATGCGGGGTACTAGATCCGGGCTCCACGGGAGCTTCGAACGTCGGCAAAGGCAGTTCAACACGATGGCGAACTCCTGTCCACGGCAACAAAAGAGAGAGAGAGAGGATTGAGGAAAAGAACCCAGAGAAAGGAGAAGAAGGGAGATAGGGGTGGGCGCTCATCTGCTGGCGGGAGGTCTTGCTCCGGCTGGTGGCCACTTGACGGGGCAACGTGGTGGTGGAGGTGAAGCAGGGAGGCCGGCGAGGTAGGAGAGGTCGGCGCATGGAGAAGGGAGGAGCGTCGGGACGACGACAGCGCCCTGGCGGCGGGAACCTGGCGTGGCAACGGGGTCGTCCAGAGGCGAGGCAGAGGATGACCATGGCGGAGGCGCAGGGTTCATGAGCTCCTGGGGCGACGATGCGAGGCGCGAGGAGGAGCAGGCGCGTGCGGCAAGGTCGGGGACGCGGGCGGCATCGAGGGAGCGGGCAAGGGAGCGAGGGAGAGTGGTGAGTCAAGGGGAGATCGAGAGGAGGGGGATCAGGTGCAAAAACGGTGGCGATGGTGGTTGACTGTGGTGGGATTGGGTGGAGATGGATCTCGAGGAAGACAGTGCGGCGGCGGCTAGGGTAGGATCCCTAGGAAATAGGGTTTGATCTGATTTGGACTAGTGGTCATTATATAGTGAAAGGAGGGGAATTTTTGGGACATCCGATTTAAATCGGACGGACGAGAAGAATAGACTAGGGGAGTCCAAAGCATAAACCGAAGATATTTTAGGGATGTTTGGGGATGATCCGGACCCATCGGTAACGACAGACCGGTTCTGGTTCGGGTATGTTTTCGTACGCGCACGAGAGAGGTGGACAAAGACAAAGGGGCCTGACAAAGGTCAACAAAGACGAGGAAGAAGCGGCAACTGTGGACGACTATGAGTTTTATGAAAACATGCATGCAATGCACATGATGTCATGATGAAATGCAACAAACAAAAATAAATCACACGATGAAACTCGGAATAGCTGGAAGTCTTCTGGAGCGTCGGTCTTGGGGCATCACATCCAAGGAGCTGCCCTGACGTTTGCCTCGTCTATCGCGCCACCTCCATTCCCCCAACGCCGTCTTCACCTGCCTGACTAGAACCGCAACTTGCTCACCAATTCCTCCGACGAAGCCGAGGCCTACTCGGCACCACCAAGGAGGTTCTGCACTCACCGCTGCATTTTATCTTTTATTCGATCTCATGAGGCTGTCGGTGCTCGATACTGAGTAGCCATGGTGGGCCTCCATCGATGGTGTCGTCGCCAGCCACTTGATCCACGGCGTACCTCCCCCATGTCGTTTCTTCGTCGACGGCGACGTCCACACCAGCAGTAGCTGCTGCTCCGGCTCTCGCTCGCGCTGTTGCTACTTCTCTATCTCTTGCTCGCATTGCCGTTCTGGTCTTGCTATCGGTCGCGCTTCTGGTATGCTCTTGCTCTCGTTCGTGCTGCTACTCTGCTCTGCTCTTGCTCTCGCCCGCATTGCTGCTGATGCTACACGGCCTGCTGCAGCTGCAGGAGTTGCTGATTTAGCTCTCGGTCGCGCTGCTGATCCGGGTGCAGCAGCAGCTGCTGCGCAAGCTCCTCTCTGCTATTGCATTCCCTGCTCCAGCGGCTGCTGATTTAGATCACTGCTTCTCTGCTACTAGTGCTCTGCTACTAAACTTCTATTATAGTGCTCTGCTACTTGTGCAATCAGTTTCGTTAGTAAAATTCAGTTTTGACAGTAAAAAATCAGTTTCGACAATAAAAATCAGTTACGACTTTAAATTCAGTTTCTTCAGTTAAGTTTAGAGTCAACAGTATTTACAACATCTGTTGGAGCGGCCGCGGCGGGGCTGATGTATTTTACATCTAGCACTTTTTGTTGATTTATTTTACACCATCTATTGCAGATGCTATTAGAATCTCACTTCAGATTAACACTGCATGTCTTGTCCTGCTTCAGCCTCGCCACTGTACACCTCACCAGAGCTGCTCCAGCAATGGAACCGTCCATCACAGCGGAGCAGTACCCTCGGCACCATCTTTAGAGGCCTAATATGTCTCCAACGTATCTATAATTTTTTATTGTTCCATGCTATTATATTATCTGTTTTGGATGTTTAATGGGCTTTATTATGCACTTTCATATTATTTTTGGGACTAACCTACTAACCAAAGGCCTAGTGCAAATTGCTATTTTTTGCCTATTTCAGTGTTTCGCAGAAAAGGAATATCAAACGGAATCCAAACGGAATGAAACCTTCGCAAGGATCGTTTTTGGAACAAACACAATCCACGAGACTTGGAGTACAAGTCTGGGAAGCCACGAGGCAGGAGGGCGCGCCCAGGGGGGTAGGCACGCCCCCACCCTCGTGGGCCCCTCGTAGCTCCACCGACGTACTTCTTCCGCCTATATATACTCATATACCCTAAAAACATCCGAGAGCACCACGAAACCCTATTTCCACTGCCGCAACCTTCTGTACCTGTGAGATCCCATCTTGGGGCCTTTTCCGGCGCTCCATCGGAGGGGGAATCGATCACGGGGGGCTTCTACATCAACAACATAGCCTCTCCGATGATGTGTGAGTAGTTTACCACAGACCTTCGGGTCCATAGTTATTAGCTAGATGGCTTCTTCTCTCTCTTTGGATCTCAATACAAAGTTCTCCTCGATCTTCTTGGAGATCTATTCGATGTAATACCTTTTGCGGTATGTTTGTCGAGATACGATGAATTGTGGGTTTATGATCAAGATTATCTATGAACAATATTTGGTTCTTCTCTAAATTCTTATATGCATGATTTAATATCTTTGCAAGTCTCTTCGAATTATCAGTTTGGTTTGGCCTACTAGATTGATCTTTCTTGCAATGGGAGAAGTGCTTAGCTTTGGGTTCAATCTTGTGGTGTCCTTTCCCAGTGACAGCAGGGGCAGCAAGACACATATTGTATTGTTGCCATCGAGGATAAAACGATGCGGTTTATATCATATTGCTTGAGTTTATCCCTCTACATCATGTCATCTTGCTTAATGTGTTACTCTGATCTTATAAACTTAATACTCTAGATGCATGCTGGATAGCGGTCGATGTGTGGAGTAATAGTAGTAGATGCATAATCGTTTCGGTCTACTTGTCACGGACGTGATGCCTATATACATGATCATGCCTAGATATTCTCATAACTATGCACTTTTCTATCAATTGCTCGACAGTAATTTGTGCACCCTCCATAAAATACACTATCTTGAGAGAAGCCACTTGTGAAACCTATGGCCCCCGGGTCTATTTTCCGTCATATTAATCTCCCGTCAACTAGCTATTTTTATCGTAGTTTATTTTGCAATCTTTACTTTTCATTCTATAAAACAAAAATACCAAAAATATTTATCTTATTATCTCTATCAGATCTCACTTTTGCAAGTGCACGTGAAGGGATTGACAACCCCTTTATCGCGTTGGTTGCAAGGCTCTTAATTGTTTGTGCAGGTACTAGGGATTTACGTGTAGTCTCCTACTGGATTGATACCTTGGTTCTAAAAAACCGAGGGAAATACTTACGCTACTTTGCTGCATCACCCTTTCATCTTCAAGGGAAAACCAACGCATGCTCAAGAGGTAGTAAGGCATCAGATTTTCTTCCCCGCCTCCGAAGTCACACCAGCCCACCGTCCTCCACGTCCAACCCAATGATACTAAGGTATACAAGGCTACGCCAAAGAGGTTTTACACTCGTCGCATCACTTTTTTACTCTACATTCATGTCGATTCCTTAGGGATCCTTTGGTTCAAGGCAGTTGCAAATCTAGAAAAAAATGAAGGGTGGTCACAAAGTTAACAGGGAGATAACTAAATGCCCTTTTGAACCACAATTTGAATCAGTTTCGCAGTTGCAAATCTAGAAAGAAATTCCTATGCATGAAGAACAAGACTAAGGGGCTGTTTGGTTCCTATGCACACCTTGCTATACTTTGCCATACCTCAACTTAGGCAAGTTTCACTAAGTTAGGTAGGTGTTTGGTTCTAGCCACACTTAAGGCAAGAATGTTTTTATCAGCAGTGAACCCCACATGTCATAGACACAAAAAGTGTGGCAAGATTCCCTTAGGCAAGCCAAAGTGTGGCTAACAATTTGAGCAACTCAAGGTAGGCAAGTATGGCAAAAATCATGTGGCAATATATGGCAAAGGTAGTCACAATCCATACAGCCCCTAATTGCATTAGTGGCATACAATAAGATTCTAACTTCACATTTTCATGTGGGTTGACTATAATTTTACCATGTTTCTCTCCATTCTTGTGTTCTTTCAATTCATGTGAACCGAACACCCTGTTTGACAGAAATCCTGTGTTTGCACATGCTCTGTTTTGCACGTGCATTCCTATCCTATTCCTGTATTTTTTCTGTCCCTGTGTTTTTAGAATCCTCCAATTCTAAGGTGCACTTACAGATTTACTTCACTTAGAGATAGGTGTCAAAGACAACTATGTGTGTTTTGTCCCGGTCCTGCCATGTCGTCGTCCACCCCACCTGACGTGCACCATCAACGGAAGCGTCCACCGCAGCAGAGATCCCTCCTCCAAACCTCCTTTTGCCGCCTCAGATCATCTTCCACATTGTCGGCATCCACGCCAGCTGCATTACCATCATCGACTAAGCAGATTAACCTGAAGACTACATAGTTCCCGAAGAGAGGGCACACTCTTTCCTGTCTGCTTATGTTATACATCGATTATTATTAGGTGCTACTTTATAGTCCTTTGCACCTCTTAGACTCCGAGTCAGGTCCAAACTAATGTTCAAAATTGAATTTCTAATATGCCTATGGGGCATATATCAAGGCAGCAACAAATAGTACTAGTAGAATGCCCGTGCGTTGCTACAAGCTACAATGCATATAAATGAATGAAAATGATTAAGGTTGTTTCCAAGGTTGGAGCTCATTTTCCCTCGATCCATGAATGCAGATCCAATGTCTCCTGAGCCATTGCCATAGTGTAACATATAGTTGAGTGCCATGCATTACCAAGAAACAAAAACATGATGTCCGTTGTTGGGCATGAAATTGATAGGTCACCATGCCCATAACTCTTGAAGCAACCAACCAATGCATTTACCCTTTTATCCTAAAAAAATCATACCGACTTGCTGAAGAAAATATAAACCACTTGCTAATGTAATTTGCTGCAAGACCATCTCTAATGAAATACAATTTGCTACATTTCTAAAGTAGGAAAAATATACCGCTCATACAGTCCCAACCGTAACTAAAAAGGGACTCTCCACCGGCCAGGCAATCTTCCAAATAGGCATCCCACTACGACCACCCTTGGATGTCCACGGGCACCTCTGACACCTCACTACCTCAGCCACCGACACGGCCACGCCAACGACCAATGCCATGAACATGGCCTTGGGCATCCCCATGGCCACGGCCAGCGCCATGTAAGAACACATCCATGGCGTGCTGATATTCGTCCTATGGTTCCACTAACTCCTGGGGAAGCTCCTCCATAGTCAAATCCATCTGCGCAAGCTTAACATTTTCGTTTGTCTTGTATAGCTGAAATTCAAATAGCATTCAGCTATGTATCAGTACATCTATGATGAGTCCAAGCTTAACATTTAGCTATGTATCAATATACCTACATTTTTGTAGCAATGCATCAAATATTTTGCTATGTAGAGTAACCGATTTTGTTTTGTTTTGCATGATGAGGGGATTACTACCACATCTGGTTTGAAGCATGCAGTTTCATGTTTGTATATACGTGAACTTCAGCTGAATATGTCCCTATATACGTGAACATGGTGTAGAATTTTTAGCTGAATGTCCCTGTATATGTGACCCTGGTGTAGGATTGTCAAACGCCTGTAAGCATACAAATGCAGGATTTTGGTTGCCTCGAATCTCTCTACTCCTTAGGTCGTCCCTTCTAAAAGACAAGCAAAGTTACATATATGAGAATAAAATAGAGACCAAGTAAATTTAATGTTCCCATTTTGGACTCTCAAAATGCACAGGTCCAATAAGATAAAACTATTGATCTAACCTAACAAAGCGTGAGGGGAAGAAAAGATAAATTTCAGAGTACCTAAGTTTTTTCACTATGAGTAGAGGAGTGAGGCGTTGGACCTGTGCAACGCTAAGGGCATATGAAATCTTACTAAGTTGATGAAGGAGTCTTATAGGTATTCCTTTTGGAGCTTCACACAGAACTCAAAGTCTTTGTCATCCAGAAGTGCTATAAATATCATTTGTCAAAGGAGTAACGCGGATGATAATGAAATAAGAAATGAAATCAGCATGAAATATTACCATATATAGATCAACGTTCCCATCCGTACTCCCACTAAAATGAACGAATCTCTGACTGCGGCTGTGAAGAGGGTGGATGTTGGCTTATACTAGCCAATTTCAAAGTCATAGGCAGAAGAATTTCGATGAACCACTAAACGATGAATGCAAATTTGGACCTGAAATAAGGAACAAAGTATTTAACCCACTTTCTTTCATTTCCCAACGGGCTATCATCAGATAAGGACAATAAAGGCAGCAATTTAAATATGGTATAGGCAACAATGACTATGGAAAATAAATAGCATGGACACGTTTTACTCCGTACATAAATATTCACACTTTAGTGAAAAAGGTAGACACACTAAGTTGATCCATGTGCTACCAAACTAAGAAAAGAGAAATAAATATCCAAATGGATTTCAGCAGACATATCGGATTAAAGCTAACCGTTTCCACTGTTTATTTTAACAAAAAATGGCTCTCTACATCCCTCTATATTGTCTTGTTATATATCTACCAAATGTAGCATAATGTTATCCGAAATAACTTATAGACATAGATTTGTGCTTCAAGAACTAATGTGAATTTAGTTGCTAAAAATTTAGAACCTACTCATATAACATGAGATTAAGGTTCGGCGTCAAGTGGTTGTTGTACCTGCAGAATGTTGTGATTTTTTTGAGTTTGACTGCTACTCTCGTACAGTATCAATATACAGAATAACCTAGCCAATTGCAGTGAATTGTTGAGATGCTATAGAGAATATCCAAGCCAATAGTGATTAAACAACATAAGAAAAGAGCATGAGCGAACCAAGAACTTCTACTGGATGGCTTAAATTATGAAATAGATCAATCTAAACTATTGATCGAGTAGCTACGCTGAGAAGATGTTCAACGTGGAGCACCCTGATGCTTCTGCGACCGAGCATCCACTACGGTCCTGCACGTATATCCACCATGTAGAAACACATACAAAGGACTGTTAACTTCTAGTGTCGCCAGCAGATTGATTGCAAGACCTTGTAAAAGACTGAAGATCTTTCAGCCTTGTTGAAGCCAACATGAAGGGCAAGGAGACAAGGGCATACCTTGGTGGTAATCGCTGCGTCCTCAGCTACAATCTACCTGCAATTCGTCGAGAGGGTGTTGGAGATGCTGCTGCAAACTGGAGCATAAGAAAAAAACAATGCCAGCCTTAGGATCAAACTTGAGCTCCTCTACATCCTCTAGATCTGGAGCGCAAATACAATTTTAATCGTTTGAGCAACTCATATCAGCAGGCATATAACGATGGATTAGTGCCCACTCACCTTTGCCAGTGCAGTTTCTGAACTATTTGGATGGAACATTCCAGACTCTCATCCGATGAGAAAAAAAACTCATATGTCAGCATTGACATTGTGCTATGTCTGAGGACATCCAATATATGGATCAACAATCAAAATAAAGAAAATGAGCATGAATCGAGGGGATGAGATGAGTCAAAGTGGTATTTGCAATCAACAAGACATAGTGTAGACTAGTCAAGTCTCTTCTCTATGCACCTCTATTGGGTCTGCAAAAAATGAAGAGCAATCTTGTGCCTTTATATAAGTTCATATTACATAGGAAAAACTATCACATGAGAACAATCCCATAAATACAAGACATCCGTGTTGCATATGAGGATTTGACATGTAGGCATCTTCCTTTTTGTTCCTAGTAGACATGACAGAAAAAAAACAGCTTCCAAAACTTCTTTCAAGCAAACTTTGGACTTTAAACCAAATAACAAATCCTATTTTATTTATAAAGAATATTAGATGCAATGCTTTATAGTATTAGCTTAAATCATTGGAAGCATCAGCAAGTCCTTTTGCTACAGCTTTCATATCCTTCGTCATGCACCTTGTAGATTGAAATTTTTCAGCCAAGAGGCTTCAAATGTCTACAAAACTATTTAAGCACAGGTAGTGCACTATAAGGCAAAACTATTAGCATATATAGTGTTCTATAAGGAAAAACTATTAGCATAGTGTAAATTAAGTGGATATATCTGGCCATCTAGAACCATCTATGTGATCAATCGTTCGGAAAAACTACCAAAAGTATGCAAAAGAAAGCACGTTATATTTAGTAAACACCAGAAACTATGTTCTTAAGTAAATGAATTTTAAGAAATCCATAAGCCCCGGAACACAGCGGATTAGGATCAGATCAGAAATGCTTTGAGCTATAAGACAACCCCTAATGACCAAGAGAGGTGACAACAAAAATCTAAGCTATGCCAAAAGTACATGGAAGGAAGCTTTTAGACAAAGTTATACTCCTTCCGTCCCAAAATAAGTGTCTCAACTCTAATATAATTTTGTATTAAAGTTAGTACAAAGTTGAGACACTTATTTTGGGACAGAGGGAGTAGTAAGCAAGCACCAGAAAGTTTCTAAGATGTGTGCAGCCTGTGGAATATACACTGTGCGCATATGAAAGGTAGTACTTTGACATGTATTGGAGTAGACATGCAATTTAAAAGCTAATAATTTGCCATGAGCTCGTGTACATAAGCTGAAAAGTAGGAACACTGTAGAATATACACTGTGGCACATATAATTCGTTTGCAAGAACAGTAAGACGCATGCTTGCTGACCCAATAAAATATAGCCACCAATTGCTCGTGGATGCAAGTAGAGCGAAGCAAGATCATGGTAAATAGATAGAGGAGAGAGTGTGATGCGTCACCTGGATGATGTGGGATTGTATGTTGAGCATGCACCCCGCGTGTGAAGGCAGTATGACGGAGAGGATCGGCGGTTGCGCCAAAGATGGATGCACACCACATCCGCTCTTTCCCCGCTGGCACCCAGACAGTTCCATCCCCAGATCGCGGCGATTGGAGCCGATCTGGACGCCCTCATCCACCTCGCCGGCGGTGGCGTCTCCGCTACGGCAGCCACGACAAGGTACGCTACATGAAGGTCTGGGGTTCCGTCGGGGAAGAAACCGTGGTGTTGGGCACAAAGTTCCTTTGTAACTCAGGCTACATGTAACCTCTTATCCTCAACCCTCCAGTCATGCTTTGAGATCCGTGCGCTCCAACTAACTTAGAACAAGAAGATTTCTCTTTTTTGTTTCTCTAAAACGAAACAACATATGAAGTTCAAACTTTGTAGATCTTTCATTTCTCATGGCGAGGTTTTTTTTGGTAGGCAAGGAAGAACTCCGCATTCTGGAGTCCACGGACCCCCCGAGCCACGACGTGGATTCGAACCCTGTGCAGCTGCGCCACCGTCGCCACCCGTGTCGATGCCCCAGCATCCCGAAGGTACAGTCTTTGGTCCTGTTTGCAGCAAGATAGGGCCCGGCGTGAGGGTAAGAGCCACCCACCACAGCGATGATGAGGATCACAACCGTGAAGTGCCATCGGTGGGGAGCGGCATCTAGATCGTGCGACGAGGGGATGAGAAGGAGGAGGGGGTGCAGGTGCGATGGCTAGGTCGAGGACGTCGGCGGCGATTGGGAATAGCAGTGGGGGATGCATGCATGCGACTCAGTCAGGTTGGTTTTTCTCGATCTTTTTCTCCTGGTTTTGACAGCTCGATGCGTGGGAGGGGAGGAGGTGTGCAGCGGTGGGAAGTGATGCAAAAAAACAAGGACGAAATTAAACCAGGTGATGATGCTACAGACCTAGGGTAGGGTCACTGGCTTGACCCAGGTGCCCCACCCAAGGTCACTACCCCAAAAGCTCAAGAGATAACTCAAAGACAACAAAAACAGTCGACTGATACGGTTCAAGAGGACATTTCACTCGACTGCATACCCCCGCTCAAACGACTCAACTCCACTCGGAAGGATGAGGACACTCGACCGTACAAAGACACTCGACCCCCGAAGGTCAAAGGTCCCGTTAGGCCAGCAACGGTCATGCATTCATTCTGCAGTAATGAATGCCTTTATCACCCTTTATTGCAGGCGTTATCAGTAACGTCATGTCTTTATGCATATTGAACCCTTTGTAACTTGGAGATGGCTGGGGTCCTAGCGCACTCTATATAAGCCACCCCCGTCCTCCAGTACAAGGGTTCGCACCCCCTGTAACTCACACACACATATACATTTCAGTCGACCGCCTCCGGGCACCGATACGCAGGACTTTTACTTCCTTCGAGAAGGGCCTGAACTCGTAAACATCTTGTGTACAATCTCGCCGTAGCTAGGACCTTGCCTCCTCCTACGTACCCCCTACTTGTACTGTTAGACTTAGAACCACGACAGTTGGCGCCCACCGTGGGGTAGGTGTCTTAGCGACTTCCGGTGAGGTTGCAAGCATTTTTCTCCGACCTCCATCATCATGGTTTCCGGTGGTGGTTTGGCGCTGGGCCGCGAGATCCGACTCGGCGCGTTCGTCTTCGTCGCCGACGACTCTGCCTAGCTCCAGGAGGCCCCCCTCGACGTCGAGGCGTTACCCATCCGCGGGGCCGCGCACTTCCGTGCCAGCACCTGTGGCGTCCTTCTCCAGCAGCCATCGACTCATTATTGGCCGGCTCCTTCATCGTCTGTCGTCCCCGCTGGACGCCGTCACAAACGATCCGGTCGGTCGCGGCTCTAGCGATGGGTGAAGCACGCGGTGGCTCGCCAAACGGCCACCCCTCAAGTTGCGGCCATCGAGCCCGACGAATACAACTACGGACCGGTCGATCCGTCGACTGAGTCCGTAGACTCGCTTTTCGAGTGCGGGAGCAGCGACCCCGCGGCAACTCATGTCGCAGTCCGCCGGGGTACCCTCGCGGCGGAAACGGCGGCAGCGGCGACAGTCAGTCGTACGACCACGATGGGTACATTCCCCAGCCCCTCACTGCCGAGCAAAGGCACGAGCTCTGCTTCCACAATGAAGATGCACTTTACACCCCTCTCGTGGGGGACTCTCCAGAGGCTCGGGCCCGGGAAGCCACGCGCCTAGCAACTGTGGCTGAGCGCACGCCACTAGAAAATATCCAGCGTTCACTCGATGAACGGGCCCGCCGACTGATCCCCGAATCCAGTCGACGGCCGCGGCAATCGTTCCCGCGCGAACCTCAGGTATTCCGAATGCCGATCTAGAACCTCGAGGTCGCTTCCGAGGCGCGCGGGCCATGGACCCCGTCAAGACCGGCAACTGGGTCGGAATGACGAACAGTACGATCGTCGACCCGGTCACAACGATCGCCGCCGAGTGCCTACGCCTCCTCTGGGAAGTGGATCATACTCGCCCAGGCGACACGACGGCAGGCGTCTGCGTGACAACGAGCGGAGGATTCCCCCAGATTCCAGAAGGTCCGGCTTTGACGCAAGATCGATTCTTGTGCAAGGCCTGGTCGACAGGAACCGAGCGTACAGAGAAGAGCAAGGTAGAGATCGTCCGAGTGGAAGCCGAGCATCTGTCTCTGGGCCCGAATGTTTTAGCAGTGCTATCAGGGCTGCTGAGATCCCCCCGAACTTTAGATTGGCGGCGGGAGTGAGTAAGTTCACCGGCGAGTCATAGCCGGACACTTGGCTCGAGGATTACCGTGTGGCCGTGCAGATCGGTGGCGGCAATGATGATGTAGCTATGAAGCATCCCCCCTGATGTTAGGTGACTTTGCCCGGGCGTGGCTAAATCAGTTGGCTCCTGGGAGCATTACAGTTGGGAAGAGCTGGCCCGAGTGTTTGTTAGGACCTTCGAGGGCACCTGCAAACGACCCGCAGGGCTGGCGGAGTTACAACATTGCGTTCAGAAGCCGAATGAAACTCTGAGAGACTACATTCAAAGGTGGACCACCTTGCACCACACGATGGAAAACGTGTCTGAGCATCAAGCAGTATCCACCTTCAAGGAGGGTGTGCGGTACAGAGAGCTGAACCTGAAGTTAGGTCGGACAGGAGATATGTCTCTGACTCGGATGATGGAAATAGGCAGTCGGTATGCTAACGGAGAAGAGACCGATCGACTCTGTAGCAGCAAGAAACCAGTCGGCCAAGATGACCAGAATTCCAATCGGAAGCCGAAGCGCAAAGCAGAACCAGCAGTTCAAGGTGAAGCTGCAGCCGTTAACCAAGGGAAAGACAAAGGAAAGCCTAAAGGCCCTTGGATCCCCAAGAAAGGGAAAGATCAAGCAGGGAATGACGTGCTCGACCTACCATGTCCTATCCACACGAAGAAAGATGAAGAGGGGAACTTGGTTTATCCCAAGCATACCACTCGACAGTGCCGGCTCCTGATCCAAAATTTTCAGAAAGATCAACCGACTGAGACAGAGAAGGAATCGGAGGAGACCGAGGACAAAGAAGGGGATGGAGGTTACCCCCAAATCAACTCCACCTTGATGATTTTTGCTGACGTTGAAAGCAAAATTTGACTGAAAATTATCAACACAGAAGTGAACATGGTTGCTCCGGCAACGACGACATACCTAAAATGGTCCAAGAGTCCCATTACATTCGACCAGTCCGACCACCCCACACACATTGCAACCCCTGGGCAGCAGGCGTTGGTGGTCGACCGAGTTATTGATGGTACTCGTTTGTCACACCCTGCATTTTGTAACATGTTATTTGTATCTTTGAAGCATGAAAATTTGGACCAGCAATTTTTTTAGCATCATTTGGCTTTTATTTTGAAATTGAGTTTTCTTCATGTGCTTTTTCTTGTGCTCATTAAAGTCAACTATAACCTCTTGTAGAATTCATCTCCATACCCAAAACTTCTGCCCAATGATCATGCCAAGTGTTATATAACAGTATAGTATTTTCTTACAAAATTAATTTGGCCAAAAGGTATTTTATAAATTTAGTTTTCCAAAAACCCCTGAATTGAGATTGCACTACAAGTACTTGATTTAGGGTGAGAAAATTATTTCAAAAGGTTTATTTGAGACCTAGTAGTCATAGGACTCCCAGAAACCACAAAGGTATAATTTTAAAAGTTATTTTCCTATTTTATTTAAAAGCTTTTTCTTAAGGCCAGAAATGGTCTTTAATAGGGGAAAATTATTTAACTGTTTCAAAAATATTTGCCAAAATTCAGGGAGACTCAGAGGACATATATTGTCCATATATAAGAGTTTCAACACTTGGTCATGTTCAAAATAATGGGCTAAACCCTCTAAAACCCTTTCTGGATATTTCAAGCTTTTGAAATATTTACAAAGGAAATATTCTCCAAAAATTCCAGGGAAATTCTATCATGTCATATATGACATACTTGATGATCTTGCCAAGTCCCATGCCTTGGGAAGCAAGAAAACATCCTCAAACCCCTTCATAACCATTCTGTCCATATTTGGAGTTTGAGCAACTTTACATTGCCAAACTTGTCCAACTGCTCTCAAATTTGGTGCACATGCTAGAATGGCCTAATAAGGCATCTAGACCAAATGGCAGAAGATTTGGAATCGAGCAACTTGATCAGAGCACCCCAAAACCCTTTCTATTCAAATGCAAATTTGAACAACTTTACATTACCAACTTTTTATCTGGAGCTTCAAACATTGTGGGCATGATCAATACCCCAAATGATGATGCTACACCAAGTGGTGCATCAAGGGGAGATGATTAGCTTGACCCAAACAAGATGAAGCTGTTTCTGTTGATTTCTAGGGTTCACCAAAGTTACATTGGCTAGTTTCTTCAAATGAGCCCAAATTTGGTGAAGCACCCTATTTTCTCATGTCTTTCAATCCTGTTAAGTGCCATGTCAAGTGGAAGTCATTTGCTTGACCAAACACTGATCAAACACCTTCTGCAGATTTACTAAAACCCTCATCCTGATCACTTTTACTCTTCTCCATGGCCTCAACTTTTTACCACATGATCATTGAGTTACTAGCTACCCCCAGTAACTTCCCCAGCACCCCAGCTCCATGATTGAGGGGTAAGAACCCAAGTTTACCTTGCTGGACAGCAAGTTTCCACCAAGTTACCAGCATTCCCTTTCTCTCTCAGCATCTCCAGGGCATCCAAGGCCGCATGCCAATTCTTTACTCCTCCCTCAACCTTCTTGACACTCTTGGGCACGTTGGTTTTGACCAGAGCGGCGAGGTCACGATGATGCCAGCCATACGCGCGCTCTGGGGCGCTCTACAGTGCACCCCCGCATGGTGGCTTTAGCCAATCGCTGGCCCCTGACAGCCTCGGGCTCCTCCTTCGCGCTAGTCGAGGCCCCTCGACGTCCGCAATCACCCCGGCGCTGTCCCCCCTCCTCCTGCGCCCTCCAGTGGTCGTTGTCGCACGCGCACCGGCCGCCCGCAACGGCCACTCCTCTGCCTCGCACGCGCGCACGCTCCAGAAGCTCCCCCGCTCCTCTTCTCACCTCAGCTGGACGTGGAACAAGTCCATGATCCTCCCCGGCTTGATCACATGCACCAGAACCTCTCCTAGCCTCGCCTGCAACATCGCCGGCGCACGAGTCCACGGTGGACCGTGGGCGCGGCTATATAAGCCCCTCCCGAGCCTCTCCAGCAGCACCAACAACCTCACCTCACCTCACTGAGTCCTCCAGCACCATCCACTCCTCCCCAGGTAGTCCCAGTACTCGGGATCGACCGGAGCGCCGCCGCGTCGGGCCGCCGGTGATCTCGCTGTACGGACCTCCCCTGCCCTTCCTTTTGCCTGATTCGGAACCCCCTCACTCCACTGATCGTTTCCCCTCTGTTTCCCCCTCCCGTTGCAGTCGGAAACGACCGGAGCAACAACCTCCCGACGAGCCTCCGCCGTCCCACCTCGCCGCCGGCGAAACCGACCTCCCCGGCGTGCCGCACCACCACCCCTACATCCGCCACTCGACGCTGGTCACGTTCCTGCCCTCCGTTGCCGTCGCCGTGGCCGGAAACCTCGCCGGTGAGCTCGCCGTCGCCGTGGCCGCAAGGTTGGAGATGACAGGCGGGCCCCGCCTGTCATCCCCACACCTCTCTCCCCCTCCTCTCTGCCACTGACCCACGGGCCCCGCCCATCAGGTTCAAAAACCTGACGTGCGCGCGCAGGCACCCGTGCGGCTGGGCTGGACCGCCCTAGGCCGTGCACTGTGGCCTCTCTAGCCCAGTTGCACAGGTCTTTTTCTCCTTTTTCTTTTCTGTATTAATTCAAACATTTCTACAGAAAAGAATAATGGTCAAAATAAAATAATTCCAACTCCAAAAATCTTGTAATATTCCAACCTATTTAATGGTACCACTTTCACTCACATCTATGAAACTTTTCTGTATTGTTCAAATTTAAATTCAAATTTGGGCAGTAAAACTCCTGTTCTAAAATCAATAGATTCCATTCTGTTACTCCAAAACTCCAACTAAGATTTTTCCCCATCTTAGAAATTCCTCTAGTATTTAACAAAAATAAGTTGACATTTTTCTGAGCACTTTGATTTTTTCTGTTTTATTTGTGGCCTTATTTTTCCGTTGTTATTATGCGACGTATAGATCCCGTATTTGATGAAGTTGCTGTGGAAGGAGAAGGAGAAGGATTTGAAGACTTTGAAGACCAAGACAATCCAGGCAAGCAGCCCTTTGACCATGATACACTTGTTTTGTGGAACCCGTTGTTTCCGATGCATGATGATAGATTCACGGTGGTGACCTAGTTGAAACCACCATATGATGCATGCTTGAACTTGATCTTGCAAAGTGCTAGATGACATGCTAATAGTTGGTCATGAGGCTTAAATGATGCATGTGTGATTTTAACCTTCGTAGTTGGAATCTTTTCATGAACCCATCGGGTGCCCCTAATGCCCGAGGGTGATGATGTGTTAGGTCATCACTTGAGGAAGAAGTGATGTGCCGGTAAAGTCATGTGCATGGTGAAATGATGGATTAGATTTATGTGTGACTACCGTCCCAACCAAACATGTGCAACCACACTACCCCTTATGGGACGGGGCTTTATTGATTACTTAGGTTGATACTAGCATGGTGCCCGCATTACTAGTGACGGGAAGACTTGAGGTCTTTCCCGGGACGGGGTCGTGCTTGGATAGACGACCATGACTGTTTTCACAGGGCACCGGACACACCGTTGGTCCCTTCGGGTACGTGTGGCATTGAAATTAGGGCAATGCCCGTGATCTATTGTTGTACCCGAGGGCCGTGTACCAACGAGTGGACTCTATGTTAGTGTCATCTAAGGAAAGGTAATGACCGGGTGCTTACCCCGGGTACTTGAGGTACCGCGGGTCATGGATGACACGGAAGTTCCCCGGATCTTGTGGGTAAAGTGCGCAACCTCTGCAGAGTGTAAAACTATTCGAATAGCCGTGTCCACGGTCATGGACAGTTGGGTGGTGCTATTTAAACTATGTCCAGAATTTTACTTCATCGGTGATAGTATGTGTGTGATGAGTCAAGGTGGTGACTTGACTCGATGAGTTGAATCATATTCATGTTGATATCGGTAACCTGTCTTCGAGGTTACGCGAGGTGATTGATGCATAAAACTTGATAATAGAGTATTTATTCTAGCCCTTGCTAGATTGTTCATTATTGTTCAATTGCATTGTTACTTTGAACCACATCATGGGTTGCTTGCGAGTACATTCAAAGTACTCATTGGCTTGCCACATGTTATTTAATTGGCCAGGCATGGAAGAACTGGAATATGAGGAAGAGTTCTTTGGAGACGAACATGCGAACTAGGATGCTATCCCAGTCAGAATGCCTGTAGGGTTAAGGCAGATGGCATGGGTTCTACCCGTTATCGAAGACTTCCGCTATTTGAGTTATTTGCTATTTAGCCCGTGAGGCTCTATCTATGTAAGACTTGGCCATAATGGCTATAATTCGTGTAAGACTATTTGTATGGATGTAAGACTCTTGTTATTCATCTTCTGTGTGTTCAGTGAGCATTGATCTCTGGGATCACTGTACACGTGCATTCGGTGATCTCGATTCCAAGTCGGGGTCCCCACAGAGCTGGTATCAGAGCCATCCTGACTATAGGAAGCCTTAGTTAGCATGGGCGTTAGTTAGATGAGACCCCTTTTCAAAAACCTTCTGAACCTCTCTTCTTTTCTAAACCTGAGATTTCATCAGCTTATTAACCCCTCGTATTCCACCTTTGTAGATGGCCGCTGTACCCGAAGAGCACCTGACCACTGGGTTCCCCTTACTTCTCGAGGATAGCCTCCAGGAGTGTCAGTTCCACCGAGCACCCATCCTCACCTACCTTGAGCATTGGGTGAGCGGTACTGAGGTGGAGTACCATGTGGAAGTGATCGTGAAGGCAAACGATCCTCCCACAAGTTGGTTCTTCGAGGGACCCCAGATGGCAACGCTACCACTCGCTGTCGAGGCTGCTGCACTCAAGGCACTAACCCGTCTCCGCGAGCTTCTTCCGGAGATGGCAGCCAAGATGACAACTCGCTTCTTACCTTACCGGAAGGAATGTGAAGAAGAAAGCAGCGCACTAGCCCCTCCACTGAAGGAAGGACTCTCGCTTCGGTTCCAGACCTACTTCAGTCTATGCGCCGACAGCTTGGCACAAGACTTGGCCTCGGAATCAATGAAGCTTCGAGAGGAACTTCACAAGACTAAGGAACTTCTTCGTCGAGCTCAAGAGAAGGCAAATAGGATCAAGAAGGAAGGAGCACCTTCTGGACAATCCGCTATGGCATATCGAGGCGGAAGGCCCTCCGAGGATGTATCTTCCAAGAATGAAGAACCACCTCGGCGACGCCGGATGACGGCAAGGGAATATCGCAAGCTTTTCCCTGCACCACCGACGAAGCACCGTCGTATCCAACTCCTCCACTCCCCCACACCCTCAAGTGACAAGGGGGCCCAGACAGATGAAGACAAGGAGGAAGACCCAGAAGAGCCGGAATACGCGACCGAGCATTCCGCCGCTTAGGCATTATTCGCTACTCGGATATGCCAGTTGTATCCGCTACGGTAGGATAGGTCGTGTAACCCCTATGCGCAGTCGAATCCTTGTATGGTTCATATGAAACCATCTAGTGTTTGCTTTTGTTGTATCTGGATGTATGTCGTATTCTTCCTTCGTGAATGTGTAAACGACTACATCACCCATTTGGATTTTAATGAATGTGTTTTGGCCTTTCGGCCCTTGCATGATTTGATTTAGTGTCACACCCACCCCCTTACTAGGCACCCATCTATCTTGCTTTCCCTCTTCCGAGTCATGAGACCTTTTACCGCTCCAACAGGATGCCTGTTGTAACTCGTACTGGTACCTCTACCCAGCAGCCCGAAGCCGGAGCATCCGCTCAGTCTGAGGCAGGCCACGAGCAAACCGACGACCAAGCTAAACCACCACCTCCTCCAAGCATGGACATGGCTCAGCTTCTCCAAGCTTTCCGAGAGGAACGCCAAGCCAACACTGCAGCTCTCCAGCTGATTGCTCAAGCTGTCACCAACAACCGCCAGCTGGCGGGGAATGGCAATGGACGTTCCATGTTGGCAGAGTTCAAGAAGCATGCACCGCCAACTTTCATCGAGACTGCTGAACCCCTGGATGCAGATGACTGGGTCCGTTCCATTGAGTAAATTATGGAACTAGTCGGATGCACCGAAGACCGCGAGAAGGTGGCTTATGCAGCCCACTGCCTCGGGGGGACTGCTAGAGCTTGGTGGGATGGATTCAAGGTCATGCATGCTGAACAAGACATCACTTGGGTTAACTTCAAGGCAGAATTCCGCAAGGCCCACATTCCTTCCGGAATCATGGCTATCAAAAAGCGTGAGTTCCGAGACCTGAAGCAAGGAAGTGGCACTGTCAAGGAGTACATGCAGAAGTTTAGTGTTCTGTCAAGGTATGCCCTTGAGGATGTCAGCACTGATGCTGCAAAAAGGGAGCGCTTCATGGAAGGCCTCAACCAGACTCTGCAATACTCGCTTGTCGTGTGCGACTGCCCATCCTTCCCTGACCTGGTGAATAAGGCACTTATGCTTGAAGACAAGCGACGTGCTTTGGAAGACACTCGCAAGCGCAAGTTGGTCAGTAAGGGAAGTTCCAGCAACCAGAAGCCTCGTCCGTGGCAGTCAGCCCCGGCCAAGCCAACCTATCAGCAGCCAAGAGCTCCTGCACCTCGTGCCAACCCTCAGCCTCAGCAGTATGCCAACCCCAGGCCAGCTTTCAACCCCAATACCAGTGGTGGCAACAAGATCAATCCAAACCAAGTCACTTGCTTTGGATGTGGTCAGCCCGGACACATCTCAAGGGTGTGCCCCAACAAGAAGCCTCATTCCCCGCGCCCCAATGCGCAGAACCAGGGACAAGGCCGTGGAATGCCACCAAGGAACCCAGCTCCCCGCAATCCACCGAACCATGGGAAGGGGCGTGTGAATCACGTCACTGCTGAAGAAGCCCAGGAAGACCCGGACGTCGTGCTGGGTACGTTCCTTGTCAACTCAGCACCTGCAACTGTCTTGTTTGATTCTGGAGCAACACATTCATTTGTCACTCAAAGATTTGCATTAAAAAGTGGCATGACCCCTACACCCCTGAATAACCCTATGGTGGTACAAACCCCCGGAGCCGAGATGAGAGCCAAGATAGGCTGTAAAGGAGTCGGTATTACCATTAACGGTGTAGACTTCCTAGCAGACCTTATCATCCTAAGATCACAAGGCTTGGATGTGATCTTAGGGATGGATTGGCTCAGTAAGCACCAAGGCTTGTTAGACTGTGCCAATCGGACAGTCACTGTGACCAATGACCAAGGTGTCGAAGTCAAGTTTGCTTCCAACTCCTCTTCCGCTCAAGCCGCTAAGGTCAACTGTCTGTCTGAAGTTGGGCTAGATCAAGTACCGGTGGTATGTGAGTATCCTGATGTCTTTCCGGATGAACTACCGGGAATGCCCCCTGACCGTGACATTGAGTTCATCATCGAGCTCGTGCCCGGAGCAGGACCCATCTATAAGAAGCCTTATAGAATGGGGACGGAAGAATTAGCCGAGTTGAAGAAGCAGCTGGACGAGCAGCTAAGGAAGGGATTTATCCGCCCAAGTGCCTCCCCTTAGGGATCTCCTATTCTGTTTGTGGCAAAGAGGGACGGTACCATCCACTTATGCATTGACTATCGTTCCCTCAATGAAGTTACAATCAAGAACAAGTATCCACTTCCTAAGATCGAAGATCTATTTGATAAGCTCAGCGGAGCCAAGGTGTTCTCCAAGATCGACCTCAGATCTGGGTACTACCAGCTGAAGATCAGACCCCAAGATATTCCGAAGACGGCATTCGTAACCAGATATGGCCTGTACAAGTGCACGGTCATGTCCTTTGGGTTAACCAATGCCCCAGCCTACTTCATGTATCTCATGAATAAAGTCTTCATGGAATATTTGGACAAGTTTGTTGTTGTCTTCATTGATGACATTCTTGTGTTCTCGAAGTCGGAGGAAGAGCACGAGCAGCATCTGAGGATGGTCCTAGACAAGCTTCGTGAGCACCAACTGTATGCCAAATTCAGCAAGTGCGAGTTCTGGCTGCATAAAGTTGGATTCTTAGGTCATGTCTTGACCGAGGAAGGATTATCTGTTGATCTTGCAAAGATTGAAGCTGTGACCCAATGGCAATCTCCAACGACCGTCAAGGAAGTCAGAAGCTTCCTCGGACTAGCGGGTGATGGGCCTCGAACCCCTCGTTGGTTACCCCAAGTGGAAGGTGTAAGATGCAGTAAGTAGAAGTGTTTTCCCCTAGCAAAGATGCCAAGGATCGAATCCCCAGAGACTCCTAGGTTCAACAGGTAGGTGTCAATTGCTAACGGTGCAATTAGCAATCAACGTGGACCTACACACAGATACAAGTAACTTTGCTCCCAACGAGTACAGAGAGGTTGTCAATCTCTCCGCCCTTGTAGTTCACAAAGGGTTAAAAGCAATATGATAGTAGTGATAGATAGTGTTTTGCAGTAGTAAATAAAATAGCGGAAAGTAAATAGTGGATGTGATCAATGATGGTAATATGGACCGGAGTCTCATGATGTTCACTAGTGATCTCTCTCTCCCAAAAGACGATAAAACAGCTATGTGAGGTAAACAAATTACAGCTGGGCAATTGACAGGACCACGAACGCAAATCAATGCTGACTACATTGCAAGAAAGGTTGAGGTTCAAAGCATGGGCGGTACGCCAAAGTAAGTAGACCGAAATCCATCAATATCTACTACTAATCATCCACCTTGAGATATCTATCCAGAACATCTCGCTGGTATTAGGTTGCGAGTCCCACCCATAGTGTAAACTCAATGCAACAGACAACTGCATTAAAAGAACTTTGCGTAAAGTAAACAATCCTTGCACCCGCAGGAACAAGCACCGTTGTTTTCCCCCTTGTGGCAACAGCACATCCCCTAGACTCATGTTTCTGTCACTCAAGCTAGTCATCGAGGGGCATGAACCCACAATCGAGCATAACGTTCCCTCTTGGAGTCACTACCTATTACTCAGCCAAAGCAATAAATAACAACGGAGAACATGCTAGAATTACTTATGAACTAAAATATAAAAGAGGTGAATCAAATATATTACTCAAGATCAATCTGAACATAATCTCATAATCCATCGGATCCCAGCAAACTCAACATAGCAACAGCATAAGGATTACATAGGTGCCTTGATCATGTAGGGCAGCTCACGAGGACTAATTAGTGAAGCATAAGAACGGGAGGAGAACATCACATAGCTACTGGTCATGGACTGATGGTCCAAGGGAGACTACTCACGAGTCATCCGGGAGGCGTCCATGGTGGTGGAGAAGCTCCCGGTGGTGATCCTCCCCTCCGGCAGGGTGCCGGGAAGAGTTCTCCTGGTGCTCCCGATCTTGTAAGCGGCGGCGGCGGCGGAACAGAGATGGGATCGCGAAAAGAAGTCCTGTTTCGAGGGTTTCGGAGAGTCCTTTAAATATATGCCAAAGTAGGGCACCGGGGGGCTCTCGGGGGGCCGAGGCGCCCCCCCGGCGCGACCCGGGGGGGGGGGGGCGCCCACAGGGCGCCTGGAGCCCCTGTGCCCCCCCAGGTTGCCCTTCGAACGCAGTGTTGTTTCCGTATCATTGATTTTTTATATAATTTTTTTGGATTTTTCTGGGCAGTTCTCGAAACGTGAAAACCTGAAATACAAAAAAAGCCGAAAACAGAAACTGGCACTGGGGTGCACTGGATTAGTAAGTTAGTCCAAATATGATCAAAAGTTTATGGAAGTGTATGAATATCATAGCAATATCACCCAAAAGTGGCATGGAGCAAGCATAAATTATAGATACGTTTTGGACGTATCAACATCCCCAAGCTTAATTCCTGCTCGTCCTCAAGTAGGTAAATGATAACAAGAATAATTTCTATGGTGACATGCTATTAACCATATAAGACTTTCTCATAGTCATATGACAAAAGCTTACTGAGACAATGATTCTAAAGTAATTAAGTTGTCTCAAGAGAAAATCACAAATGACTGAAAGTTTTACAACATGAAACTGAAACACCAAAAAGATTTGCAATGAACATTATGTGCAAATATGATAAAGTGATATCTAGCTTGCCCCCTTTAGTGATGCAAAACATAAGTGCAGGGGCACCTTCAAGGTTTAAGTGATGACTAGATACAATCATTTCAGAATAAACGATATCACAATCATGCAAAAGACAATGCTACTTTGGGACAATGCACATTACACTCAGAATGACAATCATGCTCTCAGTTGTTGGTGCTTGAAGTGCTAGAGCTTTTTATTTTGAAACATGGAAGCAATTGTGTCAACGGTAGTAGTACTTCATATGTGTCATGTATAAAACATCTTATAAGTTGCAAGCCTCATGCATCGAATACTAATAGTGATCGCTCCTTGTCCTAATTAGCTCGGATCCCCATGGGTTATCATTGCATTGCATATGTTTTAACCAAGTGTCACAAAGGGGTACCTCTATGCCACCTGTACAAAGGTCCAAGGAGATAGATCGCATTTGATTTCTCATTTTTGATAGATCTCAACTTGAGGACATCCATACCGGGACAACATAGAAAATAGATGATGGACTCCTCTTTAATGCATAAGCATATTCTCATGAGAGATTGATGATTAAGGTCCAAGCTAAAACTTCCACCATGATGCATGGCTTTGGTTGGCGGCCCAATGTTCTTCTCTAACAATATGCATATTAATTCAACCCAGGGTAAATCACCCTTACTTCAGACAAGACGAACATGCATAGCAACTCACATGATATTCAACAAAAGTGTGACAGTTGATGGCGTCCCCAGAAACATGGTTACCGCTCAGCAAGCAACTCATAAGAAATAAGATACATAAGCAACATATTCTTTACCACAATAGTTTTTAGGCTACTTTCCCATGAGCTATGTATTGCATGATTAATTTGCTTAGTGCAGGTGTATGTTAGCAAAAGACTGGGAGCGACCAACTAAGAGAGCCATGATGGTCATAATCATGCAGAGCGACAAAGCAATATTGAATCAGGCATGGTAGTTATATCGCTACTTAGAAATAAAAGATCATCAAGGCTTGACGGACTTTCTTTACAGTCTTGAATATGCGTGAGCATACGCCAAGTCAATCAAAATAAATTCTCGAAGGAAGATATTACTAAACCATACCACATCATAGGCAAACAAACCAAGTTGGTACTCCAATGACACATTGGGAACCCCCCAGCTATTCGAGATTAACCATAAGAAAACCTGATCTACTAAGCACCATCATGAAAGTAGCATCTTTATCATAGACACATTAACCCATGCAACGGAAGCAAACTCTCTTAATAAGGTGAGCATGGTAATTAAAGAGAGTTCAAGCGACCAACTAAATAAAAGCTCTTTGAAAAGATAAGCATGAATACTAAGAGCAAAGCACGATAGTAGCTATTTAAAAGATAAAGAACACACACAGCATAGATAGACATGAAAATTCTATGTAATGTTCTAGGTAGAAGTGGAGCGTGTTTCTATCCCACATAATGGAATGCTGGGTTCCGACTCGTTATGAAAAACTAAAAAGAAAACTAAAAGCAAGACGCTCCAAGCATAGCACATAACACATGAAGTGATAAAAATATAGTGGAACGAAAGACGAACTGATAATGTTGATGGAGAAGGGGATGCACGGGGGCATCCCCAAGCTTAGACGCTTGAGTCTCCTTGAATATTTCTTGGGGGTGCACGGGGGCATCCCTAAGCTTGAGCGCTTGACACTCCTGAATCTTTTTATGATCTTCCCTCGCACACTTGAAAACTCCCTTCATACACAACTCATCATAATCTGATTAGCGAGGTTAGTACCCTTAATAAAATAATTATACCTTGCTGTAAATAAGGATATTCTTGAATTTATACTGTTTCTCAAGATTGCCAAAAGGTTTTTGCAAAGAAAAAGCAAGTTCTCAATTTGCAAAGTGAAGGTAAGGCAAAACAGGACAGAATCTGTGAAAAACAGAACAGCAGGCAGTAATTGACCTGTTCGGGATACTTCTGCAACTCAAATGAAAAAACTCAGAACTGACGCACGAAAGACAATTATATAGAGAACGCTGTCGAAAAACTTCCGACCAAAAAGATGATCTGGTGATTTTATACGAATTTTTCTATCCAAGGACAGAATCTGTTTCCTGGACAGCACCTCACAACTTTTGAACTTTCTAGCAATCAGAGGCTATACTTGGCACAAATATGAAAAGTAAAGATACAATGATGATGCTACAGCAGTAAACAACATCAAGACACAACAAAAGCAAAAAATTTATTCATGTGGGCTGCCTCCCAAAAGCGCTTTCTTTTATGCCTTTAAGCTAGGCATAATGCATAGAGGAATCAATAATCATCATAATAATCAGAGTTATAAATTGGTTCAAATGATTCCTCAACGAGTTCATTCTTGTTCCTTCTAGGAAAGGGGTACACACCTTTTGCCTTCCCGCGTAAGCGGATTTGTCCCTTACCTATATCAATGAAGCCTTTAACTACTCGGAGGAAGTCCCTTCCAAGCACTATATTTCCTTGGTTTGGCTCCACGATGAAGAAATCAATCATTGCAATCCCTTTAAGGAATTTAACTGGCACGTCTTTTATTTTTCCCTGGATTTCAGAAATATCTCCATTAGTACGTTCATGATAAGATGGTAATCTATCCATGTTAAATTTTAAAGAATCACGAACAATTTTTGGCATAGTAGAAACCATAGATCCAATATCATAATAAGTAAGGAAGTCTTGATTAGAGATGCTAATCCTAACAAGAGGTTCCCAGTCATTATCTATTTCCAAAATATCTCTCTTATTGGGTTTGGGTTTCTCTACCTTCGTTAAGTCTAGAGCATCCATTCTTTTCTCAATAGTAGCAAGTCTATCTATGATAGTATCAAAGTTATGATCATAAACAAAGTAACTAGATAGACCATGTATAATCTCAAGAGCTCTAGCTTCATCACATTCTAAGAAATCTCCCTCAGCTATAATGTCAAGGGAGTGTTTACACCATTTAAAAAGACCATGGTAAAAATTTCTAAGCACAATTTTTATAGGTATCCAAGGCATAATTCTCCTATGTGCATCAGAAATCCTGTCCCATGCCTTCTTCATATTTTCTCCATCCCTCTGATGGAAATCTAAAACTTCTGATTCCCTCAAAGCACCAAATCCTAACATGTTTAACTAAACAGATAGGACTACTAACAGGAAGGTAAATAAATTTTTTGTCATTTTCGATAAAAAGAACTAAAGCAAAAATGAAAGGTAAACTAACAAGACTAAAAAGCAAAGGTAAAAGATAGCATACAACTCCCCTATCTTGAACAGTGGAGTCCCCGGCAACGGCGCCAGAAAATACTCCTTGATGGGCCTCGAACCCCTCTTTGGTTACCCCAAGTGGAAGGTGTAAGATGCAGTAAGTAGAAGTGTTTTCCCCTAGCAAAGATGCCAAGGATCGAATCCCCAGAGACTCCTAGGTTCAACAGGTAGGTGTCAATTGCTAACGGCGCAATTAGCAATCAACGTGGACCTGCACACAGATACAAATAAATTTGCTCCCAACGAGTACAGAGAGGTTGTCAATCTCTCCGGCCTTGTAGTTCACAAAGGGTTAAAAGCAATATGATAGTAGTGATAGATAGTGTTTTGCAATAGTAAATAAAATAGCGGAAAGTAAATAGTGGATGTGATCAATGATGGTAATATGGACCGGAGTCTCATGATGTTCACAAGTGATGTCTCTCTCCCAAAAGACGATAAAACAGCTATGTGAGGTAAACAAATTACAGCTGGGCAATTGACAGGACCACGAACGCAAACCAATGCTGACTACATTGCAAGAAAGGTTGAGGTTCAAAGCATGGGCGGTACGCCAAAGTAAGTAGACCGAAATCCATCAATATCTACTACTAATCATCCACCTTGAGATATCTATCCAGAACATCTCGCTGGTATTAAGTTGTGAGTCCCACCCATAGTGTAAACTCAATGCAACAGACAACTACATTAAAAGAACTTTGCGTAAAGTAAACAATCCTTGCACCCGCGGGCACAAGCACCGTTGTTTTCCCCCTTGTGGCAACAGCACATCCCCTAGACTCATGTTTCTGTCACTCAAGCTAGTCATCGAGGGGCATGAACCCACAATCGAGCATAACGTTCCCTCTTGGAGTCACTACCTATTACTCGGCCAAAGCAATAAATAACAACGGAGAACATGCAAGAATTACTTATGAACTAAAATATAAAAGAGGTGAATCAAATATATTACTCAAGATCAATCTGAACATAATCTCATAATCCATCGCATCCCAGCAAACTCAACATAGCAACAGCATAAGGATTACATAGGTGCCTCGATCATGTAGGGCAGCTCACGAGGACTAATTAGTGAAGCACAAGAACGGGAGGAGAACATCACATAGCTACTGGTCATGGACTCATGGTCCAAGGGAGACTACTCACGAGTCATCCGGGAGGCGTCCATGGTGGTGGAGAAGCTCCCGGTGGTGATCCTCCCCTCCGGTAGGGTGCCAGGAAGAGTTCTCCTGGTGCTCCCGATCTTGGAAGCGGCGGCGGCGGCGGAACAGAGATGGGACCGCGAAAAGAAGTCCTATTTCGAGGGTTTCGGAGAGTCCTTTAAATATATGCCAAAGTAGGGCACCGGGGGGCTCTCGGGGGCCGAGGCGCCCCCCTGGCGCGGCCCGGGGGGGGGGGG
>LR738712.1:181772023-181783144 GCA_902687465.1 Secale cereale | reverse complement strand
GGGGGGGGGGGGGCGCCCACAGGGCGCCTGGAGCCCCTGTGCCCCCCCCCCAGGTTGCCCTTCGGACGCAGTGTTGTTTCCGTATCGCTGATTTTTTATATAATTTTTCTGGATTTTTCTGGGCAGTTCTCGAAACGTGAAAACCTGAAATACAAAAATAGCCGAAAAAAAAACTGGCACTGGGGTGCACTGGATTAGTAAGTTAGTCCAAATATGATCAAAAGTGTATGGAAGTGTATGAATATCATAGCAATATCACCCAAAAGTGGCATGGAGCAAGCAGAAATTATAGATACGTTTTGGACGTATCAGCGGGCTATTACCGCAAGTTCGTGGAAGGATTCTCTAGCATTGCACGACTAATGACTCAGCTCCTCAAGAAGGACAAGAAGTTCGAGTTGACGCCAAAATGCGAAGAATGCTTCCAAGAGCTCAAGAAGAGATTGACCACCGCCCCAGTTCTGGCAACACCTGATATTCACAAGGAGTTCGTGATATATTGTGATGCCTCTCGAACCGGATTGGGAAGCGTTCTGATGCAAGAAGGCCGCGTCATAGCATACCTCTCCAGGCAGCTACGACCCCATGAGGAGAACTACGCTACTCACGATCTTGAGTTAGCAGCAGTGGTTCATGCCTTGAAGACATGGCGGCATTACCTCCTAGGGAAACGGTGTGAGATCTACACAGACCACAAAAGTCTGAAGTACATTTTCACCCAAAAAGAATTGAACATGAGGCAGCGGAGATGGTTGGAACTCATCAAAGACTATGACCTCAGTGTTCAGTATCACCCTGGGAAGGCTAACGTGGTGGCCGATGCCTTAAGCAGGAAGGCTTGCTCTTTGAATGCCGTTATTCAAGAAAGGCAGCCAGCCTTGTTTAAGGAGTTCGAACAATTCAATTTGGAATTGGTCACCCCTGGATTTCTGGATCATTTGGAAGTCAGACCGACCTTGATGGACGACGTCAAGAAGGCACAAGATGGACATGCAAGCATCGAAGGCATCAAGAGGAAGATGAAGCTGGGCAAGGCCCCAGGATTCTCCGAAGACGAGCACGGGATTGTTTGGTACAAAGGTCGCATCTGCGTACCAAACAACACCGAGCTGAAGACGCTGATTCTGCAAGAAGCCCACGACACTCCGTATTCCATCCACCCCGGAGGAACCAAGATGTATCAAGACTTGAAGGCACGATTCTGGTGGCACGGGATGAAAAGAGAGATTGCAACCTATGTTGCAAAGTGTGATGTGTGCCAAAGGGTCAAGGCTGAATATCAGCGACCTGCTGGATTGCTTCAACCACTCAAGGTTCCTGAGTGGAAGTGGGATAAAGTCGGAATGGACTTCATCACTGGATTACCAAGGTCGAATAAAGGACATGACTCTATCTGGGTCATAGTCGATCATTTGACCAAGGTGGCCCATTTCATTCCTGTCAAGACCACTTATGATGGCAACCGGCTGGCAGCTCTCTACATCGACCGAATCATGAGCCTTCACGGTGTTCCCAAGGAGATTGTGTCAGATCGAGGAACCCAGTTCACCTCAAGGTTCTGGAAGAAGTTCCAAGAAGCCTTGGGAACCAAGTTGTCTTTCAGCACAGCTTTCCACCCACAGACCGGAGGTCAGACAGAGCGAGTCAATCAAATTCTCGAAGATATGCTCCGAGCCTGTGTCCTGGCGTATGGATCCAAGTGGGAAGATTGTATCCCTTTTGCCGAGTTCTCCTATAACAACAGTTACCAGTCAAGCCTTCAGATGGCACCATTTGAGGTGTTGTACGGACGCAGGTGCCGCACACCCCTCAACTGGTCAGAGACTGGAGAAGGACTAGTCTTTGGACCGGATAATCTCCGCGCAGCAGAAGAGCAAGTCCAACTAGTCAGAGAGCGACTAAAGGCAGCCAAGTCAAGGCAGAAGAGTTATGCTGACACTCACCGTCGGAACATGAGTTTCCATGTCGGGGACCATGTGTACCTGCGGGTAACTCTTCTGAAGGGAACCAAGCGTTTCCACGTCAAGGGGAAGCTCGCACCAAGGTTCATTGGACCCTTTGAGATCACTGCACGACGAGGAGAAGTGCCTTACCAGTTGGAACTACCACCTGAGCTATCCGATGTGCACAATGTATTCCATGTGTCACAACTCCGGAAATGTCTCCAAGTTCCAGACAAGCCCAATCTCTACAAGGATGTGGATCACCAAGCCATTGATCTGCAGCCTGATTTGACCTACCGCGAGAAGCCCATTCGCATTCTGGACGAAGCAGAATGACGAACGCGAAGCCGTACCATCAAGTATTTCAAGGTCCAGTGGAGCAACCACACCGAAGCAGAAGCAACCTGGGAACGAGAAGACTATCTTAGATCCGAGTTTCCCGATCTCTTTTAAGACCTAGTTTAGGAATCTCGGGGACGAGATTCTTGTAAGGGGGGTAGGTCTGTCACACCCTGCATTTTGTAACATGTTATTTGTATCTTTGAAGCATGAAAATTTGGACCAGCAATTTTTTTTTAGCATCATTTGGCTTTTATTTTGAAATTGAGTTTTCTTCATGTGCTTTTTCTTGTGCTCATTAAAGTCAACTATAACCTCTTGTAGAATTCATCTCCATACCCAAAACTTCTGCCCAATGATCATGCCAAGTGTTATATAACAGTATAGTATTTTCTTACAAAATTAATTTGGCCAAAAGGTATTTTATAAATTTAGTTTTCCAAAAACCCCTGAATTGAGATTGCACTACAAGTACTTGATTTAGGGTGAGAAAATTATTTCAAAAGGTTTATTTGAGACCTAGTAGTCATAGGACTCCCAAAAACCACAAAGGTATAATTTTAAAAGTTATTTTCTTATTTTATTTAAAAGCTTTTTCTTAAGGCCAGAAATGGTCTTTAGTAGGGGAAAATTATTTAACTGCTTCAAAAATATTTGCCAAAATTCAGGGAGACTCAGAGGACATATATTGTCCATATATAAGAGTTTCAACACTTGGTCATGTTCAAAATAATGGGCTAAACCCTCTAAAACCCTTTCTGGATATTTCAAGCTTTTGAAATATTTACAAAGGAAATATTCTCCAAAAATTCCAGGGAAATTCTATCATGTCATATATGACATACTTGATGATCTTGCCAAGTCCCATGCCTTGGGAAGCAAGAAAACATCCTCAAACCCCTTCATAACCATTCTGTCCATATTTGGAGTTTGAGCAACTTTACATTGCCAAACTTGTCCAACTGCTCTCAAATTTGGTGCACATGCTAGAATAGCCTAATAAGGCATCTAGACCAAATGGCACAAGATTTGGAATAGAGCAACTTGATCAAATCACCCCAAAACCCTTTCTGTTCAAATGCAAATTTGAACAACTTTACATTACCAACTTTTTATCTGGAGCTTCAAACATTGTGGGCATGATCAATACCCCAAATGATGATGCTACACCAAGTGGTGCATCAAGGGGAGATGATTAGCTTGTCCCAAACAAGATGAAGCTGTTTCTGTTGATTTCTAGGGTTCACCAAAGTTACATTGGCTAGTTTCTTCAAATGAGCCCAAATTTGGTGAAGCACCCTATTTTCTCATGTCTTTCAATCCTGTTAAGTGCCATGTCAAGTGGAAGTCATTTGCTTGACCAAACACTGATCAAACACCTTCTGCAGATTTACTAAAACCCTCATCCTGATCACTTTTACTCTTCTCCATGGCCTCAATTTTTACCACGTGATCATTGAGTTACTAGCTACCCCCAGTAACTTCCCCAGCACCCCAGCTCCATGATTGAGGGGTAAGAACCCAAGTTTACCTTGCTGGACAGCAAGTTTCCACCAAGTTACCAGCATTCCCTTTCTCTCTCAGCATCTCCAGGGCATCCAAGGCCGCAGGCCAATTCTTTACTCCTCCCTCAACTTTCTAGACACTCTTGGGCACATTGGTTTTGACCAGAGCGGCGAGGGCACGATGATGCCAGCCATACGCGCGCTCTGGGGCGCGCTACAGTGCACCCCCGCACGGTGGCTTCAGCCAATCGCTGGCCCCCGACAGCCTCGGGCTCCTCCTTCGCGCCAGTCGAGGCCCCTCGACGTCCGCAATCACCCCGGCGCTGTCCCCCCTCCTCCTGCGCCCTCTAGTGGCCGTCGTCGCACGCGCATCGGCCGCCCGCAACGGCCACTCCGCTGCCTCGCACGCGTGCATGCTCCAGAAGCTCCCCCGCTCCTCTTCTCACCTCAGCTGGACGTGGAACAAGTCCACGATCCTCCCCGGCTTGATCACAGGCGCCAGAACCTCTCCTAGCCTCGCCTGCAACCTCGCCGGCGCACGAGTCCATGGTGGACCGTGGGCGCGGCTATATAAGCCCCTCCCGAGCCTCTCCAGCAGCACCAGCAGCCTCACCTCACCTCACTGAGTCCTCCAGCACCATCCACTCCTCCCCAGGTAGTCCCAGTACTCGGGATCGACCGGAGCGCCGCCGCGTCGGGCCGCCGGTGATCTCGCTGTACGGACCTCCCCTGCCCTTCCTTTTGCCTGATTTGGAACCCCCTCACTCCACTGATCGTTTCCCCTCTGTTTCCCCCTCCCGTTGCAGTCGGAAACGACCGGAGCAACAACCTCCCGACGAGCCTCCGCCGTCCCACCTCGCCGCCGGCGAACCCGACCTCCCTGGCGTGCCGCACCACCACCCCTACATCCGCCACTCGACGCTGGTCACGTTCCTGCCCTCCGTTGCCGTCGCCGTGGCCGGAAACCTCGCCGGTGAGCTTGCCGTCGCCGTGGCCGCAAGGTTGGAGATGACAGGCAGGCCCCGCCTGTCATCCCCACACCTCTCTCCCCCTCCTCTCTGCCACTGACCCACGGGCCCCGCCCGTCAGGTTCAAAAACCTGACGTGCGCGCGCAGGCACCCGTGCGGCTGGGCTGGACCGCCCTGGGCCGTGCACTGTGGCCTCTCTGGCCCAGTTGCACAGGTCTTTTTCTCCTTTTTCTTTTCTGTATTAATTCAAACATTTCTACAAAAAAGAATAATGCTCCAAATAAAATAATTCCAACTCCAAAAATCTTGTAATATTCCAACCTATTTAATGGTACCACTTCCACTCACATCTATGAAACTTTTCTGTATTGTTCAAATTTAAATTCAAATTTGGGCAGTAAAACTCCTGTTCTAAAATCAATAGATTCCATTCTGTTACTCCAAAACTCCAACTAAGATTTTTTTCCCATCTTAGAAATTCCTCTAGTATTTAACAAAAATAAGTTGACATTTTTCTGAGCACTTTGATTTTTTCTGTTTTATTTGTGGCCTTATTTTTCCGTTGTTATTATGCGACGTATAGATCCCGTATTTGACGAAGTTGCCGTGGAAGGAGAAGGAGAAGGATTTGAAGACTTTGAAGACCAAGACAATCCAGGCAAGCAGCCCCTTGACCATGATACACTTGTTTTGCGGAACCCGTTGTTTTCGATGCATGATGATAGATTCACGGTGGTGACCTAGTTGAAACCACCATATGATGCATGCTTGAACTTGATCTTGCAAAGTGCTAGATGACATGCTAATAGTTGGTCATGAGGCTTAAATGATGCATGTGTGATTTTAACCTTCGTAGTTGGAATCTTTGCATGAACCCATCGGGTGCCCCTAATGCCCGAGGTGATGATGTGTTAGGTCATCACTTGAGGAAGAAGTGATGTGCCGGTAAAGTCATGTGCATGGTGAAATGATGGATTAGATTTATGTGTGAGTACCGTCCCAACCAAACATGTGCAACCACACTACCCCTTATGGGACGGGGCTTTATTGATTACTTAGGTCGATACTAGCATGGTGCCCGCATTACTACTGACGGGAAGACTTGAGGTCTTTCCCGGGACGGGGTCGTGCTTGGATAGACGACCATGACTGTTTTCACAGGGCACCGGACACACCGTTGGTCCCTTCGGGTACGTGTGACATTGAAATTAGGGCAAGTCCCGTGATCTATTGTTGTACCCGAGGGCCGTGTACCAACGAGTGGACTCTATGTTAGTGTCGTCTAAGGAAAGGTAATGATCGGGTGCTTACCCCGGGTACTTGAGGTACCGCGGGTCATGGATGACACGGAAGTTCCCCAGATCTTGTGGGTAAAGTGCGCAACCTCTGCAGAGTGTAAAACTATTCGAATAGCCGTGTCCACGGTCATGGACAGTTGGGTGGTGCTACTTAAACTATGTCCAGAATTTTACTTCATCGGTGATAGTATGTGTGTGATGAGTCAAGGTGGTGACTTGACTCGATGAGTTGAATCATATTCATGTTGATATCGGTAACTTGTCCTCGAGGTTACACGAGGTGATTGATGAATAAAACTTGATAATAGAGTATTTATTCTAGCCCTTGCTAGATTGTTCATTATCGTTCAATTGCATTGTTACTTTGAACCACATCATGGGTTGCTTGCGAGTACATTCAAAGTACTTATTGGCCAGGCATGGAAGAACAGGAATATGAGGAAGAGTTCTTTGGAGACGAACATGCGAACTAGGACGCTATCCCAGTCAGAATGCCTGTAGGGTTAAGGCAGATGGCATGGGTTCTACCCGTTATCGAAGACTTCCGCTATTTGAGTTATTTGCTATTTAGCCCGTGAGGCTCTATCTATGTAAGACTTTGCCATAATGGCCATAATTCGTGTAAGACTATTTGTATGGATGTAAGACTCTTGTTATTCAGCTTCTGTGTGTTCAGTGAGCATTGATCTCTGGGATCACTGTACACGTGCATTCGGTGATCTCGACTTCTAAGTCGGGGTCCCCACATCGTTTGACCAAGGCGGCAGTGGCCTGAACATTGTGTACGCTGAAACCCTCCGTGGGATGGGCATTCTGATGTCCAAGCTAAGTGAGAGTAACATGAGATTTCATGGGGTCATCCCCAGAAAGAAAGCCAACTCACTTGGTCAGATTTCACTCGACGTGGTTTTTGGCGATTCGAAGAATTTCCGCAAAGAGAAGCTGACGTTTGAGGTGGTGGACTTCCACAACGCCTATCATGCCATACTGGGCAGGCCTGCCTACGCCCGTTTCATGGCTCGACCATGTTATGTGTACCTCAAACTGAAGATGCCGGGACCCAACGGCATGATAACTGTCACAGGGAACCGGCAGAAGGCAGAAGAGTGCTTCCAAAAAGGCTCGAAAATTGCTGACGAGTAGATGGCAGCAGTGGAGATGGAGGAGTACCAAAAGAATGTGGATCTGAGTGATTTGTTGCGTGCTAAGAAGCCATCTTCCGAGTCAGCATTCCAGTTGGCGGGGGAGACGAAGCCTGTGCACATTCACCCCACCGACCCCAATGTGGCTCCGACCCACATCTCAACTACACTCGACATCAAATAGGAAGAAGCGCTCATCCAGTTCCTCCGTGAGAACTGGACATCTTCGCATGTAAACCATCCGACATGCCAGGTGTGCCCACGGGATTGGTTGAGCACCATTTGTGAGTTGACCCAAAAGTGAAACTCGTGAAGGAACATCTCCGTTCGTCCGCCGCGGAGAAGAGAAAAGCAATTGGCGAAGAGGTGGCTCGGCTTCTGGCGGCCGAGTTCATCCGCGAGATCTACCACTCCGAGTGGCTCGCCAATGTGATCATGGTCCCCAAGAAGGACAAATCCCTTCGCATGTGCATCAGTTTCAAGCATATCAATCGGGCTTGCCCGAAAGATCATTTTCCTCTCCCCCGCATCGATCAGATAGTAGACTTGACTGCGGGATGCGAGCGTTTGTCTTTTCTGGACGCATATTCCGGGTACCATCAGATCCAACTGTTTGGACCCAACGAAATCAAGACAGGCTTCATCACCCCATTCGGGTGTTTTTGTTATGTCACCATGCCTTTCGGTCTCAAGAATGTCGGCGCTACCTTCATGCGCATGATTCAAAAGTGTCTGCCGAAGCAAATCAGTCAGAACGTGGAAGCGTACATGGATGACATCAGGGTCAAGTCACATAAAGGTTCCGACCTACTGACTGACCTCGCTGAGACATTCGCAAATTTAAGAAGCTATGATATCAAGCTTAACCCTTCTAAGTGTACATTCGGATTTCCAGGCGGTAAGTTGCTCGGTTTCCTTGTTTCAGAACGAGGAATCGACGTCAACCCAGAGAAAGTCAGTGCCATCCTCCGAATGAAGCGCCCCGTGCGTGTACACGACGTCCAGAAGCTAACTGGTTGCTTAGCCGCATTGAGTGGATTCATTTCTCGTCTCGGTGAGAAGGCATTACCTCTCTACGGACTGATGAAGAAGTCTGAAAAGTTCGAGTGGAATTCTGATGTTGAAGCAGCGTTTGAGGAGCTCAAAGCCCTGCTTTCCACCCAGCCGGTGCTTGTTGCCGCAGTCAGCAAAGAGCCTCTTTTACTGTACATCGCAGCCACCAGACAAGTTGTCAGCACTGTACTCACGGTCGAGCGGGAAGAAGAAGGCAAAGCCTACAAAGTCCAACACCCGATCTACTACATTTCCGAAGTATTGACTCCCTCCAAGCAAAGATACCCGCATTACCAGAAGCTTGTGTATGGGATTTACTTGACCACAAAGAAAGTTGCTCATTACTTCTCGGATCATTCGATTTCAGTCGTCAACGACGCCCCATTATCAGAAATTCTGAACAATCGAGATGCCACCGGTCGAGTGGCCAAATGGGGGATTGAACTCCTTCCGTTAGATATTAAGTTTGAGGCGAAGAAAGCCATCAAGTCTCAGGCAATCGCAGATTTTGTGGCCGAATGGATCGAGCAAGAGCAACCGACTCAGATCCAGTCGGATCACTAGACCATGTTCTTCGATGGGTCCAAGATGTTGAACAGATCTGGTGCAGGTGTGGTTTTGGTGTCCCCCAGAGGCGACAAACTTAGTTATGTCCTTCAAATCCACTTCGATTCTTCAAACAACGAAGCTGAATACGAGGCGCTTTTGTACGGGTTGCGTATGGCCATCTCACTCGGCGTCCGTCGCCTGATGGTTTACGGCGACTCAGACTTAGTGGTCAATCAGGTGATGAAGGAGTGGGATGTCAGAAGCCCAGCAATGACCAGTTACTACAGTGCGGTGCGAAAGCTGGAGAAGAAATTTGAAGGTTTAGAGCTCCGCCACGTGCCCAGAATCAAGAACCAGCTTGCTGATGATCTCACGAAGATAGGGTCCACAAGGAAACCTATACCCAAGAATGTGTTCTTAGAGCATCTGCACACCCCCTCAGTCAAAGAAGACCCCTTCACGGAGGAGCCCCCGCAGCCAATAAGCGCATCTGATCCGACCGAAGTCGAAGTTCCTGCGGTGGTCGACTTAATCATGGAGATCTTGGTGATCACACCCGACTGGATTGTGTCGTACATAGCGTACTTGCTCAGGCAAGAACTCCCAGAGGATGAAGAGGAGGCGCGTTAGATTGTCCATCGATCCAAAGCCTTTACTGTCATTCAGGGTCAACTCTACAGGGAGAGTGTCACGGGAGTCGCTCAGCGTTGCATCACCCTGGAAGAAGGTCGAATGATTCTGAATGAGATTCACTCAGGAAGTTGTGGCCACCACGCTTCCTCTCGAACTATCGTGGCCAAGGCATACTGAGGATTCTACTGGCCCCGAGCAAATGAGATGGCAAAGGATATCATAGACTAGTGCGAAGGCTGTCAGTTCTACTCCAACATGTCTCACAAACCTGCGTCTGCCTTGAAGACCATCCCGTTGGTTTGGCCATTTGCCGTTAGGGGGTTGGACATGGTCGGTCCCTTCAAAACCGGCAGGAGCAGATTCACACACTTGCTCGTAGCAGTCGACAAGGTTACCAAATGGATTGAAGCCAAGCCCATCAAGAACCTTGGCTCGAGAACCGCCATCAACTTCATCAGAGAATTGGTATTCAGATACGGAGTCCCCCACAGCATCATCACGGATAACGGCTCCAACTTTGACTCAGACAAATTCAGAGCCTTCTGTTCCTCCCAAGGTACTCGGGTCGACTACGCATCCGTAGCGCATACGCAGTCAAATGGACATGCAGAAAGAGCAAATGGTTTGATCCTTCAAGGCCTGAAACCGCAGCTTATGCGCGACCTCAAGCACGCCGCTGGAGCTTGGGTGACCGAACTACCATCTGTCTTATGGGGGCTAAGGACAACTCCGAACCGGTCGACTGACCGTACCCCCTTCTTCATGGTCTATGGTGCTGAGGCCGTGCTGCCGAGTGATTTGTTGCACAATGCCCCTCAAGTGGAACTCTTCTCCGAAGCGGAAGCAGAGCAAGCCCGTCAAGATGCAGTTGACCTCCTGGAGGAAAAACGCGAGATGGCCTTGATCCACTCAACCATTTACCAACAAGACCTGCGTCGATTCCATGCCCGCAATGTCCGAAGCCGGGCATTCCAGGAAGGAGACCTGGTTCTCCGAGTACGTCAGAAGCGACCTCATAAGCTGGCCCCAGCCTGGGAAGGCCCCTTCATCGTCACCAAGGTACTACACAATGGGGCGTATCACATTTACAACGTGGCCAAGAAGAAAGATGAGCCTCAGTCATGGAACGCGGATCTGCTCTGCCGCTTCTATACTTGAAGCACTCGACCAGTCGAGTTGTAATAAGAACCTTCCAGTTTGTTTTTTCAAAGACAAGTTTGCAACAATTCCTTAATGATAGCTGATTACAAAGATGCCTTTTCTTAGGTCCCTCCAGTGGGTGCTTAGCCGAGAATCCGCTTCGCCTAAGTTACAAAAACCACTCCGAGTGAAGAGCAACCCTCTCACTCGGGGGCTTAGCTGCGACCCAGTAATCGCCTAAGTTACAAAAACCACTCCGAGTGAAGAGCAACCCTCTCACTCGGGGGCCTAGTTGCGACCCCGTAATCTCCTAAGTTACAAAAACCACTCCGAGTGAAGAGCAACCCTCTCACTCGAGGGCTTAGCTGCGACTTCGTAATCGCCTAAGTTACAAAAACCACTCCGAGTGAAGAGCAACCCTCTCACTCGGGGGCTTAGCTGTGACCCCGTAATCGCCTAAGTTACAAAAACCATTCCGAGTGAAGAGCAACCCTCTCACTCGGGGGCTTAGCTGCGACCCCGTAATCGCCTAAGTTATAAAAACCACTCC
>LR738712.1:181502581-181771030 GCA_902687465.1 Secale cereale | reverse complement strand
CTCTGTCCTCCGAGATATGCCACAAGTACGAAGTGGTTCGACCCTCCAAGCTACGCCACAAGTATGAAGTGGTTTGGCCCTCCGAGCTACGCCACAAGTACAACGTGGGTCTGTCCTATGAGCTACGCCACAAGTACAACATGGATCTATCCTCCGAGCTACGCCACAAGTACAACGTGGCTCAGTCCTCCGAGCTGCACCACAAGTACAACATGGCTCTGTCCTCCGAGCTACGCCACAAGTACAGTGTGGCTCTGTCCTCCGAGCTACGCCACATGTATGAAGTGGCTCGACCCTTCGAGCTACGCCACAAACATGACACCGGCTCGAAATTCAAAAAAGATCGAAGGAAATCAGAAGCAAGACAAGCACGTCCTAAAAGAGAATCAAGTGTAGATAAAGTCCCGCAAGATTCGGGCAGAAGTGCTCGGGTGTCAAGCCCCCGAGAGTTTAAACAGTTTTCAAAATCACTCGGCATTCCGAGGCAAATTGAATCAGAGTATCAAAGTTTGTTCACTCCTCAGGGGGAGGAGGGCTTGCAGGCGCGACGTACTCGTCCAAGTCAATCTCGTCGGCAATACGGGTAGCGGCTTCCAGGAAAGTCTCCATGAACGACTGGAACTGAAGCTTCTTCGTGTTGGCGACCTTGAGCGCGGCCAGTCTCTCCTCCTTCACTTCCTTGCAGTGCACGCGGACCAGAGACAGTGCAACGTCAGCACCACAATGGGCAGATGATTTCTTCCACTCCTGCACTCGACTGGGGACCTCATTGAGTTGAGCCATCAGAGACTCGAGGTCATTCTCTTGCATCGTCCCCCTCCAGAGTGCAGCATCGATCCGAGACATCACTGCCTTCAGTCGAGCGAGATAGCCTGTGGCGCCGATGAGGCGGGACTCCAGTCACAAGACATTCGTCGCCACTTCATCCTTGACAAGAGAGTTGACGGGGTCTAGACCCGGCTCGACCCACCCAGTCTCCTCCTCAAAGTTACGATAGAATTCTACATCGGAGAAAACACGATGAGTTAGAGAGCAGGATATGAGCCGACCGCTTTGATTCAGTCGGACAAAAGGAACATACCTTCAAGCATGAGGTACCACTTCTTCGTGAGGTCACCCAGATAAGCTTCCAACCCGTTCTTCTTCTGGAAAAATCCCCCTACCTTCTCGACCAGAGCGATATTGGCCCTCTTCAGTCGAGTCACTTCCTTGTTGGCTGCACCAAGAGAGTCCTTTAGTCTGGCGATCTCTTCTTCAGGCTTGCTAACCGAAGCCAGCTTCTGTTCTGTCAGTTATGTTTTCTCCTGCGCCCTCTGCTGCGCCACTACCAGGTCAAGGTCCTTCTGCTCCAGAGCTGCCTTCATTTGATCTACAAGGGACATTACTAGACAGATGAACATAAGGATGCACACGGCACACTCACTGGAATTCAGTCGACCAACTATACACTTTTATTACCAAACACTTCGTCCTGGGATATCTTCAAATGCTCCCTGGCCAGCTCCAGGTCAAGATTGAGTTGGACCTGCTTCTTCTCAAGATCCGCGAATTTGGCTCCAAACTCACAAGATTTATGCAGCCAACAAAAGAAGACAAAATTCTAAGACTACAGCCGAGCCAAATACTCAACAGTAGTCTAGGGGACTACACCCAGTGGGTGCACTAAGCGTGCCCCCACTGGTCCTCACTCGGCCGGATCAGTCCTGCCCGAGCTCAAAGAAAAAGAGACAGATGCATTTCGTTCTTAGACCATGGCCGACTACCATCAGTCGACCATGGCCTCGGGGACTACACCCAGTGGGTGCACTAAGCGTGCCCCCACTGGTTCTCACTCGACCGGATCAGTCCTGCGCGAGCGAGAAGAGTTCAAAACAAATAAACAAGACAAATTCTAAGACCACGGCTGTCTGACTTCAGTCGACCATGGCCTCGGGGACTACACCCAGTGGGTGCACTAAGCGTGCCCCCACCGGTCCGATCGACACAGAAAGGCTGATTGGATTACAAGAGCTAAGCTACAAGGAGATTAGGAACACCCAGTGGGTGTAACATCATCTTACGAACAAAGCAGTAACATCATCTTAGGAACAAAGCGGCAGTTTGCAGAATGAAGACCCCAACAATACAACAAGTCAGACAGAAAAGACAAACCTGGACATTGGTTCAAAGAGCCGAATGATAACCCACAAGTGTAGGGGATCGCAACAGTTTTCGAGGGTAAAGTAATCAACACAAATTTATTGATTCGACACAAGGGGAGCCAAAGAATACTCTTAAGTATTAGCAGCTAAGTTGTCAATTCAACCACACCTGGAAACTTAGTATCTGCAGTAAGGTAGTTTAGTAGCAAAGTAATATGATAGTGGCGGTAGCAGCAATAAAAGTAACGATAGTGTTTTTGTAGTTTTTGTAATAGTAGTATATAAAAAGCTTGTAGGCATTGGATCGGTGATGGGAAATTATGTCGGATGCAATTCATCATGTAGAAGTTATAACCTAGGGTGACACAGAACTAGCTCCAGTTCATCAATGCAATGTAGGCATTTATTCCGAATATAGTCATACGTGCTTATGGAAAAGAACTTGCATGACATCTTTTGTCCTAACCTCCCGTGGTAGCGGGGTCCTATTGGAAACTAAGGATATTAAGGCCTACTTTTAATAGAGTACCGGACCAAAGCATTAACACATAGTGAATACATGAACTCCTCAAAATATGGTCATCACCGGGAGTGGTTCCGATTATTGTCACTTCGGGGTTGCCGGATCATAACACATAGTAGGTGACTATAGACTTGCAAGATAGGATCAAGAACACACATATATTCACGAAAACATAATAGGTTCAGATCTGAAATCATGGCACTCGGGCCCTAGTGACAAGCATCAAGCATAGCAAAGTCATAGCAACATCAATCTCAGAACATAGTGGATAGTAGGGATCAAACCCTAACAAAACTAACTCGATTACATGATAGATCCCATCCAACCCATCACCGTCCAGCAAGTCTACGATGGAATTACTCACGCACGGCGGTGAGCATCATGGAATTGGTGATGGAGGAAGGTTGATGATGACGATGGCGACGATCTCCACTCTCCGGAGCCCCAAACGGACTCCAGATCAGCCCTCCCAAGAGAGATTCGGGCTTGGCGGCGGCTCCGTCTTGTAAAACTCGATAATTCCTCCTCTCTGATTTTTGTCCCCTAAAGTGAATATATAGGATCTGGGGATAAGTTGGTGGGTACCAGGGGGCCCACGAGGCAGGGGCCGTGCCCCCCACCCTCGTGGACAGGGTGTGGGCCCCCTGGTCTGGATCTTCTTGCAGTTATTTTTTATATTTTCCAAAATAATTCTCCGTGGAGTTTCAGGTCATTCTGAGAACTTTTTATTTCTGCACAAAAACAACACCATGGCAATTCTGCTGAAAACAGCGTCAATCCGGGTTAGTTCCATTCAAATCATGCAAGTTAGAGTCCAAAACAAGGGCAAAAGGGTTTGGAAAATTAGATACGTTGGAGACGTATCAACTCCCCCAAGCTTAAACCTTTGCTTGTCCTCAAGCAATTCAGTTGATAAACTGTAAGTGATAAAGAAAAACATTGAGAAACTCTGTTTGCTCTTGTTGTTGTAAATATGTAAGCCATCATTCATGTTTTCAGCAAGATCATGAACTAACCAGATTCACAATGACTTTCAGGTTTCAAGACTACTCACATCAATGGCATAATCAACTAGCGAGCAATAATAAGAAACCTCGGATGACAACACTTTCTCAAAACAATCATGATATGATATAACAAGATGGTATCTCGCGAGCCCTTTCTGAGACCGCAAAACATAAATGCAGAGCACTTTTAAAGATCAAGGACTGACTAGACATTGTAATTCATGGTAAAAAAGATCCAGTCAGGATCATACTCAATGCAAATTAATAGTAATACATGCAAATGACAGAGGTGCTCTCCTACTGGTGCTCTTTTATAAGAAGGTGATGACTCTGCATAAAAGTAAATAGATAGGCCCTTCGCAGAGGGAAGCAGGGATTTGTAGAGGTGCTAGAGCTCGATTTTTAAACAGAGATGAATAACATTTTGAGCGGTATACTTTGATTGTCAACATAACAACCAAGAATCTCGATATCTCCCATGCTACGCACATTATAGGCGGTTCCCAACTAGAATGGTAAAGTTTATACTCCCCCAACCACCAACAAGCACACTCCACGGCTAGCCCGAAACAACGGGTACCGTCCAAACCAGCAACATCCCTGAGGGAGTTTTGTTTAATTATGATGATTTTGAGCATGGGACAGGGCATCCCGATTACCAGCCATTTTCTCAGGAATGATGAGCTGACTCCACTCATCATGAGAATAACCCACCTAGCATGGAAGATATAGACAGCCCTAGTTGATACATGAGTTGTTTGAGCATACAAAACATAATTTCATTTGAAGGTTTAGAGTTTGGCACATACAAATTTACTTGGAATGGCAGGTAAATACTGCATATAGGAAGGTATAGTGGACTCATGTGGAATAACTTTGGGGTTTATGGAAGTGGATGCACAAGCAGTATTCCCCCTTAGTACAGGTGAAGGCTAGAAAGAGACTAGAAAGCGACCAGCTAGAGAGCAACAACGGTCATGAACATGCATTAAAATTAATCAACAATGAATGCAAGCATGAGTAGGATATAAATCATCATGAACATAAATATCGTGGAGGCTATGTTGATTTGTTTCAACTACATGCGTGAACATGTGCAAAGTCAGATCACTTAAATCGTTCAAAGGAGGATACCACCCCATTATACCACATCACAACCATTTAAATATCATGTTGGCAAGCAAGATAGACCATTATAAACTCTCAGCCAATTAAGCATGGCATAAGCAGCTATGATCTCTAATTGTCATTCCAATCATGTTTCATTCATAACAAGTTGAATCAGGAACGATGACCTATCATATTTACAAAAACAAGAGAGGTCGAGTTCATACCAGCTTTTCTCATCTCAATTAGTTCATCTATATCATGCTTATTGCCTTTCACTCGCACGACTGAACGGTGTGGAAAATAATAATAGTGCACGTGCATTGGACTAAGCTGGAATCTGCAGACATTTAATATAAGAGAGAGGACAAGGTAATATGGCTCAAGGTTAAATCAACAATAAAGCATATGAGAGCCACTAAGCAATTTCAATCATGGTCTTGTACTCTTAACCCCCAAAGAAAAGAAAAGGAACTATTTACACGGGAAAGCTCCCAACAAGCAAAAGAAGAACGAGGAATTTTTTTTGGGTTTTCTTTCAGTTACTACTACTACAAGCAAGGAAAGAAAGTAAACTAGCTAGAAGCTACAGATAATATTTTTTTTGCAAGGATAAGTCTGGAAACAGACAGAGAATATTATTTTTGTTTTATTTATCCTAATTAATAGAAAGTAAAAGGGGGATCCATAAGGTTGTGCTATCTAGATTCATCTATCCCATGCTCATCAAAAGGAATCCATTAACAAGGTTGATCAGGTCTTGTTAATAAACTCTTTCCGAATAACATGAAACCGGAGAATTTTCGAATAACACTAGGTTACGTCAATGGGGATATGTATGTCCCCAACAATAAGAATGTCATATCTCTTCTTGATAGTAGGAAGAGGAAATTCAAAACCTCCAATAGTAATAGTTGAAATTTTTCCAATATAATTGATACTATGGACCTGAGGTTGTTTCCTCGGAAAGTGTACCGTATGCTCATTACCATTGACATGAAAAGTGACATTGCCTTTGTTGCAATCAATAACAGCCCCTGCAGTATTCAAAAAGGGTCTACTAAGGATAATAGACATACTATCGTCCTCGGGAATATCAAGTATAACAAAGTCCGTTAGAATAGTAACATTTGCAACCACAACAGGCACATCCTCACAAATACCGATAGGTATAGCAGTTGATTTATCGGCCATTTGCAAAGATATTTCACTAGGTGTCAACTTACTCAAGTCAAGTCTACAATATAAAGAGAGAGTCATAACACTAACACCGACTCCAAGATCACATAAAGCAGTTTTAACATAGTTTCGTTTAATGGAGCAAGTTATAGTAGGTACTCCTGGATCTAGTTTCTTAGGTATTCCACCTTTAAAAGTGTAATTGGCAAGCATGGTGGAAATTTCTACTTCGGGTATCTTTCTTTTGTTGGTAATAGTATCCTTCATATACTTAGCATAAGGATTTGTTTTGAGCACATCAGTCAAACGCATACGCAAAAAGATAGGTCATTTCAGCAAAGTGCTCAAAATCTTCATAATCCTTTTTCTTGGATGGTTTTGGAGGAAAAGGCATGGGTTTCTGAACCCATGATTCTCTTTCCCTTCCGTGCTTCCTAGCAACAAAGTCTCTCTTATCATAACGTTGATTCTTTGATTGTGGGTTATCATGATCAACCGCAGGTTCAATCTCTACATCATTATCATTGCTAGGTTGAGCATCATCATGAACATCATTATTAATATTATCACTAGGCTCATGCTCATTACTGGATTGTGTCTCAGCATCAGAAATAGATATATCATTGGGATTCTCAGGTGTGTCAGTTACAGGTTCACTAGAAGCATGCAAAGTCCTATCATTTTTTTTCTTCTTAGAAGAACTAGGTGTATCTAATTTAGCTCTCTGAGAATCTTGCTCAATTCTCTTAGGGTGGCCTTCAGGATACAGAGGTTCCTGAGTCATTTTACCACCTCTAGTAGCAACTCTAACATCATAGTCATTATTCTTACTATTTAATTCATTGTGCATATCATTCTTAGCCTTAAGTACTTGTTCAACTTGAGTGGTAACCATGGAAGCATGTATACTGATAAGTTTCAGTTCACCCTTAACTCTAGACAGATAATCACTCAAGCATTCAATCATATAAGCATTGTGTTGTAATTTTCTACCAACATAAGCATTGAAGTTTTCTTGTTTCACAATAAAATTGTCAAACTCATCTAAGCATTGGCTAGCAGACTTATAACGAGGAATACCACCTTCATCAAATCTATAAAGAGAATTTACCTTTACTACCTGTGTCGGGTTATCAAGACCATGTATTTCTTCAATAGGTGGTAAATTCTTAACATCTTCAGCTTTAATACCTTTCTCTTTCATAGATTTCTCCGCCTCTTGCATATCTTCAGGACTGAGGAATAGAACACCTCTTTTCTTCGGAGTTGGCTTAGGGGCTGGTTCAGGAAGTGTCCAATTATTTTCATTGGCCAGCATATTATTCAATAGTAAGTCAGCTTGATCAACAGTTCTTTCCCTGAAAACACAACCAACACAACTATCCAGGAGGTCTCTGGAAGCATCGGTTAGTCCATTATAAAAGACATCAAGTATATCGTGCATCTCAAGAGGATGATCAGGCAAAGCATTAAGTAATTGGAGAAGCCTCCCCCAAGCTTGTGGGAGACTCTATTTTTCAATTTGCACAAAGTTATATATTTCCCGTAAGGCAGCTTGTTTCTTATGAGCGAGAAAATATTTAGCAGAGAAGTAATACATCATATCCTGGGGACTACGCACACAGCCAGGATCAAGAGAATTAAACCAAGTCTTAGCATCACCCTTTAACGAGAAAGGGAACAACTTAAGGATATAGTAATAACGAATCTTTTCATTGTTGGTAAACAGGGTGACCATATCATTCAACTGAGTAAGATGTGCCACAACAGTTTCAGACTCATAGCCATGGAAAGGATCGGATTCAACCAAAGTAATTAACTCGGGTTCAACAGAGAATTCATAATCCTTATCAGTAACACAAATAGGTGAAGTGGCAGAAGCAGGGTCATGTTTCATTCTAGCATTCAAGGATTTTTCTTTCAGCTTAGCTAATAATTTCTTAAGATAATATCTATCATTGCAAGCAAGAAAGTCTCTAGCAGTTTCTTCATCCATAACATAACCCTCAGGATAAACATGCAATTCATATCTATTGGGAGAAGCTTCATCATCACTTTCATAAATGTCATCACTTTCAATACTTGCATTCTCCCTAACTCTAGCAATTTGTTCATCTAGAAATTCACCTAGTGGCACAGTAGTATCAGGCATAGAAGTAGTTTCATCATACATAGCAGAAGTGGCATCATCAAGAACATACGACATATCAGATTCAATAGCATGAGTAGGTGTCACAAATTTACCCATAACAGAAGGAGAATCAAGTGCAGAGCTTGATGGCAGTTCCTTACCCCCCCCCCTCGTAGTTGAGGGTAAGATCTTGGTTTTTGAGTCCTTCAAATTCTTCATAGTGATCAACAGATATAAATCCCAAGTGACTTAAAGAATAGAGCTATGCTCCCCGGCAACGGTGCCAGAAAATAGTCTTGATAACCCACAAGTGTAGGGGATCGCAACAGTTTTCGAGGGTAAAGTATTCAACCCAAATTTATTGATTCGACACAAGGGGAGCCAAAGAATACTCTTAAGTATTAGCAGCTGAGTTGTCAATTCAACCACACCTGGAAACTTAGTATCTGCAGCAAGGTAGTTTAGTAGCAAAGTAATATGATAGTGGCGGTAGTAGCAATAAAAGTAACGATAGTGTTTTTGTAGATTTTGTAATAGGAGCAACGGAAAAGTAAATAAGGAACAAGCAATATATAAAAAGCTCGTAGGCATTGGATCGGTGATGGGAAATTATGTCGGATGCAATTCATCATGTAGAAGTTATAACTTAGGGTGACACAGAACTAGCTCCAGTTCATCAATGCAATGTAGGCATGTATTCCGAATATAGTCATACGTGCTTATAGAAAAGAACTTGCATGACATCGTTTGTCCTACCATCCCGTGGCAGCGGGTCCTATTGGAAACTAAGGGATATTAAGGAATCCTTTTAATAGAGTACCGGACCAAAGCATTAACACATAGTGAATACATGAACTCCTCAAACTATGATCATCACCGGGAGTGGTCCCGATTATTGTCACTTCGGGGTTGCCGGATCATAACACATTGTAGGTGACTCTAGACTTGCAAGATAGGATCAAGAACACACATATATTCATGAAAACATAATGGGTTCAGATCTGAAATCATGGCACTCGAGCCCTAGTGACAAGCATTAAGCATAGCAAAGTCATAGCAACATCAATCTCAGAACAAAGTGGATACTAGGGATAAAACCCTAACAAAACTAACTCGATTACATGATAGATCCCATCCAACCCATCACCGTACAACAAGCCTACGATGGAATTACTCACGCACGGCGGTGAGCATCATGGAATTGGTGATGGAGGAAGGTTGATGATGACGATGGCGATGATCTCCACTCTCCGGAGCCCCGAACGGACTCCAGATCAGCCCTCCCGAGAGAGATTAGGGATTGGCAGCGGCTCCGTCTCGTAAAACGCGATAATTCTTCCTCTCTGATTTTTCTCTCCCCGAAAGTGAATATATAGGATGTGGGGATACGTCGGTGGAGCAACAGGGGGCCCACGAGGCAGGGGGCGCGCCCTAGGGGAGGGCGCCCCCACCCTCGTGGACAGGGTGTGGGCCCCCCTAGTATGGATCTTCTTGCAGGTATGTTTATATTTTCCAAAATAATTCTCCGTGGAGTTTCAGGTCTTTCCAAGAACTTTTTATTTCTGCACGAAAACAACACCATGGCAATTCTGCTGAAAACAGCGTCAGTTCGGGTTAGTTCCATTCAAATCATGCAAGTTAGAGTCCAAAACAAGGGCAAAAGGGTTTGGAAAAGTAGATACATTGGAGACGTATCACCGAACTGGCATTATAGGCAGCCATGCTAGCCTCATACCCCGCCTTCGTCCGCTCCATCATCAACCCCGCCTGTCGAACGGCCTCCTTGGCCGCACTCACGGGGTCCTCCGGGACGTGATGGGTAGCGAAAAGCAAGGACGGTGGAGCATTCGGAGCTGTCACAGGGTCAGCATCTAGAACAGTCGACGCAGAGGGACGGTCAGTCGACACGGGAACATCAAAAGAGACTGTGGTCCGAGCCACGTCCCCTTGTTGCTGGGCCTCAGAGCCAGAGGGAGTCTTCCGACCCCTCCTTCCCGTGCCTCTTCGAGACACCTCCGCGTGGTCCTCCTCATCATCATCGTCATCGGGGAGTTCAATGATATTGTGCGGCCCTTCAGAGAACAATCAAGAAGAAATTTAGTCGACTCACAATCCAAATAACAAAAGCCAAAGCATAGCCAAGAAGCCGTACCTGCATGAGACGTGGCTGCGAATGCGGTCTCCTCATCGTCATGACCATTATCAACATCCATCGAGGTCCTAGAAGCAGCAGCACTGAAGATTTCACGGAAAGTGAGTCAACAAAGGCAAATCTGGTTTCCAAGATGAAAGAAGAATGAAGCAGAGCAATACTTACGTGGAGGCAATCGGAACGTCCACTTTGATCTTTGGCAAGGCCTTCCGAGGTTTGGAGGCGGTGACCTTGGGCTGTTTTGGCGCTTTCTCAGTCGGATCTGGAGTGGACGTCTGAGTGCGCTTCTGCACATAGGAGCTGGAAGGACCCATCCTGGCACACGCGACCTCTGTGTCGTGCTTCTCCTTGGAACGCTTCTCGACGCGGGGAGGTGACTCGACTTCCTCGCCACTGCTAGAGTCCTCGCTCTCCTCCACCGTCTCCTAGCAGAACTTCCAGTCGGAAGCTTCAGCTACGCCCTCTTCCCCCTCTTGGACCTGCTCACCATTAGGCATCAAGTACATTTCGGTAAAGATCTGTGGAAAGGAAAAACAATCATACACCAGTTAGATTCATCAAACGTCCGCAAACAAGAAATAGAAAATCCACTCGGAAACTAAGGCCGAACCTTGTCTGGTTGGTGGTCTGCATCGAATAGGCGAACCCTTCCAGTCCCCCGAGGATTGTCCTTGTTCGCCGTCATGCACTTCTAGCACAGTTCCACCATCTTTGCGGCGGCTACTTCTAGGTGGACCCGAGAAGTGTTGTCGAGGCCTGTGTACATCCACATCGGATGGTACGAGCTTGGAGAGGCTGGATCCTCCTCTTGAGGAACACCTCGAGCAGATCCATCCCAGTGATACCATCGCGGACCAGCTGAACCACCCGCTCCACCAACATGTCCATGTCTACCTTCTCAGCCCGACTCACAAGAAGCGTCGGTGACTGGCCGACTCGATCTAAAGAAAATGGAGGGAGTCCGGTCGACTAGCCAGGAGTCGGGACGTCTTTGCAATAAAACCAAGTCGACTGCCATCCCCGGACCGACTCAGGAAGGACCATGGCAGGGAAAGTTCTCCTACCCCTAGTCTGGATACCCAAACCACCGCACATCTGGATGACGTGCGTCTTCTCATCACTCGGGTTTGCTTTCTTGATAGGTGAAGATATGCTTAAACAGGCCCTAATGCGGTCGGCACCCAAGAAAGTTCTCACACATCGAAAAAAAGGCGGCCAATTACGTGATGGTGTTGGGAGTGAAGTGGTGCATCTGGGCGCCGTAGAAAGCCAGGAAACCGTGGAAGAAAGGGTGTGGGGGCAAGGAAAAACCTCGTTCGACGTGGGTCACGAGGAGAACGCACTCGCCCTCCTGCGGCTGGGGTTTGAGCTCATCCTCCGGCAGCCGCCAGGAGTCATGGACGATCAGGCCCTCCTCCACCAGCTCCTCCATGTCTTGCGGTGTCATCGTGGACCTGATCCAGTCCCCCTGGATCCAGGCAGGCGGGAGCCCAGACCTCGACGATGACCCCCGATTGGATCTCTTCCCCTTCCCCGTCGCTGCCGCTTTCTTCGAGTGCTCCAGAGCCGCCGTCTTGTCCTTGCCCATGGGGGACGAGCCGACGCGAGCTGAGCGGTGGAGATCAGAGAGCAAAGACACGGCGGAGGAGCGGAGGAAGAAGAGGAAGAGATTGGGCGCACGGTGCTTTCTCCTCGGCTACGGTGCTTATTTATAGCACGGTGTTCGAGTGACTGACTGGTGGCCCCAAGCTATCCTCTCAAATCCCGCAACAGGCGCACGCCCAATACATGGCGAAAAAGGCGGCGCAGGGATCGAGGCGCCCGAGCGTATCCGATCCGATTACTGCGGCACGCCTCGTCCCGCGAGCTTCCCCAAATTTCAAATACCGCGAAATCCGGAGACCAGAGAACAACCAATCATGCTGAATGTTGCGCGCCCCACTGACGCTCGGAGCCGTGCGCAAAAGTTCACTCGACGATCTACACAAGCAAGTACACTCGATAGTTCTTGAATCGTTTAAGGCGACTAAGTCAAGGTTGAAGGATCGGCATGGTCCACAGATTCAAGGAAGATTCCCCAGGGACATCGAACTGGACCAAGGCCAACTTCAACACTCTCCTCCACTCGGACCTCAATCCATTCGGGGGCTACTGATGATGCTACAGACCTAGGGTAGGGTTACGGGCCTGACCCAGGTGCCCCACCCAAGGTCACTACTGAAGGAAATATGCCCTAGAGGCAATAATAAAGTTGTTATTTATATTTCCTTATATCATGATAAATGTTTATTATTCATGCTAGAATTGTATTAAACGGAAACTTAATACATGTGTGGATACATAGACAAAACAGTATGTCCCTAGTATGCCTCTACTAGACTAGCTCATTGATCAAAGATGGTTATGTTTCCTAACCATAGACATGAGTTGTCATTTGATCAACGGGATCACAACATTAGGAGAATGATGTGATGGACAAGACCCATCCGTTAGCATAGCACTATGATCATTTAAGTTTTACTGCTATTGCTCTCTTCATGACTTATACATGTTCCTATGACTATGAGATTATGCAACTCCCAAATACCGTAGGAACACCTTGTGTGCTATCAAACGTCACAACGTAACTGGGTGATCATAAAGATGCTCTACCGGTGTCTCCGAAAGTATTCGTGGTGTTGGCATAGATAAAATTAGGATTTGTCACCCCGAGTGTCGGAGAGGTATCTCTGGGCCCTCTCGGTAACACACATCACAATAAGCCTTGCAAGCAAAAGACTAATGAGTTAGTCACGAGATGATGTGTTACGGAACGAGTAAAGAGACTTGCCGGTAACGAGATTGAACTAGGTATAAAGATACCAACAATCGAATCTCGGGCAAGTAACATACCGTTTGACAAAAGGAACAACGTATGTTGTTATGCGGTTCTGACCGATAAAAGATCTTCGTAGAATATGTAGGAGCCAATATGAACATCCAGGTTCCGCTATTGGTTATTGACCGGAGATGAGTCTCGGTCATGTCTACATAGTTCTCGAACCCGTAGGGTCCGCACGCTTAACGTTTGATGACGATCGGTATTATGAGTTTATGAGTATTGATGTACCGAAGGTAGTTCGGAATCCCGGATGAGGTCACGGACATGACGAGGAGTCTCGGAATGTCCGAGACATAAAGATTGATATATTGGACGACTATATTCGGACACCGGAAGTGTTCCGGAAAAGTTTCGGATTTATCGGGAATGCCGGAGGGGGTTACCGGAACCCCCTACGAGAGGGGATGGTCCATAGTGGGCCTAAAGGGAAAGAGAGAGGCAGCCCATAGGGCTGGCCGGCGCCCCCACCTAGGGTTCCTAGTTGGACTAGGATTGGGGGGGCCGCCACCTCTCCTATTCCTTTCCCCCTTCTTCCTTTTGGTGAATCCTACTAGGAATAGGATTGCAATCCTATTCCTAGTAGGACTCCTTCCCTAGCCGCACCAGGAAGGGCCGGCCGGCCTCCCTCCCTTGCTCCTTTATATACGGGGGCAGGGGGCACCCAAAGACACACAAGTTGAATTGTTTTAGCCATGTGCGGTGCCCCCCTCCACAGAATCACACCTCGGTCATACCGTCGCGGAGCTTAGGCGAAGCCCTGCGCCGGTGAACACATCATATCCGTCACCACGCCGTCGTGCTGACAAAACTCTCCCGTGAAGCTCAACTGGATCAAGAGCTCGTGGGACGTCATCAAGCTGAACGTGTGCTGAACGCGGAGGTGCCGTACGTTCGGTGCTTGATCGGTTGGATCGCGAAGAAGTTCGACAACATAACCGCGTCACTTGACGCTTCCGCTCCCGGTCTACGAGGGTACGTAGACACACTCTTCCCTCTCGTTGCTATGCATCTGGTAGATAGATCTTGCGTGATCGTAGGAAAATTTTAAAATACTACGTTCCCCAACAGTGGCATCATGAGCCAGGTCTATGCGTAGATGATATGCATGAGTAGAACACAATGAGTTGTGGGCGATACTAGTCATACTACTTACCAGCATGTCATACTTTGCTTCGGCGGTATTGTGAGATGAAGCGGCCCGGACCGACATTACGCGTACACTTACGCGAGACTGGTTTCACCGTTACGAGCACTCGTTGCTTAAAGGTGACTGGCGGGTGTCTGTCTCTCTCACTTTAGCTGAATTAAGTGTGGCTACTCATCTTTCTCACTCGTTGCTTAAGGTTAAAACAGCACATACTTGACGAAACATCGTTGTGGTTTTGTATGCGTAGGTAAGAACGGTTCTTGCTAAAGCCCGTAGCAGCCACGTAAAACTTGCAACAAACAAAGTAGAGGATGTCTAACTTGTTTTTGCAGGGCATGTTGTGATGTGATATGGTCAAGACATGATGAGTTATACGGTTTTGTATGAGATGATCATGTTTTGTAAAGTTATCGGCAACTGGCAGGAGCCATATGGTTGTCGCTTTATTGTATGAAATGCAATCGCCATGTAATTGCTTTACTTTATCACTAAGCGGTAGCGATAGTCGTAGAAGCAATAGTTGGCGAGACGACAACGATGCTACGATGAAGATCAAGGTGTCAAGCCGGTGACGAAGGTGATCATGACGGTGCTTTGGAGATAGAGATCAAAAGCACAAGATGATGATGACCATATCATGTCACATATTTTGATTGCATGTGATGTTTATCTTATTATGCTTCTTATTTTGCTTAGGACGACGGTAGCATTATAAGATGATCCCTTACTAAATTTCAAAGTATAAGTGTTCTCCCTGAGTATGCACCGTTGCGTAAGTTCGTCGTGCCGAGACACCACGTGATGATCGGGTGTGATAAGCTCTACGTTCAAATACAACGGGTGTAAGCCAGTTTTGCACACGCAGAATACTCGGGTTTAACTTGACGAGCCTAGCATATACAGATATGGCCTCGGAACACTGGAGACCGAAAGGTCGAGCGTGAATCATATAGTAGATATGATCAACATAAGATGTTCACCATTGAAAACTACTCCATCTCACGTGATGATCGGACATGGTTTAGTTGATTTGGATCACGTGATCATTTAGATGACCAGAGGGATGTCTATCTAAGTGGGAGTTCTTTAAATTAATATGATTAAATTGAACTTTAATTTATCATGAACTTAGTCCTCGTAGTATTAGCATATCTATGTTGTAGATCAATAGCTCGCGATGTTGCTCCCCGTTTATTTTATATGTTCCTAGAGAAAACTAAGTTGAAAGATGTTAGTAGCAATGATGCGGAATCGTTCTGTGATCTGAGGATTATCCTCATTGCTGCACAGAAGAATTATGTCCTTGATGCACCGCTAGGTGACAGACCTATTGCAGGAGCAGATGCAGACGTTATGAACGTTTTGACAAAAGCTCGATATGATGACTACTTAATAGTTTAGTGCACCATACTTTACGGCTTAGAATCGGGACTTCAAAAACGTTTTGAACGCCACGGAGCATATAAGATGTTCCAAGAGTTGAAATTAGTATTTCATACTCATGCCCGTGTCAAGAGGTATGAGACCTCTGACAGTACTTTGCCTACAAGATGGAGGAGAATAGCTCAACCAGTGAGCATGTGCTCAGATTGTCTGGGTACTGCAATTGCTTGAATCAAGTGGGAGTTAATCTTCCAGATAAGATAGTAATTGACAAAGTTCTCCAGTCACTATCACCAAGTTAGTAGAACTTCGTGATGAACTATAATATGCAAGGGATGACGAAAGTAATTCCCGAACTCTTCACGATGCTGAAATCGGGGAAGGTAGAAATCAAGAAAGAGCATCAAGTGTTGATGGTTAACCAGACCACTTGTTTAAAGTAAAGGGCAAAGGGATAGAAGGGGAACTTCAAGAAGAATGACAAGCAAGTTGTCACTCCCGTGAAGAAACCCAAAGCTAAACTCAAGCCTGAAACAAGTGCTTCTACTGCAAAGGAAATGGTCACTAGAAGTGGAACTGCCCTAGATATTTGGCGGATAAGATGGATGGCAAAGTGAACAAAGGTATATTTGATATACAGATTATTGATGTGTATTTTACTAGCGTTCATAGCAACCCCTCGGTATTTAATATTGGTTCAAGTCGCTAAAGAGTAGTAACTCGAAATGGGAGTTGCATAATGAACAGAAACTAGTTAAAGGATGAAGTGACGATGTGTATTGGAAGTAGTTCCAAGATTGATATGATCCTCATCGCACACTCCCTATACTTTCGGGATTAGTGTTGAACCTAAATAAGTGTTATTTGGTGTTGAGCATGAATATGATTTGATCATGTTTATTGCAATACGGTTATTCATGTAAGTTATAGAATAATTGTTGTTCTCTTTACATGAATAAAACCTTCTATGGTCATACACTCAATGAAAATGGTTTGTTGGATCTCGATCGTGTGATACACATATTCATAATATTGAAACCAAAAGATGCAAGGTTAATAATGATAGTGCAACTTATTTGTGGCACTGCCGTTTGGGTCATATTGGTGTAAAACGCATGAAGAAACTCCATAATGATGGACTTTTGGAATCACTTGATTATGAATCACTTGGTGCTTGCGAACCATGCCTCATGGGCAAGATGACTAAAACTCCGTTCTCCGGAACTGTGGAGCGAGCAACAGATTTGTTGGAGATCATACATACAGATGTATGTGGACCAATGAGTGTTGAAGCTCGCGGCGGGTATCATTATTTTCTGACCTTCACTGATGATTTGAGCAGATATGGGTATATCTACTTAATGAAACACAAGTCTGAAACATTTGAAAAGTTCAAAGAATTTCAGAGTGAAGTAGAGAATCATCGTAACAAGAAAATAAAGTTTCTACGATCTGATCGTAGAGGAGAATATTTGAGTTACGAGTTTGGTCTTCATTTAAAACAATGTGGAATAGTTTCACAACTCACGCCACCTAGAACACCACAGCATAATGGTGTGTCTGAACGTCGTAACCGTACTTTATTGGATATGGTACGATCTATGATGTCTCTTACCAATTTACCACTATCGCTTTTGGGGTTATGCATTAGAGACAGCTGCATTCACGGTAAATAGGGCACCATCTAAATCCGTTGATACGACACCTTATGAACTATGGTTTGGCAAGAAACCAAAGTTGTCGTTTCTTTAAGTTTGGGACTGCGATGCTTATGTGAAAAAGTTTCAACATGATAAGCTCGAACCCAAATCAGAGAAGTAAATCTTCATAGGATACCCAAAAGAAACTGTTGGGTACACCTTCTATCACAGATCCGAAGGCAAAAATATTCGTTGCTAAGAACGGATCCTTTCTAGAAAAAGAGTTTCTCTCGAAAGAAGCGAGTGGGAGGAAAGTAGAACTTGATGAGGTAATTGTACCTTCTCCCAGATTGGAAAGTAGTACATCACAGGAAATTGTTCCAGTGATTCCTACACCAATTAGTGAGGAAGTTAATGATATTGATCATGAAACTTCGGATCAAGTTTCTGCTGAACGCCGTAGATCAACCAGAGTACGTTCCGCACCAGAGTGGTACGGCAACCCAGTTCTGGAAATCATGTTACTAGACCATGATGAACCTACGAACTATGAGGAAGCGATGATGAGCCCAGATTCCGCAAAATGGCTTGAGCCATGAAATCTGAGATGGGATCCATGTATGAGAACAAAGTATGGACTTTGGTTGACTTGCCCGATGGTCGGCAAGCCATCAAAAATAAATGGATCTTCAAGAGGAAGACCGACGCTGACGGTAATGTTACTGTTTACTAAGCTCGACTTGTTGCGAAAGGTTTTCGACAAGTTCAAGGAGTTGACTACGATGAGACTTTCTCACCCGTAGCGATGCTTAAGTCTGTCCGAATCATGTTAGCAATTGCCACATTTTATGAAATCTGGCAAATGGATAACAAAACTGCATTCTTTAATGAATTTATTAAAGAAAAATTGCATATGATGCAACCCGAAGGTTTTGTCAATCCTAAAGGTGCTAACAAAATATGCAAGCTCCAGCGATCCATCTATGGACTGGTGCAAGCATCTCGGAGTTGGAATATACGCTTTGATAAGTTGATCAAAGCATATAGATTTATACAGACTTACGGTGAAGCCTGTATTTACAAGAAGTGAGTGGGAGCACTGCAACCTTTCTGATAAGTATATGTGAATGACATATTGTCGATCGGAAATGATGTAGAATTTTCTGGAAAGCATAAAGGAGTGTTTGAAAGGAGTTTTTCAAAGAAAGACCTTGGTGAAGCTGCTTACATATTGGGCATCAAGATCTATAGAGATAGATCAAGACGCTTGATAAGACTTTCGATAAGTACATACCTTGATAAGATTTTGAAATAGTTCAAAATGGATCAGTCAAAGAAGAAATTCTAGCCTGACTTGTAAGGTGTGAAGTCGAGTAAGACTCAAAGCCAGACCACGGCAGAAAATACAGAGAGAATGAAAGTCATTCCCTATGCCTCAGCCATAGGTTCTATAAAGTATGCCATGTTGTGTACCAAACATGTTGTGTACCGTGCCATGAGTTTGTCAAGAGGGTACAATAGTGATCCAGGAGTAGATCACTGTACATCGGTCAAAATTATCCTTAGTAACTGGATGACTAAGGAAATGTTTCTCGATTATGGAGGTGATAAAGAGTTCGTCGTAAAGGGTTACGCCGATGCAAACTTTGACACTAAATTCAGATGACTCTAAGTATCAATCTGGATGCATATTGAAAGTGGGAGCAATTAGCTAGAGTAGCTTTATGCAGAGCATTGTAGACATAGAAATTTGCGAAATACATACGGATCTGAATGTGACAGACCCGTTGACTAAACTTCTCTCACAAGCAAAAACATGATCACACCTTATTACTCTTGGGTATTAATTACATAGCGATGTGAACTAGATTATTGACTATAGTAAACCCTTTGGGTGTTGGTCACATGGCGATGTGAACTATGGGTGTTATTCACATAACGATGTGAACTATCAGTATTAAATCACATGGCGATGTGAGCTAGATTATTGACTCTAGTGCAAGTGGGAGACTGAAGAAAATATGCCCTAGAGGCAATAATAAAGTTGTTATTTATATTTCCTTATATCATGATAAATGTTTATTATTCATGCTAGAATTGTATTAAACGGAAACTTAATACATGTGTGGATACATAGACAAAACAGTATGTCCCTAGTATGCCTCTACTAGACTAGCTCATTGATCAAAGATGGTTATGTTTCCTAACCATAGACATGAGTTGTCATTTGATCAACGGGATCACATCATTAGGAGAATGATGTGATGGACAAGACCCATCCGTTAGCATAGCACTATGATCATTTAAGTTTTACTGCTATTGCTCTCTTCATGACTTATACATGTTCCTATGACTATGAGATTATGCAACTCCCGAATACCGTAGGAACACCTTGTGTGCTATCAAACGTCACAACGTAACTGGGTGATCATAAAGATGCTCTACAGGTGTCACCGAAAGTATTCGTGGTGTTGGCATAGATCAAGATTAGGATTTGTCACTCCGAGTGTCGGAGAGGTATCTCTGGGCCCTCTCTGTAACACACATCACAATAAGCCTTGCAAGCAAAAGACTAATGAGTTAGTCACGAGATGATGTGTTACGGAACGAGTAAAGAGACTTGCCGGTAACGAGATTGAACTAGGTATAAATATACCAACGATCGAATCTCGGGCAAGTAACATACCGTTTGACAAAAGGAACAACGTATGTTGTTATGCGGTTCTGACCGATAAAAGATCTTCGTAAAATATGTAGGAGCCAATATGAACATCCAGGTTCCGCTATTGGTTATTGACCGGAGATGAGTCTCGGTCATGTCTACATAGTCCTCGAACCCGTAGGGTCCGCACGCTTAACGTTTGATGACGATCGGTATTATGAGTTTATGAGTATTGATGTACCGAAGGTAGTTCGGAGTCCCGGATGAGATCACGGACATGACAAGGAGTCTCGGAACGTCCGAGACATAAAGATTGATATATTGGACGACTATATTCGGACACCAGAAGTGTTCCGGAAAAGTTTCGGATTTATCGGGAATGCCGGAGGGGGTTACCGGAACCCCCTACGAGAGGGGATGGTCCATAGTGGGCCTAAAGGGAAAGAGAGAGGCAGCCCATAGGGCTGGCCGGCGCCCCCACCTAGGGTTCCTAGTTGGACTAGGATTGGGGGGGGGGGGGCGCCACCTCTCCTATTCCTTTCCCTCTTCTTCCTTTTGGTGAATCCTACTAGGAATAGGATTGCAATCCTATTCCTAGTAGGACTCCTTCCCTAGCCGCACCAGGAAGGGTCGGCCGGCCTCCCTCCCTTGCTCCTTTATATACGGGGGCAGGGGGGCACCCAAAGACACACAAGTTAAATTGTTTTAGCCGTGTGCGGTGCCCCCCTCCACAGAATCACACCTCGGTCATACCGTCGCGGAGCTTAGGTGAAGCCCTGCGCCGATGAACACATCATATCCGTCACCACGCCGTTGTGCTGACGAAACTCTCCCGTGAAGCTCAACTGGATCAAGAGCTCGTGGGACGTCATCAAGCTGAACGTGTGCTGAACGCGGAGGTGCCGTACGTTCGGTGCTTGATCGGTTGGATCGCGAAGAAGTTCGACAACATCAACCGCGTCACTTGACGCTTCCGCTCCCGGTCTATGAGGGTATGTAGACACACTCTTCCCTCTCGTTGCTATGCATCTGGTAGATAGATCTTGCGTGATCGTAGGAAAATTTTAAAATTCTACGTTCCCCAACAACTACCCCAGAAGCTCAAGAGACAACTCAAAGACAACAAAAACAGTCGACTGATACGGCCCAAGAGGACATTTCACTCGACTGCATACCCCCGCTCAGACGACTCAACTCCACACGGAAGGATGAGGACACTCGACCGTACAAAGACACTTGACCCCCGAAGGTCAAAGGCCCCGTTAGGCCAGCAAGGGTCATGCATTCATTCTGCAGTAATGAATGCCTTTATCACCCTTTATTGCAGGCATTATCAGTAATGTCCTGCCTTTATGTACATTGAACCCTTTGTAACATGGGGATGGCTGGGGTCCTGGCGCACTCTATATAAGCCACCCCCTCCTCCAGTACAAGGGTTCGCACCCCCTGTAACTCACACACACATATACATTCCAGTCGACCGCCTCCGGGCACCGAAACGTAGGGCTTTTACTTCCTCCGAGAAGGGCCTGAACTCGTAAACATCTTGTGTACAATCTCACTGTAGCTAGGACCTTGCCTCCTCCTACGTACCCCCTACTCGTACTGTCAGACTTAGAACCACGACACCAGGCGAAAATAAATCAGACGAAAAAAGGCAAATAAAAATAAATCGTGGACGCAATCCTACCAACTCAGACATTAGGAGTAGAGATCTCTGTCTACTACCTGGTTCATCTCTGGTCTTCTATATGGTTAATGTTGGGTGGGCAACAAACAGTAGAGGAGCTATCATCTGTGTTTTTAAACTGAAGCTATCATCTGCCTGCTATCGTTAGTTTTGGATCTATCCAGTATTGCTACCATCAGTCTTGATTTCTCCATGCACCCCTTAGGCCATACATAATCTAACTATGTTTCTTTATTATGCATGTCAGTTATTGTACATAATCGTTCCGAACATATGGAGAAAAATATAAGACCGTTATGTGGGAATATAATGTCATGCAGACGCGGCTCCATGGTCCCCCGTTCCAGATCCAGAGGAAGATAACTGTTCAGTGGGGGATTCAAAGGGAGCCGACCACTCCTATTTACCCCCTTAGGTGCTTACTCTAACCTGGCATGCTAATGTTGGTCGTATCATGCATATCGCGCCTCGCATTGCTTACTTTATACTCCCTCTGTCCCCAAATAAGTGAACCGACTTTGTACTAAAGCTAGTACAAAGTCGAGTCACTTATTTTGGGACGGAGGGAGTACACCTTATATGTCATCAGCTTAGTTTAGATTTGCTTTGTGTGAATGCCACATATTTGGTTTATATATCATATATGTGAATTATGCAATGTCGTCTTGTTTAGCCATGCATCATATATGTGAATCATGCAATGCCATCATGTTTAGCCAGTCATTTTATATGTGAATCGTGCCATACTATTTTTTCATCATGTATTCCACTTGTCGACAATGTTTGTACATTCATCTACTCTTCCTATGCATCAGCCATTTGGGTCGGTGATGGGAAAATGTGGAGTAAAAACAAGGTCCTGTGAGCAGTCAGTGTTACCTCTCGATGCAGAATTCTTGATGGTTACAGATAGCTCCCTAGAGGAGGATTCAGAGGCAGATGACCAGTCGTATTGCCCCTAAGGTGTATGCTCTAACTTGGCAAGGTTATATTTCTCATATCATGCATATTGTGTCTTGCATTGCTATGCCATATGCTTAGATTAGACATGCTTTGTGTGAATGCCTCATGTTTAGTTTCTATACCAGATATGTGAATTATCTAATACCATCTTTTTTAGCCAGTTATCTTATATGTGAATTATGCAACGCCATCCTCTATAGCCACACATCATATATGTGAATTGTCTAATGCCATCCTTTTTTCATTACGTATTCCGTTTGTAAACAATCTTTGTATATTGAACTACTCTTCATGTGCATTAGCCACTTTAGTCAGTTATGCAAAAATCTGGAGTGAAAAAAGGTCTTCAGAGCAGACAATGGTACCTGTTGAAGCATATATCTCGATGGTTACAGGTAGCTCCTTGGAGGATGATTCAGAGAAAGATGACCAATCATATGTCCCACTTGAGGTGTATGCTCTTAACTTGCAATGTTTATATTTTTCATATCACACATATGGTGTCCTGCATTGCTTAGTTTAGACATCATATACACAAAGTTCAAATGCCATCTACTTAGTTTACAGATCATATATGCGAGTGCCAGCTGCTTAGTATATCAATCAACTATGTGAACTATATCATGCCATCATGTATACTTAGACAACATGTATGTGAATTATTTCATCCTAACCTATTTTAGAAAGACATCATATAGTTATGTCATGTCATCCTATTTAGATACTCATCATATGTTTAATAATGCATCTATCCTGTTTAGTAATCCATGATATATCTGAAACTGTGTCATGCTATCATGTTAAGTTAACAATCATATATGTGAAATTGTGTCATGTTGTCCTGTTTGGTTAGAAAACATATATGTGAATAACCGCATTTGTGTATCCATTCATTTTCTTTTCTTGTTTATCAGACATTTGAATTGGAGGGGGTGATGGCAGTATCTAAGGGAGTAAAAAGACGTTCTTCACAAAAGATGGTGTTACCTATCGATGCAGATAGAACCATGGTTGTACTGGCCCATGAACTAGCCCCACCACACATAACCGAGACTCTTGCAAATTATACCCCTACACCGTTGGATAGAGAACTAGCTACACCCCATCTAATCCCAACCCCAGTAGATAGTAACCCAAATCTAGCTGACACATCACCATGTCCACCATAGAGTACCCCCACACGAGCAGTTAGTAAGGCAACTATAGTGCCCAAAGCACGAAGACCACTATAGCGAACCCAAACTCCATGTTTAAAGAAGAAGAGGAACTGTTGTCAGGTCAGATTCCGTAGCTGTGGTTGAGAGAGTCCTGGGTTTAGGGGTCCTCAGGTGTCCGGACTACTGAAGGTGGTCCGGACTGATGGGCCGTGAAGATGAAAGCATAAGGTCACCCCCCGTGTCTGGGCAGGACTCCTATGTATGTGGAAAGGCAAGATAGATGTCCAAATGTAATGATTCCTTCGTCCTCATCTCTGTAAAACCCTAGGGCCCCTTCGGCATGTATATAAGCTGGAGGGTTTAGTCCGTAGAGGCTAGTAGAATAATCATAGGCCACACATCTAGGGTTTAGCCATTATGATCTCGAGGTAGATCAACTCTTGTAATCTCCATATACATCAAGATCAATCTAGCAGGAAGTAGGGTATTACCTCCATCGAGAGGGCCTGAACCTGGCTAAACATCGTGTCTTTGTCTCCCCCTGCTACCATCGATCCTCAGATACGCAGCTTGGGCCCCCCCTACCCGAGATCTGCCGGTTTTGACACCGACAAAGGTGCTTTCATTGAGAGATCCCTTGTGTAGTCACAAGAAGTGATCGGTGGCTCGTCTCGTCATCAACGACGACATCACCTTCGGAAAAGCCTAGCTCTTGGCCAGGTCCTCCAGCTCGGCGGGTTTGCCATATGCACCCACATGGCTGTTAAGCCAACCGCGTCCCCTGCGGTCATCGCGCATCGCTCCTACATCGGCTTCGAACACTCCGAAAACACGGATCTGGCGGATACCTTGTCCTTAACCAAGCTAATTGATTGCATCACCGCCCTAGGGCTTTCAGCGACCAATGATCGGATCGGGCCTAAACCCAACCAAGGGGAAGACAATTCCACCCCGATCACTCACCTGGTGGCGGCCGTCGAGCAACGGGCCGAAGACACTTCTCCTCTTGAACCGGAGACCAGATATGTTCGGGTCTCCGAACCCTTTGAGCCGAACATCCTTCCTTCCGGCGGGACTCTACATCTTTCGCGCTCAGGGATAGACACGGAGCTCGGGGAATGCTCAGATCCTGCCAGGCCTGAGTTATCTACACCGGAGGCTTTGCAAACCCCGCATACTATATTGGGTCGAGACTCAAATTTTACCACACCCACCCACCACAATCTGTCGGATTGTGGGTTCCAGCAAACCCTTGAGGTTCGAACACTGGTTGTGCACGAAGATCTGTCCTTTCCACTCTACTTCACTCTCGCACTGATTCCTAGGCCTAGCTCGTCGAATCCGAAGAACAAGAGACACAAGAGTTTATACTGGTTCGGGCCACCGTTGTGGTGTAATACCCTAATCTAGTGTGGTGTGGTGGATTGCCTTGTAGGCCGAGGATGAACTAGTACATGAGAAGAACAGCCTCCCGAGGAGAGGTGTTCTTGTGATCGGCGAGCTAGTGGGTGTCAGGGTGGTCTGAATGATCCGATCCCCTTCAATGGTGGTGGCTAGTCCTATTTAGAGAGGCCCATGTCCTCTTCCCAAATATTGAGCGGGAAGGGATCAAACAATGGCCAAGTTTGAAGGGGGACAACTAGTACAAGCTATCCTAACAAAAGCTGGTCTTTGCCTACCAAAGGCTCTGTTGGTGACGCCGTCATGGGCTCCGTGGTGACCTTCGCTCTGCCGTCCTGCTCGTCTTAGTCTTGTTGCACCGATATGGAAACCTTTGCTTGACGGCTCTGGACTCCTCGCCCGCGCTTGCCTCTTTAGCACCAAAGAGGAAACTAGCGTCCTGCGCCCGCTGGCGCCCGCCTAGCCTTGGTCGTCATGGCTCATGTCACGAGAACCTCGTGAGGTGCCCCTTGCCTTGATATCTCCGCTCCTCGGGAGCCAGGCTAGTGAGGCCGCCCTAGGGGAGGTCTTGCATCATCCGCCTCACAAGGCTTGGCTCCTCGCGAGGGTCTTGAGTGGTTGCTGATGAAGTTGGGCCGTACCAGGCCGCCGGAAGAGCCATGCTCTAGGCCGTAGGTAGGCAAGTCTGGGTACCCCCGTTCCCAGAACACCGACAGTAGCCCCCGGGCCCAAGGTGCGCTCGGACTTGGCTTCGCGGCGAAGCCAAGGGTCAAGTGCGGAGAACCACGGGCCCCAAAAGCCTGCGGCCTTGATCGATGCGTGGCGATTCACGGGATGTGTGCGTCTCAACTTCCCCACGCTGCCTCAGCAACCGCATGACTGGACAAGTCCCTGCATGCTCAAAGACCATCATTACTTCCGATTATGGATGCCGGCGGTTGGCCTCCTCCCTGCTATAAATGAGGCGACAAGCGGAGCCCCCATTGCCCGTCTCGTCCTCCATTCCGCCCGCTTCTTCTCCTTCCTCCTTGCTTCTTTCTCTACATCGACACTCATGGCGCCGGTGAGGAGGTTCTCATCCGTGGAGAAGGGGAAAACCCGCCAGGAGGGGCCCTGCTCACCGCCGCCTAAGAGGGGACGAGGCCGCCCTTGCAAGTATGTCGCAACCCCTTCCGCGGCCCCTTGCGGGCGCGAGCGGACCTCTTCGGTGCCCAGTGCCGCCCTTGGCAGCCGTGGCGGCGGCTCTTCGCATGGTGGGGATCGCCGAGGTCGTGGCAGCCCCGTAGACGAGAGGAGACAAGCCAGGGTTGCCCGGCCTTCCCGGCCGTGCTTCCACTCGTCGGAGGTGATGCCGGAGTTCGTCGTGTGGTCGGAGAACCCGGCTGGCACCCGGGTCCAGCTCTCATGTTCCTTCGCCGGCGAACTACCGGCTGTGGGTCCCGGCGGTCTCTAGCTGCAGTCGGACGGCTGCAACAGCAGGGCTTCGTGGGTCCCGGTGGAGGTCTCCGCTACGGGCGTCGTAACCCTGGCCTGCGGTTGGAATTCACCCGCGCGCATGGCCTGAGCAGGCGGTGCACCCTCCACTTCAAGTACGATGGCGACACGACCCTCTTCGTGAGGGTATTCGGGGAAGACGGCCGCCACGCCGGGTGCTGCCCTGAGGACAATGATGGCGGCGAGGTGCTCGGCCTTGCCGACGGCCGTGACGAGGGTGAGGATGAACTCGCCCTCGGCGCCGGCCACAGTTTCTCCAGCTATGGCAGCTCCTTCCTCAGCGGCAGCTCCAGCAGCGGTGGCTATGACCAGCCACCACGCCGTTGCGCCTGCTTCGAGGGTGGCGTTGGGTCGTCTCTTCGCTGCGCCCCAGTGAAGCGTAAGGACGACTCTGGCCGAGCCCGGGGGGCCGGTCTTCGTGGGCAGCCGCATCGTAGGAGCCACTTTTGCATTTTCTCGCCCTTCCTTTCTTCATCCATTACCATAAAACAAGTATGGGGCCCTGCTAGGGCATGTAATGGACCGTGACTTTTATGCTGCTTGGTGTTATGTTTACTGTTTCCGGTTAGTGTTGCGAGATCCGTGCATTACGCGGCCATAGGGGAGAAGACTCATCTTGGCGCATTCGGGGTAGCCCCCATCTCGTGAGGCGCGGCCCTTCGAGGAGCTGCAAAAACTCGTTAGGAGATTATTATCCTTCGCTGCATGAGGTCCTAGGCATGGGCTTAACATGGTCAAACGCACTTTGTCGCGGTACTCGTGGGGCACAGACTTAAGGAGAGGGATGCGCTGATCACAAGCTCAAATGTGGACGCCTCGCAGAGACTAAGGGAGGCGCGCATGCGCGCCACCCTATCCAGCCCCCTTGGGAGGCACGTGAGGGAGAGCGTCGGGCAACTGCCCCTCTCCCTAACGCAAAGCAAAGAATCAAGGGAAGAATCAAAGAGAGAGGTGGTTCAACCAAGCCATCTGAGAAACGCCAGAACTTTCAAATTCTATTAAAAGAAGGAAGGGGCAAGCCTTTACCAGAAAGAAAATGAATAGCCGCGTCTGGCACCTAATCTAGTCTTCTCACCAGCGCGGAGCTAAGTGCTGCCACTAGGACGTGGGAGGGAGCCCCCGAGGCCCAAGGGCGGCACTCCGGAGACTCCGGGGCGTGTACTGCCCCACTCATTATTATGTGTGAGTGTCATGGGCAGAGACCTTCACAGGCGTGAGCCTTGCTTCACAGGCACTAGGCCTTGGCTTCACAGGCACGGGGCCTTGCTTCATGGGTAGAACTCCCGGAGGTGCCAGATGTTCCACGCATTCTGGATAGGGGCGCCGTCCCCTGTCTCCAGGCGTACGGCGCCAGGCCTGGAGACGTGGGCAATCTTGAATGGGCCCTCCCACATGGGTGAAAGCTTGTGCAACCCTTCCCTGGAGAGGACCCGCGTGAGGACGAGGTCGCCCACCTCGAGCGTCCTGGAGCGGACATTGCGACAGTGGTACCATCGCAATGCCTGCTGGTACCTTGCTGCTCGGTGTGAGGCTTCCCGACGATGTTCCTCCCCTCGCACGAGGCCCATCCCCCGCATGGCTTCGTGCTACGTTTCATCGAACGCCAGGACCCGCGCGGAGCGATGCCTAACCTCGTGAGGGAGAACCACTTCTGCTCTGTAGACGAGGAAGAACGGGATCTCACCTGTTAGCTTGGTGGAGGTGATGCGGATGGATCACAACACGGACTGGAGCTCGTCGTGCCAGCCCCTACTGCAAGCCTCGAGCTTCTTGTTGAAGGTCCTGGTCTTGAGGCCTCTTAAAACCTCTGCGTTGGCACGCTCATCCTGGTCGTTGCTCCTGGGGTGTGCCACCGAAGCGTAGCAAATCTGCGTTCCAAGGCTAGCACAATATGTCTTGAAAAGGTTGCTAGTGAACTGTGAGCCGTTGTCGGTGATGATGCGGTTGGGGACCCTGAACTGACTTACAAGACCCTTGATGAACTTGACCGCGGATCCGGCTGGGTTGGTTCAGACGGCTTCCACCTCTGCTCATTTCGTGAACTTGTCTATGGCGACATAGAGGTAGCGGTAGCCCCTGGGAGCTCGAGTGTAATGCCCCGGATGTAATACTTTCCCTTTTGGGCATATAATATATCTCCGGCTTCATCTATTTCCATTCCGGGTTCTTTGTCTTTCGGGTTTTCGTCGTGTTGTTGTGTGCGTGTGTGGCATTCATTCATATCATGTAGACATGTGCATCTCATTGCATTTGTGTTGTCGGTTGCATCCGGTTCCACGCGTTCCTTTCCGTTGTCCGTTTCGCGTTCCGGAGCTCCCTCATGTGTCCGTGGCGTCCCGTAGGCCTACTTTGGTGTTTGGCCGTGTAACGTTACCGGTGTGGCGCGAGTCTTGTCGTGTGTTGTTGTTTTGTTGTGTGCAACCCGCCTCTCAAATCTCGTCGCATTTCGAGTCTGTTTGCTATCCCAACAGTTATTCGTGTGGGCTCGAAGTGCCTCCACTTTGTGGCCCAAGACATCCCTTCCAACAGCCCACTAACCACTCCTAACCACTTCTATCATCTAGGCCATCCAAATCTGATCCGGTGGCCGAAAACCGCACTCCATTTGGGCAACCCTAGCTCCTTGTGCCTATATATTTGTCCACTCCTCCCACAATTTGTGCCCCAAAAGAAGGAAACCCTAGCCCCCACTTCATCCCCTTCCTCCAGCCACCACCTCACCGGAATCTCGCCGGAGTTTCGCTGGAATCTCGCCGGAGTTCCTACCTCACCGGAGAACACCTCCACCACCTCCCTCCATCACCTCCGGAGCCCCCACCGCAGCAAAAATCGCCGATCCGGCCTCTCCCCGTCACTGGGCCGGCCACCCCGCGCCAGATCCGGCCGGCCGGGGCGCCGCCCGACCTTCCCGCAGCTCGAAGCCGCCAGGCTCCAGTGGATAAGCCGCCGCCGCCTCTTCTTTTTCCGTCGCGGGTCGGATTGGGGCGCCGATCAAGATCCAGGCGCCCGACCCGGGCCTTCCCCTCGCTGCAACCTCCCTCCGCTCCGTCCCAGGCCGCGCTAGGGCCCAAGCCACAGCGCCGCCTCCCTTCGCCACCGAGCCGCCTGGGCCGTGCGCCGATCCGACCGGGCCCCGAGCCAGCGTCCCGGGCCGTCGCCAGATCCGTCGGGGTGGGCCGGAGCTCCACCAGGCTGGCCTCCCGCCTCCTCCCGAGCCGGTTTTCCTCCGACCGCGCCGGGCCGGCCTACCCTCCGAGCTGCCCGAAGGTCCACCCCAGCCGCGCCTCCAGTCGGGCCGGGCCGATTTCCTTCCAACGCCAGCACCGCCGTCTCCGCCGGGCCGGATCCGCCCCGGGCCCATTGACTTCTCAGATCTGAGATCTTGAGGTTGATTCTACCCCTAAGTCCAGTTTTGGTGATCTCTGATGCTATCTTGCAACTGCTCTAACTTTTTGTGTGGATGTCCGTTTCGCGCAAATAGCATGTCCAGACGTTCGTGGTGATTAGCACTACGTTTTATCTTTTTGTGTCATGCATGTTAGAGGTCATCTAGATGCTTGTTTTCCCGTTGCAAGAGTGCATCCCGATATAATTGCTGCTATGTGATGTTTTTATGCCATCTTTGCCATGTGATAACTTTTAGCTCGTTTGTCCGAATGATGCAAATGACATGTCCACGTGTTCGTCTTGCCATGCTCTACATGTTGTTTGTGTTAGGTTGCATGATAGATTTATTCTTGCCATGATTATCTTCGTTGCAAAGTGCCATGTGGCTGTGATGTTATTTCACTTGTTATGAAATGCCATCTTGTTGAGCTCGTTGCTATCGTTGTGTTTATCTCCATGATGCATGCTTGTATGTTTCGGAATCACCATCATGTGTACTTTAATGAGGTGCTTACCACTTGCCATGTTTAGTTTCGAGGTGACTTAAACTTGCTCTTTTAGATGCCATGATGAAACTTCTGTTTCAACACTTCGTGGATTTTCACTGTCTGAAATCTGTAACGTTCCGATGCCATGTTTGCTTGCTGCTCTAGGACAAACCATGATAGTTTTGGAGTGGATCTTGATTGTTCCTTGTAGTATATATTGTTGAATTTCCATTCATGTTCTCACATGCTTATTTAAGTGGCTGTAGCAAGTTTATCTTTTGCTCCAAAGTTTCAATAAAATTCAGCTGCCAGAATTTTATTGTCAAGTTCAATATGTCCAAGCTTATTGCTATTGATCCGTGGCTCCTTTGAGGGTGCACCTTTGGACTTATTTGCTGTAGGATATGTCTAGTTTATGTTCATGTCCTTTGCCATGATGTTTGAGTGCTGTAGCTTAATTATTTTGTGCTCCGAAGTTGCTATGTTGCTGTAATTTTCAGCTTTCGCTCATTTCTTGTTTCGGGCATAACTTTTAGCCCGTAACTCCGATTTCAGCGAGTCTTATATGAAACTTGATTGATTTTCTGTGTAGATTCATAATCTCTTATTGTTATCATGTTTTGAGGTGTTTTGCTTGAGTGCTATTTTCCGTGCTCCGTGTGCATCCTTAGTGCATCCATCATGCATCCATCATTTTTGGTGTGCGCATTGCATCTTGTTGATTTGTACCTTGTGTGATTGTATTGTTTAGAGCCGGAAGCCGAGACCGAGTACGAGTACGAGCACGAGGTTTCCAACGAGGTTGAGCACGAGGACCCTTCTTACGATCCGAACGACTTCTCTTCAGGCAAGATGACCGAACCCCGATAACATTACTATCTTTGCCTATTGCTAGTAGTTCCGCTCTTTAGTTTTGCCTCGATGCCCATGTTCTTCCTGTCAGCCTCCTACTTGTAACCATTGCCTTGTTTAACCACCCTTCCTATGCAAACCGTTGCTTGGCTAAGTACGCTTCGCTCAGCCCTTCTTATAGCATTGCTAGTTGCAGGTGAAGATCGAAGATGCTTGCTTCATGTTGAAGTTTGGTTGGGTTATATCACACTATATAATTGCTTAAATGAAATCATCTATATATTGGCAAGGGTGGAAGGCTAAGCCTTTTGCTTGGTGATTTGTTCCACTCATGCCGTTAGGAACCGTATAAACTGGTGTTATGTTCCTTGATTATGCGTTCCTAACACGGTTGGGGTGTATGGGACCCCCTTGATAAACCGCTAAGTGCTAAGTCTTTTCACGCAAGTCCCAACTTTGGTACTATTTGCCTAATAACAAACTAAACTTGCATAGGGAGTAATTAACCCTCTTTCTTAATCAACAACCCCGGGCCAGTGCTCCACATGAGTGTTGGTCCGAAACGGGGAGTCTGCGGGGCCGCCTTGGGGCAACCCGAGGTATCTGGTATACACCCGTAGAATCGCCCATCCGGTCGTGTCCTGAGACTTAGATACGCGCGGCTACTATCAGGGTGTCGACACGCCGGGAGGATTTGCTGGATTAGCCTTACCTTAGTTCGGTATATCTTGAGCACGGGATTCCGAGAATACTCGGGTCTTCCCACTTTGGAGTTGCGACTCCGCGGATCGTGGGCTTGTAATGGGTCAAGTTGGAACACCCCTGCAGGGTTATGAACTTTCGAAAGCCGTGCCCGCGGTTATGTGGCAGATGGGAGCTTGTTAATATCCGGTTGTAGATAACTTGACACAATGTTTCAATACACTACCAGCGTGTGTACCGTGACTGCCAATTTCCGAATAGGGATTCGGGAGTTGAACACGGAGGGGTTATGTTTGTTGAGCTTGTAGCTAGGATCACTTCGTGATCACTTCTCATCCGAGGCTTTCTCTTCTCGCTCTCACTCACGTAAGCTAGTTGCTAGTTGCTGCAGTGGACACTTATTCTTTTCTTCAGCCTTATCCTCTCCCAAGGCTTAAATAGTCTTGTTACCCGGGAACGGGATTGCTGAGTCCTCTGTGGCTCACAGTTACTTCACCACACCAGATGCAGGTCCAGTTGTGAGCTATCCAGGTGATGGCACCGAGCTTGACTGGGAGTACGACGAGGAGCGTAGCCGTTACTATGTCCGTTATCCTGATGATCAGTAGTGGAGACTTCTACTAGGATTCGATCCGACCTGTGGATTTTAATTTAAGTTTGGTATCTTGACATTTGGATTTTGCCCTTAGAGGGTTGTGATATTCTTAATGTATGATGTTTGAGAAATGTATTGTATTTGTGTGACGTGGCGAGTGTAAGCCAACTATTTTATGTTTACAATCCCCTCTTTTACATGAGATGTGCAAAGATTACCAAACTTGAGATCATTCTAGGATGGACTTATGCCTTTAAGTCGTGCCTCGACACGTAGGAGTTATAGTTCCATCCTGGGCATTACAAGTTGGTATTCAGAGCCTTCTCCGAACTAGGAGCCCCCACTGATTGATCGAATCGTTGACGGTCGAGTCTAGGCACACACGGAAAATATTTTGAGTCCTATATATTATATCGGAGAGTAGGATTTCTTTGCTTCTCATCCCCTTTCTCTCTGGTGAGGACTCCTGATGACTACTCTTTCCTCTTCTACTTTCAAAAATTGCACCAATTTTTTTTTTAGGAATCTCGCGAGTATTCTGGGATTGTTTCGATGTTCTTGTGACGAGAATATTGTTCTCGATGCCTCCTGACATTAGGGGTTGTGGCAGTGTCCCGGGGAGTTGAGCTTCGGGGTATTGTCGTCACAAGCATATCACGGCAGTACTAAATACTTAAGACGGCCGACATCGAAAATCTCTCCTATACGGCCAGTGGCAAGATAACCCCGACATCACCCAGTACTGGGGAGGTAGTTCGGGAGTATTGCCATAGCTTGTTATAGTGGATGCTTTTCGAAGGTCCGAGGTAAACAGTTTCCGAGAAAGACTGGTTATGTGTTGAAGGATGGATACACCTGGATGTAGGTTTAGAGTTGATTGCGCGGTTCTTCCCGTGTATCCCCAACACCTGATTGCATAACTGGAATCTTTCGGAAATTTATAGGTGGGTTTATCCAGTAGATCGTAGGCATTCTCCCAACGAATGCAGGTTAGTGAGTTCGGGGTTCTACATTGAGTGAAGTGGTATTATGACCGATGTTCCGATCGGGAGTTGCATCTTAAAGGGTCCTTGGCTATGCTGATCCGGGGATTGCAAAACCTTTTCGTAACGCGTTCATATGCTTTCAGCACAAAGATGTTAGAACGAAGCTCCTATCTTGTGTTTGTTCCCGTCTGTACCTTGTTGTTTTTCTTATTTTTCCTTTTGTCTCCTATGTGGCTTCTCGTGAAGATTGATGTTATCATTTATCTGAGAATTTTATTCGTTCCTCTTGTTCGAATGATTTCATTCGTTCTATTGTTCGAATGATTATTGTGAAGACTTGTTGCAATTCATTCCATTGATTCAGCTTATACCTTCTGTCAATCAATTGCTGATTCGTGGTCATCTCTTTCAGGATGGCTCCGAAACGAGTTCCCAACGCTAACCCAGAGGGTCAAGAGGTCCCAGATCGTCCTCCTTCCCCTCCTCCTCCGTCTGAGGCTTGGAGAGAGATTATGCAGACTACAGCTCAGAACACCCAGTTGTTGATGCAGATGATGCAGCAGATGCAAGCTAATCAAGCTAATCAGGGTGTTCCAGGGAATCAAGGCAACTTCTTCAACCAGCAGCACCATGCTACTCTCAACCAGTTCTTGGCCAATAATCCAAAAGCTTTCAGTTACTGTGTCGACCCTCTTGATGCTGAAGATTGGTTAACCGACATAAAGAAGCATTTTGAGTGCAGTAACGTGAAGGAAGATGATTATGTGAAGTTTGCAGCCTTCCAACTCAAAGACCAAGCAGCTGACTGGTGGCAGCAGTACAAAGACTCTAGGCCAGGTCAAGTGATCTCTTGGGAGAATTTCTGCAAGGACTTTCGCTCGCACCACATTCCTACAAGTGTCATCGAGGGTATGCGTGAGCAATTCCGCAACCTGAAGCAGGGCTCTATGACAGTCTATCAGTATAATGTCAAGTTCCAAAACCTCGCCCGCTATGCTAAGCAAGACATTCCTGATGCTAAGAGCAAAATCTACCAGTTCCGTGGAGGTCTCAAAGATGAACTTCAGCTTGCTCTCACCTTGTTCGAGCCCGATGAATTCGACAAGTTCTATAACATGGCTTTGAAACAAGAGGCAGCTCAGCTTAAGATGGAGGCTTCTAAAAAGAGAATTCGAGATGCCGTTCACTCTTCCTGATCGTCTCAGATGGTCTCGAAGCATCAGAAATTCTGGCTTCCTCCTCCTCCAGTGATTCGAGCTCCTTACAACAACTCCAACAACTCCAACAGCAACAAGAACTCTGGTGGACGTGGTTTCTCCCACCCACCCAACCCGAGAAACCAGTAGAAGAAGCAGTTTCAGTCTCAAGGCTCCAAGTCAAGTGGTTCACATTTCCGTCCTCTCTTAGAAGTGGTGTGCAACAAGTGTGGCCAGAAGGGTCATTATGCCAACAGATGTCCGAATCCGGAGCATCTTCCTCCTCCTCCGCCTGTGAGTTCAGCTATTGTCAAGCATGATCCAAAGGCAGCAAGGGTCAATCTGATGAATGCAGCACAAGCGGAGAATTCTTCTGATGTCATTTTTGGTAACCTCTCAGTTAACTCTTGTCCAGCTAAAGTGTTATTTGATTCGGGTGCTTCATGTTCTTTCATGTCTCAACCATTTGCATCCAAGTATAATGTTGACGTCCAAAGTCTGCCTCAGAAGTTGCAAGTCATTTCTCCGGGGAGACGCATGACTTCCAACATATTTGCTCCGAATGTTTCTATTCGCATGGGTGATTATCGATTTCTGGCTAATCCGGTGGTTCTTGGTAATTCTGACATCGACCTCATCCTCGGAATGGATTGGCTTTCTCAGCATGATGCTCACATTGATTGTGCACAGAAGGAAGTCAAGATGACTCATCCTGATGAAGATGTGATTATCTTTGCCTCCAGGGATAACACTATCAGGCTTTTCTCTCTCAATGATAAGGGCGAAATTAATGCCATATCTCAAATTCCGGTGGTGAACGAATATCAAGACGTCTTTCCTGAAGAACTTCTAGGCATGCCTCCACACCGTCAGGTGGAATTTGTCATTGAACTCGAGCCGGGTACTGAGCCAGCATGCCGGCGTCCGTACAAGCTCTCTCCCGATGAACTGAAGGAATTGAAGAAGCAGCTTGATAAACAGGAGAGTATGGGTCTCATCAGGCCTAGTACGTCTCCTTGGGGCTGTGGTGTCTTATTTGTCAAGAAGAAAGATGGCACGGAGCGTCTGTGCGTTGATTACCGGCCATTGAACAAGAAGACAATAAAGAACAAATATCCGCTCCCCAACATCAACGAACTCTTTGAGCAGCTCAAAGGAGCTAAAGTGTTCTCTAAGCTCGACCTCCGAATGGGCTATCACCAAATTCGCATTCGCGAGGAAGACATTCCCAAGACGACCTTCAGAACAAGCTACGGTTCATACGAGTATACCGTCATGTCCTTCGGTCTCGCCAATGCTCCTCCTACCTTCTCGAGGATGATGCACTACATCTTCAACCCCTATACTGGCGAGTTTGTGCTTGTGTATCTGGATGATATTCTGGTGTTTTCCAAGAATTAAGAAGATCAAGAAAAGCACTTACGTCTGATTCTTGATCGACTCCGTGAACATAAGTTCTATGCCAAGTTCTCAAAGTGCGAGTTTTGGCTCGATAAGGTTTTGTACCTGGGCCATATCATCTCAGCTGACGGTATTGCGGTTAATCCCGAGAAAGTTGAAGCAATTGTCAACTGGGAAGCTCCTCAGAACGTCAAGCAACTCCGCAGTTTTCTGGGTCTTGCCAGCTATTGCAGAAGGTTCGTTGAGAACTTCTCCAAGATTGCCAAGCCTCTTTCCAACTTGCTTCAGAAGAATGTCAAATACTTTTGGTCTCCAGAGTGTGAAGTGGCATTCAAAACTCTCAAAGAAAAGCTCGTCTCTGCTCCAATTCTGACTCCTCCAGATGAGTCCAAGCCCTATGAAGTATTCTGTGATGCTTCTCTTCAAGGTCTTGGTGGTGTGCTTATGCAAGATAAGAGAATTGTGGCATACACTTCTCGTCAGCTCAAGCCAAGTGAGAAGAACTATCCTACACATGATCTCGAGCTAGCAGCTGTGGTACATGCTTTGGTTACGTGCAGACATCTGTTGTTGGGCAGAAAAGTCGACATCTTCACTGATCACAAGAGCTTGAAGTACATCTTCACACAGCCGCATCTGAACCTCCGCCAGACTCGTTGGGTTTAAATGATCCAAGAATATGATCCCAGCATTGAATACACTCCTGGAAAGGCGAATGTGATTCCAGATGCTTTGAGCAGAAAGGCATATTGCAACAACCTTCTTATCAAGCCGTACCAGCCTGAGCTTTGTGAAGCCTTCAGGAAGCTCAACCTCCAAGTTGTTCCGCAGGGTTTTCTTGCAAATCTTCAAATTGCTCCTACCTTGGAAGATCAAGTCCGTGAGGCCCAACTCAGTGATACCATGGTGAAGAAGGTGAAACATGCTATTGCTAAGGGCATTCCGAAATACAAGTGCTTTCGTGTTGATGACAGAGATACCTTGTTCTTCGAGGACAGACTCGTTGTTCCCAAAGGTGATCTCAGGAAGCTCATAATGGAAGAAGCTCACGATTCTCTCCTTTCCATTCATCCTGGCAGTTCCAAGATGTATCAAGATCTCAAGCAGTCTTACTGGTGGACACACATGAAAAGGGAGATTGCCCAATTCGTGAACGAATGTGATGTTTGCAGAAGAGTGAAAGCAGAACATCAACATCCAGCCGGTCTTCTCCAACCTCTTCCTATTCCCGAGTGGAAGTTCGACCACATTGAAATGGACTTCGTCACTGGCTTTCCTAAATCCAAGCGAGGAAATGATTCTATCTTCGTGGTGATTGACAAGCTTACCAAAGTCGCTCACTTCCTGCCAGTCAAAGAATCAATCAATGCAGCTCAATTGGCAGAGCTGTACACTTCCAGAATTGTGTCCTTACATGGCATTCCTCAAGTTATATCCTCAGACCGTGGAAGCTTGTTCACATCAAGGTTCTGGGACTCCTTTCAGTCCGCCATGGGCACTAAGATCAGGTTCAGCACTGCTTTTCACCCTCAGACCAGTGGTCAAGTCGAGCGCGTGAATCAGATTCTAGAAGACATGCTCAGAGCCTGTGTCATCTCCTTTGGCATGAAATGGGAAGACTGCCTTCCATTTGCCGAGTTCTCTTACAACAACAGCTTTCAAGCAAGTGCCGGTAAAGCACCGTTTGAAATCCTCTATGGCAGGATGTGCCGTACCCCTCTCAACTGGTCTGAAACAGGCGAATGTCAACTTCTTGGCAATGACTTGATCTCATAAGCTGAAGAAATGTGCAAAGTCATACGTGATAATCTCAAGGCCGCTCAGTCGCGTCAGAAGAGCTACTATGACGGCAAGCATCGTGATTTGGCTTTCAACATTGGTGATCATGTCTATCTCCGTGTTTCTCCGATGAAAGGCACCCAAAGATTCGGTATCGAAGGAAAGCTTGCTCCTAGATACGTCGGGCCTTTCAAGATTCTTGGCAAAAGAGGCGATCTAGCCTATCAACTTGAGCTCCCTTCAAACTTCGCCAATGTTCATGATGTGTTCCATGTGTCTCAACTCCGTAAATGCTTCAAGGCACCTGAGCGCATGATTCCGTTTGAAGAGATTGATCTTCAGCAAGACCTGTCCTACCGAGAGCATCCAGTTGCTATTCTCGAAGAAACCGAACGCAAGACCCGCAACAAGTCCATCAAATTCTTGAAAGTCAAGTGGTCACATCACACCGATCGAGAAGCTACCTGGGAACGAGAAGATCATCTTCGTTCCGAGTACCCTTCCTTTTTCCAGTCCTAGATCTCGGGACGAGATCTTTTTGTAGTAGAGGAGAATTTGTAATGCCCCGGATGTAATATTTTCCCTTTTGGGCATATAATATATCTCCGGCTTCATCTATTTCCATTCCGGGTTCTTTGTCTTTCGGGGTTTCGTCGTGTTGTTGTGTGCATGTGTGGCATTCATTCATATCATGTAGACATGTGCATCGCATTGCATTTGTGTTGTCGGTTGCATCCGGTTCCACACGTTCCTTTCCGTTGTCCGTTTCGCGTTCCGGAGCTCCCTCACGTATCCGTGGCGTCCCGTAGGCCTACTTTGGTGTTTGGCCGTGTAATGTTACCGGTGTGGCGCGAGTCTTGTCGTGTGTTGTTGTTTTGTTGTGTGCAACCCGCCTCTCAAATCTCGTCGCGTTTCGAGTCCGTTCGCTATCCCAACAGTTATTCGTGTGGGCTTGAAGTGCCTCCACTTTGTGGCCCAAGACATCCCTTCCAACAGCCCACTAACCACTCCTAACCACTTCTATCATCTAGGCCATCCAAATCTGATCCGGTGGCCGAAAACCGCACTCCATTTGGGCAACCCTAGCTCCTTGTGCCTATATATTTGTCCACTCCTCCCACAATTTGTGCCCCAAAAGAAGGAAACCCTAGCCCCCACTTCATCCCCTTCCTCCAGCCACCACCTCACCGGAATCTCGCCGGAGTTTCGCTGGAATCTCGCCGGAGTTCCTACCTCACCGGAGAACACCTCCACCTCCTCCCTCCATCACCTCTGGAGCCCCCACCGCAGCAAAAATCACCGATCCGGCCTCTCCCCGTCGCCGGGCTGGCCACCCCGCGCCAGATCCGGCCGGCCGGGGCGCCGCCCGACCTTCCTGCAGCTCGAAGCCGCCAGGCTCTAGTGGATAAGCCGCCGCCGCCTCTTCTTTTTCCGTCGCGGGTCGGATCGGGGCGCCGATCCAGATCCAGGCGCCTGACCCGGGCCTTCCCCTCGCTGCAACCTCCCTCCGCTCCGTCCCAGGCCGCGCCAGGGCCCAAGCCACAGCGCCGCCTCCCTTCGCCACCGAGCCGCTTGGGCCGCGCGCCGATCCGACCGGGCCCCGAGCCAGCGTCCCGGGCCGTCGCCAGATCCGTCGCGGTGGGCCGGACCTCCACCAGGCCGGCCTCCCCCTCCTCCCGAGCCGGTTTTCCTCCGACCGCGCCGGGCCGACCTTCCCTCCGAGCCGCCCGAAGGTCCACCCCAGCCGCGCCTCCAGTCGGGCCGGGCCGATTTCCTTCCAGCGCCAGCACCGCCGTCTCCGCCGGGCCGGATCCGCCCCGGGCCCATTGACTTCTCAGATCTGAGATCTTAACGTTGATTCTACCCCTAAGTCCAGTTTTTGTGATCTCTGATGCTATCTTGCAACTCCTCTAACTTTTTGTGTGGATGTCCGTTTCGCGCAAATAGCATGTCCAGACGTTCGTGGTGATTAGCACTACATTTTATCTTTTTGTGTCATGCATGTTAGAGGTCATCTACATGCTTGTTTTCCTGTTGCAAGAGTGCATCCCGATATAATTGCTGCTATGTGATGTTTTTATGCCATCTTTGCCATGTGATAACTTTTAGCTCGTTTGTCCGAATGATGCAAATGACATGTCCACGTGTTCGTCTTGCCATGCTCTACATGTTGTTTGTGTTAGGTTGCATGATAGATTTATTCTTGCCATGATTATCTTCGTTGCAAAGTGCCATGTGGCTGTGATGTTATTTCACTTGTTATGAAATGCCATCTTGTTGAGCTCGTTGCTATCGTTGTGTTTATCTCCATGATGCATGCTTGTATATTTCGGAATCACCATCATGTGTACTTTAATGAGGTGCTTACCACTTGCCATGTTTAGTTTCGAGGTGACTTAAACTTGCTCTTTTAGATGCCATGATGAAACTGCTGTTTCAACACTTAGTGGATTTTCACTGTCTGAAATCTGTAACGTTCCGATGCCATGTTTGCTTGCTGCTCTAGGACAAACCATGATAGTTTTGGAGTGGATCTTGATTGTTCCTTGTAGTATATATTGTTGACTTTCCATTCATGTTCTCACATGCTTATTTAAGTGGCTGTAGCATGTTTATCTTTTGCTCCAAAGTTTCAATAAAATTCAGCTGCCAGAATTTTATTGTCAAGTTCAATATGTCCAAGCTTATTGCTATTGATCCGTGGCTCCTTTGAGGGTGCACCTTTGGACTTATTTGCTGTAGGATATGTCTAGTTTATGTTCATGTCCTTTGCCATGATGTTTGAGTGCTGTAGATTAATTATTTTGTGCTCCGAAGTTGCTATGTTGCTGTAATTTTCAGCTTTCGCTCATTTCTTGTTTCGGGCATAACTTTTAGCCCGTAACTCCGATTTCAGCGAGTCTTATATGAAACTTGATTGATTTTCTGTGTAGATTCATAATATCTTATTGTTATCATGTTTTGAGGTGTTTTGCTTGAGTGCTATTTTCCGTGCTCCGTGTGCATCCTTAGTGCATCCATCATTTTTGGTGTGCGCATTGCATCTTGTTGATTTGTACCTTGTGTGATTGTATTGTTTAGAGCCGGAAGTCGAGACCGAGTACGAGTACGAGCACGAGGTTTCCAACGAGGTTGAGCACGAGGACCCTTCTTACGATCCGAACGACTTCTCTTCAGGCAAGATGACCGAACCCCGATAACATTACTATCTTTGCCTATTGCTAGTAGTTCCGCTCTTTAGTTTTGCCTCGATGCCCATGTTCTTCCTGTCAGTCTCCTACTTGTAACCATTGCCTTGTTTAACCACCCTACCTATGCAAACCGTTGCTTGGCTAAGTACGCTTCGCTCAGCCCTTCTTATAGCATTGCTAGTTGCAGGTGAAGATCGAAGATGCTTGCTTCATGTTGAAGTTTGGTTGGGTTATATCACACTATATAATTGCTTAAATGAAATCATCTATATATTGGCAAGGGTGGAAGGCTAAGCCTTTTGCTTGGTGATTTGTTCCACTCATGCCGTTAGGAACCGTATAAACCGGTGTTATGTTCCTTGATTATGCGTTCCTAACACGGTTGGGGTGTATGGGACCCCCTTGATAAACCGCTAAGTGCTAAGTCTTTTCACGCAAGTCCCAACATTGGTACTATTTGCCTAATAACAAACTAAACTTGCATAGGGAGTAATTAACCCTCTTTCTTAATCGACAACCCCGGGCCAGTGCTCCACATGAGTGTTGGTCCGAAACGGGGAGTCTGCGGGGCCGCCTTGGGGCAACACGAGGTATCTGGTATACACCCGTAGAATCGCCCATCCGGTCGTGTCCTGAGACTTAGATACGCGCGGCTACTATCAGGGTGTCGACACGCCGGGAGGATTTGCTGGATTAGCCTTACCTTAGTTCGGTATATCTTGAGCACGAGATTCCGAGAAAACTCGCGTCTTCCCACTTTGGAGTTGCGACTCCGCGGATCGTGGGCTTGTAATGGGTCAAGTTGGAACACCCCTACAGGGTTATGAACTTTCGAAAGCCGTGCCCGCGGTTATGTGGCAGATGGGAGCTTGTTAATATCCGGTTGTAGATAACTTGACACAATGTTTCAATACACTACCAGCGTGTGTACCGTGACTGTCAATTTCCGAATAGGGATTCGGGAGTTGAACACGGAGGGGCTATGTTTGTTGAGCTTGTAGCTAGGATCACTTCGTGATCACTTCTCGTCCGAGGCTTTCTCTTCTCGCTCTCACTCACGTAAGCTAGTTGCTAGTTGCTGCTGCAGACACTTATTCTTTTCTTCAGCCTTATCCTCTCCCAAGGCTTAAATAGTCTTGTTACCCGGGAACGGGATTGCTGAGTCCTCTGTGGCTCACAGTTACTTCACCACACCAGATGCAGGTCCAGTTGTGAGCTATCCAGGTGATTGCATCGAGCTTGACTGGGAGTACGACGAGGAGCGTAGCCGTTACTATGTCCGTTATCCTGATGATCAGTAGTGGAGACTTCTACTAGGATTCGATCCGACCTGTGGATTTTAATTTAAGTTTGGTATCTTGACATTTGGATTTTGCCCTTAGAGGGTTGTGATATTCTTAATGTATGATGTTTGAGACATGTATTGTATTTGTGTGACGTGGCGAGTGTAAGCCAACTATTTTATGTTTACAATCCCCTCTTTTACATGAGATGTGCAAAGATTACCAAACTTGAGATCATTCTAGGATGGACTTATGCCTTTAAGTCGTGCCTCGACACGTAGGAGGTATAGTTCCATCCTGGGCATTACATCGAGGGAATGGACCTAGGATGTCCAGCCCCCAGACCGCAAATGGCCAGGAGAGTGGAATAGTTTGGAGGCCCTGAGCCGACTGGTGGATCTGCTTGGCATGGAATTGGCAAGCCTCGCTGGACTTCACCAGCTCGGCTGCGTCATTGAGCGTTGTGGGCCAGTAGAAACCTGTCAGGACCCCGATCCGAAGTCACACCGATCTAGCATGTAACACATCATATCACTTTGCGGCCTCACGCATGGTATCCCCACGGGTGCCACCTTACCTGGCCCGGGACCGTTTGCGCATTGTGGCACACGTATATGATAGTGTTGCTAGCATCCATATGACAGAGAACTCGGGCCGACATGGCTAGTTATAAACCAAAAGTGGCACTAAATTATAGAGACAGGCATCCATGACCCAGCAACGAACGTGTCGGTCATCAACGTATGAACCCAAGTCGTAGCAAGCTACATGGACTTAAAGGAACAACGCGTGACATTTCCCCGAAGGGACAGACACAGGAACGAAGAAGGACACATGCCGGCCAGCCTACGTGTTCCGGAGCAGTAGCAAGCTACCAAGGCTCAGTGGAAGCACTAGGAGGCATTTCCCTGTAAGATAGGCTACCAAGGGTAAACAACTAGGTGTCAGATCCCACACATATCAAGCATTTCAATAACATACACACAATATGCTCAATATGTGCAAATACAACATTGCATCACAACAAAACTCTATGACTCAAAGTACTTTATTTAAGAGGCTCCGAAGAGCCATACGTAACATATCCATACAGATAGGGGTCACATGACCCAACACTCAAGTCATACAAGCATACAAGCACAAGCGGAAGCTAACTTGTCTGGGTATAGACAACTTGGAAAGACAACAGGCTTGGTGTAGCCTGACTATCTACAAGGCCCTTCACAAGTCCAAGATCTCCGTCTGGGTAGCAAGCTACTCGTCAATGTCAAGGTCTATGTAGAACCCATCAGAGGGGGCAGGGTTCTCCTCTGCAATAGTTATTAAGCAAACGTGAGTACAAAGGTACTCAGCAAGACTTACATCAGATCCTATCATACATGCATCATTATCAACAAGGGTAGTGGAGGTTATTGCAGCAAGCCAGCTCTGACTCTTGGCTAACCTATAATACAACTCTCAGCAGATTGCAAGATGAGACGACGCACATGAGTCCACTACTCACCACAACAATATACTACCGTGGATCCTCTTCCGTCATCCTACGGAAGGGCCATCCACGGCACTCACACTTGTCTTGAGACTTTTAGGAGTAACCGTTTACTTGTCTAAGAACTGTATAAGCAACCAAGTGGTCCTTAACCACGAGCAACGGCTATTCGAATAGATTGGTAACCCTGCAGGGGTGTTCTTCTTCACACACGCTTCCGCCACTTATCGCCGTTTACTCGACATGTACTCGGCAACCTTCAAGCGGAAGCCCAGCGAGGGTGTCGGCCATGACCTGACTAACCACACAAGTCCCTAGTCCAGGTTTATCGCCTATTTGGGTTCCATCCGTGGGGAGATCTGGCCGGGGTGTCGCTCACGGCCCCAAACGATGTGTACAGGGTTCCCGAGTCACCAAACGGGCTACTAGTACACCCGGCCACGTACCTGCCGCATCACAGCCCACCCGAGGGTCAGTGCTGTGCACGACCACCAGTAAACTACAAACACCAGAAACTAGTTGTAACTCTTGGACAGAGGACAGGGGCAGTTAATAAGTCAAGAGGGTCCATTGGTTTCCGGCCCAATGCATGGTAGTAGCTGATCTTAAATCACACATACAGATCTCAGATCCTATGGACGGTTCCAATGAAACAACCCAGCATGTACTCCTACATGGCCTTTCATCGATACCTTTACCAAAACATATTCCAGACTTCACCCTCTTTACCATACATGATCATTTCACTCTGATCCATCACCCAGATGAACCAGACCTGACACAACTCTAAGCATAATAGGCAGCATAAATAAATAGCATGGTAGGAAACACATCACATGGCTCAATCAACTCCTACACATGCTAGTGGGTTTCAACTATTTACTGTGGCGATGACAAGTCATGCAAAGGGATGGGGTTCAACTACCGCAGCAAATAGCAGTTCACACGCTGTTGCCTTAATGCAGTAAAAGAGAGCAGGAGCGAGAAGATGGCTTTGTATCGGAATGATCAATGGGTTGCTTGCCTGACAGATTGGTTGTCGGGTACTGCTCTTCAGTTGGATACGCAGATGTATCCTCGGGAGCAAAACCGACCACGGAGAACACCGGTAATACAATCAATACACAACCAAATGCAACAATATGATGCATGCTCATGACATGGCAAGATGAATGTGTTTTGAGCTAACGCAACTATGAACAGAAAGGTTGGAGCTCATTTGAATCAAAGATTCAAATTCATGCCCAAACTATTATTATTTAAAGTGCATTATCATGTTTTGATATGAACAGCAAGGTTAACTTGCTTAAACATGCATGAAACCAACACCAATGGATAGATTGGATTTTTCTAATCATTTTCCATATATAAATCTTTTTCATCTGAGCTATGGTTGATTTTATATGATTTTTAGAAGTTTAAATCATTTTCTGGAATTTCTTGGTTATTCTAAATTAAACTAAATCCAGAAAATGACTTATTGCGTCAGCATGACCACGGCATGATGCCAGATCAAAGGATCCAGCCCAGGTCAAACCTGACGGCTGGGACCCACACGTCAGTGTCACAACTAACTAACAGGGTTAGTTAGCTTTAAACAAATGTGTCAGTGGGGTCAGGGCCCACTAGTCAGTGAGTCAGTGGCGAACTAAACTTAGTTAACACTAACCTAGGTTAAGCTAAAAAGGTTTAAGCCTAATCTAGGTTAATTAGCCGAGCACGGCCCACACGTCATAGACCCAGGGGAGGTCAAACCCCTGGTCAGCGGGGTCAAACCTGCCGGCGACTCAACATCGGCGTCCACAGACGAGGCAGAGGACCCGGGTTCGCTCCCCCATCGCCCAAATGAGCGGCTGAGTGCACCCACGTGGAGCCGGAGCTCGCCCGCATCCAGCGCAGCAGGCAGCAGCAGCTAGGGCGGCCGGAGCTCGCTGGAAACAAGCTCGAGGCGGCGGCCGTTGTTCGGTAGGGGTGGGGATGCGGCTGCAGTGTACGTGACGATGCGTGCTTAGCACCTGCGGAAGCTACGCGGGGCGGCGACCGTGTTAGACACGACGGCCAGACTGTTTGGTCGCCGAGGTCACGCCGGCGGTGAGCATAGGCGGCGGCGCATATGGGTAGGCGTGGTGCGGCGGCTACGACGAGCGCTAGAGAGAAAGAACATGGGAGGACGGTCAGTGGATCACACCGGTCACCGAAACACCGACGACGAGCTCAGGAAGGAACCGGAGTGGAGCAGGACGGTGAGGGGATCTCCGACGGCGAACGAAGAAGACGGTGGCGCTGGCGTCATTGTAGCGCTTCTGAGGCAGGTGGCTCGTCAAGGAGGTCGGAGACGGGGTGGTGGAGCTTGCTGACACGTCGAGGGGGCCGAGGGACAGACGGTTGCGACGACTACGATGGCGGTGTGCTCGCGAGCGCGTCGGCCATGGCAGGAGAGGGCGAGGGAGAGAGCAGGAGGGGGTAGAAAGGCGTCCAGGGGCTCGGGGCGGCGCCGAGGAGGCCCTTCGAGGTGTCGTGGTGGCGCGGACGACGCAGGCAGGCAGGCAGGTGTGTGGCGCCCGCGCGCGCCGTGCGCTGTCCCTCCTCTGCCTACTGGCAGAGGTAGGGGGTGACTGGCACGGGCTAGGTGGGCCGGCCTAGTCCAGGTAAGTGGGTCTGGGGCCTTCTCTCTCCCTCTCTCTTCTAGTTTTCTGTTTTGTTTTATTTCTGTACTTGTGTTGCTTTATTAAAAATGCTAAAGCACTTTCATAAATCATGAAACTACTCATGCCCACTGTATATAATATAAAAAACATGGAACATTTTAGTTTATGATTATTTGGGCATTTAGAATATTTTATAGCATTTAAATGCCCAAATGCAAATACAATATGATTTAATCCAGTGACCTTAGGATGTCCTAGAAAATTGTCCACCATTTTTGTCAGAGGTTTAAGACCAAGGCAAAGATGATGAACATTTTTGATGGGCATTTTGGGTACATTGGAAAATATTTTATTAAACCCTAGTCGAAAAAGAGGGGTGTTGGGGTTTCTGTCATCCCCATTTCAAGTTTCTGCAAAAGTTAAACATGATGCACACGCTAGCTAGTCCTAATGCAAGCACTGATTAGGGATGTGAAAAAACCGCTGTGGAATGCCTTGCCAACCAGGGTGCATGATGATGAGTGATGCCCGCAGTCCCCGACGTGTATGTCAGCTAGCAGCTCGCTCCCTTGCTTCCTGGAGATGCATCGTAAATAAACATCATTTGGTCGTTTTCTGTAAAGCTCTCCGTATTGAATGCAATACGCTGTAGCCTGTCGGGCTACACACTCTGCATCCTCTTCTTTCTCCCGCAGCGCTCCTCGCACTAGGTACGCCTTGAGCTCATCGGTCCAGCATCCCTCCTGAGGCTCGAGTGCCAGGAGCAGGCAGGCTCTCGAGGTCAGGCCACAAGCAGGGGCTCCCGAGGTCGGTGGTTGCGGGAGTTCCTCCTGAGGCGTCGTCGGCCCCTCACGCGGAGGTGATGCCGAAGGTTTGAAAAGTCGTTTCTCGAAGACGCCTGGCTCCTGGGGCAGGTGTCGGATGCCCTTTTTACGATGTCGTCAGCTTCGTTGTTGGTTCCATGGGGCACGTGCTGCAGCTCCAGGCCTAAGAACTGCTTCTCCATTTTGCGTACCTCCGCGAGGTATGCCTCCATGTGCTCGTCCTTCGGCTCGTATACCTTGTTGGAGAAGTTGACGAGGAGTTGTGAGTCATCCCTGATGATGAGGCGCTTCACTCCTAGGGCCACCACAACGTTAAGACCAACGATGAGTCCCTCGTATTCCGCGATGTTGTTGGAGACCTTATCGCTCGGCCGAAAGCAGAGCTGCACGGCGTAGTAAAGCTTGTCCTGAGTGGGCGAGATGAGCACAACTCCAGCCCCCGCACCCTGGCGCGCGAACGCGCCGTTAATGTACATGACCCAGCTGTCTGGCGCTTCACTTACTAGCGAGAGGGATCGGCCCTCGCCCGCTTCGAGCTCCGGGCGTCGGTCCATTCTGCCATGAAGTCATCGAGCGCGGCTCGTTTGATGAATCTAGTTGTGCTGAATTCCAACTTGAGCACCTGCAGCTCGCTATTCCATTTGGCGACTCTTCCCGCAGTGTTGGGGCTCTGGAGTACCCTCTCCAGCAGGTAAGCAGAGACGACCTTGATGGGATGGCCTTGGAAGTAGTGACGCATCTTGGCGAAGTGACGATGAGCACGAGCAGAAGCTTCTGCGGCATGGGATAGCATGCCCGAGTGTCACGAAGCACCGTGTTGACGAAGTACACCGGGTGCTTGACGAGGGTGAAGCCCGAGCTCTCCTGGGGCTGTGGGCCTGATTGGGTAAGGGGGCCTAAGGAGCTTGGTCGTTGGACGGGGCAGCTATAGCTTCAGGATAGTCATCTTGCGGAGCCCGATCGTCGGCTGGCCCTGCCGGAAACCTCGGGAGCATCGCCCCGGGGCTGTGGGGTCTTGTCTTGGCGCTCCTCCCGGACTGCCACTAACGCTGCGCTGGCGGAATGCGGTGTAGCGGCCAGGTAAAGCACCAGGGGCTCTTGTGGTTTGGGTGCCACCATTACCAGCGCGCTGGTGAGGTATCTCTTGAGGTCCTCGAATGCCGCATCGGCCTCAGGGGTCCACTCAAACGGGCCTTTTCCTTTTCATCAGTTTGAAGAAGGGGAGGGCATGCTCCCCCAGCTTGGAGATGAAACGCCCGAGCGACGTCAGGCAGCCGGCCAGCTTCTGCATCTCTTTGAGGGTCTTCGGCGGAGTCATTTTTTCTATGGCCTTGACCTTCTCAAGGTTAGCCTCGATCCTTCTGTGTGACACCAGGAAGCCCAGCAGCTTGCCTGACGGGACACCGAACACACACTTTTCCGGGTTGAGCCGCATGTCTACCTTGCGCAGGCTAGCGAAGGTCTCTTCCAAATCTTCGATGAGGGTCTTGCCCTCCTGAGACTATACCACGATGTCATCGACATAGGCCTCAGCATTCCTCCCGAGCTGCTCTCCTTGGGTGATATGCATCAATCGCTGAAAAGTTGCTCCTGCATTCCGCAACCCCAACGGGATACAAGTGTAGCAGTATACCCCGCAGTGGTGAGGAAGGCAGTCTTCTCGACATCTTGCACCACCATCTTGATTTGATGATAGCCCGAAAAGGCATCCATGAAACAAAGTAGGTCACACTCGGCGGTGGAGTCGACAATCTGGTCGATGCGGGGCAGCAGAAACGGGTCTTGTGGGCAAGCCTTGTTGAGGTTGGTGAAGTCGACACACATGCGCTCTTTCCCGCCTTTCTTGGGCACAATGACGGGGTTCGCCAGCCATTCCGGGTACCAAACCTCACGGATGACACCTGATGCTTCTAGCTTGCGATTTTCTTGCACAATGAAGGACAGCTTCTCTGTAGACTGGCACCTGGCCTTCTACCTCACGGGGCGCACATTGGGGCATACGTTCAGGTGGTGCTCAATCACCCCCTGGGACTCCTGCTAGGTCCTTGGGTTCCCATGCGAACACCTCCTTGTTAGCACGCAGAAACCTGACCAGCGCCTTTTCTTGAGCTGGGGGAAGGCCAGCGCCTATAGTGAAGGTGGCGCCTGATGCCCCATCTTCATCCACCAGGACCTGCTTCATCTTGGCCCGGTCTTGAGAGAAAAGTTGTTTCTTCTTCGCTGGTGTAGCCCCCTTGGCCCCTGGGGCGGCCTCATCGATTGGACGTGCCACTGCAGTGGTCCGGAAGGCGAGCTTGATGGCCACCAGAGCCTCCTTGGTGTTTCTAGCTACGGTGAGGACGCCACTGCTCCCTGGCATCTTCATGAGGTTCTAGGCCGGATGGGTCGCGGCCATGAACTAAGCCAGGGCAGGATACCCGAGGATGGCGTTGTACGGGAGGCCGATACGAGTGATTTTGAAGTCGACTAGCTCAATGCGGTAGTTGTCGCGGGTGCCGAAGGTGATTGGGAGGCGGAACCGCTGCCGACTCCAGAGAAGGGCTTGGTGGGGCGTAGCCGCTCAAGTGGCACGTGAAGCAGGCTAAAAGCTTCTATTGAGAGCACGTTGAGGCCAACCCCACGGTCGATGAGGGTCTTGGTGACTGCCACGTTGCAGATGGTGGGTGTGCGAAGCATCGGGAGGGTGCTTGAGCCCGCAGCGGAAGCGGGATGGTCACCTGAGTCGAAGGTGGGGTCGGTCTTGGGCGCCGCCTATCCGGGAGGGGCTCCCCGGCGTACAGAGGTGGCATCGATCAGGCGGAAGAACTGCTTGACGTGGTGGTCCGAGGGCGGCGCTTGAGAGCCGCTGAGAAGGGCCACGACGGTGTGGGGGTGCCGGCACGTCCAAGCGCGCGGTGAAGAGGCCGCACAGCTCCTCCCAGGATTCCACAGATGACTCTGGCAAGCCGAGAAACCAGGCGTGCGGAACACCGGTGAGCACCATGGGAAGCCAGCTGGCCATGACCTTGCTGTCGCCGCCGGCCGCCGAAACGGCCTCCTCGTAGGCCTGAAGGAAGACAGTCGGATCTGCGGCCCCGTCGTAACGGGGTGTGATACGTCTCCGTCGTATCTATAATTTTTGATTGTTCCATGCCAATATTGTACAACTTTCATATACTTTTGGAAACTTTTTATACTATTTTTTGGGACTAACATATTGATCCAGTGCCCAGTGCCAGTTCCTGTTTGTTGCATGTTTTTTGTTTCGCAGAATATCCATATCAAACGGAGTCCAAACGGAATAAAAACGTACGGAGAATTGTTTTTGGAATATATGTGAATTTTTGGAAGCGGAACCACCACGAAACGATGCTCGAGTGGGCCTCGAGGGTGGGGGGCGCGCCCCCCTGCCCAGGGCGCGCCATGGGCCCTCGAGGCCACACCGTAAAGCGGTTGATGCCCGTCTTTCGCCGCAAGAAAGATAATACCCGGATAGAAATCGTGCCGAAAAATCAGCCCAATCGGAGTTACCGATCTCTGGGAATTTAAGAAACAGTGAAGGGCCAGAATCTGGGAATGTAGAAACAGAAGGAGACAGAGAGACAAATCCAATCTTGGAGGGGCTCTCGCCCCTCCGCCGCCATGGAAGCCATGGATGTTGGGGAACGTAGTATTTTAATATTTTCCTATGATCACGCAAGATCTATCTACCAGATGCATAGCAACGAGAGGGGAGAGTGAGTCTACGTACCCTCGTAGACCGAAAGCGGAAGCATTAGAACAACGCGGTTGATGTAGTCGTACGTCTTCACGGCCCGACCTATCAAGCACCGAAACTACGGCACCTCCGAGTTCTAGCACACGTTCAGCTCGATGACGTCCCTCGAACTCCGATCCAGCCGAGTGTCGAGGGAGAGTTCCGTCAGCACGACGGCGTGGTGACGATCTTGATGTTCTACCATCGCAGGGCTTCGCCTAAGCACCGCTACAATATTTATCGAGGAGAACTATGGTGGAGGGGGGCACCGCACACGGCTAAGAGATCAAGAGATCAATTGTTGTGTCTAGAGGTGCCCCCTGCCCCCGTATATAAAGGAGGGAGGGAGAGGCCGGCCCTAGAGGGGGCGCACCAAGTGTGGGGAGTCCTACTAGGACTCCCAAGTCCTAGTAGGATTCCCATTTCCTTTCCAAGGTAGGAGAGAAGGAAAGAGGGGGAGAGGGAGAAGGAGAAGGGGGCTGCACCCCTTGTCCAATTCGGACCAGAAGGGGGGTGCACGCCTCATTCCTTTTGGCCTCTCTCCTCTATTCCCGTAACTCCCCGGTACACCGAAAATACCCGAATCACTCGGAACCTTTCCGATGTCCGAATATAGTCGTCCAATATATCGATTTTTACGTCTCGACCATTTTGAGACTCCTCGTCATGTCCCCGATCTCATCCGGGACTCCGAACTCCTTCGGTACATCAAAACTCATAAACTCATAATAAAACTATCATCGAAACCTTAAGCGTGCGGACCCTACGGGTTCGAGAACTATGTAGACATGACCGAGACACGTCTCCGGTCAATAACCAATAGCGGAACCTGGATGCTCATATTGGCTCCCACATATTCTACGAAGATCTTTATCGGTCAAACCGCATAACAACATACATTGTTCCCTTTGTCATCGGTATGTTACATGCCCGAGATTCGATCGTCAGTATCTCAATACCTAGTTCAATCTCGTTACCAACAAGTCTCTTTACTCGTTCCGTAATACATCATCCCGCAACTAACTCATTAGCTGCAATGCTTGCAAGGCTTATAGTGATGTGCATTACCAAGTGGGCCCAGAGATACCTCTCCGACAATCGGAGTGACAAATCCTAATCTCGAAATACGCCAACCCAACAAGTACCTTCGGTGACACCTGTAGAGTACCTTTATAATCACCCAGTTACGTTGTGACGTTTGGTAGCACACAAAGTGTTCCTCGGGTATTCGGGAGTTGCATAATCTCATAGTCATAGGAACATGTATAAGTCATGAAGAAAGCAATAGCAGTAAAACTTAAACGATCATAGTGCTAAGCTAACGGATGGGTCTTGTCCATCAGATCATTCTCCTAATGATGTGATCCCGTTGATCAAATGACAACTCATGTCTATGGCTAGGAAACATAACCATCTTTGATCAATGAGCTAGTCTAGTAGAGGCATACTAGGGACACTCTGTTTTGTCTATGTATTCACACATGTATTAAGTTTCCAGTTAATACAATTCTAGCATGAATAATAAACATTTATCATGATATAAGGAAATAAATAATAACTTTATTATTGCCTCTAGGGCATATTTCCTTCAGTCTCCCACTTGCACTAGAGTCAATAATCTAGTTCACATCGCCATGTGATTTAACACCGATAGTTCACATCGTCATGTGATTAACACCCAAAGGGTTTACTAGAGTCAATAATCTAGTTCACATCGCTATGTGATTAACACCCAAAGAGTACTAAGGTGTGATCATGTTTTGCTTCGTGAGAGAAGTTTAGTCAACGGGTCTGTCACATTCAGATCCGTATGTATTTCGCAAATGTTTATGTGTCTACAATGCTCTGCATGGAGCTACTCTACCTAATTGCTCCCACTTTCAATACGCATCCAGATTGATACTTAGAGTCAGCTGGATTTAGTGTCAAAGCTTGCATCGGCGTAACCCTTTACGACAAACTCTTTATCACCTCCATAATCGAGAAACATTTCCTTAGTCATCCAGTTACTAAGGATAATTTTGACCGCTGTACAGTGATCTACTCCTGGATCACTATTGTACCCTCTTGACAAACTCATGGCAAGGTACACAACATGTTTGGTACACAGCATGGCATACTTTATACAACCTATGGCTGAGGCATAGGAAATGACTTTCATTCTCTCTATATTTTTCTGTCGTGGTCTGGCTTTGAGTCTTACTCAACTTCACACCTTATAAGTCAGGTAAGAACTCCTTCTTTGACTGATCCATTTTGAACTACTTCAAAATCATATCAAGGTATGTACTCATCGAAAGTCTTATCAAGCGTCTTGATCTATCTCTATAGATCTTGATGCCCAATATGTAAGCAGCTTCACCAAGGTATTTCTTTGAAAAACTCCTTTCAAACACTCCTTTATGCTTTCCAGAAAATTCTACATCATTTCCGATCGACAATATGTCATTCACATATACTTATCAGAAAGGTTGTAGTGCTCCCACTCACTTCTTGTAAATACAGGCTTCACCACAAGTCTGTATAAATCTATATGCTTTGATCAACTTATCAAAGCGTATATTCCAACTCTGAGATGCTTGCACCAGTCCATAGATGGATCGCTGGAGCTTGCACATTTTGTTAGCACCTTTAGGATTGACAAAACCTTCTGGTTGCATCATATACAAGTCTTCTTTACTAAATCCATTAAAGAATGCAGTTTTGTTATCCATTTGCCAGATTTCATAAAATGCGGCAATTGCTAACATGATTCGGACAGACTTAAGCATCGCTACGGGTGAGAAAGTCTCATCGTAGTCAACTCCTTGAACTTGTTGAAAAACTTTCGCAACAAGTCGAGCTTTGTAAACAGTAATATTACTGTCAGCGTTAGTCTTCCTCTTTAAGATCCATTTATTTTCGATGGCTTGCGGACCATCGGGCAAGTCAACCAAAGTCCACACTTTGTTCTCATACATGGATCCCATCTCAGATTTCATGGCCTCAAGCCATTTTGCGGAATCTGGGCTCATCATCGCTTCCTCATAGTTCGTAGGTTCATCATGGTCCAGTAACATGACTTCCAGAACCGGGTTGCTGTACCACTCTGGTGCGGAACGTACTCTGGTTGATCTACGAAGTTCAGCAGTAACTTGATCTGAAGTTTCATGATCATCATCATTAGCTTCCTCACTAATTGGTGTAGGAATCACTGGAACCAGTTTATATGATGTACTACTATCCAATTCGGGAGAAGGTACAATTACCTCATCAAGTTCCACTTTCCTCCCACTCACTTCTTTCGAGAGAAACTCCTTCTCTAGAAAGGATCCACTCTTAGCAACAAAGACCTTGCCTTCGGATCTGTGATAGAAGGTGTACCCAACAGTTTCTTTCGGGTATCCTATGAAGATTTACTTCTCCGATTTGGGTTCGAGCTTATCATGTTGAAACTTTTTCACATAAGCATCGTAGTCCCAAACTTAAAGAAATGACAGCTTAGGTTTCTCGTCAAACCACAGTTCATACGGTGTCATCTCCACGGATTTAGATGGTGCCCTATTTAACGTGAATGTATCTGTCTCTAATGCATAACCCCAAAAGCGATAGTGGTAGATCGGTAAGAGACATCATCGATCGCACCATATCTAATAAAGTACGGTTATGACGTTCGGACACACCATTACACTATGGTGTTCCAGGTGGCGTGAGCAGTGAAACTATTTCACATTGTTTTTACTGAAGGCCAAACTCGCTAACTTAAATATTTTACCTCTACGATCATATCGTAGAAACTCTTATTTTCTTGTTACGATGATTCTCCACTTCACTCTGAAATTCTTTGAACTTTTCAAATGTTTTAGACTTGTGCTTCATTAAGTAGATATACCCATATCTGCTCAAATCATCAGTGAAGGTCAGAAAATAACGATACCCACCGCGAGCTTCAACACTCATTTGTCCACATACATCTGTATGTATGATCTCCAACAAATCTGTTGCTCGCTCCATTGTTCCGGAGAACGGAGTTTTAGTCATCTTGCCCATGAGGCATGGTTCGCAAGCACCAAGTGATTCATAATCAAGTGATTCCAAAAGTCCATCACTATGGAGTTTCTTCATGCGCTTTACACCATTATGACCTAAACAGCAGTGCCACAAATAAGTTGCACTATCATTATTAACCTTGCATCTTTTGGCTTCAATATTATGAATATGTGTATCACCACGATCGAGATCCAACAAACTATTTTCATTGGGTGTATGACCATCGAAGGTTTTATTCATGTAAATAGAATAACAATTATTCTATGACTTTAAATGAATAATCGTATTGCAACAAATATGATCAAATCATATTCATGCTCAACGCAAGTGCCAAATAACATTTATTTAGGTTTTACACTAATCCCGAAAGTATAGGGAGTGTGCGATGATGATCATATCAATCTTGGAACCACTTCCAACACACATCGTCACTTCACCTTTAACTAGTCTCTGTTCATTCTGCAATTCTCGTTTCGAGTTACTAATTTTAGCAACTGAACCGGTATCAAATACCCAGGGGTTGCTATGAACACTAGTAAAGTACACATCAATAATCTGTATATCAAAATATACCTTTGTTCACTTTGCCATCCTTCTTATCCGCCAAGTATCTAGGGCACTTCCACTTCCAGTGACCATTTCCTTTGCAGTAGAAGCACTTAGTTTCAGGCTTGAGTTTTAGCTTTGGGTTTCTTCACGGGGTGACAACTTGCTTGTCATTCTTCTTGAAGTTCCCCTTCTATCCCTTTGCCCTTTACTTGAAACAAGTGGTCTTGTTAACCATCAACACTTGATGCTTTTTCATGATTTCTACCTTCGCCGACTTCAGCATTGAGAAGAGCTCGGGAATTCCTTTCGTCATCCCTTGCATATTATAGTTCATCACGAAGTTCTACTAACTTGGTGATAGTGACTACAGAACTTTGTCAATTACTATCTTATCTGGAAGATTAACTCCCACTTGATTCAAGTAATTGTAGTACCCAGACAATCTGAGCACATGCTCACTGGTTGAGCTATTCTCCTCCATCTTGTAGGCAAAGTACTGTCAGAAGTCTTATACCTCTCGACACGGGCATGAGTATGAAATACTAATTTCAACTCTTGGGACATCTTATATGCTCCGTGGCGTTCAAAACGTTTTTGAAGTCCCGGTTCTAAGCCATAAAGCATGCACTTAAACTATCAAGTAGTCATCATACCGAGCTTTTGTCAAAACGTTCATAACGTCTACATCTTCTCCTGCAATAGGTATGTCACCTAGCGGTGCATCAAGGACATAATTCTCTGTGCAGCAATGAGGATAATCCTCAGATCACGGAACAATTCTGCATCATTGCTACTAACATCTTTCAACTTAGTTTTCTCTAGGAACATATAAAAAATAAACGGGGAGCAACATCGCGAGCTATTGATCTACAACATAGATATGCTAATACTACGAGGACTAAGTTCATGATAAATTAAAGTTCAATTTAATCATATTACTTAAGAACTCCCACTTAGATAGACATCCCTCTAGTCATCTAAATGATCACGTGATCCAAATCAACTAAACCATGTCCGATCATCACGTGAGATGGAGTAGTTTCAATGGTGAACATCTTATGTTGATCATATCTATTATATGATTCACGCTCGACCTTTCGGTCTCCAGTGTTCCGAGGCCATATCTGCATATGCTAGGCTCGTCAAGTTTAACCCGAGTATTCTGCGTGTGCAAAACTGTCTTACACCCGTTGTATTTGAACGTAGAGCTTATCACACCCGATCATCACGTGGTGTCTCGGCACGACGAACTTTCGCAACGGTGCATACTCAGGGAGAACACTTATACCTTGAAATTTAGTAAGGGATCATCTTATAATGCTACCGTCGAACTAAGCAAAATAAGAAGCACAATAAGATAAACATCACATGCAATCAAAATATGTGACATGATATGGCCATCATCATCTTGTGCTTTTGATCTCCATCTCCAAAACACCGTCATGATCACCTTCGTCACCGGCGCGACACCTTGATCTCCATCGTAGCATCGTTGTCGTCTCGCCAACTATTGCTTCTACGACTATCGCCACCGCTTAGTGATAAAGTAAAGCAATTACATGGCGATTGCATTTCATACAATAAAGCGACAACCATATGGCTCCTGCCAGTTGCCGATAACTTTACAAAACATGATCATTTCATACAAAACCGTATAACTCATCATGTCTTGACCATATCACATCACAACATGCCCTGCAAAAACAAGTTAGACGTCCTCTACTTTGTTGTTGCAAGTTTTACGTGGCTGCTACGGGCTTAGCAAGAACCGTTCTTACCTACGCATACAAAACCACAACGATATTTCGTCAAGTATGTGTTGTTTTAACCTTCACAAGGACCGGGCGTAGCCACACTTGATTCAACTAAAGTTGGAGAAACTAACACCCGCCAGCCACCTATGTGCGAAGCACGTCGGTAGAACCAGTCTCGCGTAAGCGTACGCGTAATGTCGGTCCGGGCCGCTTCATCCAACAATACCGCCGAATCAAAGTATGACATGCTGGTAAGCAGTATGACTAGTATCGTCCACAACTCACTTGTGTTCTACTCGTGCATATCATCTACGCATAGACCTGGCTCATGATGCCACTGTTGGGGAACGTAGTATTTTAATATTTTCCTACGATCACGCAAGATCTATCTACCAGATGCATAGCAACGAGAGGGGAGAGTGAGTCTACGTACCCTCGTAGACCGAAAGCGGAAGCGTTAGAACAACGCGGTTGATGTAGTCGTACGTCTTCACGGCCCGACCGATCAAGCACCGAAACTACGGCACCTCCGAGTTCTAGCACACGTTCAGCTCGATGACGTCCCTCGAACTCCGATCCAGCCGAGTGTCGAGGAAGAGTTCCGTCAGCACGACGGCGTGGTGACGATCTTGATGTTCTACCAACGCAGGGCTTCGCCTAAGCACCGCTACAATATTTATCGAGGAGAACTATGGTGGAGGGGGGCACCGCACACGGCTAAGAGATCAAGAGATCAATTGTTGTGTCTAGAGGTGCCCCCTGCCCCCGTATATAAAGGAGGGAGGGAGAGGCCGGCCCTAGAGGGGGCGCACCAAGTGTGGGGAGTCCTACTAGGACTCCCAAGTCCTAGTAGGATTCCCATTTCCTTTCCAAGGTAGGAGAGAAGGAAAGAGGGGGAGAGGGAGAAGGAAAAGGGGGCTGCACCCCTTGTCCAATTCGGACCAGAAGGGGGGTGCACGCCTCCTTCCTTTTGGCCTCTCTCCTCTATTCCCGTAACTCCCCGGTACACCGAAAATACCCGAATCACTCGGAACCTTTCCGATGTCCGAATATAGTCGTCCAATATATCAATTTTTACGTCTCGACCATTTTGAGACTCCTCGTCATGTCCCCGGTCTCATCCGGGACTCCGAACTCCTTCGGTACATCAAAACTCATAAACTCATAATAAAACTATCATCGAAACCTTAAGCGTGCGGACCCTACGGGTTCGAGAACTATGTAGACATGACCGAGACACGTCTCCGGTCAATAACCAATAGCGGAACCTGGATGCTCATATTGGCTCCCACATATTCTACGAAGATCTTTATCGGTCAAACCGCATAACAACATACATTGTTCCCTTTGTCATCGGTATGTTACATGCCCGAGATTCGATCGTCAGTATCTCAATACCTAGTTCAATCTCGTTACCAACAAGTCTCTTTACTCGTTCCGTAATACATCATCCCGCAACTAACTCATTAGCTGTAATGCTTGCAAGGCTTATAGTGATGTGCATTACCGAGTGGGCCCAGAGATACCTCTCCGACAATCGGAGTGACAAATCCTAGTCTCGAAATACGCCAACCCAACAAGTACCTTCGGTGACACCTGTAGAGTACCTTTATAATCACCCAGTTACGTTGTGACGTTTGGTAGCACACAAAGTGTTCCTCCGGTATTCGGGAGTTGCATAATCTCATAGTCATAGGAACATGTATAAGTCATGAAGAAAGCAATAGCAGTAAAACTTAAACGATCATAGTGCTAAGCTAACGGATGGGTCTTGTCCATCAGATCATTCTCCTAATGATGTGATCCCGTTGATCAAATGACAACTCATGTCTATGGCTAGGAAACATAACCATCTTTGATCAATGAGCTAGTCTAGTAGAGGCATACTAGGGACACTCTGTTTTGTCTATGTATTCACACATGTATTAAGTTTCCAGTTAATACAATTCTAGCATGAATAATAAACATTTATCATGATATAAGGAAATAAATAATAACTTTATTATTGCCTCTAGGGCATATTTCCTTCAATGGACCATATGGGAAACCCTTTTCCCACCTAGGGAGAAGGTCAAGGAAGAAGAAGAAGGAGGGGGGCTCTCTCCCCCAACTATCTACAGCGGTCCACTCTCCCGCAACCCGTTGTACCCTCTACTTGAACATGGTGCTTTATGCTTCATATTATTATCCAATGATGTGTTTCCGTCCTATGATGTCTGAGTAGATTATCGTTGTCCTATCGGTGATTGGTGAATTGCTATGATTGATTTAAATTGCTTGTGGTTATGTTGCTGTCCTTTGGTGCCCATCATATGAGCGCGCGCGTGGATCACACCATAGGGTTAGTTGTATGTTGATAAGACTACGTATTGGAGGGCAAGAGTGACAGAAACTTCAACCTAGCGTAGAAATTGATGCATACGAGATTGAAGGGGGACCAATATATCATAATGCCATGGTTGGGTTTTACCTTAATGAACGTTAGTAGTTGCGGATGCTTGCTAATAGTTCCAATCATAAGTGCATAGACTTCCAAGTAAGAGATGACATGCTAGCAGTGGCCTCACCCACATAAAACTTGCCATCGGTCTAGTAACGTAGTCAAATGCTTAGGGGCAATTTCGCAACTCCTACCACCACTTTTCCACACTCGCTATCATTTACTTTATTGTGTCTTTATCTTAACAGCCCCTACACTTTATTTACGTGCTCTTTATATTCTTGCAAATCTATCCCACAAAAACTACAAACTACTTCTAGTTTCATACTTGTTCTAGGTAAAGTAAACGTCAAGCGTGCGTAGAGTTGTATCGGTGGTCGATAGAACTTGAGGGAATATTTGTTCTGCCTTTAGCTCCTCGTTGGGTTCGACAATCTTACTTATCGAAAGAGGCTACAACTGATCCCCTACACTTGTGGGTTATCAAGACCTTTTTCTGGCGCCGTTGCCGGGGAGCAATAGCGTGGGGTGAATATTCTCGTGTGTGCTTGTTTGCTTTATCACTAAGTGGATTTTATTTGCTGTTCTAAGTTGTTCTCTATTTTTAGGTATGGATATGGAACAGGAAATACCAAAAAACTTAGGTGTACTTGCTACTCATGGAGATGGGGAACCTCCTAAAACCCTCGATGCAAATTATGTGAAAGATATTATGTACTACTTTGATAATCCTAAGAAAACCCCATTCAACTATGTAATGGGAGTAATGTTGGATCAACGTGATTACCTTAGGGATTATCGCTTGACACAAAAAGGGAAACTGTTATGGGATCAAATTCATTTATTGCATTGGTATGCTCGGCAACTATGCTTGAGATATGATTATACTTGTTGCTCTAGGATGAAGGCTCCACACATTCCCTTTTTGGCGCTCGCCTGGCCTTGGTCATCATGGCTCACGTCACAAGAACCTCGTGAGGTGCCCCTTGCCTTGATATCTTCGCTCCTCGGGAGCCAGCCTAGTGAGGCCGCCCCAGGGGAGGTCTTGCGTCGTCCGCCTCGCGAGGCTTGGCCCTCGCGAGGGTCTCGAGTGGTTGCTGATGAAGTTGGGCCATACTATTCCGCTGGACGAGCCACGCTCTTGGCCGCAGGCGGGCAAGTCTAGGTACCCCCGTTCCCAGAACACCGACACAATTCAATACTCTCCAAGTAACTCTAGCCCTCCAGACATATGTGACTTAATGTACGTGCGACAGCAACCCAAGGAGACAGTCCATCACTTCTAGGCCAGGTTCCTATTTGTTAAAAACAAGATTAAAGATTGATGCGATGATGATGCGGTTCTGGTCTTTCACCGCAATTGCACGGACGAGGGAGTCTTGAACGTCCTCAACCGCCATCACGTCCAGAGTTTCACAGAGTTGTCGCACTTGGTACGAAAGTACTGCACAATGGAAAGTACTTGGAAGGCCTAAAAGACCCATCTCGAACAGTCCGTCTTCGGACAAAACGCCGCTAAAAGCAAAACAGACATACCCTAGCGGGGCATCCGATCATACGCCTGTCATAAAAAACAGACCCTTCGCAGGATACAGGTCAGTTCTGGGCGAACTACTAGATAAACCTTGCCCGATACATGCGAACCTTGGCATGATCCCAACTCACAGCCTTCGAGCGTGTTGGGTACTCCGGCAGGTAGCTAAAAGTGGTGAATCCATCCTCTCCACCGCAAGTCCAGAGGAGGATGATTTTAATGTCCTCACGGTCTTCGACACCTTCTCTTCAAATAACTGGCGCAAGAGAGCACTTCGCGAACTCGCCGAGGTTTATCAAATAACCAATGTGAGCCCATGGAACAACGCGACAATTACCTTTACTGCCGACGACAAACCACGGGTCCGGCCCGTCTGAGTCCCAGATGATCTTGTACTATACCCAATGGTAGACAGCTTTCGCCTTACCAAAGTGCTCATGGACGGCGGCAGTGGACTTAACCTCATATACGAGGACACGCTCGAAAAAATGCAGGTCGATAAAACCCGCATTGAGCAAAGTAATACAACCTTTCGAGGAATTATCCCCAGCCGGGAAGCTCGGTGTTTGGGAAGTATTAAATTCAACGTAGTATTCGGCAAGCCTGAGAACTACATATCAGAAGAGCTTCTCTTCCACATTGTCCACTTCAACAACGGATACCACGCCCATCCAGGGCGAGACACTTTCTCACGCTTTCAAGCCATACCCCATTACGGGTACATGAAGCTTAAAATGCAAGGGCCCAATGGAATAAACACAGTCACAAGTGATCCGGACAGAGCACTATGTGCCAAAAACAAAATCGCGTCCTTGGCCCTCGAGGCACTATCTGAAGCCTTTACAACCGAAGAATTAACCACCTTACGATCCACGGTGGATAAGGATGGCGTAGTCCTTGATAAAAGATCTAAACCAGCAGACAAAATTATCAAATTTCAGGTGCATCCGACGGACCCTAATAAGACGGCTCCATTGGAGCGCAGCTGGGCCTTGTCGACGTTCTGGGAAAGGGGGTACCCAGATTTGCCTGCCTGCGGCCCAGGGCGTGGCTCATCAGGCGGCATGGTACGGCCCAACCTCTTCAGCGACCACTCAATACCCTCGCGAGGGGCCGAGCCTCGCTAGGCGGACGAAGCAAGGCCTCCCCTGGGGCAGCCTCATTAGGCTGGCTCCTGAGGAGCGAAGATATCAAGGCAAGGGGCACCTCGCGAGGTCCTCGTGACGTGAGCAGTGACGACCAAGGCCAGGCGGGCACCAGCGGGTGCAGAGTGCCAGATTCCTCTTTGGTGCTAATGGAGCAGGCACAGGCGAGGTGTCCCGAGGCGTCAGGCAAAGGTTTCCATATCAGTGTAACAAGACCAAGACAAGTAGGACGGCAGAGCGGAGGTCATCGCGTAGCCCACGGCGGTGTCACCACCAGAGCCTTTGACAGGCGAAGACCACCTTTTGTCAGGATAGCTTGTACTAGCTGCCCCCCTTCAAATTTGGCCGTTGTGGGATCCCTTCCCGCTCAGTATTTGGGAAGAGGACCCGGGCCTCTATAAATAGGTCTAGCCACCACCATTGGGATCATCAGATCGGATTGGTCGTTGATCAGATAGAATACCACACACCAACAAGCTCACTCGAGCAAAAGAACACCTCTCATGAGGAGGCAGTTCACTCCGTGTACTAGTTCTTCCTCAGCCTACAAGGCAATCCACCGCACAACACTGTATTAGGGTATTACACCAAGACGATGGCCTGAACAAGTATAAACCTTGTGTCCCTTGTTCTTCGGATCTGACGAGCTAGGCCTAGGGATCGGCGGGTAGGCGAGCTATGGCGGGAGGAGAGATATTCGTGTGCACCCCAGAGTTCAAACCACAAGGGTTTTGCCGGAACCTAAGATCCGACATTTGGTGCGCCGGGTAGGGGCTTGCCGAAACTTCCCTTCCGTCAATCTATGCTTTGTCATCCCATCGGTTCCATGGCCGACGCTCGCAGAGCCCATGCTGAGCGGCGGGCTGCCCTTGCCGCCCGCCTTGCTGAGACAACTCCTGTTGGTGGACCACCACGCCGTTCTCCCTCGCCTGCTGCCAATGCTGCCACCGGCCCAACGCGGCACGAACAGCAGGCCTCGTCCCTGCACCCCTCTGTGCAGCGAGACGGACGTACTGCGACCCCGTCACTGACCACAGCGGTCTCATCATCCCATGCTCGTCGCGGCCCGTGGATGCGCACACTGCGCTGCTCGTGGCACGCGAGCTTCTGCGCTACCGCCCCATCGACGACTTCTACGAAGAATGGCTCGACCGCATCGCCGAGCTCGTTAGCGCCGCTGGGGGCTCTCCAGCGCCGTCCCTCTCACTACCTCGTCCGCCTCCCTGTGCGGACGACGTATCTCATGAAGCTCCTCTGCTACCTCCACGCCAAGGCGTCATCCAAGACCAAAGGCACGTGACCCGCGCCGTGATCACCCACGCGCGGCGCTCGTGCACGAAGAAGGAAGCTGTCAAGAGATCTAGCGGCCCCGCGGAGGAGCGCCAGCGCTCCCCCCACAGCCGCGTCGAGAACGCGCGCCCCCCGCCGCGGTGGCGCGCGAGGACCAAGACCAAGTTCCGCCTCCCCGACAAGCTCCGGCGTCGACAGCAGGCTGCAAGGCCCTCGCCCCCGAGCTACGCAACGTCAACTGGCCTGGGAAGTTCAAACCCGACCTGCCTCCACGCTATGATGGCACCCCCGACCCATGCGGTGTTCCTGCAGCTCTACAAGGTGAGCATCGAAGCGTCCGGCGGCAACGAGAAGGTCATGGCGGACTAGTTCCCCATGGCCCTCAATGATGGCGCGCGCTCATGGCTCCTGAACCTGCCCGCGGGATCGATCTCTACCTGGAGCGAGATGCCCGAGCGGTTCATCACCAACTTCCAGGGCACCCTCGACCGCCCCTCGACCACGGGTGACCTACGGCGTATCAAGCAACAACCAGGAGAAACCCTACAGAAGTTCATCCAACGCTTCAACAGCGTCCGCGTCAAGATCCCCAAGGTCACGGATGAGGCTATCATTTCAGCGTTCTCAGATGGTGTCTGCGACATCAAGATGAAGGAAGAGCTCGCCATCCACAAAGATCTATGCACATCCCTGGAGCTGTTCAACCTCGCGACCAAATGCGCCAGAGCTGAGGAGGGGTGCCTCTCCCTCATCGAGCTCCCCGCTGCTGAACCTGAAGACAAGAAGGCCAAGAGCAAGGATGTAAAGCACCAAGGACGGGCAGTGCACGTGGCTGAACCAGAAATGAAGCGCGGCTGCGACTACCCAGAGTCATCCAAGAACAGCCGGGCATTTTGCGCCTTCCACAACATGCACCACCACAACACCCACGACTGTCAAGAGCACAGGGCCCTCCGCAGAGGACACATCGGCCAACGCCCCAAGCGCAACAACTGTGGCTACGGCCGTGGGGGAAGTCAGACCGGGGACATTGGGACGACCGCGGCCCCCGTCAGGAGTGGCGTGACCAACCTCGGGAGGACCATTGGCGCGATTAGCCACGTGAGGATGCATGGAGGGACCAGACCCGTGAGGGCGCCTGGAGGGAGCAGCCTCGTGAGGACCGCCCTTAGGGCAAGGCTGGCCTTCCACCTCTGCCGCCACCAAGGAGGAACAACGACCAGGACGAGGGGGCTGGGGGCTTCCAGGAGCCTCGCGCCATTGCCTGCATCTTGGGCGGAGCACAAGCCCTAGCCTCTCAGCGCCTCTTCAAGTAGTTCTCCTAAGAAATAAACATGGCGCTCCCCAAGCTTGAGGCTACTCACCCACTCAGGTGGTCCAGATGCCCCATCACCTTCAGTTCAGCAGACTAGCTCAAGTGCGCGGCTACGGACGGTGCCCTCCTGATGCTTTGTTCACCCGTCATCAGCAACGTCCATGTTACCAAGACTCTCATCGATGGCGGCGCAGGGCTCAATGTCCTGTCCATTCAGTTACTGCCTACGAAGTCCTGCTCTGGAGTGACAGACGGCTCCACCACCCCCGTGGGGGCAGGTCCGCTTGCCTGTCACCTTCGGCAAGCGTGACAACTACCACACTGAGCTCATCAACTTTGACTTCGCCCACATCCATCTCCCTTACAACGCCATCCTCGGGTACCCAGCCCTGGCTAAGTTCATGGTAGTGACTCACTGATACATCTCCAACGTATCTATAATTTTGGATTGTTCCATGCTATTATATGTGATGTTTTGGATGTTTAATGGGCTTTATCACACACTTTTATATTATTTTTGGGACTAACCTATGAACCCAAAGGCCCGGTGCAGATTGCTGTTTTTTGCCTATTTCAGGGTTTCGTAGAAAAGGAATATCAAACGGAGTCCAAATGGAATGAAACCGTCACGAGAGTTATTTTTGGAATGATATCAACACAGAAGACTTGGAGTACACACGAGGGAACGAAGGAGGCGGCCACGAGGGTCCTGGGCGTGCCCCCTCCTACAGGGTACGCCCCCACCCTCGTGGGCCCCCTCTGGCTCCCACGAAGCCCTCCTTCCTCCTATATATATCCATATACCCTGAAAACATTGAGGCAACAGAGAAAACCCTAATTCCACCACCGCAACCTTCTGTTCCCGTGAGGTCTCATCTTGGGGCCTGTTCCTGAGCTCCGCCGGAGGGGGGGGGGTCTTCCAAGGAGTGCTTCTACATCAACATCATTGCCTCACCATGAGTTGTGAGTAGTTTACCATAGACCTTCGGGTCCATAGTTATTAGCTAGATGGCTTATTCTCTCTTTTTGGATCTCAATACCAAGTTCTCCTGGGTCTTCGAGGAGATCTATTCGATGTAATTTTTTTGCGGTGTGTTTGTCGAGATTCAATGAATTGTGGGTTTATGATCAGGATTATCTATGAGAAATATTTGGTTCTTTTCTGAATTATTTTATGTATGATTATAATATCCTTGCAAGTCTCTTCGAATTATCGGTTTGGCTTGTCCTACTAGATCTATAGTTAATGGAATGGGAGAAGTGCTTGGCTTTGGGTTCAATCTTGTGGTGTCCTTTCCCAGTGACAGCAGGGGCAACAAGGCACATATTGTATTGTTGCCATCGAGGATAAAAAGAAGGGGTTTATACCATATTGCTTGAGTTTATCCCTCTACATCATGTCATCTTTCTTAAAGCATTACTCTGTTCTTATGAACTTAATACTCTAGATGCATGCTGGATAGCGGTCAATGTGTGGAGTAATAATAGTAGATGCAGAATCGTTTCGGTCTACTTGTCACGGACGTGATGCCTATATATAATGATCATGCCTAGATATTCTCATAATTATTCGCTTTTCTATCAATTGCTCGACAATAATTTGTTCACCCATCGTAGAATTCTACTATCATGTGAGAAGCCACTAGTGAAACCTATGGCCCCCGGGTCTATTCTCAACATATCAATCTACAATCTACTTTACTTAGCTGTTTTTACTTTTTGTTCTTATATTCAAAACTACCAAAAATATCAAACTATCCTATCTATCAGATCTCACTTTTGTAAGTGACCGTAAAGGGATTGACAACCCCTTATCGCGTTGGCTGCGAAGTTCTTATTTGTTTGTGCAGGTGCGAGGAACTCGCGCGTGGTCTCCTACTGGATTGATACCTTGGTTCTCAAAAACTGAGGGAATACAACGCAAGCTCGAGAAGTAGCAAGAAGAATTTCTGGTGCCGTTGCCAGGGAGGCTTACGCAAAAGTCATATACCAAGTACCTATCACAAACCCTTATCCTTCGCATTACATTTATTTGCCTCTCGTTTTCCTCTCCCTCACTTCACCTTTGCCGTTTTATTTGCCCTTCTTTTTGCCGTGTGTTTACCATTCTCTTGCTTCTTGTTTTCTTGTGTGTTGGATTGCTTGCTTGTCACCATGACTAACACACCTATCATTATCAATACTCCCGAGAGTGAGGTTCTTAGTTTTAAACAAAGGGAGGAAGAAAATCTAAAAGATGCCTGGTGTAGAATTTGCAATGCTCAAAATAGATCTACTAGGAAGCTTTCCACTTCCGTGCTTCTTCGTAATTTTTATGTTGGCATAACTCTGTGGAAATATATATTTTAGATACCATTACCGGAGGGAATTTCTTGGGTAGCCATACTTTTGATTCTTATAATGCTATGACTGAATTATTTGGCTCACCACCTCTTATGGTCAATGGGACTATTTTAACTCTGGAACATGTTATGCAAATGCTTGAAATCATTGAAAACAAAGTTGCTACTGTAGTGTCGGTTGAGAATTTGGATAGGAAGATCCACAACCAAATTACCCAATAAGGATCCAAGGTAGGGGTTATTCTTAAAAAAATTAAGGAAAAAGAACCCATAGTTAAAGAGAAAATATATCAAGATTCCACTAGAATCGATAAACTTGAGGATATTATTACTAATGTAGGGTATGCTCTTTCTGCTATGAAAACTACTTCGAATCCTTCTACCACTAAATTGGCTAAGCTTATGTATGTTCCTAAAAATATGGATGAATCATCTAGTAAGGGAATCGCGGATCTTAAATCTATAAGTGTTCATCCTAATTTTCTCACTTTCGCAAGGGAACCTTTTGATACAAATGAATTTCTTGATTTCTTGCCCAAAAGTTTGATTATCAATAGGAATAAAGAAGTTCCTAAGAATTATAAGTGCTTAATTAAAGAATTGCCTTCCAAAGATGGCAATACCTAGATCTATCCTTATATCGTGCCTAGCTAGGGGCGTTAAACGATAACGCTTGTTGGGAAGCAACCCAATTTTATTTTATTTGTTTTTGCTTCTGTTTAGGAATAAATATTGCATCTAGCTTCTGTTTAGATGTGGTTTTGTGTTTTAATTAGTGTTTGTGCCAGGTAGAACCTTTGGGAAGACTTGTGTGAAGTTTATATGATCTTGCTGTAAAAAACAGAAACGTTAGCGCTCACGAGAATAGTCACCAGATTTTACTGGGGAGTGCTATTTAGTTGATTCTTTTTGCAGATTATTAATAGACAAATTACTCACGTTTACCAATTTATTTCAATTTTTTGGAGTTACAGAAGTATTCGAAAGTTACAGATTACTATAGACTGTTCTGTTTTTGATAGATTATGTTTTTCGTGTGTTGTTTGCTTATTTTGATGAATCTATGAGTAGTATTGGGGAGTATGAATCATAGAGAAGTTGGAATATAGTAGGATTAACACCAATATAAACAAAGAATGAGTTCATTACAGTACCTTTGAGTGGTGGTTTGTTTTCTTATACTAACGGAGCTCACGAGATTTTTGGCTAAGTTTTGTGTTGTGAAGTTTTCGAGTTTTGACTATGGCTTTGATGGACTATGGAACAAAGAGTGGCAAGAGCCTAAGATTGGGTATGCCCAAGGCACCCCAAGGTAAAATTCAAGGACAACTAAGAGCCTAAGATCGGGGATGCCCCGGGAAGGCATCCCCTCTTTCGTCTTCATCTATCGGTAACTATACTCAGGACTATATTTTTATTCACCACATGATATGTGTTTTGCTTGGAGCGTCATATATGATTTGAGTCTTTGCTTGTTAGTTTTCCACAATCATCCTTGCTGGACACACCTTTTTGAGAGAGAAAAATATGGCCTAGGATTTGTTAGAACACTCCATGTGCTTCACTTATATCTTTTGAGCTAAATAGTTTTGCTCTAGTGCTTCACTTATATCTTTTAGAGCACGGTGGTGATTTTATTTTGTAGAAATTGTTGATCTCTCATGCTTCACTTATATCCTTTTGAGAGTCTTTTAGAACAGCATGGTAATGTGCTTTGGTTATAAAACTAGTCCTAATATGATAGGCATCCAAGATGAATGTAGTAAAAACTTTCATAGAAAGTGCATTGAATATGATGAGAAGTTTGATACTTGATGATAGTTTTGAGATATGGGGATGGTGATATTAGATTCTTGCTAGTGGAAGTAATTATGAATTTGAGAAATACTAGTGTTAAAGTTTGTGATTCCCGTAGCATGCATGTATGGTGAACCGCTATGTGACGAAGTTAGAGCATGATGTATTTGTTGAGTGTCATCCTTTGTGTGGAGGTCGGGCGCGCGCGATGGTTAACTCCTACCAACCTCCCCCCCTAGGAGCATGCGTTGATTGTTTTGTTTTGATGACTCGTAAATTTTTGCAATATGTATATGAGTTCTTTATGACTAATGTCGAGTCCATGGATTATACGCACTCTCACCATTCCACCTTTGCTAGTCTCTCTTGTACCGCACAACTTTGGTCGGTACCATACACCCACCATATACCTTCCTCAAAAAAGCCACCATACCTACCTATCATGGCATTTCCATAGCCATTCCGAGATATATTGCCATGCAACTTTCCACCGTTCGATTCATATGACACGCTTCATATTGTCATATTGCCATGCATGATCATGTAGTTGACATCGTATTTGTGGCTAGGCCACCATGCATAATTTTTCATACATGTCACTCTTGATTCATTGCACATCTTGGTACACCGCCGGAGGCATTCATATAGAATCATACTTTGTTCTAGTATCGAGTTGTAAATCAATATAAGTGTGATGATCATCATTATTAGAGCATTGTCCCAAAGAAAAAAAAGGAAAGGCCAAGAAAAACAAAGGCCCAAAAAAAGAAAGGCCCAAAAAAAAGGAAAAGAAAAGGGACAATGCTACTATCTTTTTCCACACTTGTGCTTCAAAGTAGCACCATGTTCTTCATGATAGAGAGTCTCTTGTTTAGTCACTTTCATATACTAGTGGGAATTTTCATTATAGAACTTGGCTTGTATATTCCAATGATGGGCTTCCTCAAATGCCCTAGGTCTTCGTGAGCAAGCAAGTTGGATGCACACCCACTTAGTTTCTTTTGGTTGAGCTTTCGTGCATTTATAGCTCTAGTGCATCCGTTGCATGAAAATCCCTACTCACTCACATTGATATCTATTGATGGGCATCTCCATAGCCCATTGATATGCCTAGTCGATGTGAGACTATCTTTCTCCTTTTTGTCTTCTCCACAACCACCACTCTATTCCACCTATAGTGCTATATCCATGGCTCACGCTCATGAATTGCGTGAAAGTTGAAAGGTTTGAAAAAATTGAGTATGAAAACAAGTGCTTGGCTGAAACCGGGGTTGTGCATGATATGAATATTTTGTGTGATGAAGAGGGAGCATAGCCAGACTATATGATTTTGTAGGGATATCCATATACCTGAAAACATCAAGGCAATAGATAAAACCCTAATTCCACCGCCGCAACCTTCTGTTCCCGTGAGATCCCATCTTGGGGCCTGTTCCGGAGCTCCGCCGGAGGGGGGATCTTCCAAGGAGTGCTTCTACATCAACACCATTGCCTCACCATGAGTTGTGAGTAGTTTACCACAGACCTTCGGGTCAATAGTTATTAGTTATATGGCTTCTTCTCTCTTACTGGACCTCAATACCAAGTTCTCCTCGGTCTTCGAGGAGATCTATTTGATGTAATTTTTTTGCGGTGTATTTGTCGAGATCCGATGAATTGTGGGTTTATGATCAAGAATATCTATGAGAAATATTTGGTCCTTTTCTGAATTATTTTATGTATGATTATAATATCCTTGCAAGTCTCTTTGAATTATCGGTTTGGTTTGGCCTACTAGATCTATAGTTTTTGCAATGGGAGAAGTGCTTGGCTTTGGGTTCAATCTTGTGGTGTCCTTTCCCAGTGATAGCAGGGGTAGCAAGGCACGTATTGTATTGTTGCCATCGAGGATAAAAAGATGGGGTTTATATCATATTGCTTGAGTTTATCCCTCTACATCATGTCATCTTGCTTAAAGCATTACTCTGTTCTTATGAACTTAATACTCTAGATAGCGGTCGATGTGTGGAGTAATAGTAGTAGATGCAGAATCATTTCGGTCTACCTGTCACGGATGTGATGCCTATATATAATGATCATGCCTAGATATTCTCATAATTATTCTCTTTTCTATCAATTGCTCGACAGTTATTTGTTCACCCACCGTAGAATTCTGCTATCATGAGAGAAGCCACTAGTGAAACCTATGGCCCCCGGGTCTATTCTCAACATATCAATCTACAATCTACATTACTTTGCTGTTTTTACTTTCTGTTCTTATATCCAAAAATACCAAAAATATCAAACTATCTTATCTATCAGATCTCACTTTCATAAGTGACCGTAAAGGGATTGACAACCTCTTATCGCGTTGGCTTCGAAGTTCTTATTTGTTTGTGCAGGTGAGAGGGACTCGCGCGTGGTCTCCTACTAGATTGATACCTTGGTTCTAAAAAACTTAGGGAAATACTTACGCTACTGTGCTGCATCACCCTTTCTTATTCGAGGGAATACAACACAAGCTTGAGAAGTAGCACTCACCACGGCTACAATGTCCTCAAGATGCCGGGGAGCGGCGGCGTCATCACCATCACTTGTGAAGAGAAGGACGTAGTGTGCTCACTCAAACGCGCTTACCAGGCCGCAGCAGTTGAGGATCCAGACAATGATAGCATCATCTACCCTCCTGAGGTCATTCCCAAGAAGAAGAAGCAGTTGCTCGCCCTGGAGCCGCCTGAGGTTGCAGTACCTGGTGGCAGCACCTCAGGATCTACACCTAGGGAGGGGCCACCTTCCTCCCTCACATAGGAAGGCGCGTTCGGCGCCCCCCTCAGGATGGGCTCGGGGGCTCTCCTCTGGAGGGCCTCTGACTTAGCCAATGTCACGGGGGAGGCGCTGAGGCACCATGTGGAGGAGTGCTTCACCGCAGGCTTCCCTTCAGAGGCCTCAAGGCGTGATGCACCAAGCGCCCATGAGTTCATCAGCCAGACCATCGAAGATCTACAGGTGCCAAGGGCAATGCGAGGCGAGCGCCACCCGGCGCCTCAGAGTGCAGCTGTCGCCCCAAGCTCAGGCGACGGGCTGCGTGTCTGCGTCAACGTCCCCGCGCTCAACAGGATCGCATCTCAGGAGCTCTACTAGCCTTCCCAGGTGGGCTGGTGCGAGGGTCCCCCTCACAGCTACGTTCGCATGGTTTTCGGCCTGCCAAACCAAGCGGCCCTACACCAGCTTCATACGCGGGAGCGATACGTCCAAAACGTATCTATAATTTCTGCTTGCTCCATGCCACTTTTGGGTGATATTGCTATGATATTCATACACTTCCATACACTTTTGATCATATTTGGACTAGCTTACTAATCCAGTGCACCCCAGTGCCAGTTTCTGTTTTCGGCTATTTTTGTATTTCAGGTTTTCACGTTTTGAGAACTGCCCAGAAAAATTATATAAAAAATCAGCGATACGGAAACCACATTGCGTCCGAAGGGCAACCTGGGGGGGGGGGCACAGGGGCTCCAGACGCCCTGTGGCCGCGCCCCCCCTGGGCCGCGCCGGGGGGGGCGCCTCGGCCCCCCGAGAGCCCCCCGGTGCCCTACTTTGGCATATATTTGAAGGACTCTCCGAAACCCTCGAAACAGGACTTCTTTTCGCGATCCCATCTCTGTTCCGCCGCCGCCGCCGCTTCCAAGATCGGGAGCACCAGGAGAACTCTTCCCGGCACCCTGCCGGAGGGGAGGATCACCACCGGGAGCTTCTCCACCACCATGGACGCCTCCCGGATGACTCGTGAGTAGTCTCCCTTGGACCATGAGTCCATGACCAGTAGCTATGTGATGTTCTCCTCCCGTTCTTGTGCTTCACTAATTAGTCCTCGTGAGCTGCCCTACATGATCGAGGCACCTATGTAATCCTTATGCTGTTGCTATGTTGAGTTTGCTGGGATCCGATGGATTATGAGATTATGTTCAGATTGATCTTGAGTAATATATTTGATTCACCTCTTTTATATTTTAGTTCATAAGTAATTCTTGCATGTTCTCCGTTGTTATTTATTGCTTTGGCCGAGTAATAGGTAGTGACTCCAAGAAGGAACGTTATGCTCGATTGTGGGTTCATGCCCCTCGATGACTAGCTTGAGTGACAGAAACATGAGTCTAGGGGATGTGCTGTTGCCACAAGGGGGAAAACAACAGTGCTTGTGCCCGCGGGTCCAAGGATTGTTTACTTTACGCAAAGTTCTTTTAATGCAGTTTTCTGTTGCATTGAGTTTACACTATGGGTGGGACTCGCAACTTAATACCAGCGAGATGTTCTGGATAGATATCTCAAGGTGGATGATTAGTAGTAGATATTGATGGATTTCGGTCTACTTACTTTGGCGTACCGCCCATGCTTTGAACCTCAACCTTTCTTGCAATGTAGTCAGCATTGGTTTGCGTTCGTGGTCCTGTCAATTACCCAGTTGTAATTTGTTTACCTCACATAGCTGTTTTATCGTCTTTTGGGAGAGAGACATCACTAGTGAACATAATGAGACTCCGGTCCATATTACCATCATTGATCACATCCACTATTTACTTTCCGCTATTTTATTTACTATTGCAAAACACTATCTATCACTACTATCATATTGCTTTTAACCCTTTGTGAACTACAAGGACGGAGAGATTGACAACCTCTCTGTACTCGTTGGGAGCAAAGTTATTTGTATCTGTGTGCAGGTCCACGTTGATTGCTAATTGCGCCGTTAGCAATTGACACCTACCTGTTGAACCTAGGAGTCTCTGGGGATTCGATCCTTGGCATCTTTGCTAGGGGAAAACACTTCTACTTACTGCATCTTACACCTTCCACTTGGGGTAACCAACGAGGCGTTCGAGGCCCATCAAGGAGTATTTTCTGGCGCCGTTGCCGGGGACTCCACTCTTCAGGATAGGGGAGTTGCATGCTATCTTTTACCTTTGCTTTTTAGTCTTGTTAGTTTACCTTTCATTTTTGCTTTAGTTCTTTTTATCAAAAATCACAAAAAAATTTATTTACCTTCCTGTTAGTAGTCCTATCTGTTTAGTTAAACATGTTAGGATTTGGTGCTTTGAGGGAATCAGAAGTTTTAGATTTCCATCAAAGGGATGGAGAAAATATGAAGAAGGCATGGGACAGGATTTCTGATGCACATAGGAGAATTATGCCTTGGATACCTATAAAAATTGTGCTTAGAAATTTTTACCATGGTCTTTTTAAATGGTGTAAACACTCCCTTGACATTATAGCTGAGGGAGATTTCTTAGAATGTGATGAAGCTAGAGCTCTTGAGATTATACATGGTCTATCTAGTTACTTTGTTTATGATCATAACTTTGATACTATCATAGATAGACTTGCTACTATTGAGAAAAGAATGGATGCTCTAGACTTAACGAAGGTAGAGAAACCCAAACCCAATAAGAGAGATATTTTGGAAATAGATAATGACTGGGAACCTCTTGTTAGGATTAGCATCTCTAATCAAGACTTCCTTGCTTATTGTGATATTGGATCTATGGTTTCTACTATGCCAAAAATTGTTCGTGATTCTTTAAAATTTAACATGGATAGATTACCATCTTATCATGAACATACTAATGGAGATATTTCTGAAATCCAGGGAAAAATAAAAGACATGCCGGTTAAATTCCTTAAAGGGACTGCAATGGTTGATTTCTTCATCGTGGAGCCAAACCAAGGAAATATAGTGCTTGAAAGGGACTTCCTCCGAGCAGTTAAAGGCTTCAATGATATAGGTAAGGGACAAATCCGCTTACGCGGGAAGGCAAAAGGTGTGTACCCCTTTCCTAGAAGGAACAAGAATGAACTTGTTGAGGAATCATTTGAACCAATTTATAACTCTGATTATTATGATGATTATTGATTCCTCTATGCATTATGCCTAGCTTAAAGGCATAAAAGAAAGCGCTTTTGGGAGGCAGCCCACATGAATAAATTTTTTGCTTTTGTTGTGTCTTGATTTTGTTTACTGCTGTAGCATCATCATTGTATCTTTACTTTTCATATTTGTGCCAAGTATAGCCTCTGATTGCTAGAAAGTTCAAAAGTTGTGAGGTGCTGTCCAGGAAACAGATTCTGTCCTTGGATAGAAAAATTCGTATAAAATCACCAGATTATCTTTTTGGTCTGAATTTTTTCGACAGCGTTCTCTATATAATTGTCTTGCGTGCGTCAGTTCTGAGTTTTTTGATTTGAGTTGCATAAGTATCCCGAACAGGTCAATTACTGCCTGCTGTTCTGTTTTTCACAGATTCTGTCCTGTTTTGCTTTACCTTCACTTTGCAAATTAAGAACTTACTTTTTCTTTGCAAAAACCTTTTGGCAATCTTGAGAAACAGTAGAACTTCAAGAATATTCTTATTTCCAGCAAGGTATAATTATTTTATTAAGGGTACTAACCTCGCTAATCAGATTATGATGAGTTGTGTATGAAGGGAGTTTTCAAGTGTGCGAGGGAAGATGATAAAAAGATTCAGGAGTGTCAAGCGCTCAAGCTTGGGGATGCCCCCGTGCACCCCCAAGAAATATTCAAGGAGACTCAAGCGTCTAAGCTTGGGGATGCCCCCGTGCATCCCCTTCTCCATCAACATTATCAGTGCTATGCTTGGAGCGTCTTGCTTTTAGTTTTCTTTTTAGTTTTTCATAACAAGTCGGAACCCAGCATTCCATTATGTGGGAGAGAAACACGCTTCACTTCTACCTAGAACATTACATAGAATTTTCATGACTATCTATGCTGTGTGTGTTCTTTGTCTTTTAATAGCTACTATCGTGCTTTGCTCTTAGTATTCATGCTTATCTTTTCAAAGAGCTTTTATTTAGTTGGTCGCTTGAACTCTCTTTAATTACCATGCTCACCTTATTAAGAGAGTTTGCTTCCGTTGCATTGGTTAATGTGTCTATGATAAAGATGCTACTTTCATGATGGTGCTTAGTAGTTCAGGTTTTCTTATGGTTAATCTCGAATAGCTAGGGGGTTCCCAATGTGTCATTGGAGTACCAAGTTGGTTTGTTTGCCTATGATGTGGTATGGTTTAGTAATATCTTCCTTCGAGAATTTATTTTGATTGACTTGGCGTATGCTCACGCATATTCAAGACTGTAAAGAAAGTCTGTCAAGCCTTGATGATCTTTTATTTCTAAGTAGCGATATAACTACCATGCCTGATTCAATATTGCTTTGTCGCTCTTCATGATTATGACCGTCATGGCTCTCTTAGTTGGTCGCTCCCAGTCTTTTGCTAACCTACACCTGCACTAAGCAAATTAATCATGCAATACATAGCTCATGGGAAAGTAGCCTAAAAACTATTGTGGTAAAGAATATGTTGCTTATGTATCTTATTTCTTTTGAGTTGCTTGCTGAGCGGTAACCATGTTTTTGGGGACGCCATCAACTGTCACACTTTTGTTGAATATCATGTGAGTTGCTATGCATGTTCGTCTTGTCTGAAGTAAGGGTGATTTACCGTGGGTTGAATTAATATGCATATTGTTAGAGAAGAACATTGGGCCGCCAACCAAAGCCATGCATCATGGTGGAAGTTTTAGCTTGGACCTTAATCCTCAATCTCTCATGAGAATATGCTTATGCATTAAAGAGGAGTCCATCATCTATTTTCTGTGTTGTCCCGGTATGGATGTCCTCAAGTTGAGATCTATCAAAAACGAGAAATCAAATGCGGTCTATCTCCTTGGACCTTTGTACAGGTGGCATAGAGGTACCCCTTTGTGACACTTGGTTAAAACATATGCAATGCAATGATAACCCATGGGGATTCGAGCTAATTAGGACAAGGAGCGAGCACTATTAGTATTCGATGCATGAGGCTTGCAACTTATAAGATGTTGTATACATGACATATATGAAGTACTACTACCGTTGACCCAATTGCTTCCATGTTTCAAAATAAAAAGCTTTAGCACTTCAAGCACCAACTACTGAGAGCATGAATGTCATTCTGAGTGTAATGTGCATTGTCCCAAAGTAGCATTGTCTTTTGCATGAATGTGGTAACGTTTATTCTGAAATGATTGTATCTAGTCATCACTTAAACCTTGAAGGTGCCCCTGCACTTATGTTTTGCATCACTAAAGGGGGCAAGCTAGATATCACTTGATCATATTTGCACATCATGTTCATTGCAAATCTTTTTGATGTTTCAGTTTCATGTTGTAAAACTTTCAGTCATTTGTGATTTTCTCTTGAGACAACTTAATTACTTTAGAATCATTGTCTCAGTAAGCTTTTGTCATATGACTATGAGAAAGTCTTATATGGTTAATAGCATGTCACCACAGAAATTATTCTTGTTATCATTTACCTACTCGAGGACGAGCCGGAATTAAGCTTGGGGATGTTGATACGTCCAAAATGTATCTATAATTTTTGCTTGATCCATGCCACTTTTGGGTGATATTGCTATGATATTCATACACTTCCATACACTTTTGATCATATTTGGACTAACTTACTAATCCAGTGCACCCCAGTGCCAGTTTCTGTTTTCGGCTGTTTTTGTATTTCACGTTTTCACGTTTCGAGAACTGCCCAGAAAAATCCAGAAAAATTATATAAAAAATCAGTGATACGGAAACCACACTATGTCCGAAGGGCAACCTGGGGGGGCACAGGGCTTCAGGCGCCCTGTGGGCGCGCCCCCCCTGGGCCGCGCCGGGGGGGCGCCTCGGCCCCCCGAGAGCCCCCCGGTGCCCTACTTTGGCATATATTTAAAGGACTCTCCGAAACCCTCGAAACCGTACTTCTTTTCGCGATCCCATCTCTGTTCCGCCGCCGCCGCCGCTTCCAAGATCGGGAGCACCAGGAGAACTCTTCCCGGCACCCTGCCGGAGGGGAGGATCACCACCGGGAGCTTCTCCACCACCATGGACGCCTCCCGGATGACTCGTGAGTAGTCTCCCTTGGACCATGAGTCCATGACCAGTAGCTATGTGATGTTCTCCTCCAGTTCTTGTGCTTCACTAATTAGTCCTCGTGAGCTGCCCTACATGATCGAGGCACCTATGTAATCCTTATGCTGTTGCTATGTTGAGTTTGCTGGGATCCGATGGATTATGAGATTATGTTCAGATTGATCTTGAGTAATATATTTGATTCACCTCTTTTATATTTTAGTTCATAAGTAATTCTTGCATGTTCTCCGTTGTTATTTATTGCTTTGGCCGAGAAATAGGTAGTGACTCCAAGAGGGAACGTTATGCTCGATTGTGGGTTCATGCCCCTCGATGACTAGCTTGAGTGACAGAAACATGAGTCTAGGGGATGTGCTGTTGCCACAAGGGGGAAAACAACGGTGCTAGTGCCCACGGGTGCAAGGATTGTTTACTTTACGGAAAGTTCTTTTAATGCAGTTGTCTTTCGCATTGATTTTACACTATGGGTGGGACTCGCAACTTAATACCAGCAAAATGTTCTGGATAGATATCTCAAGGTGGATGATTAGTAGTACATATTGATGGATTTCGGTCTACTTACTTTGGCGTACCGCCCATGCTTTGAACCTCAACCTTTCTTGCAATGTAGTCAGCATTGGTTTGCGTTCGTGGTCCTGTCAATTGCCCAACTGTAATTTGTTTACCTCACATAGCTGTTTTATCGTCTTTTGGGAGAGAGACATCACTAGTGAACATCATGAGACTCCGGTCCATATTACCATCATTGATCACATCCACTATTTACTTTCCGCTATTTTATTTACTATTGCAAAACACTATCTATCACTACTATCATATTGCTTTTAACCCTTTGTGAACTACAAGGCCGGAGAGATTGACAACCTCTCTGTACTCGTTGGGAGCAAAGTTATTTGTATCTGTGTGCAGGTCCACGTTGATTGCTAATTGCGCCGTTAGCAATTGACACCTACCTGTTTAACCTAGGAGTCTCTGGGGATTCGATCCTTGGCATCTTTGCTAGGGGAAAACACTTCTACTTACTGTATCTTACACCTTCCACTTGGGGTAACCAATGAGGGGTTCGAGGCCCATCAGGGAGGTCCTGGCGACTCGCGAGGCCAGGCATCAGGAGATCCAGGCGGAGTTGGACTCAGTTCTCCGCGAGATCTGAGGCCCCGGAGCCTCGCGGGGCGCCGCAGCCAGGCGGCGCATGACGAGTAGTGTCTGCATCAAGCATCTTCAGCTACGCCAACACCACTTCAGCAACTGTGCCAGGTGACATTTTACGGTTTTGTGTTCGTCTGGGAGCGCCCCTCGGGCTGCATCATTCCCAGGCTGCATGGGCCTGTCCCAGCGGCGTGTATCCTCTGCATCCTTAGTTTACCTTGTTGGGGACGCCCCTCGGGCTGCATCCCCAGGCCACACAGGTCCATCCTTGTGGCATGCATCCCATTTGGCATTACTTGATTTAGTCTGTTTCCTCCTGCAATTTGCCTTACGGGTATCATCTACTCACCCATCAGCTTTTCTGGTCTCCTTCACTGCTTGATGGACTTCTGCTCATCCCGCAACGGGGGCTGCGCATGTTGGCATGGCGCTTGTGCTCGGGTCCATCCCTCCAACGCTGACAAACCCGAGGGACCGAGCTCTGACCCGAGGCCTACTCCGCAAGCGTCACCTCACCAAGTCCTCGGTGCCCGCGTCTTCCCGTGGAATTATGAGGAGCCCGGTGGTAGGTGCAGACTTAAGTTGTGCTCCTACAGGCTAACCCACAGGAGTCTCAGGAGCAAGCGTCAAGCGATCCCGCCGGTCTCCCTTCCTCATGTATTTCGCTTGCACGTTAAAGGGGGGGGCCTCTGAGCATCGCGTCTCAGGGGCTCTTACCTACTCTCCGGCCCTCACCCCTTGGCCTTGACCACGACATCGTGATCTGGCATACCAGTGGCGGCTGAGCTTCGCTCGACGTTTGGGACCCGAGGACACAGAGCATCAAGAAGGATGGGAGAAGGGGAGGCCAACTCAAAGAGCTTAGGACTGTTTGTACATCAAGGGGGACCCTTGGGCATCGTGACCCAAGGGCCTAACTGGTCCCGTAACCCCTCACTCCCTAGGTTTGTCCTGGTGATCCGATCAAAGCCAGCGGCGACTGAGGTACACGTGGGGCCGGGCCCTGCCGACGCAGAACGTCAAGGCCTGAGTCCAGCATTCCCTTCCCGAAGGCCATTCATACATCAAGGGGGACTCCTGAGCATCGCGACTCAAGATCCTAACTGGTTGTGCAGCCCCTCACCCCTTGGCCTCGTCCTAGAGATCCGGACGATCCAACGGCAGCTGAGGTACGCACGGGATCGGGCTCTGCCAACGCAAAACTCTAGGATCAGCAAGGAGGAAATCGCAAAATTTCAGCCACGCAACATCGGCAACAAGCCAGGCCCGCCGCTTCAGGAATCACCTCATGCTCGACAAGATTAGTCACTAACTCTTTCAGTGCCCCACCCTTACTTGGAGAATGGGATTCAACAGTCACGCGTCGGCAATGCCACCTCGCTTTCAAACCTCCGGAAGCCGCTTGCACGCCAAGGGGGACCTCTTGAGCATCGCGCCTCGGGAGCTCTTACCGGACCTCGGGACACTCACCTCCTGGCCTTGACCACGGCATCGCGACCTGGCATACCAGCGACGGCTACAGCTTGCCTTGGGACTGGGGCCTGCCGGCGTAGAGTACTATGCTACCGAAAGGATAAAAAGGAGCGGTGTTGCCAAAACGGAGCGCACAAACAGGGTCTACTAGCAAGGATATTAAGATAAGAGCAAAAACACAACAAGTTCTTTACATGCCCTCATGGGGTTGGCCTCGAATCCTCGTAGGGAATACCACCGAAGGATTTCGGGATGTCCTAACTATGGCCACCATCATTGATGCCATCATCAACAGTGGGCCATGATGGCCCACCTCCGACCTCGCGCAGATCACAAACGACGACATGCTCGAGAGCCCGATGCACTTTAGGCGCGCCGTGAGCTCGGGGGCGCGTAGCTATTGTCACTCGTCTCCGAAAACTCGTTGGACTCAGGAGAGCTGCTGGACTCCCGGAGGCCATCGCTGCTGGTGGCAGGATCGACGGCCGGCGTGGTGCCAGCCGCTGCATCATCCCAACGATCCCCTCTAGGGCAGCAGTCCAGGCAGCGTCCCTCCTCGTCAAACGCCTTGAAGAGCATCACGGAGGCACCATCGTACTCGAAGAGGATGGCGGGGGCGCCTTCCGCACAGCACACGTGGGAGACCTCGCCCCATCCGCGAGTCATGAAGACCTTACCCGGGGAGACGACCTCAACCTCAGCCCTCGTCGCCGGGGCCCGGCACTCGGTGTGCTGCAACCACAGCTCGAGTGGCCCCTCGGCGGCATCTCCGTGGCGAAGAATGGCAGGAAGCGTATCCAGGATCTAGGAGGCACCGCCGCCCACACTATGAACTCGCGCGAGGAACCCCCAACGTACGTTCGCGGGGCGGCGGCGTGCACCACGATGGCACGGTCGACACGGTCAGGGGGCGGGCGGCGCTGGGCACTGCCTCCCCCCTTGGCATGGTGCCCTGGCATATAGGGGCAGCGGGTAGCCAGGGGGAGGCTGCTCGTGCCAAAGCCTCATCACTTCCGGCCTTGTAGCGGCACCATGAGGGCAGAATGGTCTTTTTTCGGTGGGAGCACTTATGGCTCCTCGCGAGGAGTCTTCCCCTTCTCAGCGGCAGAAAATCGCCGGATCGGCGCCATGGGCAGCTCGGCTAGGCAAGGAGCAAGGGAGAAAAAGAAGCGAGAGGAAAGAAGGAAGAAGATGGGCAACAAGGACTCCGCCTGCCGCCTTATTTATATCCAGGAGAAGGCCAACCACCGGCCTCCATAATCGAAGGTAATGATGATCTTTCGTGCATGCAGGGACTTGTCGAGTCGCGCAGTCGCCGAGGCTGCGTGGGGATGTGGAGACGCCCACGTCCCATCAATCTCCACACATCAATCAAGGCCGCATGCTTTTGGGGCCGCGGCGCTCCGCACTTGACCCTTGGCTTCGCCGCGAGGCCAAGCACAAGCGCACCTTGGGCCCGGGGGCTACTGTCGGCGTTCTAGGAATGGGGGTACCCAGACTTGCCTGACTGCGGCCCAGGGCATGGCTCATCGGGCGGCCTGGTACTGCCCAACCTCTTGAGCGACCACTCAAGACCCTCGCAAGGGGCCGATCCTCGTGAGGCGGACGACGCAAGACCTCCCCTGGGGCAGCCTCATTAGGCTGGCTCCTGAGGAGCGGAGATATCAAGGCAAGGGGCACCTCGCCAGGTCCTCGTGACGTGAGCAGTGATGACCAAGGCCAGGCGAGCGCCAACAGGCACAGAGTGCCAGATTCCTCTTTGTTGCTAAAGGAGCAGGCACATGAGAGGAGTCACGAGGCGTCAGGCAAAGGTTTCCATATCGGTGCAACAAGACCAAGACCAGCAGGATAGCAGAGCGGAGGTCATCGCCGAGCCCACGGCGGCGTCACCACCAGAGCCTTTGGCAGGAGAAGACCACATTTTGTCAGGATAGCTTGTACTAGTTGTCCCCCTTCGAATTTGGCCGTTGTGGAATCCCTTCCTGCTCAGTATTTGGGAAGACGACCCGGGCCTCTATAAATAGGATTAGCCACCACCATTGGAATCATCGGATCAGATCAGGAGTTGATCAGATAGAAGGACACACACCCACAAGCTCACTCGAGCACAAGAACACCTCTCCTCAGGAGGCAGTTCACTCCATGTACTAGTTCTTCCTCAGCCTACAAGGCAATCCACCACACCACACTGGATTAGGGTATTACACCACGGCGGTGGCCCGAACTAGTATAAACCTTGTGTCCCTTGTTCTTCAAATCTGCCGAGCTAGGCCTAGGGATCGGCGGGTAGACGAGCTAGGGCGGGAGGAGAGATCTTCGTGCGCACCCAGAGTTCGAACCACAAGGGTTTTGCCGGAACCCAAGATCTAATAGACCTGATGGTAGACATCGCCTTGCGCGCATTCCTACGAGAAAACTGGGATATATTCGCCTGGCATCCTTCAGACATGCCCGGGATCCCACGCAGGCTGGCCGAACACAGCCCCAACATCATCAAAGGTTTCAAGCCAGTCAAGCAATCACTATGACAATTTTCTGAACCCAAGAGACAAGCTATGGGGGAGGAGCTGGCCAAGTTACTAGAAGTCGGATTCATCCGAGAAATTAAACACCAAGATTGGCTAACCAATTTGGTCATGGTGCCGAAGAAGGATAAATCCTGACGCCTTTACGTCGATTTTAAAGACTTAAACAAGGCTTGCCCTAAGGATCCTTTTCCACTGCCTTGCATCAATCAGATCATCGACGCAACAACATGACATGACTCATTATGCTTCCTCGACGCTTACACCGGATACCATCAGATAAAGATGAAGGAAACCGACCAGGCCGCAACGGTGTTTATCACTCCGTACGAGCCTTTCTGCTTCACACTATGCCCTTTGGGCTCAAAAACGATGGCGCCAGATATCAACGCATGATTCAAACATGCTTAGAGAAACAAATGGGTAAGACAGTGGAGGCATACATGGATGATGTAGTCATCAAGACTAAATGCGTCGAAACACTGGTGGATGATCTCCGCCCCACGTTCGGTAACCTCTGAACATATGACATACGGCTCAATCCAGAAAAATGCATCTTCGGCGTTCCGGCCGAAAAGCTATTAGGGTTTATCGTCTCCCATAGAGGAATTGAAGTAAACCCAGCTAAAATCCGTGCCTTGTCGCAACTGGCTACGCCAACCGATCTAAAACAAGTCCAAAAGCTAGCAGGGTGCGTAGAAGCCTTAAGTCGCTTCATCTCTAGACTGGGAGAAAAAGCATTATCACTTTATAGACTGCTAAGGCGCACATACAACTTTGAATGGACGGATGTGGCCACATCCGGACCGGAAGAAATAAAGACCGTATTAGCGGGCTATCCAATCATAGCCGCTCCAAGTGTTGGCCAGCCAATGTTGCTTTATATCTCAGCAACTCACCAGGTTGTGAGTGTTTTGCTCGTTGTCGAACAAGAGGAAGAGGGACATAAATTCCCTGTCCAAAAATCAATCTACTACATATCAGAGTTTCTTACACCGTGCAAGTCACGGTACCCCCATTATCAAAAAATTGCCTATGTAGTGTTCATGGCATCTCGGAAGCTCTGACACTACTTTCAAGAGTGTTCGATTACTGTGGCATCTGAAGTACCGCTTAGTAATATTATAAACAACAAGGATGCCATAGGCCGCATAGCCAAATGGGCCATTGAGCTCTTACCATTCGAAATATCATACAAACCACGCCAGGCTATTAAATCTCAGGTGTTGGCTGACATCATCGCAGAGTGGACAGAAGTCGAACTCCCTAAAGAGTATGGGGCATACTCCCACTGGACCATGTATTTCGACGGCTCAAAAATGCTAGCCGGACTGGGGGCTAGTGTCATCTTGACATTTCCCACAGGGGACACAGTCTGCTACGTACTACAAATCATGTATACGGACTCAACCAATGCTGCCGAATATGAGGCGCTACTTCATGGTCTCCGCATGGCCGTATCCATGGGCATATAACACCTAGAGGTGCACGGAGACTCAAACCTCGCAATATCTCAGGTAAACAGAGATTTTGATGTGAAGGATCCAAAAATGGCGGCTTAACGAAACGCCATATTGAAAATATTAGCTCGGTTCGGGAGGCTCGAATTTCACCATGTTGCTCGGGACAGTAATCAGGCAGCGGACATACTCGCTCGCATGGGCATCAAGCGTGACCCAGTCCTGCCTAACACCTTCGTAGAAAGGCTGTTTAAGCCATCCGTGGTATGGTAGGACGAGAATAGAGACGCTAATTCAGACCCGATCACACCCCCACCAGCCGAACTCAATATAGATGTCATCGGGGATTGGATATGGAAATAACACCTTCGGCTCATGAGATCATGGTCGTCATTTCTCCTAGGACTGAACCCTTCCTGGCCTACCTTAATAAGCAAGAGCTCTCCAATGATCAAAATGAGGCCCGCCGCATAGTCCGGCGTTCTAAAGCCTATAAAGTTCACGAAGGTGAACTATACAAGAAAATCACTACTAGTGTTCTCCAAAGGTGCATCTATGAAGAGGAGGGACGACAACTTTTAGCCGAAATACACGCTGGTATGGGCGGCCATCACATCGAGCTCGGGCTCTCGTAAGCAAGGCTTTCCGAACAGGTTTCTTCTGGTCAATAGCCCGAGCAGATGCACAAGCCCTAGTCCAACATTGTGTTGGATGCCAGCTTTTCGCCAATCAAAAAGTTATATGCCTCCCACCGCCTTGAGAACCATCTCCATTACTCGGGCTTTTGCGGTCTGGGGGCTGGATATGGTCGGACCCCTTAAAGGGGGAAGCCACAAAAAGATATATTTACTGGTTATGGTGGATAAATTCACTAAATGGGTGGAAGTCAAATCAGTAAGAACGACTGAAGTAGGTCCAGTGATAGATTTTATATCCGGTGTGGTACACCGCTAAGGTGTCCCACATAGTATTATCACATATAATGGCTCCAACTTTACAGCTGACGAGGTGAAGAACTGGTGCGCCAAGTTAGGCATTAAACTTGATTATGCCTCGGTGTACCACCCTCAATCAAATGGTCAAGTCAAAAGGGCCAATGGCTTAATAATGAGCAGCATTAAACCCCGACTGGTGCGCTCCCTACGAGAGTAAGATAAACACTGGGTTGAGGAGCTTGACTCAGTCCTCTGCGGGCTGCAGACCACACCTAACCGGACAACCAGATATACACCTTTTTCATGGTGTACGGCATAGAGGTTGTTTTGCCCTACGACATTATTCATGACTCACCTCGAGTGCGTATGTATGAAGGGCGAGAGGCCGAGCTTGATCGTCAAGATGACCTAGACGGCCTTGAAGAGAAGCGCGATATCGCGCAAGCTCGTTCCGCATTTTATCAGCAACAGGCTAGGTGATACTGTCGGCGTCCTGGGAACCAGGGTACCCAGACTTGCCTGTCTACGGGCCACGACACGCTCCTACCACGGCCTGGTGCGGCCCAGCTGATCAACCAGCTACTCAAGACCCTCGCGAGGGGGCTAGACCTCGCGAGGAGAATGACGTCAAGACCCCCTCAGGAGCGGCCTTTGCTAGGTAGCTCCGGAGGGGCGGAGAATCCAAGGCCAAGCCTGCCTCGGGAGGGGGTAGTGACGCAAGCAGTGACGCACCACGCCAGTGGGTGCCAGTGCGCGCCAGCGGCGCAGTTGCCATTTTGGTGCAAAGGAGACAGCGTAGGCGCAGGTTCCCGAGGAGCGGGACAAAGGTTTCCCCTTCGATGCAACAAGACCGAAGACCGCAAGGATGACAGGGAGGATGTCACCACCGAGCCCACCACCGCGCCATCGCCTGATCCTTTTGCAGGCGAAGACCGCTTTTGTCAGGGAAAGAATGTCCTTGTGTTCCTGCTCAAAATGGCCATTGTGGGACCCCTTCCCGCCTAAACATTTCGGGGGAAGAGGACCCTGGCCGCCTATATAAGTAGCTAGGATCCCCACTATGGGGAAAAGTCGACCAGATCCAGAAACTCCGCCCTCGCATAAGAGAGCAAGAACTCTGGCCTCCTGACCCTCCTGAGCTCAGGAACCACTATGCTCATCCATATTTAAGCCCTCATGAGGCCAATCCACCAACGCAAGAAGTAGAGTTTTACACCGCAAGGTGGCCTGAACCTGGGTAAACTTGTGTGTGCTTTACTTGTTGTTCACTTGAATCTCTTCATGGGACGAGGGCGAGACGCTAGGTAGATGTGAGTGGGAGAGACCTTTGTTCACGCCCCTGTGTTCGAACTTCTTGGGTTTGCGGAGCCCGTAATCCGACATTTGGCGCGCCAGGTAGGGGGCGTGTCGAGATCTCGCCTCTCCGACGACCTCGTCCCGCTCTCGTCGTCGACTTCGCTCCACTGCCATGGTGGACACGCGCCGAGCACGCGTCGCCCGCCGCGCCGCGAACATTGCTCAGACGGCACCCGCGGACAACGATGCACCGCTCCGCCCCAACTCGACGTTCGCCAACACCTCGACCGAGCCGGCCGTCCACGAGCAGTAGGTCTCATCGCTGCCGCTGTCTGTGCGGTGTGATGACCGCACGGCGACGCCGTCACCCTCGCCGGCCGCGGCGTCGTCCTCACTCGTCTGCCGCAGGCCGGTCTACCAGTAGCCTGCGCTATTGATGGCACGGGAGCTCCTGCGCTACCGCCCGACGGACGACCTCTACGACGAGTGGCTCCTCCGCATCACCGAGCTCGTCAACGCCGCCGGGGATGTACCTGCACCAACTCACTCCTCCCGTCCCCGTCGCCCATGGCATGGAACGAGGGCCACGGTGTCCCGGCTCCACCTCCACTCTACGGTGTCGGCCAGGAGGTCAGGCGAGAGGCTCCGCGGCGTGAGCCGCCCCGCAGGGCCCACGCGCGTGATGAGGAGAGCTGCCAGGTGATCCCGCATCCCCAGGCAGGAGCTCGCGGGCCCCTATCCGGCAGCACCAAGACCGCACACCTACAAAGTGGTGGCGCCAGCGCCCCAAGAACCAGCACCGCAAGCACAGGGGGCGCATGCAATCATGAGTGTGCCTGGGTGTCGCACCTTAGCTCCCGAGCTACGGTGCTTCTTCTAGCCTGGCAAGTTCAAGCCAGATCTACCTCCGCGCTAGGACGGCACCACCGACCCCACGGAGTTCCTCCAACTCTACGAGCTAAGCATCGAGGCGTCCAACGGCACCGAGCAGGTCATGGCGAACTGGTTCCCCATGGCTCTGAAGGACGGCGCACGCTCCTGGCTCCTGAACCTCCCTGTGGGATCCATCTCCTCCTGGGAAGAGCTTCGCGAGCGTTTCGTCGCCAACTTCCAAGGCACCCGCGACCGAGCCCTGGCGGCTGCTGATCTGCGCCGCGTGAGGCAGCAGCCGGGAGAAACCCTGCAAAAGTACATCCAACGCTTCAACACCATGCGCCTCTGTATCCCCAGGGTCTCGGACGAGGCCATCATCTCCGTGTTCTCCGATGGCGTCCGCGACGTTAGGATGAGGGAAGAGCTTGCCATTCATGAAGACCTGTGCACAGCCCTCGAGATGTTCAAGCTCGCGGCAAAGTGCACCAGGGCGCAGGAAGGCCGCCTCTCCCTTCAGGAGCTGTCTGAGGCGGAGGCGGACGATAAGAAGACCAAGGCCAAGGAGTCGAAGCGCAAGGGACCTGCTGTGCTAGCTGCGGAGCCGGAAGTGAAGCATGGCTGCGGCTACGATGACCTCCCCAGAGACAACCGACCATACTGCGTCTTCCACAACGACCACGACCACAACACCAACGACTGTCAAGAGCTCAGGGGGATGCGCGGTGGGCGCGTCGGGCAGCGCCCTGAGCGCGACAACCGCGGCTACAACCATGGAGGAGGCCAAGGAGGAGGACGTCGGGACGGCAGGAACTTGCGCCAAGGGTGGCGTGAGCAGCCTCGTGAAGACCACTAGCAGGAGCAACCCCGTGACGCCACCTGGAGCGACCAGCCTCGTGAGTGTCACACCCTGCATTTTGTAACATGTTATTTGCATCAATGAAGCATGAAAATTTGGACCATATTTTTTTTGGGCATCATTTGGCTTTTATTTGGAACTGAGTTTTTCTTCCTATGTTTTTCATGTGCTCATTAAAGTCAACTATTACCTCTTGTAGAATTCATCTCCATACCCAAAACTTCTGCCCAATGATCAAACCAAGTGTTTATAGCAGTACAGTATTTTCTTATAAAAATTAATTTGGCCAAAATGTATTTCTAAAATTTAGTTTTCCAAAAACCCCTGAATTGAGGTTTGCACTGCAAGTGCTTGATTTAGGGTGAGAAAATTATTTCAAAAAGCATATTTGAGACCTAGTAGTCATAGGACTCCCAGAAACCACAAAACTATAATTTTAAAAGTTATTTTCCTATTTTATTTAAAAGCTTTTTCTTAAGGCCAGAAATGGTCTTTAATAGGGAAAAATTATTTAAGTGTTTCAAAAATATTTGCCAAAATTCAGGGAGACTCATAGGACATATATTGTCCATATATAAGAGTTTCAACACTTGGTCATGTTCAAAATAATGGGCTAATCCCTCTAAAACCCTTTCTGGATATTTCAAGCTTTTGAAATATTTACAAAGGAAATATTCTCCAAAAATTCCAGGGAAATTCTATCATGTCATATATGACATATTTGATGATCTTGCCAAGCCCCATGCCTTGGGAAGCAAGAAAACATCCTCAAAACCCTTCATAACCATTCTGTCGATATTTGAAGTTTGAGCAACTCTACATTGCCAAACTTGTCCAAATGCTCTCAAACTTGGTGCACATGCTAGAAAGGCCTAATAAGGCATCTATACCAAATGGCACAAGATTTGAAGTAGGGTAACTTGATCAGAATACCCCAAAACCATTTCTGTTCAAATGCAAATTTGAACAACTTTGCATTACCAACTTTTTACCTGGAGCTTCAAACTTTTTGGGCATGATCATAACCCCAAATGATGAAACTACACCAAGTGGTGCATCAAGGGGAGATGATTAGCTTGACTCAAACAAGATGAAGCCATTTCTGTTGATTTCTAGGGTTCACCAAAGTTACATTGGCTAGTTTCTTCAAATAAGCCCAAATTTAGTGAAACACCATACTTTCATATGACATTTAATCCTGTTAAGTGTCATGGCAAGTGGAAATCATTTGCTTGATCAAAACATGATCAAACACCTTCTGCTATTTTACCAAAACTACCATCTTGACCCCTTTTACTATTTACTTTTGCCTCAGATTTCTACCACAACTTCATCTAGTTACTATCTACCTCCAGTAACTCCCCGATGTCCACAGCTCCTTGATTGAGGGGTGAAAACCCTAGTTCACCTTGTTGGACAGCCAAAATTCACCTAGTTACCAGCTTCACCTCTCTCTCCTTGATCATCCAGAGCATCCAAGGCCTCAGCTGAGACGTCTGCTTCGTGTTGGACCCCCCAGACACGGCGGACGCGCCCAGAGGGCCAATGGCATGCCATGGCATGCGATAAGGCCGCTCCAGAGCGCGCTACAGTGCGCACCCGCACTATAGCTTCGCCCAATCTAGCGCAGCCGACCACCTCGAGCTCTCCCCTCGCGCCTACCGATGCTCCTCGACATCTGCAACCTCCCCCGACACTGTCCCCCTCCTCCTCCGCCCTCTAGTGGCCGCCTTCGCACGCACGCTGGCCGCCCGCAACCTCCACTCCTCGGCCTCACACGCGCGAGCCCTCCGGCGCTGTCCCCGCTCCTCCTCTCCCCTCTACTAGGCGTGGACCTCACCCACGAGCACCCCAGACTCAATCCCATCGCTCCCCGTGCACTGTGGCGTCGAGCAGAAGCTCGCCGGCGCATAGTTCCACGGGACCTCGCCGCTCCTCTATAAATAGGGCCTCCGAGCCCCTCCTCTCTTCACCAATAACCTCCTCTCCCTCTCAATCGCCTCCCTGAGCCACTCACCTCTCCCCAGACACGCCCGAGCTCGAGATCGAGCTCGAGCTCCGCCGCGGCGGCTTCCCGTCGCCAGCCCAGTACGGCCTCCCTCCGACCCTACTTTTGCACGATCTGGAACCGATGTTCCTCACTGATGCTTTCCCCTCTCTTCCCCCTCTCTGCAGCTGCCGAAATCGAGCCAGCCAGCAACCTCCCGGCGTTCCTCCGCCGTCCCACCTCGCCACCGGCGAACCAGGCCCCTGCGGCAAGCCGCACCACCACCACTACATCCGCGACACGCTGCTGAGCCCGTTTCTGCCCTCCGTTTGCCCCGCCGTGCCCGGAATCATCGCCGGTGAGCTCGCCGTCGCTCTGACCGTGAGGTTGAAGATGACAGGCGGGCCCCGCCTGTCATCCTCACCTCCCTCCCGCACCCCTCTCTGTCACTGACCGCCGGGCCCCGCCCGTCAGGTTTAAAACCCTGACGCGCACGCGCTGGCGCCCGTGCGGGTGGGCTAGTTGCCCTGGGCCGTGCACTCTGGCCGTTCTGGCCCAGTGGCACAGGGCCATTTCCTCTTTTTCTTTTCTGTAAAATTTCAAATAATTTTACAGAAATAAATGATTGTCCAAATGAATTAATTCCAACTCCTAAAATCTTGTAATATTCCAACCTATTTAATGGTATCACTTTCACACATATCCATGAAACTTTTCTGTTCTGTTCAAATTTAAATTCAAATTTGAGCATTATAACTCCTGTTAAAAAATCCTTAGATTCCATTCTGTAACTCCAAAACTCCAACTAAGAATTTTTGCCATCTTAGTTTTCCCTCTAGTATTTAACAAAAATAAGTTGACATTTTTCTTAGCACTTTGATTTTTCTATTTTTATTGTGGTCTTATTTTTCCGTTGATATTTTGTGATGTATAGATACCGTATTTGACGAAGTTGCTGAAGAAGAAGGTGGAGAAGGATTTGAAGACTTTGAAGACCAAGCCAATCCAGGCAAGCAGCCCTTAGACCATGATACACTTGTGTTCTTCGAAACCCGTTGTTTCCGATTGCATGATGATATGTGTTATGGTGGTGACCTAGTTTGAAACCACCACATGATGCATGCTTTACTCTTGATCTTGCCATGTGCTAGATGCAATGCATATGGTTAGTAGTGATGCTTAGAGATGCATGTGTGCCATGATACCTTCGTGGTTGCTTTCTTTTCGAAAAACCCCATCGGCTGCCATTCATGCCCGAGGGAGATGGTGAGATGGGTAACCACTTGATGACGAAGTGGTGTACCGAGACAAGTGTGTGTGATGTTTTTCAAACGGATTGGTTTAAGTTGCGACCGTTATTTCAACCATACATGTGCAACCACTCTACCCCTTATGGGACGGTGCGTTATTGATTACTTAGGACGATACTAGCATGGTGCCCACATTACTAGTGACGGGAAGACTTGAGGTCTTTCACGGGACGGGGTCGTGCTTGGATAGACGACCATGACTGTTTTCACAGGGCACCGGACACACCGTTGGTCCCTTCGGGTACGCGTGACATTGAAAGTAGGGAAAGTCCCGTGATCTATTGTTTGTACTCGAGGGCCGTGTACCAACGAGTGGACTCTATGTTAGTGTCGTCTAAGGAAAGATAATGACCGGGTGCTTCCCTCGAGTACTACATGTACTGCGGGATCGTGGGTGACACGAAAGCTTCCCGGATCTTGTGGGTAAAGTGCGCAACCTCTGCAGAGTGTAAAACTATTCGAATAGCCGTGTCCACGGTCCAGGACAGTTAGGTAACCGCTCTTGGGCTACGTCCAATGCTTGCGAAACCTTGTGTGTGTGTATGTTGAGTCAAGGTGGTGACTTGACTCGATGAGATGAATCATATTCATGTTGATATCGGTAACCTGTCTTCGAGGTTACGTGAGTTTATTGATGCATACACTTGATGGTAGAATATTTCTTCTAGCTCGTTGCTAGATTGCTCATTGTTGTTAAATTGCATTGTTACTTTGAACCAAATCATGGGTTGCTTGCGAGTACATTCAAAGTACTCATTGGCTTGCCACTGGTTATTTAATTGGCCAGGCATGGAGGATCAGGAATATGAAGAAGAGTTCTTTGGAGACGAACATGCGAACTAGGACGCTATCCCAGTCAGAATGCCTGTAGGGTTAAGGCAGATGGCATGGGTTCTACCTATCATCGGAGACTCCCGCTATTTGAGTTATTTGCTATTCAGCCCTTGAGGCTTTATCTATGTAAGACTTGGCCATAATGGCCTTAATTTGTGTAAGACGGTATGTATGGATGTAAGACTCTTGTTATTCAGCTTTTGTGTGTTCAGCGAGCATTGATCTCTGGGATCACTGTACACGTGCATTCGGTGATCTCGACTTCTAAGTCGGGGTCCCCACAGTGAGGGTCGCCCTCAGGGCAACGGATGCCTGCCTCCGCTGCCACCACCGCCAAGGAGGAACGACGACGACCGCCAGGGAGATGGGGCAGGGGGCTTCCAGGAGCCGCGTGTAGTAGCATGCATTCTAGGAGGAGCCCATGCCCTGGCTTCCCACCGCATCTTCAAGCAGTTCGCCCGTGAGGGGAACGCGGCGCTTCCTAGGCCTGAGGCCGCACGCAACCTCAGGTGGACCAAGCAAGTCATCACCTTCGACCCCAAGGACCAGCTCAAGTGCACTGAGGCCCCAGGCGCCCTCCTGATGCTCTGCACCCAACCATGAGCAACGTCCACGTGACCAAGACCCTCATCGACGGCGGAGCAGGGCTCAACGTCCGCTCCGTCTGGACCTTCGAAACGCTCCGGGTTCCCTATGATCAGCTCCACCCAACCAAGCCATTCTACGGAGTCACGGATGGCTCCACACTCTCAATGGGGCAGGTCCGCCTCCCCGTCACCTTTGCCGACCGCGACAACTACCACACAGAGCTCATCGACTTCGATATCGCCAACATCCACCTCCCGTACAATGCCATCCTAGGGTACCCTACCCTCGCCAAGTTCATTGCGGCGACCCATCACGGCTACAACATCCTTAAGATGCCCGGGAGCAGAGGAGTCATCACGATCGCATCCGACGAGAAGGAAGCGGTGTGTTTCCTGGAGCGTGCCTACCAGACCGCGGCAGTCGAGTGCTCCGATGAGGATGGAGCCGTCCTCGCCCTGCAGACCGCCCCTAAGAAGAAGAAGAACCTACCCGTCAACGGACCTCAGGACGCAGGGGCTCCCGACGGCCGGGCCTTAGGACTCGCGCCTGCTGACGAGGCTCAGTGGCACGCGGTCCGGACGGAGCGAGAGCCGGACCCGCATGACCACCGAGAGCCTCCGGAGCCCCTGGGCCTTAGGAGCCCGACGATCCTCGGGAGCGACCCGCACAGCTCGCGTCTTCAGCTACCCCAACTCTCCTTCGACAAGTATCAGGTGACACTTCAGGTATCCAAACGAGGGCGCCTCTCGGGCTGCATCATCCTCGAACCGCTGGGGGCTGATCCCCCACGGTTATCTCCCTTTTTGCATGATCAAGGCCAGATGTTTCTTTCCATTCGCATTATCTATATGCTCGGCGTCCTCACCGCTACTAAGGTCATGAGCCCTTGTGAGCCCACTCGCGACCGCCCCATGATTAAGGACTGGCACGACGTTTGTGCTCAGGTCCGTCCATGCAGCGTCGATAAACCCAAGGGTTGAGCTCTGTCTAGCGAGCCATTCCCATGAAGGCACCTCTCATGGTCCTTGGTGCCTTGTTCTCGCATGGGCTAATCGTGGATGGGTAAGTAGGGGCCCGTGGCGGGTGCCTCGCCCACGTGGGAACCGCGCGCCGGCTGTTTTTCTTTTGGATCGTGGCATGAGAAGACTGGGCACGACGTCTGTGGTCGGGTCCGTCCCTGCAGCGTCGACAAATCTAGTGGATGAGCTCTGTCTCGCGAGTCATTCCCGTGACGTCACCACTTGGGGTCGCTAGTGCTGCGGCCTTCTCATGCAATATCCCCTAGAGATGCACTCGGCGCAGATCGACACAACACCTCTGTTTTCACATTTTGCAGAAGAAGACTCAGGCGCAACTGTGGGGACCCCGACTTAGAAGTCGGGATCACCGAATGCACGTGTACAGTGATCCCAGAGATCAATGCTCACTGAACACACAGAAGCTGAAATAACAAGAGTCTTACATCCATACAAATAGTCTTACACGAATTAAGGCCATTATGGCCAAGTCTTACATAGATAGAGCCTCACGTGCTGAATAGCAAATAACTCAAATAGCGGAAGTCTTCGATAAACGGGTAGAACCCATGCCATCTGCCTTAACCCTACAGGCATTCTGACTGGGATAGCGTCCTAGTTCGCATGTTCATCTCCAAAGAACTCTTCCTCATAATCCTGTTCTTCCATGCCTGGCCAATTAAATAACTAGTGGCAAGCCAATGAGTACTTTGAATGTACTCGCAAGCAACCCATGATGTGGTTCAATGTAACAATGCAATTGAATAATAATGATCAATCTAGCAAGGCTAGAACAAATATTCTACCATCAAGTTTATGCATCAATAACCTCGCGTAACCTCGAAGACAGGTTACCGATATCAACATGAATATGATTCAACTCATCGAGTCAAGTCACCATCCTTGACTTACCACACACATTCCAACACTGATGAAGTAAAATTCTGGACATAGTGTAAGTAGCACCACCCAACTGTCCATGACCGTGGACACGGCTATTCGAATAGTTTTACACTCTGCAGAGGTTGTACACTTTACCCACAAGATCCGGGGGAACTTCCGTGTCATCCACGACCTGCGGTACCTCAAGTACCCGGGGCAAGCACCCGGTCATTACCTTTCCTTAGACGACACTAACATAGAGTCCACTCGTTGGTACACGGCCCTCGGGTACAACAATAGATCACGGGACTTGCCCTAATTTCAATCTCACGCGTACCCGAAGGGACCAACGGTGTGTCCGGTGCACTGTGAAAACAGTCATGGTCGTCTATCCAAGCACGACCCCGTCCCGGGAAAGACCTCAAGTCCTCTCGTCACTAGTAATGCGGGCACCATGCTAGTATCGACCTAAGTAATCAATAAAACCCCGTCCCATAAGGGGTAGTGTGGTTGCACATGTTTGGTTGGGACGGTAGTCACACATAAATCTAATCCATCATTTCACCATGCACATGATATTACCGGCACATCACTTCTTCCTCAAGTGATGACCTAACACATCATCACCCTCGGGCATTAGGGGCACCCGATGGGTTCATGCAAAGATTTCCACTACGAGGGTTCAAATCACACATGCATCATATAAGCATCATGACCAACTATTTGCATGTCATCAAGCATATAGCAAGATCAACAATAAAGCATGCATCATGTGGTGGTTCATCTAGGTTACCATTGTAACCCTATCATCATGCATCAGAAACAAACGGGTTCCGAGAACAAGTGTATCATGGTCAAAGGGCTGCTTGCCTGGATTGGCTTGGTCTTCAAAGTATTCAAATCCTTCTCCTTCTTCTTCCACAGCAACTTCGTCAAATACGGGATCTATACGTCTCATAATAACCACGGAAAAATAAGAATACAAACAAAACAGAAAAATCAAAGTGCTCAGAAAAATGTCAACTCATTTTTGTAAAATACTAGAGGAATTCCTAAGGTGGGGAAAAATCTTAGTTGGAGTTTTGGAGTTACAGAATAGAATCTATTGATTTTTGAACAGGAGTATTACTGCCCAAATTTGAATTTAAATTTGAACAGAACAGAAAAATTCATGGATTTGAGTGAAAGTAGTACCATTAAATAGGTTGGAATATTACAAGATTTTAGGAGTTGGAATTATTTAATTTGGACCATTATTCTTTTCTGTAGAAATGTTTAAAGCATTTATAGAAAAGAAAAAGAAAAAGTGACCTGTGCACTGGGCCAGAGAAGGCCACAGTGCATGGCCCAGGGCGGTCCAGCCCAGCCGCACGGGAGCCTGCGCACGCACGTCAGGTTTTTAAACCTGACGTGCGGGGCCCGTGGGTCAGTGACAGAGAGGAGGGGGAGAGAGGCGAGGGGATGATAGGCGGGGCCCGCCTGTCATCTCTAACCCCACGGCCACGGCGACGGCAAGCTCACCGGCGAGGTTTCCGGCCACGGCGACGGCAACAGAGGGCAGGGATGGAATCAGCGTCGTGTCGCGGATGCAGGGGTGGTGGTGCGGCACGGCGGGGAGGTCTGGTTCACCGGCGGCGAGGTGGGACGGCGGAGGCTCGTCGGGAGGTGGTGGCTCTGGTCGTTTCCGACTGCAAACGGAGGGGGAAACAAGGGGGAAAGGGTCAGTGGAGCACGGTGGTTCCGAATCAGGTGAAAGGAGGGGCAGGGGAGGCCCGTACCACGAGATCACCGGCGGCCCGACGCGGCGGCGCTCCGGTCGATCCCGAGCACTGGGACGTCCTGGAGAGGAGTGGGTGGTACTGGGAGGCTCAGTGCAGTGAGGAGAGGCTTGTGGTGCTGCTGGAGAGGCTCGGGAGGGGCTATTTATAGGAGCTCGACGGAGGCCCGTGGTCCAGCGCGCGTGCGACGACGGCCACTGGAGGGCGCAGGAGGAGGGGGGACAGCACCGGGGAGGTCGCGGACGTCGAGGGGCCTCGACTGGCGCAAGGGGGAGGCCCGAGGCTGTCGGGGTCAGCGATTGGCCGGAGCCACCGTGCGGAGGTGCACTGTTGCGCGCTCCAGAGCGTGCGTATTGCTGGCATCATCGCGCTCTCGCCGTTTTGGTCCAAACCAGCGTGTCCAACAGTGTCTAGCACGTTGAGGAAAGTGTAAAGAAATGGCTTGAGGCCTTGGATGCCCTGGAGATGCTGAGAGAGAGTGAGGGTGCTGGTGAAATGGTGAAAACCTGCTGTCCAGCAAGGTAAAACAGGGCTTTCACCCCTCAATCATGGAGCTGGGGTGCTGGGGAAGTTACTGGTGGTAGCTGGTAACTCAATGATCATGTGGTAAGAAGTTGAGGCCATGGAGAAAAGTAAAAGTGATCAAGTTGGAGGTTTTAGTAAAAAGCCAGAAGGTGTTTGATCAGTGTTTGGTCAAGTAAATGACCTCCACTTGACATGGCACTAAACAGGGTTAAAAGACATGAGAAAATAGGGTGCTTCACCAAATTTGGGCTCATTTGAAGAAACTAGCCAATGTAACTTTGGTGAACCCTAGAAATCAACAGAAACAGTTTCATCTTGATTGAGTCAAGCTAATTATCTCCCCTTGATGCACCACTTGGTGTGGCATCATCATTTGGGGTATTGATCATGCCCACAAAGTTTGAAGCTCCAGATAAAAAGTTGGTAATGTAAAGTTGTTCAAATTTGCATTTGAACAGAAAGGGTTTTGAGGTGATCTGATCAAGTTGCTCTATTCCAAATCTTGTGCCATTTGGTCTAGATGCCTTATTAGGTCATTCTAGCATGTGCACCAAGTTTGAGAGCATTTGGACAAGTTTGGCAACGTAAAGTTGCTCAAACTTCAAATATGGACAGAATGGTTATGAAGGGGTTTGAGGATGTTTTCTTGCTTCCCAAGGCATGGGACTTGGCAAGATCATCAAATATGTCATATATGACATGATAGAATTTCCCTGGAATTTTTGGAGAAAAATTCCTTTGTAAATATTTCAAAAGCTTGAAATATCCAGAAAGGGTTTTAGAGGGTTTAGCCCATTATTTTGAACATGACCAGGTGTTGAAACTCTTATATATTGACAATATATGTCCTCTGAGTCTCTCTGAATTTTGGCAAATATTTTTGAAATAGTTAAATAATTTCCCCTATTAAAGACCATTTCTGGCCTTAAGAAAAAGCTTTTAAATAAAATAGGAAAATAACTTTTAAAATTATACCCTTGTGGTTTCTGGGAGTCCTATGACTACTAGGTCTCAAATAAACCTTTTGAAATAATTTTCTCACCCTAAATCAAGTACTTGTAGTGCAAATCTCAATTCAGGGGTTTTTGGAAAACTAAATTTATAAAATACTTTTTGGCCAAATTAATTTTGTAAGAAAATACTATACTGTCATATAACACTTGGCATGATCATTGGGCAGAAGTTTTGGGTATGGAGATGAAATCTACAAGAGATCATAGTTGACTATAATGAGCACATGAAAAGGCACATGAAGAAAACTCAATTCCAAATAAAAGCCAAATGATGCTAAAAAAAATTTGCTGGTCCAAATTTTCATGCTTCAAAGTTACAAATAACATGTTACAAAATGCAGGGTGTGACAGACCTACCCCCCTTACAAGAATCTCGTCCCCGAGATTCCTAAACTAGGGCCTAAAAGAGGTCGGGAAACTCGGATCTAAGATAGTCTTCTCGTTCCCAGGTTGCTTCTGCTTCGGTGTGGTTGCTCCACTGGACCTTGAAGTACTTGATGGTACGGCTTCGCGTACGTCTTTCTGCTTCGTCCAGAATGCGAATGGGCTTCTCACGGTAGGTCAAATCAGGCTGCAGATCAATGGCTTGGTGATCCACATCCTTATAGAGATTAGGCTTGTCTGGAACTTGGAGACATTTCCGGAGTTGTGACACATGGAACACATTGTGCACATCGGATAGCTCAGGTGGTAGTTCCAACTGGTAAGCTACTTCTCCTCGTCGTGCAGTGATCTCAAAGGGTCCAATGAACCTTGGTGCGAGCTTCCCCTTGACGTGGAAACGCTTGGTTCCCTTTAGAGGAGTTACCCGCAGGTACACATGGTCCCCGACATGGAAACTCATGTTCCGACGGTGAGTGTCAGCATAACTCTTCTGCCTTGACTTGGCTGCCTTTAATCGCTCTCTGACTAGTTGGACTTGCTCTTCTGCTGCGCGGAGATTATCCGGTCCAAAGACTAGTCCTTCTCCAGTCTCTGACCAGTTGAGGGGTGTGCCACATCTGCGTCCGTACAACACCTCAAATGGTGCCATCTGAAGGCTTGACTGGTAACTGTTGTTATAGGAGAACTCGGCAAACGGGAGACAATCTTCCCACTTCGCTCCATACGCCAGGACACAGGCTCGGAGCATGTCTTCGAGAATCTGATTGACTCGCTCTGTTTGACCTTCGGTCTGTGGGTGGAAAGTTGTGCTGAAAGACAACTTGGTTCCCAGGGCTTCTTGGAACTTCTTCCAGAACCTTGAGGTGAACTGGGTTCCTCGATCTGACACAATCTCCTTGGGAACATCGTGAAGACTCACGATTTGGTCGATGTAGAGAGCTGCCAGCCGGTTGCCATCATAAGTGGTCTTGACAGGAATGAAATGGGCTACCTTGGTCAAATGATCGACTATGACCCAGATAGAGTCATGTCCTCTATTCGACCTTGGTAATCCAATGATGAAGTCCATTCCGACTTTATCCCACTTCCACTCAGGAACCTTGAGTGGTTGATGCAATCCAGCAGGTCGCTGATACTCAGCCTTGACCCTTTGGCACACATCACACTTTGCAACATAGGTTGCAATCTCTCTTTTCATCCCGTGCCACCAGAATCGTGCCTTCAAGTCTTGGTACATCTTGGTTCCTCCGGGGTGGATGGAATACGGAGTGTCGTGGGCTTCTTGCAGAATCAGCGTCTTCAGCTCTGTGTTGTTTGGTACGCAGATGCGACCTTTGTACCAAACAATCCCGTGCTCGTCTTTGGAGAATCCTGGGGCCTTGCCCAGCTTCATCTTCTTCTTGATGCCTTCAATGCTTGCGTGTCCATCTTGAGCCTTCTTGACGTCGTCCAGCAGGGTCGGTCTGACTTCCAAATGATCCAGAAATCCAGGGGTGACCAATTCCAAACTGAATTGTTCGATCTCCTTAAACAAGGCTGGCTGCTTTTCTTGAATAACGGCATTCAAAGAGCAAGCCTTCCTGCTTAAGGCATCGGCCACCACGTTAGCCTTCCCAGGGTGATACTGAACACTGAGGTCATAGTCTTTGATGAGTTCCAACCATCTGCGCTGCCTCATATTCAATTCCTTTTGGGTGAAAATGTACTTCAGACTTTTGTGGTCTGTGTAAATCTCACACCGTTTCCCTAGGAGGTAATGCCGCCATGTCTTCAAGGCATGAACTACTGCCGCTAGCTCAAGATCGTGAGTAGCGTAGTTCTCCTCATGGGGTCGTAGCTGCCTGGAGAGGTATGCTATGACGCGGCCTTCTTGCATCAGAACGCTTCCCAATCCGGTTCGAGAGGCATCACAATATATCACGAACTCCTTGTGAATATCAGGTGTTGCCAGAACTGGGGCGGTGGTCAATCTCTTCTTGAGCTCTTGGAAGCTCTCTTCGCATTTTGGCGTCCACTCGAACTTCTTGTCCTTTTTGAGGAGCTGAGTCATTGGTCGTGCAATGCTAGAGAATCCTTCCACGAACTTGCGGTAATAGCCCGCTAGTCCGAGGAAGCTTCTGACTTCCTTGACGGTCGTTGGAGATTGCCATTGGGTCACAGCTTCGATTTTTGCAGGATCAACAGATAATCCTTCCTCGGTCAGGACATGACCTAAGAATCCAACTTTATGCAGCCAGAACTCACACTTGCTGAATTTGGCATACAGTTGGTGCTCACGAAGCTTGTCTAGGACCATCCTCAGATGCTGCTCATGCTCTTCCTCCGACTTCGAGAACACAAGAATGTCATCAATGAAGACAACAACAAACTTGTCCAAATATTCCATGAAGACTTTATTCATGAGATACATGAAGTATGCTGGGGCATTGGTTAACCCAAAAGACATGACCGTGCACTCGTACAGGCCATATCTGGTTACGAATGCCGTCTTCGAAATATCTTGGGGTCTGATCTTCAGCTGGTAATACCCAGATCTGAGGTCGATCTTGGAGAATACCTTGGCTCCGCTGAGCTGATCAAACAGATCTTCGATCTTGGGAAGTGGATATTTGTTCTTGATTGTAACTTCATTGAGGGAACGATAGTCAATGCATAAGCGGATGGTACCGTCCCTCTTGGCCACAAACAGAACAGGAGATCCCCAAGGGGAGGCACTTGGGCGGATAAATCCCTTCCTTAGCTGCTCTTCTAGCTGCTTCTTCAACTCGGCTAATTCTTCCGTCCCCATTCTATAAGGCTTCTTATAGATGGGTCCTGCTCCGGGCACGAGCTCGATGATGAACTCAATGTCACGGTCAGGGGGCATTCCCGGTAGTTCATCCGGAAAGACATCAGGATACTCACATACCACCGGTACTTGATCTAGCCCAACTTCAGACAGACAGTTGACTTTAGCGGCTTGCGCGGAAGAGGAGTTGGGAGCAAACTTGACTTTGATTCCTTGGTCATTGGTCACAGTGACTGTCCGATTGGCATAGTCTAACAAGCCTTGGTGCTTACTGAGCCAATCCATCCCTAAGATCACATCCAAGCCTTGCGATCTCAGGATGATAAGGTCTGCTAGGAAGTCTACACCGTTAATAGTAACACCGTCTCCTTTACAGCCTATCTTGGCTCTCATCTCAGCTCCGGGGGTTTGTACCACCATAGGGTTATTCAGGGGTGTAGGGGTCATGCCACATTTTAATGCAAATCTTTGAGTGACAAATGAATGCGTTGCTCTAGAATCAAACAAGACAGTTGCAGGTGCTGAGTTGACAAGGAACGTACCCAGCACGACGTCCGGGTCTTCCTGGGCTTCTTCAGCAGTGACGTGATTCACACGCCCCTTCCCATAGTTCGGTGGATTGCGAGGAGCTGGGTTTCTTGGTGGCATTCCACGGCCTTGTCCCTGGTTCTGCGCATTGGGGCGCGGGGCATCAGGCTTCTTGTTGGGGCACACCCTGGAGATGTGTCCGGGCTGACCACATCCAAAGCAAGTGACTTGGTTTGGATTGATCTTGTTGCCACCACTGGTATTGGGGTTGAAGGCTGGCCTGGGGTTGGCATACTGCTGAGGCTGAGGATTGGCACGAGGTGCAGGAGCTCTTGGCTGCTGATAGGTTGGCTTGGCCGGGGCTGACTGCCACGGACGAGGCTTCTGGTTGCTGGAACTTCCCTTACTGACCAACTTGCGCTTGCGAGTGTCTTCCAAAGCACGCCGCTTGTCTTCAAGCATAAGTGCCTTGTTCACCAGGTCAGGGAAAGACGGGCAGTCGCACACGACAAGCGAGTATTGCAGGGTCTGATTAAGGCCTTCCATGAAGCGCTCCCTTTTGGCAGCATCAGTGCTGACATCTTCAGGGGCATACCTTGACAGAATACTGAACTTCTGCATGTACTCCTTGACAGTGCCACTTCCTTGCTTTAGGGCTCGGAACTCACGCTTTTTGATAGCCATGATTCCGGAAGGAATGTGGGCCTTGCGGAATTCTGCCTTGAAGTTAACCCAAGTGATGTCTTGTTCAGCATGCATGACCTTGAATCCATCCCACCAAGCTCTAGCAGTCCCCCCGAGGCAGTGGGCTGCATAAGCCACCTTCTCGCGGTCTTCGGTGCATCCGACTAGTTCTAGTATATCCTCAATGGAACGGACCCAGTCGTCTGCATCCAGGGGTTCAGCAGTCTCGATGAAGGTTGGCGGTGCATGCTTCTTGAACTCTGCCAACGTGGAACGTCCATTGCCATTCCCCGTCGGCTGGCGGTTGTTGGTGACAGCTTGAGCGATCTGCTGAAGAGCTGCAGTGTTGGCTTGGCGTTCCTCTCGGAAAGCTTGGAGAAGCTGAGCCATGTCCATGCTTGGAGGAGGTGGTGGTGGAGCTTGGTCGTTGGTTTGGTCGTGGCCTGCCTCTGGCTGAGAGGATGCTCCGGCTTCGGGCTGCTGGGTAGAGGTACCAGTACGAGTTACAACAGGCATCCTGTTGGAGCGGTAAAAGGTCTCATGACTCGGAAGAGCGAAAGCAAGATAGATGGGTGCCTAGTAAGGGGGTGGGTGTGACACTAAATCAAATCATGAAGGGGCCGTAAGGCCAAAACACATTCATTAAAAATCCAAATGGGTGATGTAGTCGTTTACACCTTCCCGAAGGAAGAATACGACATACATCCAGTCACAACAAAAGCGAACACTAGATGGTTTCATATGAACCATACAAGGACTCGACTGCGCATAGGGGTTACACGACCTATCCTACCGTAGAGGTTACAACTGGCATATTCGAGTAGCGAATAATGCCTAAGCAGCGGAATGCTCGGTCGCGTATTCCGGCTCTTCTGGGTCTTCCTCCTTGTCTTCATCTGTCTGGGCTCCCTTGTCGCTTGAGGGTGTGGGGGAGTGGAGGAGTTGGATACGACGGTGCTTCGTCGGTGGTGCAGGGAAAAGCTTGCGATATTCCCTTGCCGTCATCCGGCGTCGCCGAGGTGGTTCTTCACCCTTGGAAGACACATCCTCGGAGGGCCTTCCGCCTCGATATGCGATAGCGGATTGTCCAGAAGGTGCTCCTTCCTTCTTGATCCTATTTGCCTTCTCTTGAGCTCGACGAAGAAGTGCCTTGGTCTAGTGAAGTTCTTCTCGAAGCTTCATTGATTCCGAGGCCAAGTCTTGTGCCAAGCTGTCGGCACATAGACTGGAGTAGGTCTGGAATCGAAGCGAGAGTCCTTCCTTCAGTGGAGGGGCTAGTGCGCTGCTTTCTTCTTCACCTTCCTTCCGGTAAGGTAAGAAGCGAGTTGCCATCTTGGCTGCCATCTCCGGAAGAAGCTCGCGGAGACGGGTTAATGCCTTGAGTGCAGCAGCCTCGACAGCGAGTGGTAGTGTTGCCATCTGGGGTCCCTCAAAGAACCAACTTTTGGGAGGATCGTTTGCCTTCACGATCACTTCCACATGGTACTCCACCTCAGTATCGCTCACCCAATGCTCAAGGTAGGTGAGGATGGGTGCTCGGTGGAACTGACACTCCTGGAGGCTATCCTCGAGAAGTAAGGGAAACCCAGTGGTCAGGTGCTCTTCGGGTACAGCGGCCATCTACAAAGGTGGAATGGGAGGGGTTAATAAGCTGATGAAATCTCAGGTTTAGAAAAGAAGAGAGGTTCAGAAGGTTTTTGAAAAGGGGTCTCATCTAACTAACACCCATGCTAATTAAGGCTTCCTACAGTCAGGATGGCTCTGATACCAGCTCTGTGGGGACCCCGACTTAGAAGTCGGGATCACCGAATGCACGTGTACAGTGATCCCAGAGATCAATGCTCACTAAACACACAGAAGCTGAAATAACAAGAGTCTTACATCCATACAAATAGTCTTACACGAATTAAGGCCATTATGGCCAAGTCTTACATAGATAGAGCCTCACGGGCTGAATAGCAAATAACTCAAATAGCGGAAGTCTTCGATAAACGGGTAGAACCCATGCCATCTGCCTTAACCCTAAAGGCATTCTGACTGGGATAGCGTCCTAGTTCGCATGTTCATCTCCAAAGAACTCTTCCTCATAATCCTGTTCTTCCATGCTTGGCCAATTAAATAACCAGTGGCAAGCCAATGAGTACTTTGAATGTACTCGCAAGCAACCCATGATGTGGTTCAAAGTAACAACGCAATTGAATAATAATGATCAATCAAGCAAGGCTAGAACAAATATTCTACCATCAAGTTTATGCATCAATAACCTCGCGTAACCTCGAAGACAGGTTACCGATCTCAACATGAATATGATTCAACTCATCGAGTCAAGTCACCATCCTTGACTTACCACACACATTCCAGCACCGATGAAGTAAAATTCTGGACATAGTTTAAGTAGCACCACTCAACTGTCCATGACCGTGGACACGACTATTCGAATAGTTTTACACTCTGCAGAGGTTGTACACTTTACCCACAAGATCCGGGGGAACTTCCGTGTCATCCACGACCCGCGGTACCTCAAGTACCCGGGGTAAGCACCCGGTCATTACCTTTCCTTAGACGACACTAACATAGAGTCCACTCGTTGGTACACGGCCCTCGGGTACAAACAATAGATCACGGGACTTGCCCTAATTTCAATGTCACGCGTACCCGAAGGGACCAATGGTGTGTCCGGTGCCCTGTGAAAACAGTCATGGTCGTCTATCCAAGCATGACCCCGTCCCAGGAAAGACCTCAAGTCCTCCCGTCACTAGTAATGCGGGCACCATGCTAGTATCGACCTAAGTAATCAATAAAGCCCCGTCCCATAAGGGGTAGTGTGGTTGCACATGTTTGGTTGGGACGGTAGTCACACATAAATCTAATCCATCGTTTCACCATGCACATGATATTAGCGGCACATCACTTCTTCCTCAAGTGATGACCTAACACATCATCACCCTCGGGCATTAGGGGCACCCGATGGGTTCATGCAAAGATTTCCACTACGAGGGTTCAAATCACACATGCATCATATAAGCATCATGACAAACTATTTGCATGTCATCTAGCATATAGCAAGATCAACAATAAAGCATGCATCATGTGGTGGTTCATCTAGGTTACCATCGTAACCCTATCATCATGCATCGGAAACAAACGGGTTCCGAGAACAAGTGTATCATGGTCAAAGGGCTGCTTGCCTGGATTGGCTTGGTCTTCAAAGTCTTCAAATCCTTCTCCTTCTTCTTCCACAGCAACTTCGTCAAATACGGGATCTATACGTCGCATAATAACCACGGAAAAATAAGAATACAAACAAAACAGAAAAATCAAAGTGCTCAGAAAAATGTCAACCCATTTTTGTAAAATACTAGAGGAATTCCTAAGGTGGGGAAAAATCTTAGTTGGAGTTTTGGAGTTACAGAATAGAATCTATTGATTTTTGAACAGGAGTATTACTGCCCAAATTTGAATTTAAATTTGAACAGAACAGAAAAGTTTCATGGATTTGCGTGAAAGTAGTACCATTAAATAGGTTGGAATATTACAAGATTTTAGGAGTTGGAATTATTTAATTTGGACAATTATTCTTTTCTGTAGAAATGTTTAAAACATTTATAGAAAAGAAAAAGAAAAAGTGACATGTGCACTGGGCCAGAGAAGGCCACAGTGCACGGCCCAGGGCGGTCCAGCCCAGCCGCACGGGAGCCTGCGCGCGCACGTCAGCTTGTTAAACCTGACGGGCGGGGCCCGTGCGTCAGTGACAGAGAGGAGGGGGAGAGAGGCGAGGGGATGACAGGAGGGGCCCGCCTGTCATCTCTAACCCCACGGCCACGGCGACGGCGAGCTCACCGGCGAGGTTCCCGGCCACGGCGACGGCAACGGAGGGCAGGGATGGAATCAGCGTCGTGTCGCGGATGCAGGGGTGGTGGTGCGGCACGGCGGGGAGGTCTGGTTCACCGGCGGCGAGGTGGGACGGCGGAGGCTCGTCGGGAGGTGGTGGCTCTGGTCGTTTCCGACTGCAAACGGAGGGGGAAACAAGGGGGAAAGGGTCAGTGGAGCACGGTGGTTCCTAATCAGGTGAAAGGAGGGGCAGGGGAGGCCCGTACCACGAGATCACCGGCGTCCCGACGCGGCGGCGCTCTGGTCGATCCCGAGCACTGGGACGTCCTGGAGAGGAGTGGGTGGTACTGGGAGGCTCAGTGGAGTGAGGAGAGGCTTGTGGTGCTGCTGGAGAGGCTCGGGAGGGGCTATTTATAGGAGCTCGACGGAGGCCCGTGGTCCAGTGCGCCGGCGAGCTCCGGCTCGAGGCTACAGCGCACGGGAGGCCAAGGGAGTGAGTCCGTGGAGTTCCTGGACGATCTCCACGTCCAGTAGAGGTGAGAGGAGGAGCGGGGGAGCGTCAGGAGCGTGCGCGCGTGCGAGGCAGAGGAGTGGCCGCCGCGGGCGGCCAGCGCGCGTGCGACGACGGCCACTGGAGGGCGCAGGAGGAGGGGGCACAGCGCCGGGGAGGTCGCGGACGTCGAGGGGCCTCGACTGGCGCGAGGGGGAGGCCCGAGGCTGTCGGGGTCAGCGATTGGCCGGAGCCACCGTGCGGAGGTGCACTGTTGCGCGCTCCAGAGCGTGCGTATTGCTGGCATCATCGCGCTCTCGCCGTTTTGGTCCAAACCAGCGTGTCCAACAGTGTCTAGCACGTTGAGGAAAGTGTAAAGAAATGGCCTGAGGCCTTGGATGCCCTGGAGATGCTGAGAGAGAGTGAGGGTGCCGGTGAAATGGTGAAAACCTGCTGTCCAGCAAGGTAAAACAGGGCTTTCACCCCTCAATCATGGAGCTGGGGTGCTGGGGAAGTTACTGGTGGTAGCTGGTAACTCAATGATCATGTGGTAAGAAGTTGAGGCCATAGAGAAAAGTAAAAGTGATCAAGTTGGAGGTTTTAGTAAAAAGCCAGGAGGTGTTTGATCAGTGTTTGGTCAAGCAAATGACCTCCACTTGACATGGCACTAAACAGGGTTAAAAGACATGAGAAAATAGGGTGCTTCACCAAATTTGGGCTCATTTGAAGAAACTAGCCAATGTAACTTTGGTGAACCCTAGAAATCAATAGGAACAGTTTCATCTTGATTGAGTCAAGCTAATCATCTCCCCTTGATGCACCACTTGGTGTGGCATCATCATTTGGGGTATTGATCATGCTCACAAAGTTTGAAGCTCCAGATAAAAAGTTGGTAATGTAAAGTTGTTCAAATTTGCATTTGAACAGAAAGGGTTTTGAGGTGATCTGATCAAGTTGCTCTATTCCAAATCTTGTGACATTTGGTCTAGATGCCTTATTAGGTCATTCTAGCATGTGCACCAAGTTTGAGAGCATTTGGACAAGTTTGCCAATGTAAAGTTGCTCAAACTTCAAATATGGACAGAATGGTTATGAAGGGGTTTGAGGATGTTTTCTTGCTTCCCAAGGCATGGGACTTGGCAAGATCATCAAATATGTCATATATGACATGATAGAATTTCCCTAGAATTTTTGGAGAAAAATTCCTTTGTAAATATTTCAAAAACTTGAAATATCCAGAAAGGGTTTTAGAGGGTTTAGCCCATTATTTTGAACATGACCAAGTGTTGAAACTCTTATATATGGACAATATATGTCCTCTGAGTCTCTCTGAATTTTGGCAAATATTTTTGAAATAGTTAAATAATTTTCCCCTATTAAAGACCATTTCTGGCCTTAAGAAAAAGCTTTTAAATAAAATAGGAAAATAACTTTTAAAATTATACACTTGTGGTTTCTGGGAGTCCTATGACTACTAGGTCTCAAATAAACCTTTTGAAATAATTTTCTCACCCTAAATCAAGTACTTGTAGTGCAAATCTCAATTCAGGGGTTTTTGGAAAACTAAATTTATAAAATACTTTTTGGCCAAATTAATTTTGTAAGAAAATACTATACTGTCATATAACACTTGGCATGATCATTGGGCAGAAGTTTTGGGTATGGAGATGAAATCTACAAGAGATCATAGTTGACTATAATGAGCACATGAAAAAGCACATGAAGAAAACTCAATTCCAAATAAAAGCCAAATGATGCTAAAAAATTTTGCTGGTCCAAATTTTCATGCTTCAAAGTTACAAATAACATGTTACAAAATGCAGGGTGTGACAGCAACCCGCCTCAGGGTAGGGTCTCATGAGTGATGCGTAAGCTCACGAAAACTTCCTCAGAGTCATTCAGCTCGTCCTGAGGAGGGCCCATATACACCTTGGCAGTCCTACCGTGTAAGCCACGTGTCAAGACGGAGTTGTACACGCCCCGGAGTCTCTCCCGGTGGGAGGCTCCCTCCCACGGTCCAGTGGAAGTACCTAGCTCCGCGCTGATAGATCCAACCGAGAGCGGTTATGCCCACGAACCAGTGGAAGCACCAAGCTGTGCGCTAGCCGCTACGACCGAGGCGCGGTTATTCCCACACTCCGCGCAAGTGTGGTAGCTCTATGCTTCGCGCTAGTTATAAACAAGTGAGGGTGGCCCCCAGTGGTCACACCAAACTCAGGGAGCTTTTCAGCTCACGACGCTCACAGCTTCTCCTTGGATGGGTGTCGCGAGGGGGGCTTGGCATCGGGGCTATGCTCAGGTCACGCCTGGCAGACGCCACCCTACCATGTGCCCAGACACCAGGCCTTCTCGTGCCTCCATCCCAGGCGAAGGCTCGTGTGCAAGGTATGGTGCTCGTTCTCCTTCATGAGAGTCGTCCGTACGTCAAGGGGGACCCCTGGACATCGCGACCTAGGGGCCTAACTGGCCACGTAGCCCCTCATCCCTTGAGTATAGTTATGATGATAACCCCGATCATCCGGAGGGCTCAATGGCGATCGAGGTATGCATGGGGTTGGGCCCTGCCGACGCAAAACGAAAACGGGATCGCTTGAACGTCAATGGGGACCCTTGGGCATCGCGACCCAAGGGCCTCACTATCCACGTAGCCGCTCATCCCTTGAGTCTAGTTACTACGGTAACTGTAATGCCTCGGATGTAACACTTTCCCTATATGGAAATATATAAACTTTGGCTTCATCATTTCCATTCCGGGTTCTTCTTCTTTTCGGGTTTCGTCGTTTTGTCGTGTGCGTGTGTGCATTTCATCCATGTCATGTTGTCATGTGCATTGCATTGCATTTGTGTTGTTTGTTGCATCCGGTCACACTCGTCTCTTCCCGTTGTCCGTTTCGAGTTCCGACGCTCTCACACGTGCCCGTGGCATCCCCGAGTCCTACTTTTGTGTTTGGGCGTGTAACATTTCCGAAATGGCATGAGACTTGTCGTGCGATGTTGTTTTGATACGTGTAGGCCCCCTGTCAAGTTTCGTCGCGTTTGGAGTTTGTTTGGTACTCCAACGGTTAACCTAGTGGGCTAAAAGAACCTCCTCTTTGAGGCCCAAGACCCCCTCCACAACAGCCCACCAACCCAGCTCAACCCTTCCCATCATCTCGGTCGTCGATTTGTGATCGCGTGGCCGAAAACCGCCCCCCATTTGGAGTCTCCTAGCTCCTTGTGCCTATAAAAACGTCCCCCTTGCCATTTTCGTCCAAAACCCTAGCCTCGTCCTAGCTCCAGCCCTGCCTCGGAATCCGCGCCGGGCGGACGTGTCCGACCCGGGCCGGACAGATCCGCCACCGCGCGGGCCCGAAGGCCCGTTCCCGGCCCACCGCCGCCGCCGTTCGGGCCAGATCCCGCGCCCCCCGCGCTCGCCTTCCCCGCCGCCTCCGTTCGCCGGAACGCCACCGTCCTCCGCCGCCGGCACCGCCCGGCTTGCTTCCGCCGGAGCCGCCCGCCTCCTCGCGGCATCCCACGGGCCGCCCGCCTCCTCGCCACTCTGGGCCCATACTGCCCCGCGCCGCCGCGACTCTAGCGCCGCCGCCCCTCGCCGTCCTCCTCCGGCCGAGGCTCACCGGCCGGCCCCGTCGCCTCTCCGTCCGGCCACCTCGCCGGAGGGCCGAGGTCGCCGCCGTCGGAAGCCGTTCCAGATCGGGGGCCGATCCCGATCCAGCTTCTACGGGCAGAAGCCCTAACGGGTACGGGACCCGTTGACCCGCAACCCGTGAGCCCGATCCTCGCCGCTCCGACCCGCGCCCGCGTTGACCAGTGAGGTTGACCCGTTTTCCCTCTAAGTCTTTTGCTATTTTAGTTGTCTGATGCATTCTTGTGATGGCAATAACTTTTACTGTGCTTGTCCGTTTGGTGCATATGATATGTCAAAACGATCGTGGTGATGTGTACTATGTTTTGTTCCATTGTGTCATGCTTGTTTGAGTCCATTTAGATGTCTTAATCTTCATGACAAGAGTGCTACATGTTATAAACTGCTGCTACTAGTTATTTTCATGCCATGTTTGAGATGTGATAACTTGGTGCATGTTTATCCAAATGAAGCAAATGATATGTCAAAATGTTCATCATGAGATGCTCTACATGTTGGTTGCTATAGCATGCATGTTAGAGTTCATATTGCCATGTTTATCCCTATTGCAAAAGTGCATGTGGCTGTTAGGTTTTGTAACTTGTTACGAGATGCCTAGTTGAGGAGCTCGTTGCTATTGATGTGTTTGTCCCCATGTTGCATGCTCATATGTTTTAGATTCCCCATCATGTGATCTTTGCTGTGGTGCAAACCAATTGCCATGATATGCTTTGAGATGACTTAAACATGCTCACAAACATGCCATGATAATATTGCTGTTTTAACACTTAGTGAAATTTCACTAAGTCTGGAATCTGTAATATCCTGATGCTATGTTTGCTTGTTGTCCTAGGAAAATCCATGATAGTTTTGGGGTGGCCATTGATCATTCCTTGCTGTATATGTTGTTGTCCATCCATCCATGCCCTCACATGCTCATTTGGGTTGCTGTAGCATATTTAATTCTTGCTCCCAAGTTGCTATAAAATATTGCTGTCAGGTTTTTATTGTCATGTTCAAAATGTTGTAGCTTGTTGCTATTGATCCATGCCTCCTATGGAGATGCTCCAATGGAGTTGTTTGCTGTAGGATATGTATACTTCATGTCCATGCTTCTTGTCACCATGTTTGAGTGCTGTAGAGTATATAATTATTGCTCCAAAGTTGCTATGTGGCTGTTAATTTCAGCTTTGCATTGTTTCTTGTTTCGGGTGTATCTTTTAGTCCGTTGCTCCGTTTTGAGAAAGTCCTATATGAAACTTGTGTGATTTTGCATGAAGAATTATAATATCATCTTGTTAACATGTTTGGAGTATGTTTGCTTGATGTTTGGGTGCATCTTGCACCGTTGCCATGCTTATCTTGTTGATCATATCTTCTAGACCGTAGCTCCGTTTTAAACAAACTTTATATGAAACTTGACTAGGATTTCACGTAGATGGTCATGGTGCATGTTAACTTGATGTTTAACAACTTTAACTTAAGGTTTGTTCAGATCTGGACTAATTTCAAACTATGCATATGAGGACTTACCGGATTTGTCTTAAGTAGTTTCCGGCCTCATTAAAACCTGTTGTTTCTTGTGTTGTTTCACTGTGCTTCCTACCTTGCCTTGTCTTGCATCCTAAATACACTTGTCTTGCATCCTACTTGCTTGAGTAAATTGTCTTGTTCTTGTGCTGTTTCTCTGTGCTTCATATGTTGTCATGTTGTGCATCCTAGGTGCATCCGCAGTTCATCCTAAGTGCATCATACATGCATCCTGTAGTTTGCGCATTGCACCTTGTTTGATTTCGTGCCTCGTGTGTTCTGAGTTGAGTAGAGCCAGAAGCCGAGACCAAGTACGAGAATGAGGTTACTACCGAGGTTGAGAACGAGGAGCCATCTTACGATCCCATCGACGACTCGACAGGCAAGATGACCTGACCCAGATATCATTACTATCTTTGCCTATTGCTAGAAGTCTCGCTCTTTAGCTTATTGCCTCGATGCCCATATTTGTTTGTCAGCCTCCTATTGTAACCATGAATCTGTTAACCACCCAACCTATGCAAACCTTTGATTGGCTACGTAGGCTTCGCTCAGCCCCTCTTATAGCATTGCTAGTTGCAGGAGAAGATTTGAAGATTCTTGCTTCATGTTGAAGCTTGTTGGGATATCACACTATATAAACTCTTTAATTAAATCATCTATATATTGGTAATGGGTGGAAGGCTAAGCCTCTTGCTTGGTGATTTGTTCCACTCATGCCGCCCTAGGAACCGTATAAACCGATGTTATGTTCCTTGATTATGCGTTCCTCACACGGTTGGGGTTATGGGACCCCCTCGATAAACCGCTTAGCGCTAAGTATTTTCCAGCAAGTCCCAACATTGGTACTATTTGCCTAAACAACTAAAAACTTGCATAGGGAGTTATAAACCCTCTTCTTAATCAACAACCCGGGCCAGTGCTCCACATGAGTGTTGGTCCAAACAGGGGGTTACGCGGTGCCACCTTGGGGGAACCCGAGGGCTGGTAAAAACCTGTGTGATCACCCATCCGGTCGTGGCCTGAGACGAGATACGCGCGGCTACTATCAGGGTGTCGGCACGCCGGGAGGATTTGCTGAATTAGCCTTACCTTAGTCGGAGTATCTTGAGCACGGGATTCCGAGAATACTCGGGCCTTCCCACCTTGGAGTTGCGACTCCGCGGATCGTGGGCTTGTAATGGGCCAAGTTGGAACACCCCTGCAGGGTTTTGAACTTTCGAAAGCCGTGCCCGTGGTTATGTGGCAGATGGGAATTTGTTAATATCCGGTTGTAGAAAATTTGACACCATGTTCAGAACACACTACCAGCGTGAGTACCATGACGGTCATTTTCCGAAAGGGGTTCGGGAAGTGAACACGGTGGGGTTATGATTGACGTGCTTAGATAGGATCACTTCGTGATCACCTTGTCGCTCGTGGCACTTCTCTTCTCGCTCTTATTACGTAAGTTAGTGCTAGTGCTGCTGCAACCTTTTATCTTTCTTCAGCCTTGTTCCACACCCAAGGCTTAGATAGTTCTGCTACCCGGGAACGGGATTGCTGAGTCCTCCATGCCTCACAGATTCTACACCACACCAGATGCAGGTACCATGGTGAACTACTCAGGTGACGGCACAGAGCTGTACTGGGAGTACGATGAAGAGCGTAGCCGATACTATGTGCACTATCCCGATGATCAGTAGTGGTTTCTACTAGGGGCGATTCGAACCTGTGGTTTTTATGTTTTTGGTATCTTTCATTTGGATCTTCACCCGTAGTCGGGTTGTGATGTTATTTGGATGATGTTTGACTATGTAATGAATTGTGTGACGTGGCGAGTGTAAGCCAACTATCTCTTTTGACTTTCATCCCTATTTTTACATGAGATGTGCAAAGATACCGAACTTGATATCATTCCAGAATGGGCTTATGCCTTTAAGTCGTGCCTCGACACGTAGGAGGTATAGTCCCATCCTGGGCATTACAAGTTGGTATCAGAGCCTTCTCCGACCTAGAAGCCCCCACTGATTGATCGAATCGTTGACGGTTGAGTCTAGGCACACACTTAAAAATGTTTTGAGTCCTATATATATATCGGAGAGTAGGATTTCTTTTGCTCCTCATCTCTTTTCACTCTGGTGAGGACTCCTGACGATTACTCTTGCCTCTTCTGCTCTAAAAAATTCACAAATTTTTTTAGGAATCTCGCGAGTATTGTTTGGATTGTTCCGATGTCTTTGTGACGAGAACATTGTTCTCGATGCCTCCTGTCATTTAGGGGTTGTGGCAGTGTCCCGGGGAGTTGAGCTTCGAGGTGTTGTCGTCACAAATATATCGCATCAGTTCTGGAATAGTTAAGACGGCCGACATCGAAAACTCCCATACGCGGTTAGTGGCAAGATAACCCCGACATTACCCAGTACTAGGGAGGTAGTTCTGGAGTATTGCCATAGCTTGTATAGTAGATGCGTTTCGAAGGTCCGAGGTAGACGGTTTTTGGAAATAACTGGTTATGTCTTGAAGGATGGATACAGCTGGATGTAGGATTAGAGTTGAGTGCGCGATGCTTCCCCTGTATCCCCAACACCTGATTGCATAACTGGAAACTTTCGGAAATTAATAGGTGGGTTCATCTAGTAGCTCATAGGCATTCTTCCAACGAATGCATGATATGGAGTTCAGGGTTCTACATTGAGTGAAGTAGTTTTATGGCCGTTGTTCCGATCGGGAGTTGCATCTTAAAGGGTCCTTGGCTATGCTGATCTGGGGATTGCAAAACCCTTTTTGTAACACGTTCCATATGCTTTCAGCACGAATATGTCGAACGAAGCTTCTATCTTGTATTTGTTCTATCTGCTCGTTGTTGTTTTCATTTATCTTTTGTTCTCCCAAGTGGCTTCTCGTGAAGATTGTTGTTGCTATTAAACTGTGAATTACATTTGTTCTTCTTGTTCGAATGTGCTTGTCAAGACTATGTTGCAATTCTAGCCGTTGATTCAGCTTATATATTCTTTCAATCAATGGCTAATAGTTGTCATCTCATTCAGGATGGCTCCTAAAAAGGTTCCCAACGCTAACCCAGTGGGTGAAGAGGTTCCTGATCGTCCTCCTTCCCCTCCTCCTCCGTCTGAGGCCTGGAGAGCAATTATGCAAGCTACGAACCAGAACACCCAGATGCTTATGCAAATGATGTAGACCATTCAAGCAAATCAAGCAAATCAGGGTGCTCATGGGAACCAAGGCCAAGGCAATTTGTTCAACCAACCTCACTTTGCTACGCTCAACCAGTTCTTGGCAAACCAACCAAAGGCATTCAATTACTGCGTGGACCCTCTAGATGCTGAAGACTGGATAACAGATATCAAGAAGCATTTCGAGTGCAGTAACGTTAGGCCCGAGGACTATATGAAGTTTGTCGCCTTCCAACTCAAGGACCAAGCCGCTGATTGGTGGCAGCAGTACAAAGATTCCATAGCAGGGCGTGTAATCTCCTGGGATGACTTCTACAAGGACTTTCGTTCTCACCACATTCCAACAAGTGTCATCGAGGGTATGCGTGAGCAATTCCGCAACCTGAAGCAAGGCTCAATGACTGTCTACCAATATAATGTCAAGTTCCAGAACCTTGCCCGCTATGCCAAGCAAGACATCCCAGATGCCAAGAGCAAGATCTATCAGTTCCGTGGTGGTCTGAAGGATGAACTCCAACTAGCTCTCACCTTGTTCGATCCTGATGAGTTTGATCAATTCTATAACATGGTAGTTAAGCAAGAGGCAGCCCAGCTCAAGATGGAAGCTTCCAAAAAGAGGATCAGAGACGTTGTTCACTCCTCCTCTTCTTCTCAAGCGGTCGCAAAGAAACAGAAGTTTTGGCTTCCACCTCCTCCAGTGATCCGAGCTCCCTACAACAACAAGAATTCTGGTGGCCGTGGTTTCTCCCACCCACCCAACCCAAGCAACCAGTCAAAGAATCATTTTCAAGCTTCCAAGTCAAGTGCTCCTTATCACCATCCTCTCTCAGAAGTGGTTTGCAACAAGTTCACTCAGAAGGGTCATTATGCTAACAAGTGCCCCAACCCAAGGCGCCTTCCGCCTCCTCCACCTGTCAGCACTGCTATTGTCAAACATAATCCAAAGTCAGCAAGAGTGAATCTGATTAATGCAGCTCAAGCAGAGAATTCTTCAGATGTGATACTTGGTAATCTTCCAGTCAACCTTAAACCAGCTAAAGTCTTGTTTGATTCGGGTTCATCATGTTCTTTCATGTCTCAACCTTTTGCATCCAAGCATAATGTTGACATCAAAAGTTTGCCAAGGGAATTATCAGTTGTTTCTCCGGGTAAACTAATGCATTCAAAAATATTTGCTCCGGATGTATCTATTCGCATGGGTGATTACCGCTTTCTGGGTTCTCCGGTTGTTCTCGGCAACTCTGACATTGATCTTATTCTTGGGATGGATTGGCTTTCTCAACATGATGCTCACATTGATTGTGCAAACAAGGAAGTCAAGCTTACTCATTCCAACGAAGACGTGATTATCTTCGCCTCTCGGGATAACACAATCCGGCTATTCTCTCTCAATGACAAGGGCGAGATTAATGCCATCTCTAAAATTCTGGTGGTCAATGAATATGTAGATGTTTTTCCAGAAGAGCTTCCAGGCATGCCTCCGCTTCGTCAAGTTGAATTTGTCATTGAACTCGAGCCTGGTACTGAGCCAGCATGCCGGCGTCCATACAAGCTCTCCCCTGAAGAGTTGAAGGAGTTGAAGAAACAGCTTGATGAACAAGAGCGTATGGGTCTGATCAGGCCTAGCACGTCTCCTTGGGGTTGTGGTGTCTTATTTGTCAAGAAGAAGGATGGCACGAAGCGCCTTTGCATTGATTATCGGCCATTGAACAAGAAGACAATAAAGAACAAGTATCCGCTCCCCAACATCAATGAATTGTTCAAGCAGCTCAAAGGAGCAAAAGTGTTCTCAAAGCTCGATCTCTAGATGGGTTATCACCAGATCTGCATTCGTGAAGAAGATATCCACAAGACTGCCTTCAGAACGAGCTACAGCTCCTATGAATATACAATCATGTCTTTTGGCCTCGCTAATGCTCCACCTACCTTCTCGAGAATGATGCACTACATTTTCAACCCCTACACCAATGAATTTCTGCTTGCGTATCTGGATGACATCTTGGTATTCTCCAAGAATGAAGAAGATCACGAAAAGCACCTCCGTCTGGTTCTCGACAGACTCCGTGAACATAAGTTCTAAGACACGTTCTCCAAGTGTGAATTCTGGCTCGATAAGGTCTTGTATCTGGGCCATATCATCTCCGCTAACGGTATTGCGGTCAACCCCGAGAAAGTTGAAGCGATTGTCAACTGGGAACCTCCTCAAAACGTCAAGCAACTCCGAAGCTTCCTTGGTCTTGCTAGCTATTGCAGAAGGTTCGTTGAGAACTTCTCCAAGATTGCCAAGCCTCACTCCAACTTGCTGCAGAAGAATGTCAAGTACATCTGGTCTCCGGATTGTGATGTGGCATTCAAAACTCTCAAAGAAATGCTCATCTCTGCTCCGGTTCTTACTCCTCCAGATGAGTCCAAGCCCTACAAAGTATTATGAGATGCTTCTCTTCAAGGACTTGATGGTGTGCTAATGCAGGATAAGAAAATTGTGGCATACACCTCTCGTCAATTGAAGCCAAGTGAGAAGAACTACCCCACACATGATCTCGAGCTAGCAGCTGTGGTACACGCCTTGATTACGTGGAGACACCTTTTGTTGGGCAGAAAAGTCGACATCTTCACCGATCACAAGAGCTTGAAGTACATCTTCACACAGCCGAACCTAAACCTTCGACAGACTCGTTGGGTTGAAATGATCCAAGAGTATGATCCAAGAATCGAATACACACCTGGCAAGGCCAATGTCATTGTAGATGCCTTGAGCAGAAAGGCATATTGCAACAGTCTCCTTATCAAGCCGTTTCAGCCTGAGCTTTGCGAAGCATTCAGGAAGCTCAACCTCCAAGTTGTTCTGCAAGGCTTTCTTGCAAATCTTCAAGTTGCTGATAACCCTCAACCGTAAGGGATCGAGATAGTCTTCGCGGGTAAGAATAACCCAATTTATAGATTCGACACATGGGGAGCCAAAGAGTATTTATAAGCTTTGACAGTTGAGTTATCAATTCAACCGCACCTGAAATATACTTACTTGCAACAAAAGATAAGTGGTAACGGTGATATGATAGTGATGGTGGTGACAGCAAAATTAAACAGCAAAAGTAACAACTAATAACCAGCAGGATTGAAACACTGTAGGCTAGGGAGATGGATGGTTGGGCGCTGCATGGATGAGATACATCATGAATCTAACTTGGGGCAAGGCACACAGAAAAGTAATGATCATCTAGGCAAATATCAAACATTAGGCATGTATCCCACAGGTAGTTGTACGTGCTTGCAATAAGAACTTGCACAACATCTTTTGTCCTACCATCCCGCTATGAACGGGGCCAAAAGGAACTTATGGAGATTAAGGTGCTCCTATCAAAGAGCACCGGAACAAAGCAATAAACTCAATGGATACATGGAATCCTCAAATTATGGACCATCCCCTTTGGTGTCCCAAGCTGTCACCTTTGGGATCGCCGGTTCCGGACCATAATAGGTGCAAACAACTCATAGATAGGATCAAGAACACAAATATATTCATGCAAACACATAGGGTTCAGATCTGAAAACATGGCACTCGGGCCCAAAGTGACAAGCATTAAGAGCAACAAGTTGAAGAAAAGATGGGAAACACCAAAGTAGATGATAGGCAACATGCCCCCAATAATCTGATAAACTATTACATGATCTAACTCATCCAATACCTACCATCCCCTTTGCCTACAGCAGGGAATTACTCACACATGGAAGGAGAAGTCATGGAGGGAGGATGGAGTGGTGATGATGATGACGATGGCGACGATCTCCCCTCTCCGGAGGCCAAATCAGCCTCCAGATTAGCCCTCCCGAAGAAGAACAGAGGGTGGCGGCGGCTCCGCGACGGAAACTGGAAAAACGACTTCTGTTCTGGGGTTTCCTCGCCACGGGAATAAATAGGAGCCAAGGTAGGGCACCAGAGGGGGGAGGACCCTCCCAGGCGGCCTCTTGGCGCGGCCAGGGGTGGGGCTGCGCCAGCAGGGCCCCTGGGGCTCCCCTGGCTGCCCTCTGGCCCCACTTCTGGCACAATGGCCCTTCGGGTGCGTGGATTTTCTGTGATTTTTCTTGGAATTTTCTGAGACACCTAAAAATCCATTTTCCTGCACACAATAAAACCATACAGGCACCTTTGCTGAAAACAACGTCAGTCCGGGTTAGTTTAGTTCAAATCGTGCAAGAATGAGGGCAAACCAATAGCAAAAGTGTTTGGAAAAGTAGATACGTTTGAGACATATCAACTCCCCCAAGCTTAGCATATTGCTTGTCCTCAAGCAATTCAGTTCAACGAACTGGACGCGACAAAGAAAACTTTGACAAACTCTTTTGCTTCATTAGATGTATATATGCATGTACTACGAAAAGAGTCTAGCAAGTATTGAAACAATGCTATGAGGACAATGCACGAAGCAATCCTTCTTTCAAGTGACCAATCACAAATAACTAAAAGTAAATAATATGCTACTGAAAATCAAGACAAGATTACATTGCACATAGCTTGAACATACTAGAGTGGTATCTCGCTAGCCTCCATGAGTGAAGCAAAACATAAATGCAGAAACTCCTCCAGAGTTTTAAAGGAGACTAGAACTAAGAATTTCAGAATAAATAATACCACAAGCATGCAGAAGACAATGTAATACTTTGGGACAATGCACATTACACTCAGAATGACAATTATGCTCTCCTAGTTGGTGCTTTGAAGAAAGAAGGTGGAGACTCTCGAACCGTGGAATTTGATGGCGAGGTTGAAAACCCGTGGTTGGAAGCAAAGACTAAACATGTACCAGAGCTCTTGGTTTTGAAAACAGAGGTAAAAATGATTTTGGGAGGTGCATATTTCGTCAACGAATGCTAGTAGACAACCCAATCACTTCTTATGCTAGACATGTTTCAAGGAACGACTCCCAAGATGGGGACGATCACATCCCCTTAATCTCCTTTGTTTATCACTACCAAAGTTTTCTGATTTCTCATAAACAAAGCATGAAGGAGGGTTTGTTGGTTGTGATTATCTTTTGTGAGCTGGGCGCACTCATGCCAGTCCCTCCTCGTATTAGGGGTTTGCAGATTAGACATGCAATCCCGGGATAAAATATGTCCAACATAAGAAGATCATGAATTACCTAATACTTCCTCATGAGCTAAAACAGAGGCACAAAACAGGAGTAAATTTGAATAATTTCGAGATGGTACAAGAAAGTCTTCGTTAGGATGGCCGGTAAATACCACATAGGAAGGTATGGTGGACTCATATGGAATAACTGGTTTGAAAGGATTTGGATGCACAAGCAGAATTCCGCTTAGTGCGAGCGAAGGCTAGCAAGAGACTGGGAAGCGATCAACTAGAGAGCAATAACGGTCATAATCATGCAGAGCGACAAAGCAACATTGAATTGGGCATGAAAGTGATATAACTATTCTGAAACTCAAAGATCATCAAGGCAAAGCAGACTTTTTAGTCTTAAGCATGTGTAAACATGTGCCAAGTCAATCCAACAATTCTCCAAAGGGAAATACCACCTTAGTATACCAAACTATGAACAATGCAATGCATGTAAATCATTTCAATAACACATTATATACTCTAGCTATTTGAGATTAGCCACAAGGAAAGCATGAACCACTTGGAAAGCATTGTAAACATAGCACTATGTCGCTACAAGCTGGTCTCCAGATCATAAGTACAGGCATATGTACAAAAGTAGAAACAAGAAGAGTTCATACATGTTTTCCTTGTTGCTTCCCTTTCGTCGATCTTCGTCATTACTGCCTTGTCACTTGCACGATCGAACGTAGGAAATATAATTAAATGCCATCACGGACTCGAGCTGAACTCTGAAAACAAAGCAAACTAAGAGAGAAAGGAAATCTTTTTGGGTTTTTTCAAAGGTTGAACGAAAGCAAAAGAAAGAGAAAATCTTTTTGTTGTTTTTGCAAAGAAACAAACAAAGAAGAATGGGCAAAAACTTCGAAAAGATCAAAGCGAACAAAAATAAAACGGATAATACAATGGAAAAGTGAGAAGGGCACGTACTCCCCCAAGCTTAGGCTTTTGGCCTAAGTTGGTAGTAGCTACTGCCCCCAGGAGCCTCCTGCTCCGAGGTGGTACTGGTGAGTCCAAGGGTCGTATAAGGATTCCGGTGCGTACACCGAAGTCCTCGGATCCTCCCACGAAGAAGGGTCCGCACTCCAAGCAGAGGAAGACCCTTCACCAAACTGGGTGACGGTCTCCCCTGAAAAGGTGGTAACTCACCGTGCTCCTCCTCGTCGGGCACAACCCCCTCCATGGGGTTATGAAACTGATGCTGGACCATGAACTCATCGAACTGGATAACATCAAAGGACCATCCGTTCCTGCGAGAAAAATCAAACAAAAGAGGTGCAGGTAGACGGATCTTGCGTTCCACGGTAGTTCCGAAACGCAAGATATAAACAAGGTTACCAAACTCAGAAGTCATGGTAACAAACTTATGCCTTTTCATAGCAGCAAGATCAAAACTTAAATAAGTAAAAGGCTTATCATCAGGGTGTGGGGTGCCTTTAAGATACTCTAAGATAAGTGTGGGATAAACGCCACCAAATAAATCTCCCTTGTTACCATTCATAGCAAGGCGTCGAGCAATTAAGGCACCCAAATTATAATCAAACCTCCCTGAGAGGGCGGTTGCCAGGATAGCAATATCCGGCGCAGAAATGCTGCTCGTGTTGTCACGAGCTAACACCCCTCTAGCAACATAATACGCAAAATACCTGAGGTGAGAGAATAAGATGCTGGAGATTTTTGACCGATGAAGATCCCTCGTATCCATGCTGCAGAGAGAGTTGAAGACGGTTCTCACCTCGGAGGGCTGAGAGGTCATCTTCGCCGTCCGCCCAATGTTTGGCACACCTATTATTTCACAAAACTTTTCCAAGGGCATGGTCAAAAGATTATTGTAAATTTTAACTCAATAGAACCAGTATCAAGGTTATATCTAAAACTTTTAATGAAACCGGAGGTGAGTTTTTGATACTGAGCAACACGGCACGTGACGAGCCGTGTCAGACCTGCATTAGCACAAAGATTATAAAACTCGTCCTTAATTCCTGCAGCTTCAAGGAATTCATCACATGGGAACATCATCGCACGTGCTGGATTTGTGTCTTCCAACAACTCTAGGGGCACATGATCTTCATTGTAGCTCACCCTAGCAGTCGAGGGTGAAGCTGCGGCTCTAGTAACTCGATCGGAGCGCGCGGGCTTCTTCTTCTCAAGCCACCCCTTTTCCCTTCCTAACAAACTCATTTCTGAAATTTTTGGCAAATTACAAAAACAAGGATTTAAACAAAGTGGGTTAAGGCAAACTACTCAACTCACTTACCTAAGGCATAAAATTGCATCAAAACTTGGAAAATAAATTTCTACACATGCATGCAAGCTCATCTACACAGCACCAAGAACTACTAAATACTCACAAATGAAGCCACCAACCAAAAATCAAATTGGAGGGGTGGAGGAGTTACATACCAGGGAGTATTTGTTCAAAATCTCAGCTCGAATGATAGGCTGTAGAGAGAGATTGAAAATTGCCTCCAAGAACAGCAAGAATGCAAGAACAGGTGCAGAACTCGTGTTTTCGGAGAGAAAGAGAGAGAGAGAGGAAGAAGACTCGCCTGGTGGCAAGACCTGTGGGCCCCAGGCGCCCTATGGGCGCGGCCAGGGGGTAGGCCGCGCCAGCTGGCAGCCTGGGCCACTGGTGGCCCCCCCTGGTCAGCCCCAGGTGCCTCTGGGTCACTCTCGGCATGGAAATTTTAATTTTTATTTTTCTGGAATTTTTCTGAAAACTTCACTGTTGAAATTTTTTCGAAGTTCAAAAAGCTGCAAAACTTTCTGAAAACTTAAAGAAGTGATTAGAATTGTGAAGCTTCAAAAACACAAACACTTGGTACAGCAAGGAGAGCAAAAGCTAAAACAAATGAAAACATAACAAGCTCAACTTTTTACCTATATAAAACATGCTCACTAGTAAGGTTGATCAAGTCTTACCAACAAACCGGCGATATATAGAGCAAAAAGTCCCACCTCTTACGAAGTGATCATTGCACCTTTACTTTAATGGACATTGTCCCCACCATAATAGTTTTGTATTTGTGGTGCACATGTAGTGGACAGTCCCATTCTCCAATCTTCACGGTCTCGATATTTTCTATAGAGTTGAGGCCATGCCTCTTGTCGGTCTTCTTTGGAAAATACACCGTGTGTTCTTTATCATTCACATTGAAGGTAACCTTTCCTTTATTGCAATCAATAATAGCACCTGCGGTGTTAAGAAAAGGTCTACCAAGAATAATGGACATGCTCCCATCCTCGGGCATGTCAAGCACGACAAAATTAGTAAGGATCAAACAATTAGCAACTTATACGGGAACATCCTCACAAATACCTATCGGGACGGCTGTTGAGTTGTCAGCCATCTGAAGAGAGATATCTGTAGGAATTAGTTTATCTAAACAAAGCCTCTTCTAAAGAGAGAAAGGCATAACACTCACTCCTGCTCCAAGATCACATAAAGCAGTTTTGACATAATTATTCTTTATGGAGCATGGAATGGTGGGTATACCTGGATCACCAAGCTTCTCAGGAATCTTGCCACTGAAAGAGTAGTTAGCAAGCATAGTAGATATTGCTTCATTAGGAACTTTTCTTTTATTAGTAACAATATCTTTCATATATTTTGAATAGGGAGGTAACTTAATAGCATCAGTCAAAGGGATTTGAAGAAAAAGAGGTTTCATCCACTCACAAAACTTATTGTAATGCTCTTCTTCTTTAGATTTGAGAGACTTACCTGGAAAGGGCATGGCTTTCTGTATCCATGGTTCTCTTTCCTTCCCATGTCTTCTTGCGATGAAGTCTTCTCTAGTGTACTTCTTGCGTTTGTCAGGTGCTTCTTCTTCTCGAACTTCAGGCGGATCATTCTTCTCCTTATCCTTATCTTCAGGTTCGGCACCGTCTTCAGTCTCAGCATTGGAGGTAGATATACTGTTGGGATCAACAGCTGGCTCTTCACTTGTAATAGGATCATTGGAATTGTCAGCCTCCTTGTGTTTCTTCTTCTTCTTCTTTGGGGAGCCAACAATTTCTTCTTCCTGCATTTGAGAATCTTGCTCGATTCTCCTCGGATACCCCTCTGGATAGAGAGGATCTTGAGTGCTAGTTCCTCCTTGGGTCTTAATCCCGAAGGCCTGTAAATCATCTTGTTTGGTATTGTTAGCAAGCAAATCTTTTTGCAAATTAGAAATTTGTTCAAGCTGAGTTTGAACCATATGAAAATGCTTCACAAGACATTTAACATCATTAATTGTTCTACCTAGAACATCAAGCAAACTTTTGATAGCAAGGGAATTATCATGCAATTGACTTTGTATCCTCTCATTAAAATGACTTTGCTTCATAATAAAATTATCAAGCTCATCTAAACATTGATCAGGAGGCTTACCATGAGGGATGTCACTTGCGTTGAAATCTAAAAGAGAGTGTACCTCTACCATAGGAGGGTAAGTGGTAGGCTCACACAACTTCTCAATAGGGGGTAGATTCTTCACGTCTTCAGTTTTAATACCCTTCTCTTTAATAGACTTCTTTGCTTCTTGCATATCTTCGGGGCTTAGAACAAGCATGCCCCTCTTCTTTGGTGGTGGAGGTGGTTCAGGGACGGACCAATCTTCATGGTTTTTGGCAATCCTGCCCATCAATTCTTCTGCATCGTCCAGTGTTCTTTTCCTGAAAACACAACCAGCACAACTATCCAAATAGGACCTGGATTTATCAGTTAGACCAGCATAAAATATATCGATTAATTCATTCTTAGAGACTCCATGTCCTGGTGTAGCCTGGATCAGACTACAGTACCTCCCCCAAGCTTTAGGGAGGTGCTCATCCTGCAACTGTTTAAAGTTATAAATTCTTTGTAAAGCAGCATGTTGCATATGAGCAGGAAAGTACTTATCAACAAAAGAGTGAGCTAAGTCTTGAGGACTCTTAATGGAACCACATGGTAGTGCATCATACCATGTTTTAGCACCTTCCTTTAAAGAGAAAGGAAGGAGCTTAGTCACATAAAAGTTTCGTATCTTTTCATTCGTGGTAAACAAGCCACCCAACTCAGTGAGTTTGGTCAGGTGTGCAATAGCATCATCATTTTCTCTGCCATAAATGGGGTCAGCTTCAACCATAGATATAAGTGAAAGATCAACAGAGAAATCATAATCAGGATCATTGATGCATATAGGAGTTGTAGCAAATTCAGGATCAGGAACAGTCTTGTTCTTCAAGGAGTGTTTTTCAAGCAGCTTTTGAATAGCTTCAGGGTCAGAGTCGGCAAACTCTGTCAGTTCCCTGCATAAATCATCATCAAGCATAATGTAATCATCATCAAGGAGTCTCTCCTTGAGTTTACTCAAATCAGGATAATCATAAGTTCCACCAATAGGGTAGCGAGTAACAGGAATTTCAATTCCAGATTTTTTTGCAGCAGCAGCGATCTGTTTCTCAAGAGCATAACCAAGTGAACCAATATCATCAAGAGTAGTAGAAGCATCATCAAAAGTATCGGACATAGTAACAGATTCAGTAGAAGCATCATGTGGTGGTGGTGAGGCAAACTTTCTCATAACAGAAGGTGAATCAAGTGTAGCACTAGTGTTTAGAACAGTACCTCTTCTTGTAGTGGATAGTAAGATCGGAACCTTGGGGTCTCCATTCTTACCCATAGCGGATGAAGTGCAGCAGGTAGGATACTTCAAGTAGACTTGTAAATATTGCTATGCTCCCCGGCAACGGCGCCAGAAAACGGTACTTGATAACCCTCAACCGTAAGGGATCGAGATAGTCTTCGCGGGTAAGAATAACCCAATTTATAGATTCGACACACGGGGAGCCAAAGAGTATTTATAAGCTTTGACAGTTGAGTTGTCAATTCAACCACACCTGAAATATACTTACTTGCAACAAAAGATAAGTGGTAACGGTGATATGATAGTGATGGTGGTGACAGCAAAAGTAAACAGCAAAAGTAACAACTAATAACCAGCAGGATTGAAACACTGTAGGCTAGGGAGATGGATGGTTGGGCGCTGCATGGATGAGATACATCATGAATCTAACTTGGGGCAAGGCACACAAAAAAGTAATGATCATCTAGGCAAATATCAAACATTAGGCATGTATCCCACATGTAGTTGTACGTGCTTGCAATAAGAACTTGCACAACATCTTTTGTCCTACCACCCCGCTACGAACGGGGCCAAAAGGAACTTATGGACATTAAGGTGCTCCTGTCAAAGAGCACCGGAACAAAGCAATAAACTCAATGGATACATGGAATCCTCAAATTATGGACCATCCCCTTTGGTGTCCGAAGCTGTCACCTTTGGGATCACCCGTTCCGGACCATAATAGGTGCAAACAACTCATAGATAGGATCAAGAACACAAATATATTCATGCAAAGACAAAGGGTTCAGATCTGAAAACATGGCACTCGGGCCCAAAGTGACAAGCATTAAGAGCAACAAGTTGAAGCAAAGATGATAAACACCAAAGTAGATGATAGGCAACATGCCCCCAATAATCTGATAAACTATTACATGATCTAACTCATCCAATCCCTACCATCCCCTTTGCCTACAGCAGGGAATTACTCACACATGGAAGGAGAAGTCATGGAGGGAGGATGGAGTGGTGATGATGATGACGATGGCGACGATCTCCCCTCTCTGGAGGCCAAATCAGCCTCCAGATTAGCCCTCCCGAAGAAGAACAGAGGGTGGCGGCGGCTCCGCGACGGAAACTGGAAAAACGACTTCTGTTCTGGGGTTTCCTCGCCACGGGAATAAATAGGAGCCAAGGTAGGGCACCAGAGGGGGGAGGACCCTCCCAGGCGGCCTCCTGGCGCGGCCAGGGGTGGGGCCGCGCCAGCAGGGCGCCTGGGGCCCCCCTGGCTGCCCTCTGGCCCCACTTCTGGCACAATGGCCCTTCGGGTGCGTGGATTTTCTGTGATTTTTCTTGGAATTTTCTGAGACACCTAAAAATCCATTTTCCTGCACACAATAAAACCATACAGGCAGCTCTGCTAAAAACAGCGTCAGTCCGGGTTAGTTTAGTTCAAATCATGCAAGAATGAGGGCAAAACAATAGCAAAATTGTTTGGAAAAGTAGATACGTTTGAGACGTATCAGTTGCTCCTACCTTGGAAGATCAGATCCGTGAGGCCCAACTCAGTGATGCTATGGTGCAGAAAGTGAAACATGGTATTGCAAAGGGTACTCCCAAATACAAGTGCTATCGCGTTGATGAGAGAGATACCTTGTTCTTTGAGGACAGACTTGTGGTTCTGAAGGGTGATCTCAGGAAGCTCATAATGAACGAAGCACATGACTCCCTCCTTTCGATTCATCCTGGAAGTTCCAAGATGTACCAAGACCTCAAGCAATCTTACTGGTGGACTCGCATGAAAAGGGAGATTGCCCACTTCGTGAATGAATGTGATGTATGCAGAAAAGTGAAGGCAGAGCATCAACGTCCAGCCGGTCTTCTCCAACCTCTTCATATCCCCGAGTGGAAATTCGACCACATTGAAATGGATTTCGTCACTGGCTTTCCCAAGTCCAAGAAGGGGAATGATTCTATCTTTGTGGTGATTGACAAGCTTACCAAAGTAGCTCACTTCCTTCCAGTCAAAGAATCCATCAATGCAGCTCAACTGGCAGAGTTGTACACTTCCAGAATTGTGTCCTTACATGGCATTCCTCAAGTTATCTCCTCAGACCGTGGAAGTTTGTTCACATCCAAGTTATGGGACTCCTTTCAGTCTGCCATGGGCACTAAGATCCGTTTCAGCACTGCGTTTCACCCTCATACTAGTGGTCAAGTCGAGAGAGTGAACCAGATCCTAGAAGACATGCTCAGGGCTTGTGTCATATCTTTTGGCATGAAGTGGGAAGACTGTCTTCCGTTTGCCGAGTTCTCTTACAACAACAGTTTCCAAGCAAGTGCCGACAAAGCTCCGTTTGAAATCCTCTATGGCAGAAAGTGCCGTATTCCTCTCAACTGGTCCGAGACTGGTGAACGTCAACTTCTTGGCAATGACTTGATGTCAGAAGCCGAAGAAATGTGCAAAGTCATACATGAGAATCTCAAGGCCGCTCAGTCGCGTCAGAAGAGTTACTATGACGGCAAGCATCGTGATTTGGCCTTCAACATTGGTGATCATGTCTATCTCCGTATTTCTCCTATGAAAGGCACCCAAAGATTTGGTATCAAAGGCAAGCTTGCTCCTAGATACGTGGGCCCTTTCAAGATCCTTGGCAAAAGAGGCGATCTAGTCTATCAACTTGAGCTCCCTTCCAACTTTGCAAATGTTCATGATGTGTTTCACGTGTCTCAACTCCGCAAGTGCTTCAAGACACCTGAACACACTATTCCGTTTGAGGAGATTGATCTTCAACAAGAATTGTCTTATCGTGAGCACCCCGTTGGTATTCTTGAAGAGACCGACCGCAAGACCCGCAACAAGTCAATCAAGTTCTTTAAAGTTAAGTGGTCACACCATACCGACCAAGAAGCTACGTGGGAACGAGAAGATCACCTTTGTTCCGAGTACCCTTCCTTCTTCCAGTCCTAGATCTCGGGACGAGATCTTTTCGTAGTAGAGGAGAGTTTGTAATGCCCCGGATGTAACACTTTCCCTATATGGCAATATATAAACTTTGGCTTCATCAATTCCATTCCGGGTTCTTCTTCTTTTCGGGTTTCGTCGTTTTGTCGTGTGCGTGTGTGCATTTCATCCATGTCATGTTGTCATGTGCATTGCATTGCATTTGTGTTGTCAGTTGCATCCGGTCCCACTCGTCTCTTCCCATTGTCCGTTTCGAGTTCCGACGCTCTCACACGTGCCCGTGGCATCCCCGAGTCCTTCTTTTGTGTTTGGGCGTGTAACGTTTCCGGGATGGCGTGAAAGTGCGAAGTTGTTTTGATACGTGTAGGCCGCCTGTCAAGTTTCGTCGCGTTTGGAGTTCGTTTGGTACTCCAACAGTTAACCTAGTGGGCTAAAAGAACCTCCTCTTTGAGGCCCAAGACCCCCTCCACAACAGCCCACCAACCCAGCTCAACCCTTCCCATCATCTCGGTCGTCGATTTGTGATCACGTGGCCGAAAACCGCTCCCCATTTGGAGTCTCCTAGCTCCTCGTGCCTATAAAAACGTCCCCCTTGCCATTTTCGTCCAAAACCCTAGCCTCCTCCTAGCTCCAGCCCCGCCTCGAAATCTGCGCCGGGCGGACGTGTCCGACCCGGACAGGACAGATCCGCCACCGCACAGTTCCACTTCCGCCGCCGCGCGGGCCCGAAGGCCCTTTCCCAGCCCGCCGTCGCCGCCGTTCGGGCCAGATCCCGCGCTCGCCTTCCCCGCCGCCTCCGGTCGCCGGAACGCCGCCGTCCTCCGCCGCCGGCGCCGCCCGGCTTGCTTCCGCCGGAGCCGCCCGCCTCCTCGCGGCATCGCACCGGCCGCCCGCCTCCTCGCCGCTCCGGGCCCGTACTGCCCTGCACCGCCGCGACTCTAGCGTCGCCGCCCCTCGCCGTCCTCCTCCGGCCGAGGCTCACCGGCCGGCCCCGTCGCCTCTCCGTCCGGCCGCCTCGCCGGTGGGCCGAGGTCGCCGCCGCCGGAAGCCATTCCATATCGGGGGCCGATCCCGATCCAGCTTCTGCGGGCAGAAGCCCTAACGGGTACGGGACCCGTTGACCCGCAACCCGCGAGCCCGATCATCGATTCTCCGACCCGCGCCCGCGTTGACCAGTGAGGTTGACCCGTTTTCCCTCTAAGTCTTTTGCTATTTTAGTTGTCTGATGCATTCTTGTGATGGCAATAAATTTTACTGTGCTTGTCCGTTTGGTGCATATGATATGTCAAAACGATTGTGGTGATGTGTACTATGTTTTGTTCCATTGTGTCATGCATGTTTGAGTCCATCTAGATGTCTTAATCTTCATGAAAAGAGTGCTACATGTTATAAAGTGCTGCTACTAGTTATTTTCATGCCATGTTTGAGATGTGATAACTTGGTGCATGTTTATCCAAATGAAGCAAATGATATGTCAAAATGTTCATCATGAGATGCTCTACATGTTGGTTGCTATAGCATGCATGTTAGAGTTCATATTGCCATGTTTATCCCTATTGCAAAAGTGCATGTGGCTGTTAGGTTTTGTAACTTGTTACGAGATGCCTAGTTGAGGAGCTCGTTGCTATTGATGTGTTTGTCCCCATGTTGCATGCTCATATGTTTTAGATTCCCCATCATGTGATCTTTGCTGTGGTGCAAACCAATTGCCATGATATGCTTTGAGATGACTTAAACATGCTCACAAACATGCCATGATAATATTGCTGTTTTAACACAGTGAAATTTCACTAAGTCTGGAATCTGTAATATCCTGATGCTATGTTTGCTTGTTGTCCTAGGCAAATCCATGATAGTTTTGGGGTGGCCATTGATCATTCCTTGCTGTATATGTTGTTGTCCATCCATCCATGCCCTCACATGCTCATTTGGGTTGCTGTAGCAAATTTAATTCTTGCTCCCAAGTTGCTATAAAATATTGCTGTCAGGTTTTTATTGGCATGTTCAAAATGTTGTAGCTTGTTGCTATTGATCCATGCCTCCTATGGAGATGCTCCAATGGAGTTGTTTGCTGTAGGATATGTCTACTTCATGTCCATGCTTCTTGTCACCATGTTTGAGTGCTATAGAGTATATAATTATTGCTCCAAATTTGCTATGTGGCTGTTAATTTCAGCTTTGCATTGTTTCTTGTTTCGGGTGTATCTTTTAGTCCGTTGCTCCGTTTTGAGCAAGCCCTATATGAAACTTGTGTGATTTTGCATGAAGAATCATAATATCATCTTGTTAACATGTTTGGAGTATGTTTTCTTGATGTTTGGGTGCATCTTGCACCGTTGCAATGCTTATCTTGTTGATCATATCTTCTAGACCGTAGCTCCGTTTTAAACAAACTTTATATGAAACTTGACTAGAATTTCGTGTAGATTATCATGGTGCATGTTAACTTGCTGTTTAACAACTTTAACTTAAGGTTTGTTCAGATCTGGACTAATTTCAAACTATGCATATGAGGACTTACCGGATTTGTCTTAAGTAGTTTCCGGCCTCATTTAAACCTGTTGTTTCTTGTGTTGTTTCTCTGTGCTTCCTACCTTGCCTTCTCTTGCATCCTAAATATACTTGTCTTGCATCCTACTTGCTTGAGTAAATTGTCTTGTTCTTGTGATGTTTCTCTGTGCTTCCTATGTTGTCATGTTGTGCATCCTAAGTGCATCTGTAGTGCATCCTAAGTGCATCATACATGCATCCTGTAGTTTGCGCATTGCACCTTGTTTGATTTCGTGCCTCGTGTGTTCTGTGTTGAGTAGAGCCGGAAGCCGAGACCGAATACGAGAACGAGGTTACTACCGAGGTTGAGAACGAGGAGCCATCTTACGATCCCATCGACGACTCGACATGCAAGATGACCTGACCCAGATATCATTACTGTCTTTGCCTATTGCTAGAAGTCTCGCTCTTTAGCTTATTGCCTCGATGCCCATGTTTATTTGTCAGCCTCCTATTGTAACCATGAATCTGTTAACCACCCAACCTATGCCAACCTTTGATTGGCTACGTAGGCTTCGCTCAGCCCCTCTTATAGCATTGCTAGTTGCAGGAGAAGATTTGAAGATTCTTGCTTCATGTTGAAGCTTGTTGGGATATCACAATATATAAACTCTTTAATTAAATCATCTATATATTGGTAATGGGTGGAAGGCTAAGCCTCTTGCTTGGTGATTTGTTCCACTCATGCCGCCCTAGGAACCTTATAAACCGGTGTTATGTTCCTTGATTATGCGTTCCTCACACGGTTGGGGTTATGGGACCCCCTCGATAAACTGCTTAGCGCTAAGTCTTTTCCAGCAAGTCCCAACATTGGTACTATTTGCCTAAACAACTAAAAACTTGCATAGGGAGTTATAAACCCTCTTCTTAATCAACAACGCGGGCCAGTGCTCCACATGAGTGTTGGCCCAAACTGGGGGTTACGCGGTGCCACCTTGGGGGAACCCGAGGGCTGGTAAAAACCTATGGGATCACCCATCTGGTCGTAGCCTAAGACGAGATACGCGCGGCTACTATCAGGGTGTCGGCACGCCGAGAGGATTTTCTGGATTAGCCTTACCTTAGTCGGAGTATCTTGAGCACGGGATTCCGAGAATACTCGGGCCTTCCCACCTTGGAGTTGCGACTCCGCGGATCGTGGGCTTGTAATGGGCCAAGTTGGAACACCCCTGCAGGGTTTTGAACTTTCGAAAGTCGTGCCCGCGGTTATGTGGCAGATGGGAATTTGTTAATATCCGGTTGTAGAAAACTTGACACCATGTTCAGAACACACTACCAGCATGAGTACCGTGAAGGTCATTTTCCGAAAGGGGTTCGGGAAGTGAACACGGTGGGGTTATGATTGACGTGCTTAGATAGGATCACTTCATGATCACCTTGTCGCTCGTGGCACTTATCTTCTCGCTCTTATTACGTAAGTTAGTGCTAGTGCTGCTGCAACCTTTTATCTTTCTTCAGCCTTGTTCCACACCCAAGGCTTAGATAGTTCTGCTACCCGAGAACGGGATTGCTGAGTCCTCCGTGGCTCACAGATTCTACTCCACACCAGATGCAGGTACCATGGTGAACTACTCAGGTGACGGCACAGAGCTGTACTGGGAGTACGATGAAGAACGTAGCCGATACTATGTGCACTATCCCGATGATCAGTAGTGGTTTCTACTAGGGGCGATTCGAACCCGTGGTTTTTATGTTTTTGGTATCTTTCATTTGGATCTTCACCCGTAGTCGGGTTGTGATGTTATTTGGATGATGTTTGACTATGTAATGAATTGTGTGACGTGGCGAGTGTAAGCCAACTATCTCTTTTGCTTTTCATCCCTATTTTTATATGAGATGTGCAAAGATACTGAACTTGAGATCATTCCAGAATGGGCGTATACCTTTAAGTCGTGCCTCGACACGTAGGAGGTATAGTCCCATCCTGGGCATTACAGTAAACCTGGTCATCCGGAGGGCTCAATGGCAAGTCTAGTTACTACGGTAACCCCGGTCATCCAGAGGGCTCAATGGTGGTCAAGGTATGCGCGGGGTTGGGCCCTGCCGACGCAGAGCACCTAAGCAAACATGAAAGGAAGAATGCATGGAATCATCTAGCTATTACAATGTGACGCCCGAAGACCGACGTCCCAGAAGATTCCAGAAGATTCCAGATGTTCCGAGTTTTCCCGTGGTGTTACATTTGTGCTTGTGTTATTTATTTTTGCTTTGCATCATGTCATCATGCCATCATGTCATATTTCTTTTGCATCTCAACTTAAATAAATTGTGTGGTCCTTCGGTCCATTTAAACCGAGGGAAGGATGTCTTCTCTTTATAACATATCCTCCTAATATTTATGGAGCTATATTAATAAATATTCCATTGTTTGGAATTAACCGTAACACACTTGCAAAATCCCCATGCCTATTCCATAGCAAGTTTGACTTCAAAACCTTGCCAATAATTCTTTTCCGTTGTATCGAGGTTCCTCCAAAAATTCAAACATTTTTGGACACTTCAATAATCAAGTCTTAGTTCTCCCATTTGAATTAAATTCAAATATATTTGAATTTAATCTTGCAATCTTGCCCACTTCTATTTTCCTGGGATCAACTCATTTTTATGAGTTCGGGAAAATTAACCCCGTTCAGTAATTCTTTCCCTAGGAGCCTTTTTTTTCCTTTCCCTCTCTCTTTATTCTCCGTCTTGTTTTTATTTTGTGTTTTGAGAGAGAGATGGAGCAGTCCAGCTTGGGCCTCCTAGCAGCCCTTCTGGCCCAAGCCACCAGGCCATCCCAGCACAGCAGCAGCCGGCCTCCCTGGCCCAGCCTTTTGGCCCAAGGCCCGACTCCAGCGGCTAACCCTAGCCCGAGCAAGCTTTTCCCTTCCCTGCTCGATTGTCTCTCCCTCGACCCCTCCTTCTCCTCCCGCTGGTTCCCTTCAGCGCCGCCAGAGGCCGAGCCCTCCTCCCTTCGGTCGCCCGCACCTCTTCTCTCCACCGACCCGTCGCTCCTTCCTCGACCCCAGGACGCAGCCGAGCCGCCCGAGTCCCTCGTCTGCGCCTCCATCTTCCGCGCCCTCCAGGCCGCACGCCGCGCCCGCCGCATCTCCCGCGAGCCGGCCGCGCCATCCTCCAGCGACGTCCGCCACCACGTGCCTCCCTCCGGTCACCCCCTCCGCGCCTCGCGTCGGCCGCCGGCGAGCCAAGGCCGCAGCGCCCGAGTACCTCTTCTCTGCGCCCTCCCGCCTCCGTCTCCAGCGCGAGGAGCTGCGCCTCGCCTCTAGCCAAAGCCGGCCGGCCAGGAGCCGCGCGGCCTCGAGCAGCTCCTCTCCAGCGCGCGCGCCTGTGTCCCGTCCTCGAGCCGACGGCGCCGTACCAGCCCTGTCCAGCGCCCTGCTTCGTCCGTCCTCGCCCCCGTCCTCTTCCCGACAACACCGGCGACCGAGCCCTCGAGCAGCCCCCGTGCCAAGTTTCCTCATTGGTCTCCGTTGTTGGAGTTGGTGTATGTTGACTCTGCGTCGAGCGGAGGAGTTCATCCCCACGTATTCAGGCCTCCTTGTGTTGTGTTGCTGTTGGAATTGCAAGACCGCCGAGGTTTTTGCCAAGTACCACTACCGTCGTCAAGTTCCTCTCCGTCATGTGCACAAGGACGCCGAGTACGACTACATATGGGACCCGTCAAGTTCATCTACCGTGTTTCCGGAATCGCCAAGTACCTCGACGCCGAAGACCAAGACCTCAAGTACCACGACGGCCCCGAACGCCTACGAACCGTGTACAACTACCGTCGCCCCAAAGATGTTGGATTCATCAAGTACCTCTCCGAGACAAACATGTACAACTACTTCAACTACCGCCGTGCGAACACCTACGAACGAAAGTGTACCTCTACGGAACGTCTACTTCGACTACTTCCCTCTACGAACGTGTACCCCGGCCCGTGTACCACTACTTCCTCTATGACTCGAACCCCTCCGAAAACGAACGCTTCGAAGGTATAACCCCGAGACGATGACCCGAGAACGTTTGCATGTGTTGTGTGTTGTTTGAGATGCATCCCTTGTTTGCACCGTGTCCGTTGTGCCCTCTTTTGTCGCCGACCCGTGGGAACCCGGAAGCCGGGAGCACCCCATCATCTTGTTCGACACGTTCACGCCTCCCTTCATCTTTTGCACCGGTCTCTCGACGAGTTACTGGAACCGATATGTTGCGTGGCATCATTTTCGGATCGTTGTCGTGGCACCCTTTTCGTTCCACCACGGTGAAAAATAATCTTTATCATCTCCATGCAACTTTTACGATAAATTGCATAAACTTGATCATGTCATCCGCATCATGTTAACAACATTAAAATGTGTGCATTGTTGTTTGCTTAAAATTACTAAACATGCTCATGGGGATTTTCCGGAATTGTTGTTGTTATTTCCGGCCTCATTTAAAAATGTCTAAATAGGTAGTTTGTTTTGCTTCACCTCTTGCCATGTTAACAAACATTTAATCTCGTCTTGTAAATAAACGAGAGTCAATTAAATAATTAAAATGTGGTGTTTCGTCAATATGCAACTCGTTGCATATTGAGCTCCACTTAACTTGTAGTACTGGTTTGTGCACTTTGCCATGCCATGCATAATTAAACCGGACATGCATCATACTTGGATGTGCATTGTATGCCATGTTTATGATTGTGTGTTTACCGTGTTGTTTGCTTCTTTCCGGTTGCTTCGCTTGTTAGCTTCGGATTCGTTCCGGAATTGTGAGGCTTCTTCTTCGTCTACTTCATGGATCCGTTCTTCTTCCTTGTGGAATCCCAGGCAAAATGATCATACCCTTGGATACCTTTACTACCATTACCATGCTTAGTTGTCTCGATGCTATCGTTACATGTCGCGCTACCCATCTTTTATGTCAGCCTCTCCTTGTTGCCATGAAACCTCTAACCTTTGAAACCTTCCTAGCAAAACCACTGTTTGGCTATGTTACCCGCTTGCTCAGCCCCTCTTATAGCATTGTTAGTTGCAGGTGAAGATGAAGATCGTTCAGGAGGGAACTTGTTGTTGGTATATCACAATATCTATTATTATTATAATTAACACACCTATATACTCGGCATGGGTGGAAGGCTTGGCCTTTTGCTCGGTGTTTTGTTCCACTCATGCCACCTTAGGCGCCGATAAACCGGCATTATGTTCCTTGATTTTGCGTTCCTTACACGATGGGTGGATGGGGACCCCTTGACAGTTCGACTTTGAATAAAACTCCTCTAGCAAGGCCCAACATTGGTTTTAATTTGCCTCATAATAACAACTTAATTAATTAATTAAATTTGCATAGGGGGTCGCGTCCCCGGGTTCTTAATTCTACATAGCAGGGGGGCCAGTGCTGATGGTGTTGGTCCCAAACGGGCAACCTGCGGGGCCACCACGGGGAAACTCGAGGTTTGGTTTTACTCGTAGCTTGTCCCATCCGGTCGTGGCCTGAGACGAGATACGCGCGGCTACTATCAGGGTGTCGACACACCGGGAGGTCTTGCTAGACTTGTTTTACCATTGTCGAAATGTCTTGTGCACCGGGATTCCGAGCCTGATCGGATTTCCCTAAGATAAGGAGTGATGATATTATATTTATCACTTCAGCTAATCGTGAGAGCTTGTGATGGGCTAAGTTGGGACACCCCTGCAGGGTTATGATCTTTCGAAAGCCGTGCCCGCGGTTATGTGGCAGATTGGAATTTGTTAATGTCCGGTTGTAGAAAACTTGACAGAGGATCCGAAGTAAAACACACAACTGTGTGAGTAACCGTGACTGTCTCTTTTCACTTTGAGAAGAGAACACGGTGGGGTTATGTTTGATTCGTATGTAGTTCAGGATCTTTAGAGATCACTACTAGTTGCGACCGTTTGCGTAGATGCTCATCTTATTCTTGTACTCGTAAGTTAGCCACCATATTATGCTTAGCCGCTGCTGCAACCTCACCACTTTACCTCTTCCTACCCATAAAGCTTTGCTAGTCTTGATACCCATGGTTATGGGATTGCTGAGTCCTCGTGGCTCACAGATACTACAACACCAGATGCAGGTTCAGCCGAGAATGATGCAGGAGCTGGTTCAAGTACTTCTCTGGGAGCTCGATGAAGAGAGTTTGGCCGTTTGCTTTTGAAGTTTTCGACGATCAGTAGTGGTTTCTACTAGGGGCGATTCAGACCTGTGGCTTTACGTTATGTTTGGTATCTTGTCTTTTGGATCTTACCCTTAGATGGGCTGTGATGTTTTGGATGATGTTTGCTTATGTAATGTATTGTGTGAAGTGGCGAGTGTAAGCCAACTATCTCCTTTTACATTTTAATCCCTCTTTTACATGAGTCGTGCAAAGATACCAAACTTGAGATCATTCCAGAATGGGCTTATACCTTTAAGTCGTGCCTCGATACGTAGGAGGTATAGTCCCATCCTGGGAATTACATACAATAATGTCAAGTTTTTCAAATTCAAGCAAAGTTCTTACGCCCCTCGAGGCACTCGCACTTCTCTCACTAAACAGGAATGGACTGGGCATCACCGAGCACAGCATCACCGGTCCTCTCCTCTTTGGCTGCGGTAGCAGTAGCCTGGAGGAACGGCTCCACCAGCGACGTGACCTTCACCCTCAGGGCCTTGCTAGACGTGTTCTCCATGACTTCGGTCACGGGCTCGGACAACGAGGCCAGGTCAAGGGTGGGGTCGCGAAGACTTAGGTGGCTGCACACCTGCGTTAGGACCAAGGTAAGCAGCGTACGGCTCTCGACGTCGGCTAACTGGCCAATGGCAGCCGTAACACCATGTAGGGACTCCACGAGCGCAGCAAGGAGCCCGGTGGGGCCCCCCTCCGGGGCGGCCAGCGGCTCCTTGAACCCTTCCCCGTAGGCGGCATGCAGCGCCTTGCGGGCCTCAAGGTAAAAGGCGGTAAAGGCCTCGGGACTCACCGTTGCCGAGGCTGCAAGGGCTTCCTCCTGGTCGCGAGCGGCTTGGGTTACCCTGGCCTGCTCAACTTCAACCTTCAGCGTCTCTAGGGCCGCGCGGTCAACAAGCTGCTCCTGTTGCAGCCAGGACATCTCGGTCTTCTGCACCTCGAGCTCCTTCTCCAACCTCTTGAGCTCCAGGGCGCACCTAGTGCCGTCCTCGCGGAGGGCCCCCAGCTCGCCATCTGCCTTGAGGCAGCGCTTCTCGGAGGACGCGGCATCGGCACACGTGGCGTCACGAGCTAGTGTGGCCGCCGCAGCTTCCTCCCGACCCTTGGCAGCAACCGCCAAGTCCTAATCCCAGGAGGTTCGTGGAGATTTGTCTGCCAGAAGCCACCCGTGGATTCGCCCCATGCGCCCTTCTGTCAGGTGGCCGTCACCACCTTGCAGATCGGCGCGAAGACGACCCAGCACGGCCGAGGCAGCTTCCAAGGCCTCAGGACCAGGCTACGCCGGCTGGCGCACGGGCACCGACAAGGCCGACTGCTTGACCAGGGGCTCGGGGGCTCCGGCATCCCTCGCTAGATTAGCCGGAGCAGAAGCCAAATCCGCAACCTCACCAAAGACGGGGACGTCTTCGAGCGACACCATCGCCGCACGCTCGGTGGCCCGATCGACCGGGGCACCCAGCACTGAAACATCCTTCCCCGAGGTCGCATCAGCAGCCGGAGGAGCAGGGCATCGCAGCCTGACCTCCCCCTTCACTTTCTTCATCACACCTCCCAGGCTGCTGCATCAGGGAGAGCGCATCAGGGACACGGCAACTAAGGATGAGTGAGAAATTGCAAACTTACTCGTCGGAGGCGAGACTCGCCCTTCTCTTCACCAGCAGGTCAGCAACAGCCGCTGGCGCCCTGGGCGCGCCAATAGCCCGAGCCTGGGCGAGGCGTGAGGCCACAGTCGTGGGCGCGGCCACGGTCGCCGGGTTCACTGACATGGTACTCTTCGGCGGAGTTGCCACCTTGCTTCCCCCTGACGCAGTTCGTCCGGATTGACGTGGAGTGGTCGCCTGGGACCATCTGGCGGCACCGGCCCCTGGCATCATTGCTCCGGCGAACGCCTCGAAGGAGTCCCCTTCGTTGTCCAGGTTATCCTCCGAACCCCCCTCCTCGCTCTCGTCGTCAGCACCAGAAGACAGGTCGAACGTGGGCGGAGCGCCCACAGGCGCGCCAAAATCCGGCATGGCCATCAACAGCTCGGCCTTGTCAGGGTGGCTGTACAGCGGCAGGTAGGCCCCAGGGAGATCCTTAGGAACCATTCCCAGGAGAGTTCTCGAGGTGAAGTCCAGATCGTCCTCAGCCAGCACCCCTGGGTGCAGCCGGAGTCTGTCGTCGTCGCCCATCAACTCCCACATGGGGTGCGAGTGAGCCTGCAGCGGAGCCAGACGCTGCCTCAAGAACTCCTTCACGATCTGGCCCCCTTCGAGCCTCGAGCTCAGGTCGGCCTCAATCTTTGCCAAGACAGGCCCGGCAAGAGGGCCGGTGAGCTTCGCGTGGCCCCAGCCAGCAAGCTTCTCCGGACGGGTAGTAGGCAGCGCTAGCAGAGGATGGACGCGCTGGGCGTCCAGGTAGACCCACCTCTTCCGGTGGGACTCTATCTTCTTCCCGGCCGTCATCAGACGACAGCCCTGGCGTTGGAAGACGACGGAAACGCAGCCCGAGCACGGGTCATCTTCATACCGGCGCATGGAGAAGAAGTGGCGGAAGAGGGCAACGGTCGGCCTCACCCCCATGAACACCTCACAGTAGAAGGCGAAGAGCGACAAGACAAAGATGGTGCGAGGTTGGACATGGAGAGCGTGCACCTGGTAATGTTCCAGGATGACGTAGAAGAACTCGGAGAAGGGGGGCACGCGCCCCACGGAGATGCTGTGGCGGAAGAAGGGCTAGCATGACTTCGACAAGGTCCGCGCCATGGTGGATCTGGCCCAGATCCGCGTCGGGCCGTGCTCATTGTGGGAGCTCGACAGGAACGGTTGGACCTCTGAGTAGTCCTCCTCCCTGATGATGGAGGACTCCTCAAGTGCCGCATCAAGAGAAGAAGCAGATCCAGACGCCGGCGCGGCACCCTTGTTCCTCTTCGCCATAGTCAAAGGAGCCGAAGGACGCAGAGAGGTAGGAGGCGTAAGGGGAAGAAATATGAGCAGGAAGGAAAGAGGGCAATAACTCCCCCAGCAGAGAAGGCCCTTTTTTGTCAAGACGCACGGTTGTCGAGACGGCGTGGGGAGCGGGGTCGCTCGCGTCCCATCCAACCGTCACGCGCCAGCCTGGCCCGCAACTTTTTTGGGGCCCGCGACACTTAGTCCTCGACTAAGGCTTCGCCCTGAAGCCAACTCCGCGCGCACCTTGGGCCCGGGGGCTACTGTTGGCGTCCTGGGAACCATGGTAGCCAGACTTGTCTGTCTACGGGCCGCGACGCACTCCTGCAAGCGGCCTGGTATGGCCCAGCTAATCGACCAGCTGTCCATGACCCTCGTGAGGGGGCCAAGACTCGCGAGGAGAACGGTGTCAAGACCTCCTCGGAGCAGCCTCAGCAGGGCGCTCCGGAGGGGTGGAGAATCCAAGGTCGGGCCTGCCTCAGGAGGAGGCAGTGATGTTAGTAGTGATGCAACACGCCAGCGGGTGCCAGCGTCCGCTAGCGGCGCAGTTGCCATTTCGGTGCAAAAGGGACAGCGGAACCGTTGGTTCCCAAGGAGCGGGGCAAAGGTTTCCTCTTTGCTGCAACAAGACCGAAGATCGCAAGGACGACAAGGGAGAAGTCACCGTCGAGCCCACCACTGTGTCACCGCCTGATCCTTTTGCAGGCGAAGACCGCTTTTGTCAGGATAAGAACGTCCTTGTGTTCCCGCTCAAAACGGGCCGTTGTGGGATCCCTTCCCTCCTAAACATTTCGGGGGAAGAGGACCGTTGCCGCCTATATAAGTAGCTAGAACACCCACTGCAAAGGGACGGGTCAATACACTCTGCCACCACACAAGGAGAAGAACACTAGCCTCTTGACCCTCCTGAGCTCACCTCCTGAGCCCAGGAACCTCTGTACTAGCTCGTATCCCAGCTCGCCCGAGGCTAATCCACCAAAGTAGGAAGTACGGTCTTACACCACGCGATGGCCCGAACCTGGATAAACTCTTGTGTGCTTTGTTTGTTATTTGCTTGAATCCTTCCACCGCGACGAGAGCGAGGCGCTAGGTAGATGAGAGTGGGAGAGATCTTCGTTCACGCCCCTGTGTTCGAACTTAACAGGTTTTGCGGAGCCCTGAATCCGACAGTCGCGTGTCTCAACCGGGCCGCTTCTTTAGAGCCCTTCTGGCCAACGACGATCGCCGGAGGAGGGCCCTCCCCTGCAGCTACGTCCGCATGCTCTTCGGCTTCCGCAATGCAGCTGCCAAGTTCCAGCGCCTCGCACGACAGGCTTTGGGGGTTCGTGAGGCTCAGTTGCTGGCGGCCCAGACGGAGCAAGAACCGGACCTCCGCGACCACTGAGGGCCTCCGGAGCCCCTGGGCCTCTGGAGCGTGACGATCCTCAGGGGCAACCTGCACGGCTTGCGTCTTCAGCTACCCCAACTCTTCCTCGACAAGTGTCAGGTGACGTTTCAGGTATTCAATCGAGGGCGCCCCCCGGGCTGCATCATCCTCGAGCTGCTGGGGGCTCTCTCCCTGCAGCTGTCTCTTTTTGCGCATGAATCAAGGCTAGTTGCTTCTTACTATTTGCATTATCTACATGCTTGGCGTTCTCACCGCCGCCGAGGTCATGAGCCCTTGTGAGCCCACTCGTGATCGTCCCATGATTAAGGACTGACACGGCGTCTGTGCTCGGGTCCGTCCCTGCAGCGTCACTAAATCCAAGGGCTGAGCTATGTCTAGCGAGCCATTCTCGTGACATCACCTCCCGTGGTCCTTGGTGCCTTGTTCTCGCATGGGCTAATCGTGGATGGGTAAGTAGGGGCCCTTGGCAGGTGCCTCGCTCACACGGGAACCGCGTGCCGGTTGTTTTTCTTTTGGATTGTTGCATGAGAAGACTGGGCACGACGTTTGTGCTCGGGTCCGTCCCTGCAGCATCGACAAATCCAGCGGCTGAGCTTTGTCTTTCGGGCTGGTCCTGCTAACGTAACCTCCTAGGGTCGTTGGTGCTGCGGCCTTCTCATGCGATGCCCTCTAGAGATGCACTCGGCGCAGGTCGTCACAACACCTCTCTTTTCACATTTTTCAGAAGAAGACTCAGACGCAACCCACCTCAGGGTAGGGTCTCGTGAGTGATGCGTAAGCTCACGAGAACTTCCTCAGAGTCGTTCAGCTCGTCCTGAGGAAGGCCCATATACACCTTGGCTGTCCTGCCGTGCAAGCCACGTGTCAGGACGGGGCTGTACACGCCCCGGAGTCACACCCGGTGGGAGGCTCCCTCCCACGGTCTAGTGTAAGTGCCATGCTCCGCACTGGCAGAACCAACCGAGGAGCGGTTATGCCCACGAACCAGTGGAAGCACCAATCTCCGCGCTGGCCACTACGACCGAGGCGCGGTTATGCCCACACTCCGCGCAAGTGTGGTAGCTCTATGCTCCTCGCTAGTTATAAACAACCGAGGGAGGCCTCCGGTCGCACCAACCTCAGGGAGCTTTTCAGCTCACGACGTTCACATCTTCTCCTTGGATAGGTGTCACGAGGGGGGCTAGGCACGGGGGCTATGCTCAGGCCACGGCTAGTAGACGCCACCCTACCAGGTGCCCAGACACCTGGCTTTCTCGCGCCCCCATCCTAGATGAAGGCAAGTGAGCAAGGTATGGTGCTCGTTCTCCCTCATGAGAGCCGTTCGTACGGCAAGGGGGACCCCTGGGCATCGCGACCCAGGGGCCTCACTAGTCACGTAGCCCCTCACTCCTTGAGCCCGATGCTCAACGGAGGTCGAGGTATGCGCGGGACTGGGCCCTGCCGACGCAGAATGCAAACGGGATCGCTTGAACGTCAAGGGGGACCCCTGGGCATCGCGACCCAGGGGCCTCACTAGCGACGTAGCCCCTCATTCCTTGAGTCTTGTTATTACGATAATCCCAGTCACCCGAAGGGCTCAATGGCGATCGAGGTATGCGCGGGGTTGGGCCCTGCCGACGCAGAGCACCTAAGCAAACATGAAAGGAAGCAATCACGGAAATCATCAAGTTCAATCCAGTTATTACAATAATACCAACACATTGAAATTCAAACGAGTTCTTACGCCTCCCGGAGGCACTTGCATCTCTCTCATCTGAACAGGAACAGGTTAGGCATCACCAAGCGCGTCATCACCAGTCTCCGCCTCCTCGGCCACGGCAGCAGCAATTTGGAGGAACACCTCCACTAGTTCCATGACCTTCGCCTCCAGGGCCTTAGCAGCCGCGCTCTCTATGCTCGCGGTCACGGGCTCGGACAGCAACGCCAGGTCAAGAGCGGGATCACGGAGACTTAGGTGGCTGCACACCTACGTCAGGGCCAAGGTAAGGAGCGTGCGGCTTTCGGCGTCTGCTAACTGGTCAATTGCGGCCGCAACCTCGCACAGGGACTTCACAAGCGCGGCGAGGAGCCCGGCGAGGCCACCCTCCGGGGCGGCCAGTGGCTTCTCGAACCCTTCCCCATAAGCAGCCCGCAGCGCCGTACGGGCCTTGAGCTCGAACGCGGCGAGGTCCTCGCAACTCACCACCGCCGAGGCCGCAAGGGCGTCTTCCTTCTCGCACGCAGCTTGGGTCGCCCTGGCCTGCTCGGCCTCGGCCTTTAGCTTCTCCAGGCTCTCGCGATCAGCGAGCTGCTCCTGCTACAGCCGGGACATCTCAGCCTTCTGCACCTTGAGCTCCTTCTCCAACCTTTCAAGCTCCAGGGCGCGCCTGGCGCCTTCCTCTCGAAGGGCTTCCAGTTCGCTCTCCGCCTTGTGGCAGCACTTCTCGAAGGACGCAGCGTCGGCTCACACGGCGTCGCGTGCCCGCGTGGCTGCCGCAACTTACTCTTGACCCTTGGCAGCAACCGCTGAGGCCTGGCTCTAGGAGGCCCGCGCGGACTCGTCTGCTAGGAGCCACCCAGAGATCAGGCCCAGGCGTCCCTCCATCGCGCGGCTATCACCACCCTGAATTCGGCATGGAGCCGACCTAGCGCAGCGGAGGTGGCCTCCAAGGTCTCAGGGCCAGGCTGCATCAGCTGGCGGATGGGCGCCAACAAGACCGGCTGCTCGACCAGGGGCTCGGGGGCTCCGGCTCCGCTCGCTGGAGCAGCCGGAGCGGGAGCCGCCGCGGCCTTGCAAACAGCAACGACGCCCTCAGGCGACGCCGCCGCCGCATGCTCGGTGGCCCAGCTGGCCGAGGCACACAAAGCTGTGGCACCCTTCTCCGCGGCCACAGCAGCGGCAGGAGGTGCGGGGCACCACGACATGACCTCCCCCTTCACCTTCTTCGTCACGCCACCTAGGCTGCTGCGCCAAGAGAAGCACGTCAGGAACACAGAGACCGAGGGATAACAGGAGATTGCACACTTACTCATCGGAGGCGAGGCGCGCCCTCCACTTCAACAGCAGGTCGGCCACGGCTGCTGGCACTACAGGCGTGCCGGTAGTCTGGATCTTGGCAAGGTGCGAGGCCACAGACTTGGGCGCAGCCGTGGTCACCAGTTTCGCTGGCATGGCGCTCCTCGACGGGGTTGTCGCATTACTCCCCCCGGACGCAGTGTGTCCGGATCGGCGCGTAGTGGTCGCTTGGGGCCGTCCGGCGGCACCTGCGCTCGACGCCACTTCTTCAGCGGACGCCTCACAGGAGTCCCCCTCATCAACCCGGTCCTCGTCACCTAGGGTCTCTTCCGACTCCTCCTTGTCGCTCCCATCGTCGGCACCGGAGGACACGCCAACTGTGGGCGAAGCGGCCACGGGCACCCTGAAACCTGACACAGCCTTCAGCAGCTCAGCCTTGTCAGGACAGCTGTACAGCGGCAGGTGGGCCCCCGAGCGGTCCTCAGGAACCATCCCAAGGAGAGTGACTGAGGCAAAATCCAGGTCGGCCTCGGCCAGCGTCCCCGAGCGCAGCCGGAGCCTGTCGTCATTTCCCATCAGCTCCCACATGGGGCGCGAGTGTGCCTGCAGCGGCGCCAGACGCTGCCTCAGGAACTCCTTCACGATCTGGGCCCCTTCAAGCCTCGAGCCCAGGTCGGCTTCGATCCTTGCCAAGACATGCTCGGCAAGGGGGTCGGTGAGCTTCGCATAGCTCCAGCCGGCGCGTTTCGCCGGACGAGCGGCAGGTAGCGCCAGCAGCGGATGAACGCGCTGGGCATCCAGATAGACCCACCTCTTCCGGTGGGAGTCTATCTTCTTCCCGGCTGTCATCATCCAGCATCCCTGGCTCTGGAAGACGAAGGAGACACAGCCCGAGCACGGACCCTCATCGTACCGCCGCATGGAGAAGAAGTGGCGGAAGAGGGTGACAGTCGGTTTCACCCCCACAAGCACCTCGCAATAAAAGGCGAAGAGCGACAGGACAAAGATGGAACAAGGCTGTATGTGGAGAGCGTTCACCTGGTAATGGTCCAGGATGGCGTAGAAGAACTCCAAGAAGGGCGGCATGAGCCCGACGGAGATGCTATGGAGGAAGAAGGGATAGCAGAACTTCGGCAAGATCCGCGCCGCAGTGGATCCGACCCAAATCCCCATCGGGCCATGCTCGTTGTGGACGCTCGACAAGAAAAGCTAGACCTCCGAGTAGTCCCCCTCCTCGGTTATGGTGGACTCCTCGAGCTCCACCTCAAGGGAAGAAGCAGATCCGGACGCCTGTGCAGCACCCTTGCTTTTCTTCGCCATTGCTGAGGTGCCGGAGGATGCAGGCGATTTAGGAAGGCCGGAGGCGAAGGAGAAGGGGATCTAAGAATGAAGGAAGGGAGGCGATAACTCCTCTTCAGCAAAGACAGACCCCTTTTGTCAAGTTACACGGTTGCCAAGACTGTGTGGGAAGCGGAGTCGCCCATGTCCCATCCAACCGTCACGAGCCAGCCTGGCCTGCAGCCTTTTTTGGGGCCCGCGCTGCTCCGTCCTCGGCCAAGGCTGCGCCCCGAAGCCAACTCCGCACGCGCCTTGGGCCCAGGGGCTACTGTCGGCGTCCTGGGAACTAGGGTACCCAGACTTGCCTGTCTGCGGGCCACGACGCGCTCCTACCATGGCCTGGTGCGGCCCAGCTGATCGACCAACTGCTCAAGACCCTCGCGAGGGGGCTAGACCTCTCGAGGAGAACGACGTCAAGACCCCCTCAGGAGCGGCCTCGGCTAGGGAGCTCCGGAGGGGCGGAGAATCCAAGGCCATGCCTTCCTCGGGAGGGTGTAGTGACGCAAGCAGTGACGCACCGCGCCAGCGTTTGCCTGCGCGCGCCAGCGGCGCAGTTGCCATTTTGTGCAAAGGAGACAGCGCAGGCGCAGGTTCCCGAGGAGTGGGACAAAGGTTTCCCCTTCGGGGCAACAAGACCAAAGACCGCAAGGATGACAGGGAGGATGTCACCACCGAGCCCACCACTGCATCATCGCTTGATCATTTTGCAGGCGAAGACCGCTTTTGTCAGGACAAGAACATCCTTGTGTTCCTGCTCACAATGGCCGTTGTGGGATCCCTTCCCGCCTAAACATTTCAGGGGAAGAGGACCCTGGCCACCTATATAAGTAGCTAGGAACCCCACTATGGGGAAAAGTCGATCAGATCCAGAAACTCTGCCCTCGCATAAGGGAGCAAGAACTCTTGCCTCGTGACCCTCCTGAGCTCAGGAACCACTTTACTCATCCATATTCAAGCCCTCCTGAGGCCAATCCGCCAAATCAAGAAGTAGGGTTTTACACCGCAAGGTAGCATGAACCTGGGTAAACTTGTGTGTGCTTTACTTGTTGTTCACTTGAATCTCTTCATGGGACGAGGGCGAGACGCTCGGTAGACGTGAGTAGGAGAGATTTTTGTTCACGCCCCTGTGTTCGAACTTCTTGGGTTTGCGGAGCCCGTAATCCAACATTTTGCGCGCCAGGTAGGGGGCATGTCGAGATCTCGCCTCTCCGACGAGCTCGTCCTGCTCTCGTCGTCGACTTTGCTCCACTGCCATGGTGGACACGCGCCGAGCACGCGCTGCCTGCCGCGCCGCGAACGTCATTTTGCGCCTCCCGGAGAAGCAAAAGGATAAGCTCAAACCAAAATGGGAGGGGCCCTTTGTTAGATTACGTAATGGGACAAATGGGTCTGGGCTGGTAGTATAGCCCGTTAGTCTTAGGGTTAATTAGAGATAAGGGTCGCTTGCTTAGGGGTCAAGTAAGCCTTGCTTGGGAGACAAGTAAACCTCTCTATGTAAAGTGATGAGATGTATCAATCTAATCAAGCAAGAATTAAGAAGGAAATCCCTTCCCTCTTGCCCGGCAGTGGGCAAAAGGCCCCCGGCCAGCCCTCTCGCGCCCTACTTCTAGCAACACCATAACAATTTGGTATCAGCTTTCCCGGGTTCGATCATGTCCAACCCTCCATCGACTTCTTCCCACCCGCTGCCTCCGCACACCTACCCGCCACCACTAGCATCTTCATCGGCGCTCCTGCCCCACACAACAGGTGCGTTGGCATTGGGCATGTGATACATCTCCAACGTATCTACTTTTCCAAACCCTTTTGCCCTTGTTATGGACTCTAACTTGAATGATTTGAATGGAACTAACCTGGACTGACGATGTTTTCCGCAGAATTGCCATGGTGTTGTTTTTGTGCAGAAATAAAAAGTTCTCAGAATGACCTAAAACTCCACGGAGATTTATTTTGGAAAATATAAAAAACATCTGCAAGAAGATCCAGACCAGGGGGGCCACACCCTGTCCACGAGCGTGGGAGCGCGCCCCCTGCCTCGTGGGCCCCCTGGTGCTCCACCGACGTATTCCTAGATTCTATAAGTTCACTTTCTGGGAGAAAAAAATCAGGGAGAAAGAATTATCGCATTTCACGAGATGGAGGGAGGGCTGATCTCTCTCGGGAGGGCTGATCTGGAGTCCGTTCGGGGCTCCGGAGAGTGGAGATCGTCGCCATCGTCATCATCAACCTTCCTCCATCACCAATTCCATGATGCTCACTACCGTGCGTGAGTAATTCCATCGTATGCTTGCTGGACGATGATGGGTTGGATGGGATTTATCATGTAATCGAGTTAGTTTTGTTAGGGTTTGATCCCTAGTATCCACTATGTTCTGAGATTGATGTTGCTATGACTTTGCTATGCTTAATGCTTGTCACTAGGGCCCGAGTGCCATGATTTCAGATCTGAACCTATTATGTTTTCATGAATATATGTGTGTTCTTGATCCTATCTTGCAATTCTATAGTCACTTACTATGTGTTATGATCCGGCAACCCCGAAGTGAAAATAATCGGGACCACTCCCGGTGATGACCGCAGTTTGAGGAGTTCATGTATTCACTAAGTGTTAATGCTTTGGTCCGGTACTATATTAAAAGGAGGCCTTAATGTCCTTTAGTTTCCAATAGGTCCCCGCTGCCACGGGAGGGTAGGACAAAAGATGTCATCCAAGTTCTTTTCCATAAGCACGTATGACTATATTCAGAATACATGCCTACATTGCATTAATGAAATGGAGCTAGTTCTGTGTCACCCTAGGTTATAAATTCTACATGATTAATTGTATCCGACGTAATTTCCCATCACCGATCCAATGCCTACGAGCTTTTCCTATATTGCTTGTTGCTTATTTACGTTTCCTTTGCTACTATTACAAAAACTACAAAAACACTATCATTACTTTTATCGTTGCTACCGCCACTATCATATTACTTTGCTACTAAACTATCTTGCTCCAGATACTAATTTTCCAGGTGTGGTTGAATTGACAACTCAGCTGCTAATACTTAAGAGTATTCTTTGGCTCCCCTTGTGTCGAATCAATAAATTTGGGTTGAATACTTTACCCACGAAAACTATTGCGATCCCCTACACTTGTCGAATCAATAAATTCGGGTCTATTGCAACAAAATCGTTTGTTGCAATACAAAGATACTATTACCACCTTCTGTACCCTCCTTTTACTTTCTGTTAATTAGGATAAATAAAGCAAAAATAGTATTTTCTGTCTGTTTCCAGACTTATCCGTGCAATAAAAAAATATCCCGAAAATAAAAGTTCTCCAAATGCCATGAAAATGAAATATGATTTTTTCTAGAATATTTGACGAAATATGGCACAGAACACACACCGGGGGAGCCAGCACCTGGCCACAAGGGTCCATGGCGTGCCCCCTGCCTCGTGGGCCCCACGTGGCCCCCCTCCATTTATTCCTGCACTCATGCTCTTCTTCTTCCTCCCAAAAAATCACCAACCAGCTCAAACCCAAGTTCTAGCTCATCTTGCTGCCATTTTCGATCTCCTTGCTCAAAGCACCATTCACCAAACTGTTTGGGGAGACTGTTCCTTGGTATGTGACTCCTCCATTGGTCCAATTAGTTTTTGTTCTAGTGCTCTATTTATTGCAGATTTTTGCTGCCGTGGTGACCTTGTTCTTGAGCTTGCATGTCAAATTTTCTTCGTCCCAAGTAGTTCTAATGCATGGTATAGTCTCTAGGCACTTATAGGACTTGTTTCTATCAATCTTGTTGAGTTTGGTTAACTTTTATTTTGAGTTACTAAAAATTTCAGAAAATTTTAGAAAAATGCCTAGGAAAAACTTCCAAGGTGGTTCTTCAAGGAAGCAAGAACCGAGGCTCGCGTTCCGTGAGCCAGACGATGAACTATCGAGGGATGCTGACGGCCTTGTGAATGGCCGTCAGATGACTTCATGGATCAGGCTAGCATCAAGGATGAATTTTACGCATACGTGTGCAACGCTGACCTCGAGGGCTGCATACAAGATAAGTGCCCTCAATACCGTGGCTTAACTGATAGCTTTGTGAGAAGGTTTAAATTTTCATCTTCACGTAATTCTCACACTGTACTGTTTGACCTGTATGATAAATCTTACACCATGGACTTAGAGGATTTTAATGATGCTTGTAAGCTCCCACAGTGGGGCAGTATGGGTGATCCTCGCAAATCTGAATTTAGAGAATTCCTTGTTAGTATTACAGTGGGGGGATCCAGGGAAATCACATAGGCCACCATAGGGAGCATTCATTTTCCAGCTATTCATTACTTTGCTCTCTTTGTATGTAGATGCATAAACGGTAAGGATGAGGGTTGCCACATGTGTGTCCTTGATCTTAGTGTTCTCAAGAGTGCTGTATTAGGTGATAGACAATATAACTTGGGAACCATTGTTGCACGTAGGCTACATCATAATGGTTTGCATGGAGATTTATTCGGTGGGATTTATGCCACTCACATAGCCCGCCGTCTTGGTGTACCTGTGCATGTAGGATCGAAAGTATGTCTAGAGGGGGGGGGTGATTAGACTACTTGTAAATATAAAAATTCTGCCTTTTGACAAAGAACAGTTTTTGGCAGATTCACAATTATGATCAAGTCAAGTATCACCCTACACATGCAATTCTAGAGTATAGGCAGCGGAAAGTAAATTGCACATGTAGTAAAGAGAGGTGGAGAAGAGCAAACGCAATTTTGGAGACGCGGTGATTTTTCCCGTGGTTCCGATAGGTGGTGCTATCGTACATCCACGTTGATGGAGACTTCAACCCACGGAGGGTAACGGCTGCGCGAGTCCACGGAGGGCTCCACCCACGAAGGGTCCACGAAGAAGCAACCTTGTCTATTCCATCATGGCCTACGCCCACGGAGGGCTAGCCTTACTCGGGGTAGATCTTCACGAAGTAGGTGATCTCCTTGCCCTTACAAACTTCTTGGTTCAACTCCACATCGATGTCGGAGGCTCCCAAGCGACACCTAACCAATCTAGGAGCCACCACCCTCCAAAAGGTAATAGATGTTGTAGATGATGATGAACTCCTTGCTCTTGTGCTTCAAATGATAATCTCCCCAACACTCAACTCTCCTCACTGATTTGGCTGTGGTGGAAGAAAGGATTGAGTAGAAAGCAACTTGGGAAGGTTAGAGATCAAGCTTCATATGGTGGGAGTGGAGCAACTTGATCTCAACACAAGGGTAGGTAGTTCTCTTCTCAGAAATGTAAGGTAGGAGTGGTAGTTCTTTCTGATGGTTCTCTCCACGAATGAAGAGGGGGTGGAGGGGTATAAATAGCCTCCACACAAAATCCAACTGTTACACACATATTTGAGCAATCTCGGTGGGACCGAAGTGGACAACTCGGTGAGACCGAAAGTTCAAATAATGTGAACGTTGGGGTTTTCGATGGGACCGAAAATACCATCTCGGTTAGTCCGATTTGAGCAAAGACAAGAGCATGCCAGTTTCGGTGGGACCGACTTTATCATCTCGGTGACACCGATTTGATGACAGAAGGTTACAGAAGCTTGGCAGCCCATGTTTCGGTGAAACCGATTTCAAAATCGGAATATCCTATTTTGCTAGGGTTTGGCATATGGCTGAGGTGGTTCATCTCGGTGTGACTGAGTTTGGATTATCGGTGGGACCGAGATTACTTATGAGTGTATTTGGCAGTGAGTGTTGCTGATAGTTTAGGAGATGTATCACTAAGCACTTGAGCAACCAGACCATCAACATAACCTCATCCCCTTTTAATAGTATTGGCTTTTCCTATGGACTCAATGTGATCTTGGATCACTAAACCAAAAATGGAGTCTTGAGCTTTTGCCAATGCTTGCCTTAGCATTTTGAGGGGTCCACTTCTTCAGTCATTGCCATACCCATATCACTGAACTTCTCTGAAATGATTCTCAAGTAGCTATTAGTTCAATGAAATATATGTTGTTATTAATTGCCAAAACCACCCGGGGATTAGTTGCACTTTCAATCTCCCCCTTTTTGGTAATTGATGACAACATATAGATCAAAGCTTCGACAAAGGATATAATCAATGAATAATATCGTCGCTTTGAGAAGTATGTGATAAGCAAGAGCTCCCCCTAAATTTGTGCATTATTTAAGATTTGCGTTTGAATGCAAATGCACAATTGATTAGGATCATGGGTCACTCTTCCATGTCACATACATCTTGGTGGAGCGCACAAAATGATAAGAATGAACAGCATGCACCCAATCACCAAGACATGAGTAAATAGTCATACAAGATAGGAATAGCATATGATAAGCATTAAGCACACATTAAAGCATAGTACGACCAAGCACTCATTAAGGTAGCATCAAACGGAGTATCAAGCACACTGAATGTCTCGAAAAACCAAAAGTATCTCAAAGAAACCGCAAAAGAACGAAAGAGCAAAAGCGCAAAGACAACAACACTCTCTCTCTCGAAGCCCTATGATCTATACAATTTCTCCCCCTTTGGCAACAAGTTACCAAAAAGTTCGAAAAAGCATAGAGCTAAACGTCACTGTGGGCTCTGCTGGCGGCTCCCGTCTGGGTTGATGTCGGAGTGGATATGACGGCATCGGCGAAGACTTCAGCTGATGTCTGTGCTGGAGGAGTGGACACTGGAGCTGTAGCTGGAGTAACTGCTGGAACTGTAGTCCTGGTGTCAGTCACTGGAATAGCAGCTGATCGAGATCCTTTGGGAACCGGAGCTGTCTGTCGATGAGAGTCCTGGACTAAGTCATCCTGCACAAGCTCTGCCTTGTCCTGCTTTGCTTCCTCAATGTCTGCCTCAAGCTTGTTGACGGTCACTTGTATTTCAGTCAGCTTCACGTCCAGAGCGTGGATCTTCTCGTCAACAATCCTCTCTAAGCTCTCCTGAGACTGTTCAATGCTGGCCAGGCGTTGTTCAATCCTTTGAGTAGCTTCAAGAATCTGCTCTCCGAAACTCTTTGGTTTAGCTGCTGATGCTGCTGCTTCTTTGTCAGCTTTGGCTTTCTTAGCAGCTTCGATCTTGGCTTGACCTTCAACAGATGTCGGATCCTCCTCATCCATCACAACAACATTGTCTTAATGCTCTGGCTGCAGGGGTAAGTGTTTTCTATCCAACAAGAATTTGCCCGTGCCAAACTTGGCATTGATAAGCATCTGAATCTGTGGGGCAAATCCACATGACCTTTTCTGGTCAGCTGCAGTCCTCTTAATGGTCTCTACCATTAAGTCCATCACCTTGAAAGGTGCTTTCTCATCAAGTATATGCAGCATGTTGATAGAATATCCTCTGATCATGCGATGATCTCCAGACTTGGGCATCAAGGTATGCCTCAAAATAGTATTAGTGGTAGGTAAGCCTGCCTGGAGATGGTAGACTGAGCCGAGCTTCCATACTTCCAAATCCGCTGCTGGAATCTCTTTGTACATGTTCTTCATGGAATCATGATTCTTCTTTGGAATCCCATAGACATCAATATCATCTTCTCGTTGCACTGGAGCATTCAGAATTTCTGCCCATTCTTCAACAGAAGAAGAGAACCTTTGACCTTCAGTCATCCACGTGATCTTTCCATCAGGATAGAAGTGAGCTGTGGCATAGAATTGCATAATCATCTCATCGTTCCAACTGGTCAATTTCTGACCTACAAAGTCTGCAACTCCACATGCAGTGAAGCTTTCATGCACATGTGGAAAGAAATCTCTGTGCTCTTCGCTGTCAATGTATTCCCAGTCAACATATCTGGTGTCTGCGACTATTGGCTTCTTGTCCATCAGCACGGTCTCATAGAAGTCCTGCTGTTCTCTGGTGTGAAATCTGGGATCTACAGCAGTTCTTCTCCTCACGGCATATGGGTCAGCTTGTCTCCATAGCCTGAGACCTCTATCTTTCCTTGCCTTCATATCCTCAGCTTGAGGATGAGCATCATTGTGAAGTGGCAGTTTTGGACGGAGTTTCAGCAACACTTGTCCTTCCTCATCAGACTCAGCTGGTGGCACATCATCCTTGTTCTTCTCAGATGCTGGAATGTTTCTGGTGGTCCTCTTGGGCTTGGCAGCAGGCTTTGCTGGAGCTGCCTTAGCTGGAGCAGATTTCTTGGGCTTTGATGTGGCTTCAGCCTTAATGGCATCACCCATGAGCTTCTGCTTCTGAGGTGGAGGCTGGGGTGCTTCCTCATCCTCATCCTCGACTGCTGCATCTGCATGAGAATCTGACACATGCACTATCCTCTTTCTCTTGGTGGTCTTCTTCACTTTGCTTGGAGCTGCCTCTCCCAAATTTAGCTTCTTAGCAACAGTTGATTGATTGACTTTGCTGGTGCCCTTCTTAGATTGCTGACCTTGTTGCTCTTTGGCAACAACCTTTCTCTTAGGCTTGGAGGTCACCTCTTCCTCAACAACGAAATCAGAATCCTCATCATCAGAATTCTTCTCCTTTCTAGCTCTGGTGGCTGCAGGAGGCATGCCACTTGGTGTACTCCTCTCACCATCATCAAATGGGCTGCTAGGATCAGGACTAGTGCCTGCCTCTGGAATGTCTGCAATGGGTGTCTCTGACCTGTTCTGACTGTCACTGGTATCTGACATGGCTGATAACCTGTGAATAGATAAGGTATAGGCAGAGAAGAAGAGTTATCACAAACTGCAGAAGTTTTTGCAAAAAAAAATGAGTTCAAATTCTAGTTTTAAGTTTTCACAGAAGACATTTCGGTCAGACCGGGTTTAAGTTTCGGTGAATCTGAAGTGTTAAACAGAAGCTTTACACACCACTTTCGGTTTGACCGAAGTGGGTTTCGGTCCTACCGATAACACTAGGGTTTCACAAAAACTACATTTCGGTCACACCAATTTGCATAACTCGGTTGGACCGAAGGGTGCAGTGCAATGGCCAGAGGCCAAATCGGTCACACCGAAATTCTAAGATCGGTTTTACCGAGATGTGTTCCGTGGAAACCTAACCCTAAATTTTTTACTCGAATCTAGTTCAAACGAACCAATCTGGTGTACAGGAAGATTTCAAACGTGGCAAGATATTGGGCAATCCAAACGTGCATTGAATCGGAGATGGGAGCACGAGTGGGATCAAAACTCACCCTAACTTGGTGGAGTTTCTCTACGGCGGCAACGGCGCGGAGGAGATGGCCGCTGACGGCGACGGAGACCTGCGGCGAGGGCGCACAGGCGACGACGGCGACGATCCGGAGATCAAGGCGACGGCAGCAAGGGGTGTGGGGCGAAAAGGTTTGAAGGAGGAATCAACGCGCGCGGCCCTTGATATATATATCCCTTTGCTGTCGGTGGGACCGAGTTGTAAAACTCGGTGGCACCGAGATGGATAACTGCTAGGCAGTTATGCACTTCGGTCACGCCGAAAATCACAACTCGGTTTCACCGAGATGAAACCTAGATCAGTCTAAATGCTTTCGGTTTGACCGAGTTTGAGTGAGTTGGTCTGACCGAAATCAATTAGAAGGTTTTGGAGATTTGCCCTTGACGGATCGGTGGCTCCGAGTGCTCCTCACCCGGAGGGTCCGAAAATGACTTGTTCAAAGTTTGTGATGTAAGCATGAATAGAATTTGAGACAAGAAAGCATAGATAGCTAGAGGAGGTACTTAGGCATTCTTGTCCGTCCATTTGGTCAGAAAAATCAAAACAACCAAAACAACAAATGGATGTCCTCGAATGGATAAAATCATGCATCCAACATGCTCACACAATAAGATAGCAAATGAAATATGTGTCAAACATGCACAACCAAAACTCTAGCAATTAACACACAATTTGTCGATGACTAGGTCATCTTTATATGAGTATTTTGACTTAGGAGCCAAATGAGGACATTTGATCATAGGTCATACTCATCGTTTAAGCACAAGTGGGGTTACCACTTTTACATAAAGCATTGATGTGTTCACATCATTTGAAGATGCTTTAGCTCAATTTTTAGAGCAAACCTCCCCCTAGATGTGAGAACCCCTTTTAAAGGGTCAAACTAACCTTGGGTTGTCGTAGAAGACTTCATGTAGATGTTGAAGATGTGGATGCTCAATGTTGATGGAGATCATCAAGAGTTGGGAGCTATCCTTTGGATTCGGGCACTTTCAATACCTACATGGGTTAGTCCCACAAGGAACAAACAAGGATATCCATGGGCATAGATTGAAGTTCACAATAGATGATGTCCATGAAAGCAATGATTACCTTGCCCCTTGACTTACCAACAAGAGGGTTTGTGACTCCATGAACTAGTGCACGATATGGAAGTTGATTGCACAAGTTCTTTGCCAAAATGAATGTGAGTGAAGTATGTTGGCGGAGTCACCCTCAAGAACTTTCTAGTTCTTCTTCTTCGGGATCCACATCATCTTGATGGGAATCCTTGGGGTTGTAGTTGAGCTTGACGAAGTAGAACTTGACGTTTCCTTGGGAACCCACTTGACCATGGCTTGAGGTGCTTCAATGAATGCATCAATCTCCTCTTGAAGCTTGTCCTTGGCTTTTAGCTTGTGGTCTTGTGGTGGAAGGTCATCTTGAGCTTGTTCCACATTGGAAGAAGTAGGATCATACTTCTCCTTTTGAGAAACAAACTGTGGAGTAGGATATTGACCTTCTTCCCACTCAACACCTTCGGCGTTGAACTTTCGCTCAAAACCAATTCCTTGATTCTTCCGGTGTCTTCCTTGCTTGCGAACAATTTCCTCAAAGTTCTTGCTTCCGGCAAGGCTCTTGTAGACACCTTTCTCTATGATCCCTTTCAATAAACTATTCTCTTGCTCAAGTGTAACTTGGCTTGAAACATTGTTAGTGGAATCAAGAGAACTACTAGAAGCAACAATATTGGATTTAGCATGGTTATTGTTACTGCTAGAGGAAGAATTTTTCTTATGCTTTTCATGCTTAGTCTTAATGGGTGGCAAGAAATTAGACAAGAGAAGTCGTTTGGCAAGATATGAAGAACTCTTCTTTCGAAGATCTTCATTGATTGCTTTTAGAAACTCATGTTCTTGCTCTAGAGTGAGCTTCTCGAAGCGTAGCTTCTCATGAGATCTTAGGAGCTCTCTATGATCTTCTTGAGTTGTTTCATGAGCTAACTTAAGAGTGTTTAGTTCTTTAGTTAGACGCTCAATCTCCTTCATAGCATTGTCATTCGACTCTTCTCGACTATAAAGACTACTAGCATTTTCATCGTTACTAGGCTCACTAGATTTATCATGCATGAGCTCATCTTCACCAAGCAAGTCATCCTCATCACTATTGAAGTCAATGAATTCAGGGTGTGATACCTTGGGGCCTTTAGCCATGAAGCATCTTCCAATTCCCTCATTTGGTGAATCAAATAAGTCGTAGGAGTTGGAGTTGGAGGATACGAGAGCAAGACCGGCAACACCTTCATCATGACTGTAGTCGGAGTCGGAGTGATAGCTTCCATCGGATTGATTGTCGGAGTCGGAGCCGGAGACCCATTCACCTACATGAGCTTGATGTCTTCTTCTTCTGTAGCTCCTTGATGACTTGTCTTTCCTCTCCGAATCCTTGCTTCTCCGAGAGGGTCTTCGTTCATAACGATCATCTCTACTCCTTCTCTCTTTCCGAGGTGATTCATCTCTTGAACTTCTTCTTCTTGGAGACTCTTCTCTTCTCTTGTGGGGAGCCGTACACTCATTTGAGTAGTGTCCGGGTCTTCCACAATTGTAGCAGTTTCGATCACGACTAGAAGATCTCTTTTCATCATATGATCTAGACTTTGAGCTTCTCTCTTTGCCTCTATACTTGTAGAATTTGTTGAAATTCTTAACCATTAGGCTTATCTCTTCATTGGAAACTAACTTGTCACTTGAGGTTGTGGGAGCATCACTTGTAGCTTTGTAAGCACCACTCGACTTGTTGTGAAGCTCCTCCTTATCCTTAAGTGTCATCTCATGAGCAAAAATTCTTCCAATGACTTCGGTTGGCTTGAGAGTCTTGTAGTTTGGCATCATTTGGATCAAAGTGCACACGGTGTCATACTTTCCATCCAAAGCTCTGAGAATCTTCTTGATGATGAATCGGTCGGTCATTTCTTCGCTTCCTAAGCCGGCAATCTCATTTGTGATGAGAGCAAGCCTAGAGTACATTTCAGCGACTCCTTCACCATCCTTCATCTTGAACTTGTCAAGTTGACCTTGAAGAATATCTAGCTTTGATTCCTTCACAGACTCGGTACCTTCGTGCATTTCAACCAAAGTATCCCAAATCTCTTTTGCATTTTCAAGACGGCTGATTTTGTTGAACTCCTCGGGACACAAGGCATTGAAGAGAATGTCACAAGCTTGAGCATTGTTTTGCAACATCCGTAATTCTTCCGGTGTAGCTTCGCGATCCGGAACTTTTCCTTCCTCGGAAAATTCACCTTGCATACCAACACAAATAATGCCCCATGCGGCTGGGTTATGACCAAGAATATGCATTTTCATTTTATGCTTCCAACTAGCAAAATTTGTACCATCAAAGTAAGGACCTCTACGAAAATTACCCTCACTAGACGCCATACTCTCCTAGGTTGTGAAACCAAGATTATGGAGTCCAATGCAATGGAAACCAATACAATGGAGACCAAAGCTCTGATACCACTTGTAGGATCGAAAGTATGTCTAGAGGGGGGGGGGTGATTAGACTACTTGTAAATATAAAAATGCTGCCTTTTGACAAAGAACAGTTTTTGGCAGATTCACAATTATGATCAAGTCAAGTATCACCCTACACATGCAATTCTAGAGTATAGGCAGCGGAAAGTAAATTGCACATGTAGTAAAGAGAGGTGGAGAAGAGCAAACGCAATTTTGGAGACGCGGTGATTTTTCCCGTGGTTCCGATAGGTGGTGCTATCGTACATCCACGTTGATGGAGACTTCAACCCACGGAGGGTAACGGCTGCGCGAGTCCACGGAGGGCTCCACCCACGAAGGGTCCACGAAGAAGCAACCTTGTCTATTCCATCATGGCCTACGCCCACGGAGGGCTAGCCTTACTCGGGGTAGATCTTCACGAAGTAGGCGATCTCCTTGCCCTTACAAACTTCTTGGTTCAACTCCACATCGATGTCGGAGGCTCCCAAGTGACACCTAACCAATCTAGGAGGCACCACCCTCCAAAAGGTAATAGATGTTTTAGATGATGATGAACTCCTTGCTCTTGTGCTTCAAATGATAATCTCCCCAACACTCAACTCTCCTCACTGATTTGGCTGTGGTGGAAGAAAGGATTGAGTGGAAAGCAACTTGGGAAGGTTAGAGATCAAGCTTCATATGGTGGGAGTGGAGCAACTTGATCTCAACACAAGGGTAGGTAGTTCTCTTCTCAGAAATGTAAGGTAGGAGTGGTAGTTCTTTCTGATGGCTCTCTCCACGAATGAAGAGGGGGTGGAGGGGTATAAATAGCCTCCACACAAAATCCAACCGTTACACACATATTTGAGCAATCTCGGTGGGACCGAAGTGGACAACTCGGTGAGACCGAAAGTTCAAATAATGTGAACGTTGGGGTTTTCGGTGGGACCGAAAATACCATCTCGGTTAGTCCGATTTGAGCAAAGACAAGAGCATGCCAGTTTCAGTGGGACCGACTTTATCATCTCGGTGACACCGATTTGATGACAGAAGGTTACAGAAGCTTGGCAGCCCATGTTTCGGTGAAACCGATTTCAAAATCGGAATATCCGATTTTGCTAGGGTTTGGCTTATGGCTGAGGTGGTTCATCTCGGTGTGACTGAGTTTGGATTATCGGTGGGACCAAGATTACTTATGAGTGTATTTGGCAGTGAGAGTTGCTGATAGTTTAGGAGATGTATCACTAAGCACTTGAGCAACCAGACCATCAACATAACCTCATCCCCTTTTAATAGTATTGGCTTTTCCTATGGACTCAATGTGATCTTGGATCACTAAACCAAAAATGGAGTCTTGAGCTTTTGCCAATGCTTGCCTTAGCATTTTGAGGGGTCCACTTCTTCAGTCATTGCCATACCCATATCACTGAACTTCTCTGAAATGATTCTCAAGTAGCTATTAGTTCAATGATATATATGTTGTTATTAATTGCCAAAACCACCCGGGGATTAGTTGCACTTTCAGTGCACGAGAATGATGAACCTTTACCTCTTGCTCATTTAGATTTCCATGCTATGACTAGTCACCGGTTTATAGAGTGGGATGATCAAACTCTCAAATATCGACTAATCTTTAACAGGCGGCATGCCATCCCTATTGTTCTTCCTGCCCCCACTTTGTTTAACTTTGAGGCAAAAGGGACATACACTATAACTATGGAGGAATCAAATGCTTATAATAACATGACGGAGGCAACCCGCCTTTGAGCTACATCTCAACATGCAGTGGCCGCTGCATCTCAGTACAACCCCAACTACAACTTTGGATATCCGTCAGGCCAATACTGGCCATAGACCAACTTAGGCCAGAAGCCTAAGCTTGGGGGAGTACGTGTTTCTCACCGACATTACATTCATGTTCACACACTTATTCTAGTTGTCGGTGCTCACACTCTTTCACTGTACCATCCATGCTTAGTTTCAATTTCTTTTTCTTAGACTTTTCCTTGTGTGCTAGAAAAACCTAGAAAAACAAAAATATATTAGTTGTAGCCTCTAGCTAGTTTACTTTCTTTGCTTGTAGTAGTAGTTAAAATGAAAAAACCCCAAAAAGATTTCCCGTTCTTCTTTTGCTTGTTGGGAGCATTCCCGTGTAAATAGTTTCTTTTCTTTTCTTTGGGGGTTAAGAGTAGAAGACCATGATTCAAAATGCTTAGTGGTTCTCATATGTTTTATTGTTGATTTCACCTTGAGCCACATTACCTTGTCTTCTCTCTTGAATTAAATGTCTGCAGATTCTAGCTTAGTCCAATGCACCTGCACTATTATTGTTTTCCACATTGTTCGGTCGTGCGAGTGAAAGGCAATAAGGTTGATATATGATGAACTAATTGAGATGAGAAAAGCTGGTATGAACTCGACCTCTCTTGTTTTTGTAAATATGATAGTTCATCGTTCCTGATTCAGCTTGTTATGAATGAAACATGCTTGCAATGATAATTAGAGATCATAGCTGCTTATGCCATGCTTAATTAGCTGAGAGTTTATAATGGTCTATATTGCGTGTCAACATGATATTAAAATGGTTGTGATGTGCTATGATGGGGTGGTATCCTCCTTTGAACGATTTAAGTGATCTGACTTGGCACATGTTCACGCATGTAGTTGAAACAAATCAACATAGCCTCCACGATATTTATGTTCATGGTGATTTATATCCTACTCATGCTTGCATTCATTGTTGATTAATTTTAATGCATGTTCATGACCGTTGTTGCTCTCTAGCTGGTCGCTTCCCAGTCTTTTTCTAGCCTTCACCTGTACTAAGCAGGAATACTGCTTGTGCATCCACTTCCATAAACCCCAAAGTTATTCCACATGAGTCCACCATACCTTCCTATATGCGGTATTTACGTGCTGTTACAAGTAAATTTGTATGTGCCAAACTCTAAACCTTCAAATGAAATTCTGTTTTGTATGCTCGAACAGCTCATGTATCAACTAGTGTTGTCTATATCTTCCATGCTAGGTGGGTTATTCTCACGATGAGTGGACTCTGCTCATCATTCACAAGAAAATGGCAGGTAATCGGGATGCCCAGTCCCACGCTCAAAATCATAATAATTAAACAAAACTCCCCCAGGGTTGTTGCTGGTTTGGACGGTTCCCGTTATTTCGGGCTAGCCGTGGAGTGTGCTTCTTGGTGGTTGGGGGAGTATAAACTTTACCATTCTGTTAGGGAACCGCCTATAATGTGCATAGCATGGGAGATATCGAGATCCTTGGTTGTTATGTTGACAATGAAAGTATACCGCTCAAAATATTATTCATCTCTATTTAAAAGTTGAGCTCTGGCACCTCTACAAATCCCTACTTCCCTCTGCGAAGGGCCTATTTATTTACTTTTATGTAGAGTCATCATCCTCTTATGAAAGAGCACCTGTAGGAGAGCACCTCTGTCATTGCATGTATTACTATTAATTTGCATTGAGTATGATCATGACTGGATCTCTTTTACCATGAATTACAATGTCTAGTCAGTCCTTGATCTTTAAAGGTGCTCTGTATTTATGTTTTGCGGTCTCAGAAAGGGCTAGTGAGATACCATCTTGTTATATCATATCATGATTGTTTTGAGAAAGTGTTGTCATCTGAGGTTTATTATTATTGCTCGCTAGTTGATTATGCCATTGATGTGAGTAGTCTTGAGACCTGAAAGTTATTGTGAATGTGGTTAGTTCATGATCTTGTTGAAAACCTGAATTTTGGCTTACATATTTACAACAACAAGAGCAAACAGAGTTTGTCAAAGTTTTTCTTTATCACTTTCAGTTTATCAACTGAATTGTTTGAGGACAAGCAAAGGTTTAAGCTTGGGGGAGTTGATACGTCTCCAACGTATCTACTTTTCCCAACCCTTTTGCCCTTGTTATGGACTCTAACTTGCATGATTTGAATGGAACTAACCCGGACTGACGCTGTTTTCAGCAGAATTGCCATGGTGTTGTTTTTGTGCAGAAATAAAAAGTCCTCGGAATGACCTGAAACTCCACGGAGATTTATTGTGGAAAATATAAAAAATATCTGCAAGAAGATCCAGACCAGGGGCCCACACCCTGTCCACGAGGGTAGGGGGCGCGCCCCCTGCCTCGTGGGCCCCCTGGTGCTCCACCGACGTATTCCCTGATCCTATAAGTTCACTTTCAGGGAAAAAATCAGGGAGAAAGAATTATCATGTTTCATGAGACGGAGCCACTGCCAAGCCCTAATCTCTCTCGGGAGGGCTGATTTGGAGTCCGTTCGGGGCTCCAGAGAGTGGAGATCGTCGCCATCGTCATGATCAACCTTCCTCCCTCACCAATTCCACGATGCTCACCATCGTGCGTGAGTAATTTCATCATAGGCTTGCTGGATGGTGATGGGTTGGATGGGATTTATCATGTAATCGACTTAGTTTTGTTAGGGTTTGATCCCTAGTACCAACTATGTTCTGAGATTGATGCTGCTCTGACTTTGCTATGCATAATGCTTGTCACTAGGGCCCGAGTGCCATGATTTCAGATCTAAACCAATTATGTTTTCATGAATATATGTGTGTTATTGATCCTATCTTGCAAGTCTATAGTCACCTACTCCGGCAACCCCGAAGTGACAATAATCGGGACCACTCCCGGTGATGACCGTAGTTTGAGGAGTTCATGTATTCACTAAGTGTTAATGCTTTGGTCCGGTACTCTATTAAAAGGAGGCCTTAATATCCCTTAGTTTCCAATAGGATCCCGCTTCCACGGGAGGGTAGGACAAAAGATGTCATGCAAGTTCTTTTCCATAAGAACGTATGACTATATTCGGAATACATGCCTACATTGCATTGATGAACTGGAGCTAGTTCTGTGTCACCCTAGGTTATAACTTCTACATGATGAATTGCATCCGACATAATTTCCCATCACTCATCCATTGCCTACGAGATTTTCCTATATTGTTTGTTGCTTATTTACATTTCCGTTGCTACTACTACAAAAACTACAAAAACACTATCATTAATTTTATCGCTGCTACCGCCACTATCATATTAGTTTGCTACTAAACTATCTTGCTCCAGATACTAAGTTTCCAGGCGTGGTTGAATTGACAACACCGCTGCTAATACTTAAGAGTATTCTTTGGCTCCCCTTGTGTCGAATCAATAAATTTTGGTTGAGTACTTTACCCTCGAAAATTGTTGCGATCCCCTACACTTGTGGGTTATCAGCGTGCGGCATCCTCAGGGGCGATTGCACCCTCTGCCCCGGCGCTGTCTGCCCTCGTCCACACGCTGGAGCACATGACAGCCGCTATGCTGGAATTTCTGCAGGCCGTGACGGGCATCAGGGCCTTCCTCGTCGGGCCCTATGCGCCCCAGCCGCATCTCGAGCAGCCGCCTCCTCTGCCGCCACACCAACAGCAGCTACCCCTGCCGCTGCCCTCGACAGCGACCACGGCGCCGGTCATCTCGTCCCATTATGGGATTCCCTAAGACGAGACTGCGACGACCTCGTTCCCATCAGTGCCGCCGCTGTCCCAGGGCATTCCCATCCAGCAGATCATGTTCCCGGCGTCCCCGTCACCGCTTCCATCTTGGATCACTACCCGCCACGTGTCGGCGGCGGTGAGGCTGCAGGCAGCCGCACGCGGCCTCCTAGCACGTCGGCGTGTGCGGGAGATGTGTGGTCTGTAGCTGTTGCTCCTCCAAGTTGCCCTTCGTTGTGCAAAGGACCCCGATCTCGTCCGCTGTGTCGGGGATCTTGGGCATGCGGTTTCCCCCACGGGCAGAGACTTTAAAGTATGTGACATCGGCGGTTGGGGGCGCCCCTCTCCTCATCATTCTCCATCGCAAGCCCTCCACTCTTCTCTATGCAGTGCAAACCAATAGCCGTCCGGCGGGGAGAAGGCATGGTGTCACCGACAGGAGCGCATCGCGTAGCACCACTCCATTCCTCCACCGGCCGCCGCGAGGGTGCCTCTGTTGGTCTCTCTTGCGACCACTTCCAGGTGGCCATACACATGCACTCCGTTCTGTCCAGATTGTGTCCATGGGATCCAGGTGGATGTACACGTGCATCTCCGACGTGCGGATGGTGTCCACCTTTTGTTAAGGGGTCCAAATAAAGCGTCCCAGCCCATTTCAGGTTGAGAATAATAAAACAAGCCGAGATGTAAAAGGCTTGTTTGTAGGTGTTAGGTTTGTTTTCATCGAGTCATGGTTATAAGTTGGTTAGGCTGCAGCTCAAGGGCAAGCTGCATGTCCAGGTGGGGTGTAGTGTTAGAGTACGTAATGGGACTAGTGGGCCTGGGCTGGTGGTATAGCCGGTTAGTCTTAAGGTTAATTAGAGATAAGGGTCGCTTGCTTAGGGGTCAAGTAAGCCTTGCTTAGGAGTCAAGTAAACCTCTCTATATAAAGAGAGGAGATGTATCAATCTAATCGGGCAAGAATTAAGATGGAAATCCCTTCCCTCTTGCCCGGCCGTAGGCAAAAGGCCCCCGGGCGGCCCTCTCGCGCCCTCCTTCTAGCAGCACCATAACACCCTTCATCATTGACAAAGTTCTCACCGGAGGAGCCTATCACCTTCGAAATGCATCAGACAATCGTCTTGAGCTGAATCCATGGAACGCTGCTAGGCTCCGATGATTCTACCGATAGTCCGGTAGCAGCTCTTATTTTTATTTTTGTCTAGCTTTCTTCCTTTGTTTTTCTTCCTCTTAATTTTTTGTTTTTCCTTCCCAGAAAGTATTCGGCTATACCAAACTGTTAGGGGTGAACATCTTTAAATGTAAATACCTCAAGATACCTGGGGGCTTCTATAACGAAGCTTACTATTAAAGCTTATTGCTTACAGTACTTACATCGCCTGTTTCATACAGTCTCTTCGCCATTATATGCATCTCTATGACTTAAGTTTTTTGCCAAGCTAGGTTGCGTGGCTCCTGTGTTTATACTCTACGCTCCCGATTGTTTGGCTAGGTTGTAAAGGGAGCACCTCTGCGATTGTTACAACCAGGTAATATAGACCTGTACCTCAGACGGGTGAAGCCGAAAGCTAGCATTCTTAAGGGAATCATTACTCGGCGGACAAACGACGAATTGCTTATTTGCACATAATTTATCAATATCAAAGGATAGGCTTCCTGTAATCCTATCTTTAGGATCGAAGCCTAGGCATGCATAAATACGCATGCTAACCAAGGGAAAGGAACCCTTAACGAAACTATTCTCCCTAGAAGATGTTTCTTACATTAAATAGTAATATAACATAACTCCCTCAACAAATCTTGTCTGTTCAAGCAAAATGACTAGATTGCCTGGTTTCCAAACATACTAAGTGTTTATCACAAGTATAGTATCCGAAAACACTCCAACCCTTGGGCTCAGGAGGTTGAAGCCAAAGGCCTGTGTCAGTACGAAACGATACCTATGGGATCACTGGAATCCCTTCTACGATTGGCGGGCGCGAGGTTGTGCAAAGAGAGGGTCTAAGAGTCAGTACAAGGATCGTTTACCCAGGTTCGGGTTGCGAGGATGCGTAATAATCTAGTCTTGCTTTGGTGTATATTCGAGTGTTCTTGTGTTCCTGAACTAGCTGAGGTGCATTTCCAGCTCCAAAGGATCTGAATCCTTCTCCGGTATGCCGTGGGCCTCCTTTTATAGTCGAAAGGGGCTGCCATAGTGGCACACAGGAGGTGGAAAGGCCTTTAGTGCATAGGCTTATCTCATGCCATTACGGGGAAAGATGCATTAAATGCGCTACTTGGGTGTCCACTCGCTTTATCAGGAACGGAGACGAGGCCCCTCCCGTCTGTGGCTGCTCTGTCTGGTTGCGAAGCGTCTAGGCCAGCGGGGCAGGCAGTTGAGGTGGTGTGGTGGTAGGGTCTTCACGAAGATCTGCATGCCACCACGCAGGTGCTTGACTAGGTCGATCAGGAACCACGTACCGCCACACGGGTACCTGCCTCGGCTAGTGGGTCCGCCACTGAGCTGGGGCGACGATGGGGTGGCAAGGGCTTGCCGTGGTCCTACGTCTTTTCCCAGCAAGGGTCTTGTCGGGGCCTCCGTGAGTTTCCTCGGCAAGAGGCTTGCCGGGGCTTTGGGGTGTCTTTGGCGAGGAGTCTTGTCGGGGCGCCGTGGGCATCCTCAGCAAGGAGCCTTGCCATTGCCTTGTCGTCTGGTTCTCATCTCGTGAGCCATAGACCTTTGTCTTCACAAAGATCTGCATGCCATCACCTGGGCGCTTCCCAAGCCTTGGTTCCAATGTTGTTTATGACGTTGGAGGTCCTAGGCTCAAGGGTGGCTGTGACGGAGGCGTATGGGCGAATCGCCCCGGCAAGGGTTTTTGCCAGGGGCGTGCAGGCCGCCCCGGCAAGAGTCCTTGTCGGGGGAGAGCCGGTATTCTTGCTTGGTCTTCTTGTGCCACCGTCTTGGCGTTGCTCCGGTAACTTTGTGTCTCTGGCTTCCCTCCTCTGCTTTGTTATGTTTGGTTACAGGCGCGGCTCTGACTGCCCGTGCACAAATAAGGGGTACAAAAGTGTGCCCCTACTTTTGTACACCGATAGGAGCCCCCCAGCCTGGGCCATACATAAGCACAACGCGTTGTTGGGCCAGGCCCAGAACGGTGCGCGGGCAGTGGGGTTGGATCCTTTTTACCACAGTAACTCCTCCGGTGGTTGCGCTTCCCCACGATCTACGCTGACACGGGGGTCGTGCGTGGGGAGGTTGCAGCACGTTGGTGTCATGTCGTTGTAAATGGTAAAGGGGGCGGCCCGCGCCTTCCCCATAAAAAGGGGAAAAATCGCAGGCACGCCGCTCATTTACCTCTTGGGCTCCTCCAATCTTGGGTTCGCCGTTCCTCAGCTTCTTCTCCAAGTGAAATGCCAAATCTATTGCCTCCGCTCACCGCCGCCGTGCTTCCCTTCGCCTCGATTCATCTCCTCTTCCCCGGCCGCAATGGCACCTAAGCCCAGCAAGGGCAAGGGAGCGGTCGAGGACGAGGGGGGGGGGAGAAGGAGCTGCCGGAGAGTGAGTTGGCGGTGCTTTGGATGAAGCACGCCTACTTCCCCCCGATGGTCGACGCGGTCCATCTCAGGGACTACTCCAGCCCCTGTGGGGGTGCAAGACGATGGGCCATCCAGCCACGCGCGTCATCCCCGCTCAATTCGCAGAGGCCGGCCCGAATCGGTATCCCTTCTTCGTCGACTACTTCTATTGTGGCCTCTGTCCCCCTTTCTTCGATTTCTTCAACGATATCATGCATACCTACGGCTTCCATCTCCTTGATTTCACGCGGAACACCGTGGCGTGCATGGCTTTCTTTGCCCACCTTTGCGAGGGTTTCGCCGGGGTGGTTCCCAGCACGGCGCTCTTCCGCCATTACTTCTTCCCTTGCATCCAGGGGGACGCCATCTCCGGCTGCGTCACCTAGATTCCACGGGCCCAGGAGAAGGGTACGTATCCACACGGTGCTCAGAAGGAGAGGTGGGATGATTGGAGGAGCCAGTGGCTGTGGATTAAGGAGGATTACCCACCGGAATTTTGCCGAGTTTGTCAGAGCCCGCCGGTCCGCCACAAGGACTGGGGGTACGTTGACGCCAATGACAAGAAGCTCTCGGTCGCCACCACCAGGATCCACTGTCTTGCTCAGGCCGGGCTCACCCTCAAAATGATTGGGGCCGATTTTATCCGCCGCCGAATCACGCCACTGCACAACAAAGGGAGGCCGGCTTGGCTTTTCTAGAACGCGGCCGACGTCATGAGGCTCCGCCCTGGTCTGAAGCATAACTTCAAAGTGATGGAGCACGCTCATCTCTGCCAGAAGCTCTTCCAGCTCGACGTGGACCACGATGGCAGGGCCGAGAGGACCGGCAAGGCCGCCAAGACCATCAAGGCCATCAAGGGGCCCCTGTTTGGGTTGCCGGCGGGAGTGGTCCCACTGAGCAACAACTCTGGCTAGTCCGTGATCATCGCCATGATGCCGTATTTCAACGCGTACGGCCTCGATCCGGCCTGGGTCGAGCCGCCGATGGATCGGTTGCAGGAGTTCTTCGACACTGTGTCGGAGAGACGAGTCCGCGAAGAGTCGGTGCTCATCCATGATACCACCCAGGCGAAACTAGATTATATTGCCGCCAGGGCGGTGGATGCGGCGCTTGTCCTGGAGGCCAGCAGCGCCGGCCACGTGGAGGACGAGGCCAACGTGGCCACCGAGGAAGAAGAGCTCGCTGGGTGGCCGAAGTCCGTCGGGGAGGCCAGCCGACGCTGACGCTCCCCTTGTCGAAGACATGGTCGAGGAGTCGACCGATGAGGAGGCCGAGGCTGCCAACCCTCCTACCACGGGGAGGCGGCGCGTCCTGCGGCGGGCTGGCTCGGGTAAGCCGGTCCGGCCCGACATCATCGTGCGACGGCAGCAGCCCCCGGAACAACCCGTGCGCGAGACGAGGTTGATGGCGGCACTGGCGGAGAGGAAGACGGGGAAGACCGCGGTGGCGAAGAGGACGGCAGCTGCCCCCTCTTCGTCCAGTCGTGCCCGGACCCCATCTCCTTCTCCCCCTCCCACAGATATTGTCATGGATGTTGACTTTGATCTTGGGTCTCTTAGCCCAAGGAGGAAGAAGAGGAAGCAAGAGGAGGAGGAGGATACAGAGGATGAGTATGTATTTCGCTCCTCACATTATCTCCTGATTCCATTTCTGCATTATCTTTCTTTGATCCGAAGTTGTCTCCGTAGGGATATGGAGACGCTGGCCCAGAGGGCAGCGAAGAGGGCCAGGGCGACATCCGACGATAAGCCCCAGGCGGGTACCTCAGGTATGCCCCTGTTGGTGGAGAGCATCCCAGACAACAGCCCCCGGCGTAAGTCCACTACTTACTCTTTCATGGAGGAACACTGGGGCGTGAATGCTTGATGCTGACCTTGATGGGTTTGTAGGTGCGGAACGGCAGCAGGAGGGCCCACAAGGGGCCACCCCTAACATGCTTCCCCCCTCCATTACACCGCCCCGAGGGGTGTCTCTGGCAAGGGCACCGACCACTGAGCCCATGCCCATGGAGGAGGAGGGGTGGAACTAGAGCGCCGGTGACTCACCCCCAGCAACAATTGTGGGCGGGGAGAGTGCCACTCCTTCTCAGCCTAGTACGGATAATTTGTTTGTCCTCTGTAAGTTGAGTTTAGACTTTGGCCTTTCCTCACTTTTTCTCTTGACTTTTTAGACCCTCCCTCGACGGACCGGGTAGATGTCGAGCCCACCATCGAGGAGGTTGCCAAGGACGCTGAGGCCGAGGCCAACAGGATCGCTGCCGAAGAGGCAGCCAAGGACAGTAGTGAGGAGGCAGCCAAGGGGCCTGTCGGAGGGACCGAAAGAGCTAGCACCGACGAGGCCGGCAAAGGGCCCGCCGAAGGGACCAGCGAGGCTGCTTCCGAGGAGGCCGGCAAGGCTGCCGCCGAGGAGGACAGTAGGGCCGCTGCCGAGGAGGCCGGCGAGGCTGCTGCTGACGACCAGCCTTCCTCCTCCGCTGCCTCTGGCTCGGGTTGTTGCTTGAAGGTGAGTGATGACTTGTTCGTCCACCTCCCATAGATGGCAAGCAACAGGGCGCCAACCGAGGGGGAGGTGTTCAACGACGAGGCGCTCGCCGCCGGGCTTGAGGTCGTTGACGAGCCGAGCGCCGGCGACGACGGTTCTCGAGAGGAGCATCTCCTTCGGGCCATGGGCGCCAGCTTCCAGAAGCTCCAAGCGCTTCACCACGCCTGCCTGGACAAGGCAAAGTCCAGGTCGACAGTGGTGGATAAGGCGGAGGACGACTTCCAGGAGCGCATCGCCAAGACGAAAGTCTGGTTTGCCGAGACTTGGAGTGAGTTGAGGGCTTCCCAGGATCAGCTGGACGAGCGCGCCCGAGATCTCATGCTGGCGCAGTCCGATTTCGAGAAGGCCCAGGAGGAAGCCAAGGAGCAGGCCGCCAATGATGAGGCCGCCCACAACCAGCACAGAGTTCAACTGGACTATCAAGAGGAAGACCTCGTCTCCCGCGAGCAGGCACTCGCCGCTGCAGTCCACGGCAAGGACAAGGAGGTTGACAAGCTCGTCGCGCGGCAGACCCAGGAGCTGGAATTGAGGCACGCAATGCTCAGGCTCGGGTCCATGCCAGCAAGGTGAAGGAGCTGGAGGTGGAGCGGGATGGCCTGAACGAATGGATCCTGGAGCTGACCAAAGAGAGGGACATGATCCATGCTACCTTGACGGAGGTGCAAGCCGAGGTTCTCGGCAAAGCCGAGCAGCTCTCCACGGCCCAGGATTCCATCAAAGATCTGAATCTAGAATTGGAGGGCCTCAAGGGGATGCTTTCGGAGGCCAAGGCTCGGGAGGAGGCTCTGAACAAGGACCTGGAGAAGGAGAAATGGCTGAGGAAGGATGACACCGCTGGCTACGCAAATTATGTGAAGGGAGAGAATCTCTGGATCAGCCGCCTCATTGTTGTCGCGGAGAAACTCACCGTGTAGTTGGCCGCCATAGGCATGCCAAACATCAGGTTTTCCCAAGAGGCGAACCTCTCCATCCACGCCAGCCTGATCGGGTTCTTCGAGTGCATCCTTGACGCCTTGGAAAAGCTCCGCTCCGACCAAGCGTCTTATCTAGACGACGAGTCCCGGAGGCTCTGCCGGGGCGCTTTGACCAAGGTCCTCACCAAGCTAGCCTACTGGAACCCCGACCTCGACTTCGATGCTAAGCTGGATAGCTTGCCGTATGATGTAAATCTCACAACACTCAAGGAGCGTATCAAGCAAATCATCAGTTGCGTCGACGGAATTCAGAGGATAGAGGGCCAGCGTCGGGATTAGGCACCCCATTTCTTACCGCCGCTGCAGGTTCACAACCAACACAATTTATATCTTTAGTTAGAACTGCAGCAACAATTGATGTAACATAACTCTGCAGTACCTTGAAGTAATGCATGCTACTTTCCTGTTTGATTTCTCTCTGTATGTCGACCCTATGCTTAATTGGATAAGCTTGCTGGCGCGTAAACCCAGGCCGCAGCGCTCTGAGGACAGATCCTCAATAGCCTGCCAGGTGTGCTTGCTGCCGGGCAACCCACCTTACTGTTCTCAGCGCGATTGTTTGAACTGTTGAGCAGACTCGAAACAGGACAAAAGCGTTGCGGGTAGCGGAAAGGCTACCCTGCCGTTCTCGACGCGGCCACTCGAACTGTTGAGTAGACTCGAAATAGGACGAGGGCCTAGCCAATAGTGGAAGGGTACCATTGCATACATGTTTATCATACAGAGAGCAAGATTCCGAGGAGAATAACCTTATGTAAAAAAGGAATTACTCAAAGTTTTGCGTGACTTATCTTTTCTATTGTTGCGTGGGCGTCCACCGCACTTGCTGATGATGCCCCGCACTTGGTCATTTTCTTCCTTAGAAATCATGGCCATGGAGAACTGCTACACTATCTGCTAGACCGGATTTCACAACTACGCCCACTACCTGGCGCGCCAAGGATGTCGGTACGAAACGACACCTATGGGATCACTGGAATCCCTTCTACGGTTCGCGGGTGCGAGGTTGTGCAAAGAGCGGGTCTAATAGTTAGTACAAGGATCGTTTACCCAGGTTCGGGCCGCGAGGATGCGTAATACCCTAGTCACGTTTTGGTGTATATTTGAGTGTTCTTGGGTTCCTGAACTAGCTACGGTGCATGTCCAGCACCAAAAGATCCCAATCCTTCTCCAGTATACCGCGGGCCTCCTTTTATAGTCCAAAGGGGCTGCCACAGTGGCACACAAGAGGTGGAAAGTCATACAGCGCATAGGCTTATCTCATGCCATTACGGGACAAGACACATTAAATGCGCTACTTAGGTGTCCACTCGCTTTATCGGGAACGAAAACGAGGCTTGTCCCGTCCTTGGCCGCTACGTCTGGTTGCGACGCGCGTCTAGGCCAGCGGGGCGGGCAGCTGAGGTGGCGTGGTGTAGGGTATTCACGAACATCTGCATGCCACCACGCAGGTGCTTGACTAGCTGGATCAGGAACCACGTACTGCCATGCGGGTACCTGCCTGGGCTAGTGGGTCGGCCTCTGAGCTGGGGCGACGATTGGGCGGCAAGGGCTTGCCACGGTCCTGCATCTGTTCCCAGCCAGGGTCTTGCCGGGGCCTCCGTGAGTGTCCTCGGCAAGAGGCTTACCGAGGCTTTGGGGTGTCTTTGGTGAGGAGTCTTGTCGGGGCCCCGTGGGCATCCTCGGCAAGGAGCCTTGCCATTGCCTTGTCGTCTGTTTCTCATCTCGTGAGCCATAGACCTTTGTCTTCACAAAGATCTGCATGACATCACGTGGGCGCTTCCCGAGCCCTGGTTCCAATGTTGTTGATGACGTTGGAGCTCCTAGGCTCAAGGGTGGCTACGACGGAGGCGTTTGGGTGAATCGCCCTGGCAAGGGTTCTTGATGGGGGCGTGAAGGCCGCCCCGGCAAGAGTCCTTGTCGGGGGAGAGCCTGTCTTCTTGCTTGGTATTCTTGTGTCACCGTCTTGGCGTTGCTCCGGTAACTTTGTGTCTCTGGCTTCCCTCCTCTTCTTTTTTATGTGTGCGTGCAGGCGCGGCTCTGAGTGCCCGTGCACAAATAAGGGGTACAAAAGTGCGCCCCTACTTTTGTACACCGACAGCCTACCATGAAAATTTTTCTACAAGTTTGGTTGGAGATAAGTTTGATGATAAAGTACATTGCTACATGGAATCAAACGCCTATTATTTATCTATGCCATCTGTAAGACTGTCCAAACTACAGTCTTCTTGCGAAAACTTTGAGGCTATCATTACTTGGTCATACACCAAGCTCACTGGATTCTCTTTTTCGTCCGGTCCCCGAGGTCCAACTCGGGCCATATGACTCGGATCAAGCCCGGTATAGCGCATTTTCACCATGGCCTAGGCCTCTCGTGCACCTTCTCGGCATGCTAACGCCTTCCATAGCTGAAAGCGACGCCGAGCTCCTTTGAATAAATTTGCCAGATCCTCCAAAATTTCTGGAGGAGAATCTAATGGCCATAAGGCTTCAGCCATGTTCTTCATGGCTTTTCGAACTCGCTCATGCACTTTGGAGAGCTCTTGTAGCACGTCGCCTTGAAATCCGGATACTTCTCCTTCGGGCCACCCAGTTAACACACCTGCAAGAATAGCATTGTGAAGCTCTGAATCATTGGATGATATGAAAGCTAGTTCAAAGGTCATACTAAATATGTTGCCTTTTAACTTTCTATTTTCGTTCAAGGTATCCGATAGTTGGGCCCTTAGGTCCTTTAGCTCTTCGGCTTGCTTGATATTTTCATCCATCAGTTTGTTCTTTTGCTCAATGGTCTGTGTTAATACACGCTGACTAGTTGCTTCTTGCCCTTCGGCATGTTTTTTCTCCTCCTGAGCAGCCCTTAGCTTCTCCTCCAGTTGATCTATCAATTCTGCTCCTGAAACTAAAACAATGTATGCTTAAATATCATTGACGGAGAAAATCGTATTTTGCAGACACTATTCGTCCTTACCATTAGATCCCTTTTTGGATTTCTTCAGGTCTTCTAGCTCGATGGTGAGGGCATTTAGCTTGATCCGGTTTGCTTCAAGCGCCTTGGACAACACATCATTCTTTTCCTTGAGAACCTGTGGTCATAATGATCCTTAAATCAGTTGGGCCAACTGCTTCAAGTCTCGGGGGCTACTGGCATATGCTTATTAAATTTACACAAATTCTTACCCGCATATCCTTTGAAAGCAGGTGAGTGGCTCCGGCAGCCCGTCCCGAGCGGCTCGGATATCCGCATCCGCATTGCTAAGGGCGTTGAACGCCTCCTCAGTAAATACTGGGTCGCGCATGGCCTCTTTTCGCCTCTGATGATTCATCGCGCTCTCCACTTCGGAATTTGTGACTGGTACATTATACGAATCCTCCTGTGGAGGACAATCCACATTACGCCCGGGGCCGGATTAATTGGTGTTCGGCCAGCTAGGTCCTCGGACACAGTTCGGCCTATGCTCCTTCTGGAATAAAACGAAAGGAAAAATGTGACAATCTAGCCTTACTACCGAGCACATATTGAAAACTATACCTCTTCGATGAAGGAGGGGGCTCGACGGTGCCCCCACTTCCTTTCGCTGCAAAGACTCACCCTGCATAGGGGACGTCCTCTTAGAAGACGCCCTTGATGCAGTACGGCAAGCCGAGCACCGCCCCTTTTGAGGATGAGACAATGCGGTGGGTGAGGTGCGAACGGAAGGCTCTCTTTGAGAGGATGTCTCCTGGGTACTTACATTGGAGGAGGGAATAAGGCCAGGATAATCGGCTACAATGACCATTTCTGTACCATCGTGGCTCGCCTGATAGAAAACTCCGTCAATGAGTTCTATCAATATATCTGGGTCCTCTTCAAATCCGGGATCTTTGTTGCGAATATGGTCCTCTTGCTGTGGGGCAGGGCAATAACCCCCTCGATCACCTTCCTCCATACCAGTTGCAAACAGCCAAATATAGTTCGATTTGCATATCTCGGTGAAGAGGTTTTATAAAGCTAGCAATAAAAAATACTTACCCGATCGATGGGGTTATACATGGAGAAACCTTCTGATGACCCACAAGTATAGGGGAACAATTGTAGCTCTTTTCGATAAGTAAGAGTGTGAAACCCAAAGAGGAGCAGAAGGAAATGACAAGTGGTTTTCAGCAAGGTAATATCTGCAAGTGCTGAAATTGTAAGTAACAGAGTAGTTTGATAGCAAGATATTTTTGTAATGAGCAAGTAATGATAGTAGTAGTAAAAGTGCAGCAAGGTAGCCCAATCCTTGAGGCAAAGGACAGGCCAAGACGGTCTCTTATAATAAGCAAAGCGTTCTTGAGGGTACACGGGAATTTCATCTATTCACTTTCATCATGTTGGTTTGATTCGTGCTTGCTACTTTGATAATTTGGTATGTGGGTGGATCGGTGCTTAGGTGTTTTTCTCACTTGAACAAACCTCCTACTTATGATTAACCCTCCCGCAAGCATCTGCAACTACGGGAAAAGTATTAAGAATAAATTCTAACCATAGCATTAAACTTTTGGATCCAGTCGGTCCCTTACGGAATAGCGCATAAACTAGGGTTTAAGCTTCTGTCACTCTCGCAACCCATCATCTAATTACTACTCCACAATGCATTCCCTTAGGCCCAAATATGGTGAAGTGTCATGTAGTCGACGTTCACATGACACCACTAAGGGAATCACTAAGGGAATCACAACATACATACTATCAAAATATCGAACACATATTAAATTCACATGATTACTTGTAACATGATTTCTCACGTGAACTCAAGAACAAATGTAGCTACTCACAAATGATAAGCATGCTCAAGATCATAGGGCTATTAAATAGCACATTGGATCTTGACATATAATATTCCACCAAATAAACCATATAGTAATCAACTACAAGATGTAATCAACACTACTAGTCACCCACAAGCACCAATCTATAGTTCCAGTAACAAGATTGAACACAAGAGATGAACTAGGGATTGAGATGAGATGGTGTTGTTGAAGATGCTGATGGAGATAGCCCTCCCCAAGATGGGAGAGTTATTGGTGATGATGATGAACATTATTTCCCCCTCCGGGAGGGAAGTTCCCCCAGCGGAATCGCTCTGCCGGAGGGAAAAAGTGCTCCTGCCCAAGTTCCGCCTCAATACGGAGGCGCTCCATCCAGAAAGTCTTCTCCTTATTTTTTCTAGGTCAGAAAGACTTATATACCAGAAGATGGGCACCGGAGGTGGGCCGGGGTGAGCACAACCCACCAGGGTGCGCCTGGGCTCCCTGGCGCGCCCAGGTGGGTTGTGCCCACCTAGTGGGCCCCCTCTGGTACTTCTTTGCACCATTATTCTACAAATGATTCATAAAAATTCCGCGTGAAGTTTCAGCTTATTTGGAGTTGTGCAGAATAGGTGGCCTGACGTAGCTTTTTCAAGCCCAAATTTCCAACTGCCGGAATTCTCCCTCTTGGTGCATACCTTGCAAATTATGAGAGAAAAGGCATTAGAATTACTCCAAAAAGCATTATTATACTTAAAAACATTATAAATAATAGTAATAAAACATGATACAAAATGGACGTATCAACCCCCCCCCCAAGCTTAGACCTCGCTTGTCCTCAAGCGAAAACCGAAAGCAAAAACATGTCCACGTGCTTTAAGAGAGAGGTGTCTATAAAAACAAAATACGGACATAGAAGCATCATGTAGATTATTATAACATCAACAAATTTAAACATAAGACTTTTATCAAAGGACTTGTATCATAGACTTCTCATGAACAAGTAACAGTTGGTCAAACAATTGAAGTATAAAGCATAAACTCTATTACAAACCAACAAACTATGTTCTCCGTCAACTTTGCAACTACAATTCATCATCTTTTCAGGAAGGGTCATGTATCGGAGCCTTTAGGGAAGTCCACATACTCAACCATTATATAGTATTCTATGATTGCTAACACTCATCGCATACACATGAGCAAAACATTTCAACCGAACACATAGAAAGATAGGGGCTTATAGTTTTGCGTCCCAACATACTCACCTCAAGGGTGATGTCAACAATAATAGCGCATGCCACCCATATTCAACTCGACATATGTGCCTAGATCTTTCCTCACCACATGATGCTTGCCAAAGATTAAAATAAAAAGGAATAGAGAGAAAACTTTGACTCTTTGCATAAAAGTAAAAATAGGCCCTTCGCAAAGGGAAGCAAAGGTTGCCATGCGCTTATTTGTTTGTATGCTCAGCCCCTTAGTGCAAAAGAATGTCATGTTGATTTCCCCTTGTGATAGCAACCTTTATTATGCAGTCTGTCACTTTTATTCTTCACTATCACAAGTTTTTGCAACCCTCACTTTTCTCTTACACTAAATGATCTCACACTTCTAGAAGCAATTTTTATTGTCTTATTGCAACGATGACAACTTACTTGAGGGATCTTACTCAATCCATAGGTAGGTATGGTGGACTCTCGAAAAAGGTTTGGGTTTAAAGGTTTTTGGATGCACAAGTAGTATCTCTACTTAGTGCGGCGTTTCTGGCTAGAAAAGATATTGAGCAAGCACCACATGTTAAAGGATCTATGACAATATGACTTCTATGTGAATATGAACAAACATAAATCATTAAGTTGTCTTCCTTGTCCAACGTCAGCAATTTTGGCATATAATATTTTGATGGGGCTCACAATCACAAAAGATTTCTAGGATGGTATATTTATATGTAAATCTTCTCTTCCCTTATTAATTCTTTCATGAGTTGCATCATCAACCAATGCTATGTTTGTCAATCTTTAATAAAATTTTCTGCTTATTCTTTTCCTTATGTGGTGCCATCACCTACCATAAGATTAGCATATGATCTTCTTAATTTGTTTCCTTTCTTTTATTTATTTATCTATAACCTTTCTTTTTATTGCAACATGAAGGTAAAGAAAGCAAAAACTCAAAACTAAACTTTATTATATATCTCGCACACGATTACAAGGATAGATCACTAAGCAAACTCTCGAAAAGAAAGGATCGAACTAAACTTTCATTCATTCTAAAGCAAAAGATCGAACTAAAATAAGCAAACACTGGTGCGCGTTGGTCCTAAACAAATGGTTTTTAACCCCTTTCCGCGAAGGCATTTGGAACCGTCGTCAAGTGAGTGTGGGCGATAGGGTGTCTTTCCCACATGACCCAGAAATCGTCGGGGATAGGCCCTCCTGGGACCCAGGCTGGGGCCGTGTGCGATCGGGCAAGGCAAGGAAACCCAATCATTTCCGTAGGTATGTACATCCCACACGGTAATCCGAGAAAATAATTTCCGTAGGTATGTACATCCCACACAGTAATCCAAGAAAACCATTTCCGTAGATATGTACATCCCACACAGTGAATATCAAAAAAACATTTCCGTTCGTATGTATATCACACATGGTCAATCCAAGGAATACGTTTATGTTCTTATGTACATCCCACACAGTCGATCCAGGGAAAACATTTCCGTTCGAACGTAAATCCCACATAGTTTTATGTGTAGGGTCGTGTGTGAAACGTGTAACTATCACACACGCTCTTCCTTCGTTAACTGTTTGCTTTTATCAGCTATATCACACATGATTTGATGAAGAAAACTGTGTGGCATTAGGCTATCCAGCGCAAGCGCTTTTACTGCTAGAACCGTTTGCAAAGGTCCATGACACATTTAGCAGGTTTATTAGTTTACAATTAATAATTCCATTATTACGCAAATTCACATTTCATATCGAACAGCTGTTTGCCAATTTCATATTAGGCACATAAATATATTATAACATCACAGTACGGTAGCTACATTAAAACAACACAATACAACATATAGCTAGTTCAACTTCATAAGAACAATATATTCATTTCCGTAATCGAGATCATCCAGGCTCGTCTTATCCACCTCTACTTTCAGTTCAGTAAGAACCAGTTTTGCATGGGCCAACAGGGAAAGTGACTCCTCCTTCGCCAACACCATCTTAGCAAAGTCTGATTTAAAAAATCTGAGCTCATTATCCACCTTCAACTTTTTATCCCGCATCTTGAAATATGCTTCAGTGTTGACAAGACTTTCTCTAAGACTACCTGTGTTCACTTCCTCATACATGCTCCAGAGCTTCGTTAGGCACATCTTCAAAGATGGTGGCCACTCTTGATCAACCCGCTCCAAGTAAGAACACTTCTGTTCATCCTATATTATTTAAAACTAGATCAGTAACAATTGTAGGGGAAATGGGTTTATAGCAACATAGAAAATCACCAATGCTTATTTTGGAAAACTGAAGAAACATGTTAATTATGACATATCTTCTGAAAAAGATCAATGTGCAAATGAAATAATTAGTACTGAGACAACAACCAAATTCTAGAACATCGGAAGCTATAATTAACTACAACGACGCTACAAGTTCTTACTCATGTACAATAAATAACAAATTGAACATTTTATGAGGAAGTTAAATATAACTGCAACAGCATAGCAACAGTGTTTGTATGACAGCAAATTGATACTAACACGTGTGTACATGCACAAATTTAGTAACATAGAACTAATATCACTAAGGTCGTCCACTATGTATGCCAAAACTGGTGTAAAGACAACTGTTGCTACATCTCGCACTGGTGCCCTGAACTGGCGAGCCGATGCAGCGGAAAAAAAATCAGGGACCCGGACTCCGGAGCACGTAGTTGCTCTAATGCCCAGTTCGTTCGTGCCATAAAGATTTACTATTTTACTACTTGGCTGCTCGGATGTGTGGACCAAAGTTGGCCGCACAAACTGCTGAAGCGGTGCCAAATAAATTTCTAATGGCTCTGCTGATGAGATGGCAACAATTTAAGATACAAGGTATAAACTATGACACTGTCTTAGGATGTGTTTGGTTGAAGGTGTGGTATGAATGGGTTGGGACCATGACAGTGTCTGAATCACATCTAACAAATGATTTGTAACAACGGAAGAGGGTCTAACCTTCTCTGCACATGGCAGAAACTTCCTCCCAGTGTCCACAGAATCAAATGCAAGTAGCTTCACGCATGGAGATTGATGGTGACAACGAGCAGATAGATCTTCAGCCACCCCGCTCTAATCGTTGCCACTTATGGTCTTAGGGAGCTACAAGATGAAGAAACGACACAAATCGACCTCCGGGTAAAAATCCTTCATTTCAAGTCATAGCCCGAGAGAGAGAAGAGAGGCATACCCGGGTGGTGAAGGAGTAGTCGCCGGAGGAGGAACCTCTGGAGATGTCTTCGAAGAAGATCATGGCGACCCCGGCGGTAGGATGCGAGATGGTGAGAGCGGGGAAGCGGCTATAGCTTAGCAAGGAAGGAAGAAAGGAAGAAGGAAACATGGGAAATGTGACTTGTGGTTGGGGAGAAAAGGGGTGGGGAATGGGCGGGGGTAGATATTTTAGCGGTGGGCCAAAAGTTTGGAAATGTGGAGGGAAACTTTGCTCGCGGTGCCGCCGGACCATTCACTTTGAACGATTGTGTGCATCGCAAACGATTCTTCTGCTTTACGCGCATGAGATTAGTTTGATAATTCAAATTTTGGTCTCAAGGCATGGGCACATTCACTTTGAGCGCGCGCGGTGCCACCGGACCATTCACTTTGAACGATTGTGTGCATCGCAAACGATTCTTGTACTTTGCGCGCATGGGATGAGTTTGATAATTCAAATTTTGGTGGAAATTTCCCCGGGTACGTCATTGCATAATTTAACATCGCTTGCTAATTTGGGCACACAAAAGAGCGTACAGTAGACAGACCACACTTACTGATTTGAGCAATTTTAGTAATTACACAAAGTCAGTTGTCCTAAACATTGCTCTAACAAAAGACGAGCATTAAAAACAAAGCCTAAGTACGCATAATTAAAGATCCGCCGCCGTGCCGGCCTATGCATCGCCGGTGTGAGATGAGACGTCAATGACTTGTCCTAGCGACATGCCGCCGTTGGTGGACTCCGCGTCCCCCTGCTGAAGTTGACCGTGTCCTCGTCCTCGGCGCCTCCCTCAAGGTTGTAGTACTCGTAGTAGTGGCTGCGCCAGAGCTCGCGTTGGTAATCCGCCGCCGATTCCTCGAAGGATAGACTCTTCTCTACCTTGACCTCTGCCATGCGCAACTCCTCCTCCTGGCGCTCCTCGATCTCCGTCGCCTCCTGCATCTCCAGCTCAAGCTCGGCGACCTCATGAGGAAGCAGGTGCTCCATGGCCACCGCCGCCTTTTCAGACGTTGGTTGCATGCTGGAGTCCGAGGTGGCCTGGAATATCTTAGCGTGTGCATCCTTGATCTTCGCGTGGATGGCCTCGACCCGGGCCAAGGCGACATCAGCGGCACGGACGGCAGCTCGAGCGCACTCGGCGTTTGCAGCCGCTGTCACAGCAGCTGCCGCAGACACCCTGTTGGCTGCCGCAGACGCCCTCTCGGTGGAAGCGGCCGCGCTCAATGCGGATGCGGCGGCACTCTCGGTGTAGGCGGCTGTGCTCTCATGTAACACCCCAAAATTTTGACCATGATTTATTAATTAAAACTTTGCCTTGATAGATTAAAATTTTTGCTTTCTGGATCTTCTTTCTTAGAACCACTCATTTCTTTTAAAGTGTGGAGTTTTTCCTCCAAAAGGAAACTCTTCAAATATATTATTGGACTTGTTTACCCTCTCAAGAAAAACATTTCTATTATCAGTGGATTTATTTAAATAATTATTTCTATCTGAACTTTATTCCTTAAAGTAATTTTTCATTAGTTTTAGAGCTCTGTTTGCACTATAACTATTTGATAAATGCATTTAAAATTTTCACCAAAATTTGGGGATGTCCTGTGAAGTTTCTACATCACTTTTATGCAAAAACCATTGGTGTTCTTTGGAATATTTGAGCAAATCATCCTCTTTTGCTCTCTGGTCCAGTTTGGGATTTTCTACTACAACCATGTGTTGACTTGCACTTTTACCCAAGATCCTTTTCCCTACTCATAGACCACTCTACCAAACCCTTAAGTGTAGGACATTGGACCCATTGAAACATTTTTGGTCCATGCAATTATGCCTGTTCTTTCCTGACCAGATTTGATTTTCTCAAAAACTTACACTAGCAAGTTTCTGGATTTGCCCAAATGACCTTGCCATCATCACCGACACCTAGAGAGACACTGACCTAGAGTTTTTGGCCACCCCAAGAGTTGCCTAAATGCTCATGGCATCCTTTCAAACACCTTGGGTGCATGACCAATTTTGGCATGATTTTGGGTTTGCATTACAAGCTTGATCCACTGACCCAGCAAACCTGTCCACCAAACTCCTAGATACCTCTAACATAGGTCTGTTGATTTGCATCGGCATTCATGCTAGTTTGGACGCTCTGGCATTTCGTCGAGCGATTGCCGTGCGTGCCCAGAGCGCGACCAGAGCGCGCGTTTTGCACGTGCGTGCGCCCGAGCCGCCGCATCTTGCCCCCTGGCCTTCGCGCACCCGCAGAGCCACGCCTCGCTCCCGTCCACTCGCCAGAGCCTGCCAAGCCACCCTGGCACCCTACAGAGCCACCGTCAGAGCCCCCTTGGCGGCACGCCGACATCCACAACGCACCCCTGCCATGGACGGCGCCGCCCGAGCCACCGCAGCACGCCAGCTGCCCCCTGGAGCAGCTCAAGCTTATCCTCGAGCCCGTCCACTAGCGCCCGTCGCCGCCACGTCGCCCTGCAAGCTACAGCGAGGCGGTTCGCCGATCTTATCTCCGGTCGCCGCGGAACCGACCTCAAACGCCTATATAAGGGAACCCCGAGCTCGACCTAGCACTCAGGCAACCACGTACTATCCCCCTAGTGCCCCCAGCACCCAGCAATCGACGGCGGGAAGCCTTCTCCCTCGTCTCCGGCCGGTTCGGCCGCCGCCCCACTCCGGTGACGTGCGTTGCGAGCAGAGCTTCTCCAGCCCATCCAGTGCCACCATCCTTCTCCCCTCGACCTGCAGAGCCGCCCAGCCTCACAAACGCGATCGAAAACCACCGCAGCCCAAACCCCCAAATCCACCTGAAGCCTCCTCTGCCGCGGAGCTCGTCGCCGGCGACTCTCTCCGTCCCCGCCAGCCCTTCGACCATCGGAAGGACCACCCTGGTCTGGCGGATCCATCCCTGCTCTCAGACTGCCGTGGGGAGCCGCCAATCGCCAGCGTTGATCGCCGGAGCTCCACCTCCGCTCGGACAGAGGTGGAAGAAGACGCGGGCGACTGGTCAAACCTGACCAGCTGGCCCAAGGGACCCAATGTCAGTGACCCAGCGACGACCAGCGCTGGTTTAAGTGGAGGCGTAAACCCCTGAAGTACGTCTCCTCTGCCTCGAAAGCGTATTCTCCCCGAAGCGTTTTCTTTTCTGGTTTTATTTTAAAAACAGAATATTGACTAAACTTTGACTGGCTATAACTTTTTGAAAATAAGTCCAAATGACTTGATTCTTTTTCTGTTGTCCCTTAAATTTGGTCTAGTTTATTTTCATATTTATTTGAAAATTTTCCAAAAAACTTTTTTGTACTGTTTTGAAACTATGTGTTTATTTCAAATCATCTTAAATAGGATTTTTGAAGAAGGAAGAAACTTTCTAAAGTTTTGGGAATGCACCCTGCCTCTCCAAAACTTGAAGGCAAGCATTCTGACCGTGGCGTAATATTTTGGTGTGTTGTTGATACGATTACAACACCACCTTAGCAAGGAGCATTCGTTATCTTATGTGATGATATGATCATGCTCATAAGTGCATGATGTAGATTTCCTTGTTGTTGGAAATTAATATGCTTGTGATGGTAATCTCCCTCGTATGCCTTTCATGCTTACCAGAAAGAATTAGGGAAAGTCTCCGTCTTGTGTAGACACGAGCTTGTCCCTAGATCCTTGTCGAGACGGTTGTGTCCGGTATGGCATGGTGAGATATGATGGGTGGTGATTCCGTCTGTTGCTGTTCCCGTAGATCGAGTCTTGTTCCAGTAACCCCCATACTTGCTTCGTACTATTGCTTGTCCCTCCCATAGGTAGGGTACGGTTCAGTAAATTTGCAACCCCTTTCTAGCACACACCATACAGAGCGGCCATGGTGGAAGATATCGGCTGCATCCGGTAGGCATGCCACCTGGTCCGGGGGCATGGGTGTTTTCGGTTGGAGCCAAAGGGGGTAGCTCCCCCAGCTTGCGCGCATTATAAATTTTGTGATCCGGTTGTAGCCTCCCCACTTAGAGTTTTGCTTAACGGGTGTCGTGGGTGAATCCAGACACCGGTAAGTTAGGCTGCTGTGTGCAGTCAGGTGCGTTTTCAATTAAAAGATCGTAGACGGAATTAGTCCCGATGGACTAAAGGAATCCGTTACTCATGGGTAAAGAGTACACCCTCTGCCAAGATTATATCTATTCGAATAGCTGTGTCCATGGTTAAGGACTATAGTCTGCGACGGGTCAAGCGTCGGTCTTAGTGTCGGTCTTCGGAGGAGAAACTGCTAAGACAGAACATGGATCATGACTTGTGACTTGTGATGATTATTATTAATATTATTATGGACTAACCTTTTACATTATTTGAGTTATTGAGTATCCCTAGGACGGTTCTACCTCCAGGATATTCACTATGATTATTCCTTATAAGCCCTTTATGTGGTGTCGCTCAGACGTCCGACTGTGGCATGCTTGTTATTATTGTCTTTATAAGCCCTTTTTGTGGCGTCGCACAGATGCCGGACTGTGGCCTGCTGTTACTAATTCATCCTTATAAGCCCTTTATGTGGCGTCGCACAGACGCCGGACTGTGGCCTGCTGTTACTAATTCATCCTCATAAGCCCTTTATGTGGCATCGCACAGACGCCCGACTGTGGCCTGCAATTACTAATTTATCCTCAGAAGCCCTTTATGTGGTGTCGCTCAGACGCCTGACTGTGGCATGTTTGTTATTATTTTTCTTTATAAGCCCTTTATGTGGTGTCGCTCACACGCCCGACTGAAGCATACTTTATTTTATTATCCTTTCGAGGTGTCGCTTCAAACACCCGATCGGTGCATTTTATGTTTATTCTCGGAATGCTTATTCATGTTTTATATGAATAACCTGCTTGCGTGCATTATGAATTTTTTATTTCGTGACTGACGTTGTGATCATGAAATATTTCAGAGTATGACCATCTTTTATTATATTGTACCTGCATTCATAATGTTTGCGAGTACATTCAAAGTACTCACTGGCTTGTCCCTGGCTATTGTCTTGGCCAGATTTCTTGCTTGGAGAGGAGCGTTGCGATGACAACCCCGGAACCTACGCAATGGAGATAACAACCACGTGAAGATAGGAGTTACCCTGGTCAGCTATTCCTGTGGGAAATGGAGTCCCACACACACCGATGAACCACAAACCGCTTCCGCCATCAGCCACTAGAAACCTTGTGTTGTACTCATAGACCAGAATGGTCTAATACTACATATTTTATATCTTTTTTGCTTGGAATTTCTGTATCAAGTGGTGCCTCATCAGCTAACAGTAATCCTAGGGCTCGTGAGCACAAGGACCATTTTCTTGGAGAATTATTCCAAAAATCCGGTCCTGACAACCTTGGTATCAGAGCCAGGCTGACCATTGGCTAATCCTATCTTAGCCAGGTCGAAAAGAACTAGGTTAACCAACCTACCAAACCTTAACATATCCCCAGCCAAACTTTTCGTATAAGATAATTGCACAGTGACCCGACACCTTTTGGCAGTCGGTGCCCAACCTATCAACCTAGCATGTCGATCACGCGCCAGTGACCGACACCTAAATAAGTCTCTTCCGCAAGCGTGTGAAGGAAGACTCCGTCCCCTTTTTCTATAAAAAGGGCACGCTAGCCTCAACCCAGCGCAACACACCCTCTACCCCAAACCAAGCCAAGATGCCTGGACCCATTGTTCACAATGAAACCACATCAACCAATCTTGGAGGTTTTGTGACCGTGCTAGCAAACCTCACCCACCGTGCCTTCGCATTAGAAGAGCCCCCAGAGTATGTTGTGTACCAAGGGCCCATGGGCGGTGAAAGCCATCAATTCTAGGCCACTGTGCACGTCTATGGTAGGGGTGTATCGCCAGAACGCCCCTACAGGTTCACCGGAAGGACAACTTCCTTTGAGCCACAAGCCATCCAACTAGCTGCTCGAGAGGCTATAGTTCAACTCCGGCACTTGTCGCCCAGAGTTAACTGAACGCTTGTTCTACTACTACCCCAACCATGAAGGGTATGGTAGGCCACCCCAAGTTGCCAACGGAGACGGGACGGATCCTGCATTATTGCATTTGGTGCGCTATGTAAGTGCACTAGAGGAATTGTTCGATCAAATCACTCTTGATCTGATCGCGGCTCGTGGAGAGCTGGTTCGCCGAGCCCCTGCAAGAGGAGAAGATGAGCCCGACGCCGACAACCCAGTCGTGCTATTCGGACAACCGATCGAGACCTTGAGGTCGGCCCCAGCCATCGACCAAAATGCTTTGGTGTCCCCAGAAGTAATTCGTCGCCTTTTTGGAGCACGCTCCAACGGGATTGTGGCCAACCACCCCCGCGATGGTCATCATCGCTGCCCCGACCCTGCAGTTCCTCAGCTCCCTCCAGCTAACCCTGATGGTGAAGCCCTTGGAGAAGCCTCGGCATCCACAAGACACGCCCGCTTAGATATAAACGAGGTAGACTAAATCACTCGAGTGGCGCCGAGTCGTAGTATGACCACGCCCGGTCATTGTGTGATTTTGTATCGCCGTGATTAAATGATGTCTGCTTGTGCGCCATTATTTTTATCGTAGCCATGAATAAATATGTTGGTGTATGATTGCATTTTTAATTCCGGGTGTAGCTTCCAAAAACCACCTCGACGACTCCCACAGTAATACGTCACTTTTGCGAGACATGTGTGTCTGCAGCATTGACCCCGACCCCATAAAGCAGAACTGACAAATAGTTGCCCCTCACCGTGATTTAATAACCCATCCCAGTTGCTATATAAAAGGCCACCTCGTGACCTTGCCAAGCATCCCTCATCTTGTGCACAACTCTCACAGCCATTCCTTGCCATGTCGAGCCCTAGTATTTATCTGAGAACCCCAGATGCCACCCTAGGTAGTTTTGTTAAAATATTGTGGGACTTTACCTGCAGTACCATGAGTTCTATCCTTCCACCCTAGTACGAGTTGCTCATGTCGAGGATCACCCCATCCACCTCGAAATATTGGGCAGTAGTGCACATCCCTCCCGCAAACCCAAACCAAGACCCCACAAAAGTCTCCTTCGTGGGGAAATCTATGCCGACTCCGCAGATGGACGTAGAAGCTGCTGCGTATGAGGCACTTCCTCGCCTTCGATTTGCGATGCCCTATGCCAGTGAACGAGGATATTATTACTTCCTAGGCCGTGCAGCACCCGGAGAGGTAGCATCTTTTCCCGATGGGCGAATTGAGAGAGACCCAGTACTGGCCAACCTTGCCCAGTATGTCATCGCTCAAGAGCGTATGACCCAGCGGGTAATGGGTTATCTCCAGAGCCTCGCTGAGTTAAATCCTCAGATCGCCATTGGCAGAGCACTGAGGCCCGGGCAGGAGAGACGCATTCATCGACTAGTCAACCCGCTTCCTCCGATAGAAGAAGAGTGTGCCCCAGTACCAGAGACGTTTTCTCAGGACCCTGTCCATTTACCGTTTTCATTGTAGACGTTGCTGCTATGTTTATTGCCCAACATTTGTTTGTGAGTTGCAACTTATGCGTGGTATCCTAGATTTGTGCGATGAATTAAATATTTGGTTTCAATTAATGGGAGTAGTTTTTACTGTTGTTAATTTTGATTAACTAAAATCGCTCTCGGTAAATCCTGGAGTAAGATTTTTTTTCCTGAGTTGTTGCAGCATATATCTCTGCACGACATAGAATATTTTTATTCACGCAGCATCGCGACGGCAGACTCACAAATCCAACCACTCGACCGCATACACTAATTGCAAACCCACGTGCGCATGTTGCATCTAACTGATTACCTATCTAGCACACCACCATCTTTGAAGGAGAGATTTGTGGGTAATTATTCGGGTACAAGTTGCCTACAGCACGCTGACAGCCGTTAGCACTCGACACCAGCACCTAATCCTCATGATTGCCATCGCCGTGAAGAGCCAGCACTCGAGCGGCAGCATCACGACAATCATCTAGGATCACTGCACACAAGAGCACGGAAAATCCCAACAATGCCGCCAACCCTCCGCACACTAGGATCATGCACCAGTCCGGCATCACCTCCGCCATTAGAACCTCGTTCCGAGCTCCTACAGGCAGAAATGGAGGAGAAGGAAGGAGAAGGAGAAGTGAGGCTAGGTGTGAGGAAGACGAAAGAAGCACCTCGGTCGTTTTATATCTCGAGATCGGTGTACGGTGGGCGAAGTCCACCAGCGCCGCTCGTCGCTCGATCGCCGGTGTTCGGAGGCGAATCCGCAAGCAGTGCCGACAGCGCACTGGCCCGTGAGGTTAGTGCATGCTGCACCGGCAGCTAGCACGCCGCGCACTACCGCAGTACAGCCTAGATTCCCTACGCCGCCGGTGGAGAAAGCGTGGGAAAGCGCGTGAGAGAGAGGAAGAAGAGAGAGTCAGAGGTAGAAGAAGAGACTGACTGTGGGCCCCGGGTCCACATGTCAGCCAGAGAGAGCACTGTGCTCTCGGGTGCGACCAGCGTATTTTAGAATTTAGGAATTTTTATTCTAAATTCACTGTAACCCAGAGTAGAAGTATCACGTTTTCACTAGCCGCAGATTTTTCCACGCAGCGCCAGTATTCCACACTGTAGTTTTACATCACTTATTGCCCACTCACTGTAGCCACATTTTATTGCATAAGTAGGGCGGTTGTTTTTGTGATATTACTTTATGATAGTAGGAGTAATTATTTTCATAACAGCCCTTAGCAAATCTCGAGGATGTGATTTTTTAAGGGGGGTAGTGTTGTAACACCCCAAAATTTTGACCATGATTTATTAATTAAAACTTTGCCTTGATAGATTTAAATTTTTGCTTTCTCGATCTTCTTTCTCAGAACCACTCATTTCTTTTGAAGTGTGGAGTTTTTCCTCCAAAAGGAAACTTTTCAAATGTATTATTGGACTTGTCTACCCTCTCAAGAAAAACATTTCCATTATCAGTGGATTTATTTAAATAATTATTTCTCTCTGTACTTTATTCCTTAAAGTAATTTTTCATCAGTTTTAGAGCTCTATTTGCACTACAACCATTTGATAAATGCATTTAAAATTTTCACCAAAATTGGGGGATGTCATGTGAAGTTTCTACATCACTTTTATGCAAAAACCCATTGGTGTTCTTTGGAATATTTGTGCAAATCATCCTCTTTTGCTCTCTGGTCCAATTTGGCATTTTCTACTACAACCATGTGTTGACTTGCACTTTTACCCATGATCCTTTTCCCTACTCATAGACCACTCTACCAAACCCTTAAGTCCAGGAGATTGGACCCTTTGGAACATTTTTGGTCCATGCAATTATGCCTTTTCTTTCCTGTCGAAATTTGATTTTCTCAAAAACTTACACTAGCAAGTTTCTGGTTTTGACCAAATGACCTTGCCATCATCACCTACACCTAGAGAGACACTGACCTGGAGTTTTTGGCCACCCCAAGAGTTGCCTAAATGCTCATGGCATTCTATCAAACACCTTGGGTGCATGACCAATTTTGGCATGATTTTGGGTTGGCATTACAAGCTTGATCCACTAACCCAATAAACTTGTCCACTAAACTCCTAGATACCTCTAACCTAGGTCTGTTGATTTGCATCGGCATTCATGCTAGTTCGGACGCTCTGGCATTTCGTCGAGCGATTGCTGTGCGTGCCCGGAGCGCGACCAGAGCCGCCGCATCTTGCCCCCTGGCCTTCGCGCACACGCAGAGCCACGCCTCGCTCCCGTCCACTCGCTAGAACCCGCCAAGACACCTTGGCGCCCTAGGCGCCGCCGTCAGAGCCCCCTTGGTGGCACGCCGGCATCCACAGCGTGCCCCAACCATGGACGGCGCCGCCCCAGCCACAGCAGCACGCTAGCTGCCCCCTGGAGCAGCTCAAGCTTATCCTCGAGCATGTCCACTAGCACCCGTCGCCACCACGTCGCCCTGCAAGCTACAGCGAGGCGGTTTGTCGATCTTATCTCCGGCCACCGCAGAACCGACCTCGAACGCCTATATAATGGAACCCCGAGCTCGACCTTGCACCCAGGCAACCTCGGACTACCCCCCTAGTGCCCCCAGCACCCATCAATCGACGGTGGGAAGCCTTCTCCCTCGTCTCCGTCCGGTTCGGCCACCGCCCCACTCCGGTGCCGTCCGTCACGAGGAGAGCTTCTCCAGCCCATCCAGTGCCCCCATCCTTCTCCCCTCGACCCCGCGGAGCCGCCCAGCCTCTCAAACGCGATCGAAAACCACCGCAGCCCAAACCCCCAAATCCACCTGAAGCCTCCTCCACCGTGGAGCTCGTCGTCGGCGACTCTCTCCGTCCCCGCCAGCCCTTCGACAACCGGAAGGACCACCCTGGTCTGGCGGATCCATCCCTGCCCTCAGACTGTCGTGGGGAGCCGCCCATCGCCGGCATTGATCGCCGGAGCTCGGCCTCCGCTCGGACAGAGGTGGAAGAAGATGCGGGCGACTGGTCAAACCTGACCAGTGGGCCCAAGGGACCCACTGTCAGTGACCCAGCGAAGACCCACGTTGGTTTAAGTGGAGGCGTAAACCCCTAAAGTACGTCTCCTCTGCCTCGAAAGCATATTCTCCCCGAAGCATTTTCTTTCCTGGTTTTATTTTAAAAACAGAATATTGACTAAACTTTGACTGGCTATAACTTTTTAAAAATAAGTCCAAATGACTTGATTCTTTTTCTGTTGTCCCTCAAATTTGGTCTAGTTTATTTTCATGTTTATTTGAAAATTTTCCAAACAACTTTTTTGTACTGTTTTGAAACTATGTGTTGATTACAAATCTTCTTAAATAGGATTTTTGAAGAAGGAAGAAACTTTCTAAAGTTTTGGGAATGCACCCTGCCTCTCCAAATCTTGAAGGCAAGCATTCTGACCCTGGCATAATATTTTGGTGTGTTGTTGATACGATTACAACACCACCTTAGCATGGAGCATTCGTTATCTTATGTGCTGATATGATCATGCTCATAAGTGCATGATGTAGATTTCCTTGTTGTTGGAAATTAATATGCTTGTGATGGTAATGTCCCTCGTATGCCTTTCATGCTTACCGCAAAGAATCAGGAGAAGTCTCCGTCTTGTGTAGACACGAGCTTGTCCCTAGATCCTTGTCGAGACGGTTGTGTCCAGTATGGCATTGTGAGATATGATGGGTGGTGATTCCGTCTGTTGGTGTGTAGTATATTGGTTATGCTAATTATGCAAGTGATGCTTTAACCTCCTGAGTCGACCGTAGATTGAGTCTTGTTCCAGCAACCCCCATACTTTCTTCGTACTACCGCTTGTCCCTGCCATAGGTAGGGTACGGTTCAGTAAGTTGTCAACCCCTTTCTAGCACACATCGTACAGAGAGGCCATGGTGGAAGATACCGGCTGCATCCGGTAGGCATGCATGCCACCTGGTCCGGGGGCATGTGTGTTTTCGGTTGGAGCCGAAGGGGGTAGCTCCCCCCAGCTTGCGCGCGTTATAAATTTTGTGATCCCATGCTAGTCGAGGTTGTAGCCTCCCCACTTAGAGTTTTGCTTAACTTGTGTCGTGGGTGAATCCAGACACCGGTAAGTTAGGCTGGTGTTTGCAGTCTGGTGTGTTTTCAATTAAAAGACCGTAGACGGAATTAGTCCCGATGGACTAAAGGTATCCGTTACTCGTGGGTAAAGAATACACCCTCTGCCAAGATTATATCTATTCGAATAGCCGTGTCCATGGTTAAGGACTATAGTCCGGGACGGGTCAAGCGTCGGTCTTAGTGTCGGTCTTCGGAGGAGAAACTGCTAAGACAGAACATGGATCATGACTTGTGACTTGTGATGATTGTTATTAATATTATTATGGACTAACCATTTACATTATTTGAGTTATTGAGTATCCCTGGGACGGTTCTACCTCCAGGATATTCACTATGATTATTCTTTATAAGCCCTTTATGTGGTGTCGCTCAGACGCCCGACTATGGCATGCTTGTTATTATTTTCTTTATAAGCCCTTTTTGTGGCGTCGCACAGACGCCCGACTGTGGCCTGCTGTTACTTATTTATCCTCATAAGCCCTTTATGTGCTGTCGCACAGACGCCCGACTATGGCCTGCAGTTACTTATTTATCCTCATAAGCCCTTTATGTGGTGTCGCACAGACGCCCTACTGTGGCATGTTTGTTATTATTTTTCTTTATAAGCCCTTTATGTGGTGTCGTTCGGATGCCCGTCTGAGGCATACTTTATTTTATTATCCTTTCGAGGTGTCGCTTCAGACACCCGATCGGTGCATTTTATGTTTATTCTCGGAATGCTTATTCATGTTTTATATGAGTAACCTGCTTGCGTGACTGACATTGTGATCATGAAATATTTCAGAGTATGACCATCTTTTATTATATTGTACCTGCATTCATAATGTTTGCGCGTACATTCAAAGTACTCACTGGCTTGTCCCTGGCTATTGTCTTGGCCAGATTTCTTGCTTGGAGAGGAGCGTTGCGATGACAACCCCGGAACATATGCAATGGAAATAATAGCCACGTGAAGATAGGAGTTACCCTGGTCAGCTGTTCCTATGGGAAATGGAGTCCCACACACACCGATGAACCACAAACCGCTTCCGCCTTCAGCCACTAGAAACCTTGTGTTGTACTCACAGACCAGAATGGTCTTGTACTACATATTTTGTATCTTTTTTGCTTGGAATTTCTGTATCAAGTGGTGCCTCATCAGCTAACAGTAATCCTGGGGCTGGTGAGCACAAGGGCCATTTTCTTGGAGAATTATTCCAAAAATCCGGTCCTGACATCTCGGCGCAGGCGGCGGCGCTCAGGGGGGTCGCGGCCATCGTATGGGCCTTCACGAAGCGTTTCCAGGATGTCATCTTTGCAAGAAGGGGGTGCGGGAATGGGGATCTAGATTCATGGATTCGGGGGTTGCCGACACTAGAGAAGATGAGCCGGCGAAGCTTAAGGAGGGAGACTTAAATAGACCCAGATATTTTCATCGCAAACGGTTCCTAGAAAACAACTGTGTGTGATGTTGTAGATATTTTTTATTAGTTGTGAAAGTCAAATTTGGAATAAAGTGCCACGGATGGTGTTTTAAATGAATGAGAAATTTTGTAGTACTAATACAACTGTCATGTCAATATTTGGAAAATTTCAGGGGTCATTTGACCTTCTGAGACATTTAAGTGATTTTCTATCCAGCTAATGACCGTAACTGAAATTTGAACTACATGTACACGCAACAGCTAACCATAACGGTTTGAAAACTCATATTTCGTGTACTTGTGTGTGATTTAATTCCATTTACAGTAAATTGGAAGGATTTTCCAAACATATTGGTCTAACGGCTATGACACGATTAAGCATGGAGTGACATGGCATTTTAATTCCAAAAAATCAAAAAAAATCAAAAACGCATGAAACCTTGGTTGATGTAATGCCATGCCACCAAGATGATGTGGTAAAAAAATTGGCATATTTGACCAAAGTTTGGACACACGCCCCTCACAAACCAGAGCAACACACTAAAAGGCTCATGGTTCCGAGAGAGGACAATGCATGTTTGATGACGGACGGGAGATAACTTCCTCTTACGGCCTTCAAATTTTTATCTACGTCTAACGTGCACTACTACAAATGTAATGTGAAATTTTTGAAAATACTAGGGGTCATTTGACCTTTTAAAGTCATTTAAGTGATTTTCTAGCCATTTAATGATTGTAATTCAAATTTGAACTACATCTACATGCACAGCGTAACCAAAACGGTTTGAAAAATCATATTTGTGTACTTGTGTGCGAGTTAATACCATGTGCAGTAAACTAGAAGGAATTTTCAAACATATTTGTATTTAACATGGACACATATGCATGAATATGTATGCATGGAGTGGCATGGCATTTAAATTCCAACAAAAATTAGAAACAGATGAAACCTTGGTTGATGTAATGTCATGCCACCAAGATGGTGTGGTAAAGAAATTGGCATATTTGACGAAAGTTTGGACACACACCCCTCACAAACCGGAGCAACTCGCTAGAAGGTGCGTGGTTCCGAGAGGGAACAATGCATGTTTGATGACGAACAGGAGATAGCTTCCTCTTACGGCCTTCAAATTTTTTCTACGTCTAACGTGAACTACTACAACTGTAATGTGAAATTTTGGAAAATTCTAGGGGTCATTTGAACTTTTAAAGACATTTATGTGATTTTCTAACCATTTAATGATCATAATTCAAATTTGAACTACATCTACATGCAACGCCTAACCAAAATGGTTTGAAAAATGATATTTGTGTACTTATGTGCGAGTTAATTCCACGTGCAGTAAATTAGAAGGAATTTTCAGACATATTGGTCTCACTACATGGACACATGTATACGTATGCATGGAGCGACATGGCATTTTAATTCAAAAAATAGAAAAATGATCAAAAACACATGAAAACTTGGTTGATGTAATGTCATGCCACCAAGATGATGTGGTAAAGAAATTGGCATGTTTGACGAACGTTTGGACACACACCCCTCACAAACTGGAGCAACTTGCTAGAAGATTCGTGGTTCCGAGAGGGAACAATGCATGTTTGATGACGAACGGGAGATAGCTTCCTCTTACGGCCTTCAAATTTTGTCCTACGTTTAACGTGCACTAATACAACTGTCATGTGAAAAATTGGTAAATTTCAGGGGTCGTTTGACCTTTTAAAGACATTTAAGTGATTTTCTAACCACTTAATGACTGTAATTGAAATTTGAGCTACATCTACATGCAATGCCTAACCCTAACGGTTTGGAAAATAATATTTTTGTGTACTTGTGTGTGAGTTAATTCCATCTGCAGTAAATTATAAGGAATTTTCAAACATATTGGTGTCAAGGCATGGGCACATACATGGAGTGCATGCCATGGCATTTTAATTCCAAAAAATTAAAAAATGATCAGAAAAACATGAAACCTTGCCTGATTTAATGTCATGCCACCAAGATGATGTGGTAAAGAAATTGCCATGTTTGACGAAAGTTTGGACACACACCCCTCACAAACCGGAGCAACTCGCTACAAGGTTCGTGGTTCCGAGAGGGAACAATGCATGTTTGATGACGAACAAGAGATAGCTTCCTCTTACGCCCTTCAATTTTTTTCCTACATTTCACGTGCAACTGTCATGTGAAAATTTGATAAAATTCAGGGGTCATTTGACCTTCTAAAGACAGTTAAGTGATTTTCTAAGCATTTAATGACCGTAATTCAAATTTGAACTACATCTACATGCAATGCCTAACCAAAACGGTTTGAAAAATCATAGTTGTGTACTTGTGTGCGAGTTAATTCCATGTGAAGTAAATTAGAAGGAATTTTCAAACATATTGGTCTCACGACATGGACACATGCATACGTATGCATGGAGTGACATGGCATTTTAATTAAAAAAATAGAAAAATGATAAGAAACACATGAAACCTTGGTTGATGTAATGTCATGCCGCCAAGATGATGTGGTAAAGAAATTGGCATGTTTGATGAACGTTTGGACACACGCCGTTAACAAACCGGAGCAACTCGCTAGAAGGTATGTGGTTCCGAGAGGGAACAATGCATGTTTGATGACGAACGAGAGATAGCTTCCTCTTACGCCCTTCAATTTTTTTCCTACGTTTAACGTGCAACTGTCATGTGAAAATTTGGTAAATTTCAGGGGTCATTTGACCTTCTAAAGACATTTAAGTGATTTTCTAACCATTTAATGACCGTAATTCAAATTTGAACTACATCTAATTGCAACGCCTAACCAAAATGGTTTGAAAAATCATATGTTTGTGTACTTGTGTGCGAGTTAATTCCATGTGCAGCAAATTCGAAGGAATTTTCAAACATATTGTCAAGGAATGGGCACATGCATGGAGTGCATGCCATGGCATTTCAATTCCAAAAAATTAAAATGATCAAAAAAAATGAAACCTTGCTTGATTTAATGTCATGCCACCAACATGATGTGGTAAAAAAATTAGCCTGTTTGACAAAAGTTTGGACACACACCCCTCACAAACCGGATCAACTCACTAGAAGGTCCGTGGTTCCGAGAGGGAACAATGCATGTTTGCTGACGGACGGGAGTTAGCTTCCTCTTATGGCCTTCAAATTTTTTTCCTATGTTTAACGTGCACTAATACAACTGTCATGTCAAAATTTGGAAATTTTCAGGGGTCATTTTACCTTTTAAAGACATTTAAGTGATTTTCCAACCATTTAATAACCGTAATTCAAATTTGAACTACATCTACATGCAACGCCTAACCAAAACGGTTTGAAAAATCATATATGTGTACTTGTGTGCGAGTTAATTCCATGTGCAGTAAATTAGAAGGAATTTTCAAACATATTGGTCTCACGGCATGGACACATGCATACGTATGCAAGGAGTGACATGGCATTTTAATTCAAAAAAATTAGAAAAATGATAATAAACACATGAAACCTTGGTTGATGTAATGTCATGCCACCAAGATGATGTGGTAAAGAAATTGGCATGTTTGACGAACGTTTGGACAGCCGCCCCTCACAAACCGGAGCAACTCACTAGAAGGTCTGTGGTTTCGAGAGGGAACAATGCATGTTTGATGACGAACGAGAGATAGCTTCTTCTTACGCCCTTGAATTTTTTTTCCTACGTTTAACGTGCAACTGTCATGTGAAAATTTGGTAAATTTTAGGGGTCATTTGACCTTCTAAAGACATTTAAGTGATTTTCTAACCATTTAATGATTGTAATTCAAATTTGAACTACATCTACATGCAACGCCTAACCAAAATGGTTTGAAAAATCATATGTTTGCGTACTTGTGTGCGAGTTCATATCACGTGCAGTAAATTCGAAGAAATTTTCAAACATATTGTCAAGGAATGGGCACATACATGGAGTGCATGCCATGGAATTTCAATTCCAAAAATTTAAAATGATCAAAAAAACATGAAACTTTGCTTGATTTAATATCATGCCACCAACATGATGTGGTAAAAAATTTGGCCTGTTTGACAAAAGTTTGGACACACACCCCTCACAAACCGGATCAACTCACTAGAAGGTTCGTGGTTCCGAGAGGGAACAATGTATGTTTGCTGACGGACGGGAGATAGCTTCCTCTTACGGCCTTCAAATATTTTTTCCTACGTTTAACGTGCACTAATACAACTGTCATGTGAAAATTTGGAAATTTTCAGGGGTCATTTGACCTTTTAAAGACATTTAAGTGATTTTCCAACCATTTAATGACCGCAATTCAAATTTGAACAACATCTACATGCAACACCTAACCAAAACGGTTTAAAAAATCATATTTGTGTGGACTTGTGTGCGATTTAAAAAATCATCAGACGATGTAAATATCTGGTGTTCAAAAAAGAAAATTTAAAGATCTGGCAAGACAACCGGCCCCCACACGATTGGCACTCTATCTCGCGGCTCGAGGTTTGGTAGGTGATTGGCGGGGATCATTAATCAGACACGGTTCTATATTGGAAACCGTGAGCTATTATGTCCACACACGGATTTGCTGCGGGAATTATGTGTAATTCAAACTACAGTACTCGTAAATTATGGCGACTGTCATGTGTACTGTCCCCGTCAATCTAGATTCCGGCCGCCAATAAATACTACCTTGCTCACGTCGTCCCACCTGCATTCTCATCTACATCCTCCCCTCGCTCGCCCTCTCTCTCTCTCTCTCTCTCTCTCTCTCTCTCTCTCTCTCTCTCAAATGTCTGCCATGGCGCCGCTGGTCTGCCCATGCGCCGATGAGGAGTCGCCGCCCCCCGAGGACGCTCACTCGATTAGCAGCGATGAGGACCCCTACGCGCCGCCTTGTCACACCCTGCATTTTGTAACATGTCATTTGCATCAATGAAGCATGAAAATTTGGACCAGCAATTTTTTTTGGCATCATTTGGCTTTTATTTGAAATTGAGTTTTTCTTCCTATGTTTTTCATGTGCTCATTAAATTCAACTACTACCTCTTGTAGAATTCAACTCCATACTCAAAACTTCTGCCCAATGATCATACCAAGTGTTTATAGCAGTATAGTATTTTCTTATAAAAATAATTTGGCCAAAATGTATTTTCAAAAATTAGTATTCCAAAAACCCCTGAATTGAGGTTTGCACTGCAAGTGCTTGATTTAGGGTGAGAAAATTATTTCAAAAAGTATATTTGAGACCTAGTTGTCATAGGACTCCCAGAAACCACAAAAGTATAATTTTAAAAGTTATTTCCCTATTTTATTTAAAAGCTTTTTCTTAAGGCCAGAAATGGTCTTTAATAGGGAAAAATTATTTATTTATTTCAAAAATATTTGCCAAAATTCAGGGAGACTCATAGGACATATATTGTCCATATATAAGAGTTTCAACACTTGGTCATGTTCAAAATAATGGGCTAATCCCTCAGTAACCCTTTCTGGATATTTCAAGCTTTTGAAATATTTACAAAGGAAATATTCTCTATAAATTCCAGGGAAATTCTGTCAGGTCATATATGCCATATTTGATGATCTTGCCAAGCCCCAAGCCTTGGGAAGCAAGATAACATCCTCAAAACCCTTCAAAACCATTCTGTCCATATCTGAAGTTTGAGCAACTTTACATTGCCAAACTTATCCAAATGCCCTCAAACTTGGTGCACATGCTAGAAAGGTCTAATAAGGCATCTAGACCGAATGGCAGAAGCTTTGGAGTAGGGTAACTTGATCAGAATACCCCAAATCCATTTCTATTCAAATTCAAATTTGAACAACTTTACATTACCAACTTTTTACCTGGGGCTTTAAACTTTGTGGGCATGATCATGACCCCAAATGATGGCACTACACCAAGTGGTGCATCGAGGGTAGATGATTAGCTTGACTTCAACATGGTGAAGCCATTTCTGTTGATTTCTAGGGTTCACCAAAGTTGCATTGGCTAGTTTCTTCAAACAAGCCCAAATTTGGTGAAACACCCTATTTCTATATGACATTTAATCCTGTTAAGTGTCATGGCTAGTGAAGTTCATTTGTTTGCCCAAAACATGATCAAACACCTTCTGCCATTTTACCAAAACCATCATCTTGACCTCCTTTACTATTTACTTTTGCCTCAACTTTCTACCACAGCCTCACCTAGTTACATTCTATCTCCAGTAACTTCCCCATGTCCACAGCTCAATGGTTGAGGGGTGAAAACCCCAAATTACCTTGCTGGATAGCCCAATTCTACCCATCTACCAGCTTCCCTCCTCTCTCACAGATCACCCAGAGCATCCAAGGCCACAGCTGGATTATTTACTTCGTGCTGGACCCCCCAGACACGGCGGACACGACCAGTGAGCTAACGGCATGCCATGGCATGCAATTAGCACGCTCCAGAGCGCGCTACAGTGCGCACCCGCACTGTAGCCTCGCCCAATCCATCGCCCCCGACCACCTCATGCTCCCCCTCGCGCAAATCGATGCACCTCGGCGTCCGCAACTCCCCCCGATGTTGTCCCCCTCCTCCTTCTCCCTCGAGTGGTCGCCCTCGCACGCGCGCCGGCCGCCCGCGAGCTCCAACCTCTGGCCTCACACGCGCGGGCTCTCTGGATGCTTCCCCGCTCCTCCTCTTCCCTCCCCTAGGCATAGACCTCATCCACGATCGGCCCCGACTCGATCACAGGTGCCTGCACGGCCTCTGGCCTCGCCCGTAACCTCGCCGGCGCACGAGTCCACGGTGGACCGGGGCCCGGCTATATAAGCAAGCCCCGGGCCTCTCCACTCGCATCCATCTCCACCCCATACCCCCAGAAGCACACCAGCACCACCCACTCGCCCTCGAAGAGCCTCTGTGCACGGGATCGACCGGAGCTCCGCCGCGTCGGGCGACCGGTGATCTCACGGTACAGCCTCCCTCCGCCCCAACTCTTGCTCGATCTGGAGCCACCGGACCTCACTGGCCCATTCCCCTCCTTCTCCCCCTCCTGTTGCAGCCCGGAGCAAGCCAATCAGGACCCTCCCGACGCTCCGCCGCCGTTCCACCTCGCCGCCGACGAACTCGGCCCCTCCGGCGGCCAACTCCAGCACCACTAGAACGGCGACTCTCCGCTGGGACCATTCCTGCCCGTAGCTTGCCCCGTCGTGCACCGTATCGCCGCCGGTGAGCTCGCCGCCTCTCTAGCCGCGAGGTTGAAGATGACACGCGGGCCCCGCCTGTCATCCTCACCTCCCTCTCGCTCCCCTCTTTGTCGCTGACCGCCGGGCCCTGCCCGTCGGGTTTAAAAACCTGGCGCGCGCGCGCTGGCGCCCGTGCGGTGGGCTATTCGCCCTGGGCCGTGCAGTGAGGTCGTTCTGGCCCAGTGGCACAGAGCCTTTTTCATTTTTATTCTCTGTGGATGTTTCAAATAATTCCACAGAATTAAATATTTGTCCAAATGAATTAATTCCAGTTCCTAAAAACTTGTAAAAATCCAACCTATTTAATGGTGTCACTTTCACACATGTCCATGAACCTTTTCTGTTATGTTCAAATTTAAATTCATATTTGAACATTGAAACTCGTGTTCAAATAATCATGGACCCCATTCTGCCACTCCAAAACTCAAACTAAGAATTTTTGCCATCTTAGTTTTCCCTCAAGTATTTAACAAAAATAAGTTGACATTTTTCTGAGCACTTTGATTTTTCTGTTTTTATTGAGGTCTTATTTTCCCGTTGTTATTTTGCGACAATTAGATACCGTATTTGACGAGGTTGAGGAAGAAGAAGGTGGGGAAGGATTTGAAGACTTTGAAGACCAAGCCAATCCAGGCAAGCAACCCTTTGACCATGATACACTTGTGTTCTTCGGAACCCATTTACTTCTGAATGCATGATGATAAGAATGACGGTGGTGACCTAGATAAGAACCACCATATGATGCATGTTTTACTCATGATCTTGCTATGTGCTAGATGAAATGCAAATGACTAGTAGTGATGCTTAGAGATGCATGTGTGCCATGAAACCTTCGTGGTTGCATTCTTTTCAGAAAACCCATCGGGTGCCCCTAATGCCTGAGGGTGATGTTGAGTTAGGTCATCACTTGAGAAAGAAGTGATGTGCCGATAAAGATCTTGTGCATGGAGAAATGATGGATTAGATTTATGTGTGACTACCGTCCCAACCAAACATGTGCAACCACTCTACCCCTTATGGGACGGGGCATTATTGATTACTTAGGCCGATAGTAGCATGGTGCCCACATTACTAGTGACGGGAAGACTTGAGGTATTTCCCGGGATGGGGTCGTGCTCGGATAGACGACCATGACTGTTTTTACAGGGCACCAGACACACCGTTGGTCCCTTCGTGTACGCGTGACATTGAAATTAGGGCAAGTCCCATGATCTATTGTTTGTACTCGAGGGCTGTCCACCAACGAGTGGACCCTATGTTAGTGTCGTCTAAGGAAAGATAATGACCGGGTGCTTTCCCCGAGTACTTGAGGTACTGCGGGATCGTGGGTGACACGAAAGCTTCCCGGATCTGGTGGGTAAAGTGTGCAACCTCTGCAGAGTGTAAAACTATACGAATAGCCGTGTCCACAGTCATGGACAGTTGGGTGGTGCTACTTAAACTATGTCCAGAATTTTACTATATCGGTGAAAGTATGTGTGTGTGTGTGATGAGTCAAGGTGGTGACTTGACTCGTTGAGTTGAATCCTATTCATGTTGATATCGGCAACCTGTCTTCGAGGTTACGTGAATTTATTGATGTATATACTTGATGGTAGAATATTTACTCTAGCTCGTAGCTAGATTGCTCATTGTTGTGCAAATTGCATTGTTACCTTGAACCAAATCATGGGTTGCTTGCGAGTACATTCAAAGTACTCATTGGCTTGCCACTGGTCATTTAATTGGCCAGGCATGGAGGAACAGGAATATGAAGAAGAGTTCTATGGAGATGAACATGCGAACTAGGACGCTATCCCAGTCAGAATGCCTGTAGGGTTAAGGCAGATGGCATGGGTTCTACTTATCTTCGAAGACTTGCGCTATTTGAGTTATTTGCTATTCAGCCCTTGAGGCTTTATCTATGTAAGACTTGATCATAATGGCCATAATTTGTGTAAGACGGTATGTATGGATGTAAGACTCTTGTTATTCAGCTTCGGTGTGTTCAGTGAGCATTTATCTCTGGGATCACTGTACACGTGCATTCGGTGATCTCGACTCTTAAGTCGGGGTCCCCGCAAAGCTGGTATCAGAGCCATCCTGACTGTTGGAAGCCTTAGTTAGCATGGGCGTTAGTTAGATGAGACCCCTTTTCAAAAAACCTTCTGAACCTCTCTTCTTTTCAAAAGCTTACCAACCTGAGATATCATCAGCTTATTAACCTCTCCTATTCCACCTTTGTAGATGGCCGCTGTACTTGAAGAGCACCTGACCACTGGGTTTCCCTTGCTTCTCGAGGATAGCCTCCGGGAGTGCCAGCTCCACCGAGCACCCATCCTCACCTACCTTGAGCATTGGGTTAGCGACACTGAGGTGGAGTACCATGTGGAAGTGATCGTGAAGGCAAACGATCCTCCCACAAGTTGGTTCTTCGAGGGAACCCATATGGCAACACTACCTCCTGATGTCGAGGCTGCTGCACTCAAGGCACTAACCCGTCTCCGCGAGCTTCTTCCGGAGATGGAAGCCAAGATGACAACCCGCTTCTTGCGTTACCGCAAGGAAGGTGAAGATGAGAGCAGCGCACTAGCCCCTCCACTGAAGGAAGGACTCCCGCTTCGATTCCAGACCTACTTCAGTCTATGTGCCGACAGTTTGGCACAAGATTTGGCCTCGGAATCGATGAACCTCCGAGAAGAACTTCACAAGACCAAGGCACTTCTTCGTCGAGCACAAGAGAAGACAGATAGGATCAAGAAGGAAGGTGCGCCTCCAGGACAGTCCGCTATCGCGGACCGAGGCGGAAAGTCTTCAGGAGATGTATCTTCCAAGGATGAAGAACCACCTCGGCGACGCCGCATGACGGCAAGGGAATATCGCAAGCTTTTCTCGGCACCACCGACAAAGCACCGTCGTATCCAACTCCTCCACTCCCCCACACCCTCAAGTGACAAGGGGGCCCAGACAGATGAAGACAAGGAGGAAGACCCAGAAGAGCCAGAATACACGACCGAGCATTCCGCCGCTTAGGCATTATTCGCTACTCGGATATGCCAGTTCGTAACCTCTACGGTAGGATAGGTCGTGTAACCCCTATGCGCAGTCGAGTCCTTGTATGGTTCATATGAAACCATCTAGTGTTTGCTTTTGTTGTGTTTAGATGTATGTCGTATTCTTCCTTCGGGAATATGTAAACGACTAATGTGTTTGGCCCTTACGGCCATTGCATGATTTGATTAGTGTCACACCCACCCCCTTACTAGGCACCCATCTATATTGCTTTCCCTCTTCTAAGTCATGAGACCTTTTACCGCTCCAACAGGATGCCTGTTGTAACTCGTACTGGTACCTCTACCCAGCAGCCTGAAGCCGGAGCATCCGCTCAATCACAGGCAGGCCACAACCAAACCAACGACCAAGCTCCACCACCACCACCTCCTCCGAACATGGACATGGATCAGCTTCTCCAAGCTTTCCGAGAGGAACGCCAAGCCAACACCGCAGCCCTTCAGTTGATTGCTCAAGCTGTCACCAACAACCGCCAGCCGGTGGGGAATGGCAATGGACGTTCCACGTTGGCAGAGTTCAAGAAGCATGCACCGCCAACTTTCATCGAGACTGCTGAACCCCTTGATGCAGACGACTGGGTCCGCACCATTGAGGACTTGCTGGAACTAGTCGGATGCACCGAAGACCGCAAGAAGGTGGCTTATGCAGCCCACTGTCTCGAGGGGACTGCTAGAGCTTGGTGGGATGGATTCAAGGTCATGCATGCTGGACAAGACATCACTTGGGACAACTTCAAGGCAGAATTCCGCAAAGCCCACATTCCTTCCGGAATCATGGCTATCAAAAAGCGTGAATTCCGAGCCCTGAAGCAAGGAAGTGGCACTGTCCAGGAGTACATGCAGAAGTTCAGTGTTCTCTCAAGGTATGCCCCTGAAGATGTCAGCACTGATGCTGCAAAAAGGGAGCGCTTCATGGAAGGCCTCAATCAGACTCTGCAATACTCGCTTGTCGTGTGCGACTGCCCAACCTTCCCTGACCTGGTGACCAAAGCACTCATGCTTGAAGACAAGTGGCGTGCTCTGGAAGACACTCGCAAGCGCAAGATGGTCAGCAAGGGAAGTTCCAGCAACCAGAAACCTCGCCCGTGGCAGTCAGCTCCGGTCAAGCCAACCTATCAGCAACCAAGAGCTCCTGCACCTCGCACCAACTATTAGCCTCAGCAGTATGCCAACCCAAGACCAGCATTCAACCCCAATAACAGTGGTGGCAACAAGATCAATAATCCAAACCAAGTCACTTGCTTTGGATGTGGTCAGTCAGGACACATCTCAAGGGTGTGCCCCAACAAGAAGCCTGATGCCCCGCGCACCAATGCGCAGAACCCAGGACAAGGCCGCGGGATGCCACCAAGGAACCCAGCTCCTCGCAACCCGCCTAACCATGGGAAGGGGCGTGTGCATCACGTCACTCCTGAAGAAGCCCGGGAAGACCCAGACGTCATGCTGGGTACGTTCCTTGTCAACTCAACACCTGCAACTATCTTGTTTGATTCTGGAGCCACACATTCATTTGTCACTCAAAGATTTGCATTAAAAAGTGGCATGACCCCTACACCCCTTAATAACCCCATGGTGGTACAAACCCCTGGAGCAGATATGAGAGCCAAGATAGGCTGTAAAGGAGTCCGTATTACCATTAACGGTGTAGATTTCCTAGCAGACCTCATCGTCCTGAGATCACAAGGCTTGGATGTGATCCTAGGCATGAATTGGCTCAGCAAGCACCAAGGCTTGTTAGACTATGCCAATCGGACTGTCACTGTAACCAATGACCAAGGAGTCGAAGTTAAGTTTGCTTCCAACTCCTTTTCCACTCAAGCTGCTCAAGTCAACTGTCTGTCTGAAGTTGGGCTGGAGCAAGTACCGGTAGTGTGTGAGTATCCTGATGTCTTTCCGGATGAGCTACCGGGAATGCCCCCTGATAGTGACATTGAGTTCATCATCGAGCTCGTGCCCGGGGCAGGACCCATCTATAAGAAGCCTTATAGAATGGGGACGGAAGAATTAGCCGAGTTGAAGAAGCAACTAGAAGAGCAGCTGAGGAAGGGATTCATCCGCCCAAGTGCCTCCCCTTGGGGATCACCTGTTCTGTTTGTGGCAAAAAGGGACGGTACCATCCGCTTATGCATTGACTATCGCTCCCTCAATGAAGTCACAATCAAGAACAAATATCCACTTCCCAAGATTGAAGATCTATTTGATCAGCTCAGCGGAGCCAAGGTGTTCTCCAAGATCGACCTCAGATCTGGGTACTACCAGCTGAAGATCAGACCCCAAGATATTCCGAAGACGGCATTCGTAACCAGATATGGCTTGTACGAGTGCACGGCCATGTCCTTTGGGTTAACCAATGCCCCATCTTACTTCATGTATCTCATGATTAAAGTCTTCATGGAATATTTGGACAAGTTTGTTGTTGTCTTCATCGATGACATTCTTGTCTTCTCGAAGACGGAAGAAGAGCACGAGCAACATTTGAGGATGGTCCTAGATAAGCTTCGGGAGCACCAACTATACGCCAAATTCAGCAAGTGTGAGTTCTGGCTGCATAAAGTTGGATTCTTAGGTCATGTCTTGACCGAAGAAGGATTGTCAGTTGATCCCGCGAAGATCGAAGCTGTGACCCAATGGCAATCTCCAACGACCGTCAAGGAAATCAGAAGCTTCCTCGGACTTGCGGGCTATTACCGCAAATTCGTGGAAGGGTTCTCTAGCATTGCTCGGCTGATGACTCAACTCCTCAAGAAGGACAAGAAGTTCGAGTGGACGCCAAAATGCGAAGAGAGCTTCCAAGAGCTCAAGAAGAGGTTGACTACCGCCCTAGTTCTGGCAACACCTGATATTCACAAGGAATTCGTGATATATTGTGACGCCTCTCGAACCGGATTGGGAAGCGTTTTGATGCAAGAAGGCCGAGTCATAGCCTACCTCTCCAGGCAGCTACGACCTCACGAAGAGAACTACGCTACTCACGATCTTGAGTTAGCAGCAGTGGTTCATGCCTTGAAGACATGGCGGCATTACCTCCTAGGGAAACGGTGTGAGATATACACAGACCACAAAAGTCTGAAGTACATATTCACCCAAAAGGAATTGAACATGAGGCAACGAAGATGGTTGGAACTCATCAAAGACTATGACCTCAGTGTTCAATATCACCCCGGGAAGGCTAACGTGGTGGTCGATGCCTTAAGCAGAAAGGCTTGCTCCTTGAATGCCATTATTCAAAAGAGGCAGCCAGCCATGTTTAAGGAGTTCGAACAATTCAGTTTGGAATTGGTCACCACTGGATTTCTGGATCATTTGGAAGTCAAACCAACCCTGATGGATGAAGTCAAGAAGGCGCAAGGCGGGCACGCATGCATTGAAGGCATCAAGGAGAAGATGAAGCTAGGCAAGGCCCTAGGATTCTCCGAAGACGAGCATGGATTGTTTGGTACAAAGGCCGCATCTGCGTACCAAACAAGATGGAGCTGAAGAACCTGATCCTGCAAGAAGCCCACGACACTCCGTATTCCATCAACCCTGGAGGAACCAAGATGTACCAAGACTTGAAGGAAAGATTCTGGTGGCATGGGATGAAAAGAGAGATTGCAACCTATGTTGCAAAGTGTGATGTGTGCCAAAGGGTCAAGGCTGAATATCAGCGACCCGCTGGATTGCTCCAACCACTCAAGGTTCCCGAGTGGAAGTGGGATAAGGTCGGGATGGACTTCATCACAGGGATTAATAAGGTCAAATAGAGGACATGACTCTATCTGGGTCATAGTCGACCATTTGACCAAGGTGGCCCATTTCATTCCTGTCAAGACCACTTATGATGGCAACCGGCTGGCAGCTCTCTACATCGACAGAATCGTAAGCCTTCACGGCGTCCCCAAGGAGATTGTGTCAGATCGAGGAACCCAGATCACCTCAAGGTTCTGGAAGAAGTTCCAAGAAGCCTTGGGAACCAAGTTATCTTTCAGCACGGCTTTCCACCCACAGACCGGAGGTCAGATAGAACGAGTAAATCAAATTCTCGAGGATATGCTCCGAGCCTGTGTCTTGGCATATGGAGCCAAGTGGGAAGATTGCCTCCCTTTTGCCGAGTTCTCCTATAACAACAGTAATCAGTCGAGCCTTCAGATGGCCCCATTTGAGGTGTTGTACGGACGCAGATGTCGCACACCCCTCAACTGGTCAGAGACTGGAGAAGGGCTAGTCTTTGGACCGGATATTCTCCGCGAAGCAGAAGAGCAAGTCCAACTGGTCAGAGAATGTTTGAAGGCAGCCAAGTCAAGGCAGAAGAGCTATGCTGACACTCACCGCCGGGACATGCGTTTCCATGTCGGGGATCATGTGTACCTGCGGGTAACTCCTTTAAAGGGAACCAAGCATTTCCACGTCAAGGGGAAGCTCGCACCAAGGTTCATTGGACCCTTTGAGATCACTGCACGACAAGGAGAAGTGGCTTACCAGTTGGAACTACCACCTGAGCTATCCAATGTGCACGACGTATTCCACGTGTCACAACTCCGGAAGTGTCTCCAAGTTCCGAACAAGCCTAATCTCTACAAGGATGTTGATCACCAAGCCATTGATCTCCAGCCTGATTTGACCTACCACGAGAAGCCCATTCGCATTTTGGACGAAGCAGAACAACGGACGCGAAGCCGCACCATCAAGTACTTCAAGGTCCAGTGGAGCAACCACACGGAAGGAGAAGCAACCTGGGAATGTGAAGACTATCTTAGATCCGAGTATCCCGATCTCTTTTAAGACCTAGTTTAGGAATCTCGGGGATGAGATTCTTGTAAGGGGGGTAGGTCTGTCACACCCTGCATTTTGTAACATGTCATTTGCATCAATGAAGCATGAAAATTTGGACCAGCAATTTTTTTTGGCATCATTTGGCTTTTATTTGAAATTGAGTTTTTCTTCCTATGTTTTTCATGTGCTCATTAAAGTCAACTACTACCTCTTGTAGAATACATCTCCATACTCAAAACTTCTGCCCAATGATCATACCAAGTGTTTATAGCAGTATAGTATTTTCTTATAAAAATAATTTGGCCAAAATGTATTTTCAAAAATTAGTATTCCAAAAACCCCTGAATTGAGGTTTGCACTGCAAGTGCTTGATTTAGGGTGAGAAAATTATTTCAAAAAGTATATTTGAGACCTAGTTGTCATAGGACTCCCAGAAACCACAAAAGTATAATTTTAAAAGTTATTTCCCTATTTTATTTAAAAGCTTTTTCTTAAGGCCAGAAATGGTCTTTAAAAGGGAAAAATTATTTATTTATTTCAAAAATATTTGCCAAAATTCAAGGAGACTCATAGGACATATATTGTCCATATATAAGAGTTTCAACACTTGGTCATGTTCAAAATAATGGGCTAATCCCTCAGAAACCCTTTCTGGATATTTCAAGCTTTTGAAATATTTACAAAGGAAATATTCTCTATAAATTCCAGGGAAATTCTATCATGTCATATATGCCATATTTGATGATCTTGCCAAGCCCCATGCCTTGAGAAGCAACATAACATCCTCAAAACCCTTCAAAACCATTTTGTCTATATATGAAGTTTGAGCAACTTTACATTGCCAAACTTATCCAAATGCCCTCAAACTTGGTGCACATGCTAGAAAGGTCTAATAAGGCATCTAGACCAAATGGCACAAGCTTTGGAGTAGGGTAACTTGATCAGAATACCCCAAAACCATTTCTGTTCAAATTCAAATTTGAACAACTTTACATTACCAACTTTTTACCTGGGGCTTCAAACTTTGTGGGCATGATCATAACCCCAAATGATGGCACTACACCAAGTGGTGCATCAAGGGGAGATGATTAGCTTGACTTAAACATAGTGAAGCCATTTCTGTTGATTTGTAGGGTTCACCAAAGTTGCATTGGCTAGTTTCTTCAAACAAGCCCAAATTTGGTGAAACACTCTATTTCTATATGACATTTAATCCTTTTAAGTGTCATGGCTAGTGAAGATCATTTGTTTGCCCAAAACATGATCAAACACCTTCTGCCATTTTACCAAAACCATCATCTTGACCTCTTTTACTATTTACTTTTGCCTCAACTTTCTACCACAGCCTCACCTAGTTACATTCTATCTCCAGTAACTTCCCCATGTCCACAGCTCAATGATTGAGGGGTGAAAACCCCAAATTACCTTGCTGGAAAGCCCAATTCTACCCATCTACCAGCTTCCCTCCTCTCTCACTGATCACCCAGAGCATCCAAGGCCACAGATGGATTATTTACTTCGTGCTGGACCCCCCAGACACGGCGGACACGACCAGTGAGGCAACGGCATGCCATGGCATGCAATTAGCACGCTCCAGAGCGTGCTACAGTGCATACCCGCACTGTAGCCTCGCCCAATCCATCGCCCCCGACCACTCGTGCTCCCCATCGCGCCAATCAATGCACCTCGGCGTTCGCAACTCCCCCCGGTGCTGTCCCCCTCCTCCTTCTCCCTCCAGTGGCCGCCCTCGCACGCGCGCCGGCCGCCAGCGAGCTCCAACCTCTGGCCTCACACGCGCGAGCTCTCTGGATGCTTCCCCGCTCCTCCTCTTCCCTCCCCTAGGTGTAGACCTCATCCACGATCGGCCCCGACTCGATCACAGGTGCCTGCACGGCCTCTGGCCTCGCCCGTAACCTCGCCGGCGCACGAGTCCACGGTGGACCGGGGCCCGGCTATATAAGCAAGCCCCGGGCCTCTCCACTCGCATCCATCTCCTCCCCATACCCCCAGAAGCACACCAGCACCGCCCACTCGCCCTCGAAGAGCCTCTGTGCACGGGATCGACCGGAGCTCCGCCGCGTCGGGCGACCGGTGATCTCACGGTACAGCCTCCCTCCGCCCCAACTCTTGCTCAATCTGGAGCCATCGGACCTCACTGACCCATTCCCCTCCTTCCCCCCTCCTGTTGCAGCCCGGAGCAAGCCAATCAGGACCCTCCCGATGCTCCGCCGCCGTTCCACCTCGCCGCCGACGAACTCGGCCCCTCCGGCGGCCAACTCCAGCACCACTAGAACGGTGACTCTCCGCTGGGTCCATTCCTGCCTGTAGCTTGCCCCGACGTGCACCGTATCGCCGCCGGTGAGCTCGCCGCCTCTTTGGCCGCGAGGTTGAAAATGACGGGCGGGCCCCGCCTGTCATCCTCACCTCCCTCTCGCTCCCCTCTCTGTCGCTGACCGCCGGGCCCCGCCCGTCAAATTTAAAAACCTGGCGCACGCGCTGGCGCCCGTGCGGTGGCTCGCCCTGGGCCGTGCACTGAGGCCGTTCTGGCCGAGTGGCACAGAGCCTTTTTCATTTTTTCTTTTCTGTGAATGTTTCAAATAATTCCACAGAATTAAATATTTGTCCAAATGAATTAATTCCAGTTCCTAAAAACTTGTAAAAATCCAACCTATTTAATGGTGTCACTTTCACACATGTCCATGAACCTTTTCTGTTCTGTTCAAATTTAAATTCATATTTGAACATAAAAACTCATGTTCAAATAATCATGGACCCCATTCTGCCACTCCAAAACTCAAACTAAGAATTTTTGCCATCTTAGTTTTCCCTCTAGTATTTAACAAAAATAAGTTGACATTTTTCTGAGCACTTTGATTTTTCTATTTTTATTGAGGTCTTATTTTCCTGTTGTTATTTTGCGACGATTAGATACCGTAATTGATGAAGTTGCTGAAGAAGAAGGTGGGGAAGGATTTGAAGACTTTGAAGACCAAGCCAATCCAGGCAAGCAGCCCTTTGACCATGATACACTTGTGTTCTTCGGAACCCATTTACTTCTGAATGCATGATGATAAGAATGACGATGGTGACCTAGATAAGAACCACCATATGATGCATGTTTTACTCATGATCTTGCTATGTGCTAGATGAAATGCAAATGACTAGTAGTGATGCTTAGAGATGCATGTGTGCCATGAAACCTTCGTGGTTGCATTCTTTTCAAAAAAAACATCGGGTGCCCCTAATGCCCGAGGGTGATGTTGAGTTAGGTCATCACTTGAGAAAGAAGTGATGTGCCGATAAAGATCTTGTGCATGGAGAAATGATGGATTAGATTTATGTGTGACTACCGTCCCAACCAAACATGTGCAACCACTCTACCCCTTATGGGACGGAAAATTATTGATTACTTAGGCCGATACTAGCATGGTGCCCACATTACTAGTGACGGGAAGACTTGAGGTCTTTCCCGAGACGGGGTCGTGCTCGGATAGACGACCATGACTGTTTTTACAGGGCACCGGACACACCGTTGGTCCCTTCGTGTACGCGTGACATTGAAATTAGGGCAAGTCCCATGATCTATTGTTTGTACTCGAGGGCTGTGCACCAACGAGTGGACCCTATGTTAGTGTCGTCTAAGGAAAGATAATGACCGGGTGCTTTCCCCGAGTACTTGAGGTACTGCGGGATCGTGGGTGACACGAAAGCTTCCCGGATCTGGTGGGTAAAGTGTGCAACCTCTGCAGAGTGTAAAACTATACGAATAGTCGTGTCCACAGTCATGGACAGTTGGGTGGTGCTACTTAAACTATGTCCAGAATTTTACTATATCGGTGAAAGTATGTGTGTGTGTGATGAGCCAAGGTGGTGACTTGACTCGTTGAGTTGAATCCTATTCATGTCGATATCGGTAACCTGTCTTCGAGGTTACGTGAATTTATTGATGCATATACTTGATGGTAGAATATTTACTCTAGCTCGTAGCTAGATTGCTCATTGTTGTGCAAATTGCATTGTTACCTTGAACCAAATCATGGGTTGCTTGCGAGTACATTCAAAGTACTCATTGGCTTGCCACTGGTCATTTAATTGGCCAGGCATGGAGGAACAGGAATATGAAGAAGAGTTCTATGGAGACGAACATGCGAACTAGGACGCTATCCCAGTCAGAATGCCTGTAGGGTTAAGGCAGATGGCATGGGTTCTACTTATCTTCGAAGACTTCCGCTATTTGAGTTATTTGCTATTCAGCCCTTGAGGCTTTATCTATGTAAGACTTGGTCATAATGGCCATAATTTGTGTAAGACGGTATGTATGGATGTAAGACTCTTGTTATTCAGCTTCGGTGTGTTCAGTGAGCATTGATCTCTGGGATCACTGTACACGTGCATTCGGTGATCTCGACTCTTAAGTCGGGGTCCCCGCAGAGCTGGTATCAGAGCCATCCTGACTGTAGGAAGCCTTAGTTAGCATGGGCGTTAGTTAGATGAGACCCCTTTTCAAAAAACCTTCTGAACCTCTCTTCTTTTCAAAACCTTACCAACCTGAGATATCATCAGCTTATTAACCTCTCCTATTCCACCTTTGTAGATGGCCGCTGTACCTGAAGAGCACCTGACCACTGGGTTTCCCTTGCTTCTCGAGGATAGCCTCCGGGAGTGCCAGCTCCACCGAGCACCCATCCTCACCTACCTTGAGCATTGGGTTAGCGACACTGAGGTGGAGTACCATGTGGAAGTGATCGTGAAGGCAAACGATCCTCCCACAATTTGGTTCTTCGAGGGACCCCAGATGGCAACACTACCTCTCGATGTCGAGGCTGCTGCACTCAAGGCACTAACCCGTCTCCGCGAGCTTCTTCCGGAGATGGCAGCCAAGATGACAACCCGCTTCTTACCTTACCGCAAGGAAGGTGAAGATTAGAGCAGCGCACTAGCCCCTCCACTAAAGGAAGGACTCCCGCTTCGATTCCAGACCTACTTCAGTCTATGTGCCGACAGTTTGGCACAAGATTTGGCCTCGGAATCGATGAAGCTCCGAGAAGAACTTCACAAGACCAAGGCACTTCTTCGTCGAGCACAAGAGAAGACAGATAGGATCAAGAAGGAAGGTGCGCCTCCAGGACAGTCCGCTATCGCGTACCGAGGCGGAAAGCCTTCAGGAGATGTATCTTCCAAGGATGAAGAACCACCTCGGCGACGCCGCATGACGGCAAGGGAATATCGCAAGCTTTTCTCGGCACCACCGACAAAGCACCGTCGTATCCAACTCCTCCACTCCCCCACACCCTCAAGTCACAAGGGGGCCCAGAGAGATGAAGACAAGGAGGAAGACCCAGAAGAGCCAGAATACACGACCAAGCATTCCGCCGCTTAGGCATTATTCGCTACTCGGATATGCCAGTTCATAACCTCTACGGTAGGATAGGTCGTGTAACCCCTATGCGCAGTCGAGTCCTTGTATGGTTCATATGAAACCATCTAGTGTTTGCTTTTGTTGTGTTTAGAAGAATACGACTGCATCAACCATTTGGATTTTAATGAATGTGTTTGGCCCTTACGGCCATTGCATGATTTGATTAGTGTCGCACCCACCCCCTTACTAGGGACCCATCTATATTGATTTCCCTCTTCTAAGTCATGAGACCTTTTACCGCTCCAACAGGATGCCTGTTGTAACTCGTACTGGTACCTCTACCCAGCAGCCTGAAGCCGGAGCATCCGCTCAATCACAGGCAGGCCACAACCAAACCAACGACCAAGCTCCACCACCACCACCTCCTCCGAACATGGACATGGATCAGCTTCTCCAAGCTTTTCGAGAGGAACGCCAAGCCAACACCGCAGCCCTTCAGTTGATTGCTCAAGCTATCACCAACAACCGCCAGCCGGTGGGGAATGGCAATGGACGTTCCACGTTGGCAGAGTTCAAGAAGCATGCACCGCCAACTTTCATCGAGACTGCTGAACCCCTTGATGCAGACGACTGGGTCCGCACCATTGAGGACTTGCTGGAACTAGTCGGATGCACCGAAGACCGCGAGAAGGTGGCTTATGCAGCCCACTGTCTCGAGGGGACTGCTAGAGCTTGGTGGGATGGATTCAAGGTCATGCATGCTGGACAAGACATCACTTGGGACAACTTCAAGGCAGAATTCCGCAAAGCCCACATTCCTTCCGGAATCATGGCTATCAAAAAGCGTGAATTCCGAGCCCTGAAGCAAGGAAGTGGCACTGTCAAGGAGTACATGCAGAAGTTCAGTGTTCTGTCAAGGTATGCCCCTGAAGATGTCAGCACTGATGCTGCAAAAAGGGAGTGCTTCATGGAAGGCCTCAATCAGACTCTGCAATACTCGCTTGTCGTGTGCGACTGCCCAACCTTCCCTAACCTGGTGACCAAAGCACTCATGCTTGAAGACAAGTGGAGTGCTCTGGAAGACACTCGCAAGCGCAAGATGGTCAGCAAGGGAAGTTCCAGCAACCTGAAACCTCGCCCGTGGCAGTCAGCTCCGGTCAAGCCAACCTATCAGCAACCAAGAGCTCCTGCACCTCGCACCAACTATTAGCCTCAGCAGTATGCCAACCCAAGACCAGCATTCAACCCCAATAACAGTGGTGGCAACAAGATCAATAATCCAAACCAAGTCACTTGCTTTGGATGTGGTCAGTCAGGACACATCTCAAGGGTGTGCCCCAACAAGAAGCCTGATGCCCCGCGCACCAATGCGCAGAACCTAGGACAAGGCCGCGGGATGCCACCAAGGAACCCAGCTCCTCGCAACCCGCCTAACCATGGGAAGGGGCGTGTGCATCACGTCACTCCTGAAGAAGCCCGGGAAGACCCGGACGTCGTGCTGGGTACGTTCCTTGTCAACTCAGCACCTGCAACTATCTTGTTTGATTCTGGAGCCACGCATTCATTTGTCACTCAAAGATTTGCATTAAAAAGTGGCATGACCCCTACACCCCTTAATAACCCCATGGTGGTACAAACCCCTGGAGCAGAGATGAGAGCCAAGATAGGCTGTAAAGGAGTCCGTATTACCATTAACGGTGTAGATTTCCTAGCAGACCTCATCGTCCTGAGATCACAAGGCTTGGATGTGATCCTAGGCATGAATTGGCTCAGCAAGCACCAAGGCTTGTTAGACTATGCCAATCGGACTGTCACTGTAACCAATGACCAAGGAGTCGAAGTTAAGTTTGCTTCCAACTCCTTTTCCACTCAAGCCGCTCAAGTCAACTGTCTGTCTGAAGTTGGGCTGGAGCAAGTACCGGTAGTGTGTGAGTATCCCAATGTCTTTCCGGATGAGCTACTGGGAATGCCCCCTGACAGTGACATTGAGTTCATCATCGAGCTCATGCCCGGGGCAGGACCCATCTATAAGAAGCCTTATAGAATGGGGACGAAAGAATTAGCCGAGTTGAAGAAGCAACTAGAAGAGCAGCTGAGGAAGGGATTCATCCGCCCAAGTGCCTCCCCTTGGGGATCACCTGTTCTGTTTGTGGCAAAAAGGGACGGTACCATCCGCTTATGCATTGACTATCGCTCCCTCAATGAAGTCACAATCAAGAACAAATATCCACTTCCCAAGATTGAAGATCTATTTGATCAGCTCAGCGGAGCCAAGGAGTTCTCCAAGATCGACCTCAGATATGGGTACTACCAGCTGAAGATCAGACCCCAAGATATTCCGAAGACGGCATTCGTAACCAGATATGGCCTGTACGAGTGCACGGTCATGTCCTTTGGGTTAACCAATGCCCCAGCTTACTTCATGTATCTCATGATTAAAGTCTTCATGGAATATTTGGACAAGTTTGTTGTTGTCTTCATCGATGACATTCTTGTCTTCTCGAAGACGGAAGAAGAGCACGAGCAACATTTGAGGATGGTCCTAGATAAGCTTCGGGAGCACCAACTATACGCCAAATTCAGCAAGTGTGAGTTCTGGCTGCATAAAGTTGGATTCTTAGGTCATGTCTTGACCGAAGAAGGATTGTCAGTTGATCCCGCGAAGATCAAAGCTGTGACCCAATGGCAATCTCCAACGACCGTCAAGGAAGTCAGAAGCTTCCTCGGACTTGCGGGCTATTACCGCAAATTCGTGGAAGGGTTCTCTAGCATTGCCCGGCTGATGACTCAACTCCTCAAGAAGGATAAGAAGTTCGAGTGGACGCCAAAATGCGAAGAGAGCTTCCAAGAGCTCAAGAAGAGGTTGACAACCGCCCCAGTTCTGGCAACACCTGATATTCACAAGGAATTCGTGATATATTGTGATGCCTCTCGAACCGGATTGGGAAGCGTTCTGATGCAAGAAGGCCGAGTCATAGCCTACCTCTCCAGGCAGCTATGACCTCACGAAGAGAACTACGCTACTCACGATCTTGAGTTAGCAGCAGTGGTTCATGCCTTGAAGACATGGCGGCATTACCTCCTAGGGAAACGGTGTGAGATATACACAGACCACAAAAGTCTGAAGTACATATTCACCCAAAAGGAATTGAACATGAGGCAAAGAAGATGGTTGGAATTCATCAAAGACTATGACCTCAGTGTTCAATATCACCCCAGGAAGGCTAACGTGGTGGTCGATGCCTTAAGCAGAAAGGCTTGCTCCTTGAATGCCATTATTCAAAAGAGGCAGCCAGCCCTGTTTAAGGAGTTCGAACAATTCAGTTTGGAATTGGTCACCCCTGGATTTCTGGATCATTTGGAAGTCAAACCAACCCTAATGGATGAAGTCAAGAAGGCGCAAGGCGGGCACGCATGCATTGAAGGCATCAAGGAGAAGATGAAGCTAGGCAAGGCCCTAGGATTCTCCGAAGACGAGCACGGGTTTGTTTGGTACAAAGGCCGCATCTGCGTACCAAACAAGATGGAGCTGAAGAACCTGATCCTGCAAGAAGCCCAACGACACTCCGTATTCCATCCACCCTGGAGGAACCAAGATGTACCAAGACTTGAAGGAAAGATTCTGGTGGCACGGGATGAAAAGAGAGATTGCAACCTATGTTGCAAAGTGTGATGTGTGCCAAAGGGTCAAGGCTGAATATCAGTGACCCGCTGGATTGCTCCAACCACTCAAGGTTCCCGAGTGGAAGTGGGATAAGGTCGGGATGGACTTCATCACGGGATTACCAAGGTCAAATAGAGGACATGACTCTATCTGGGTCATAGTCGACCATTTGACCAAGGTGGCCCATTTCATTCCTGTCAAGACCACTTATGATGGCAATCGGCTGGCAGCTCTCTACATCGACAGAATCGTAAGCCTTCACGGCGTCCCCAAGGAGATTGTGTCAGATCGAGGAACCCAGATCACCTCAAGGTTCTGGAAGAAGTTCCAAGAAGCCTTGGGAACCAAGTTATCTTTCAGCACGGCTTTCCACCCACAGACCGGAGGTCAGACAGAACGAGTAAAACAAATTCTCGAGGATATGCTCCGAGCCTGTGTCTTGGCATATGGAGCCAAGTGGGAAGATTGCCTCCCTTTTGCCGAGTTCTCCTATAACAACAGTTATCAGTCGAGCCTTCAGATGGCCCCATTTGAGGTGTTGTACGGACGCAGATGTCGCACACCCCTCACTGGTCACAGACTGGAGAAGGGCTAGTCTTTGGACCGGATATTCTCCGCGAAGCAGAAGAGCAAGTCCAACTAGTCAGAGAACGTTTGAAGGCAGCCAAGTCAAGGTAGAAGAGCTATGCTGACACTCACCGCCGGGACATGCGTTTCCATGTCGGGGATCATGTGTACCCGCGGGTAAATCCTTTAAAGGGAACCAAGCGTTTCCACGTCAAGGGGAAGCTCGCACCAAGGTTCATTAGACCCTTTGAGATCACTGCACGACGAGGAGAAGTGGCTTACTAGTTGGAACTACCACCTGACCCATCCAATGTGCACGACGTATTCCACGTGTCACAACTCCGGAAGTGTCTCCAAGTTCCGAACAAGCCTGATCTCTACAAGGATGTTGATCACCAAGCCATTGATCTCCAACCTGATTTGACCTACCACGAAAAGCCCATTCGCATTCTGGACGAAGCAGAACGACGGACGCGAAGCCACACCATCAAGTACTTCAAGGTCCAGTGGAGCAACCACACGGAAGCAGAAGCAACCTGGGAACGTGAAGACTATCTTAGATCCGAGTATCCCGATCTCTTTTAAGACCTAGTTTAGGAATCTCGGGGACGAGATTCTTGTAAGGGGGGTAGGTCTGTCACACCCTGCATTTTGTAACATGTCATTTGCATCAATGAAGCATGAAAATTTGGACCAGCAATTTTTTTGGCATCATTTGGCTTTTATTTGAAATTGAGTTTTTCTTCCTATGTTTTTCATGTGCTCATTAAAGTCAACTACTACCTCTTGTAGAATTCATCTCCATACTCAAAACTTCTGCCTAATGATCATACCAAGTGTTTATAGCAGTATAGTATTTTCTTATAAAAATAATTTGGCCAAAATGTATTTTCAAAAATTAGTATTCCAAAAACCCCTGAATTGAGGTTTGCACTGCAAGTGCTTGATTTAGGGTGAGAAAATTATTTCAAAAAGTATATTTGAGACCTAGTAGTCATAGGACTCCCAGAAACCACAAAAGTATAATTTTAAAAGTTATTTCCCTATTTTATTTAAAAGCTTTTTCTTAAGGTCGGAAATGGTCTTTAATAGGGAAAAATTATTTATTTATTTCAAAAATATTTGCCAAAATTCAGGGAGACTCATAGGACATATATTGTCCATATATAAGAGTTTCAACACTTGGTCATGTTCAAAATAATGGGCTAATCCCTCAGAAACCCTTTCTGGATATTTCAAGCTTTTGAAATATTTACAAAGGAAATATTCTCTATAAATTCCAGGGAAATTCTATCATGTCATATATGCCATATTTGATGATCTTGCCAAGCCCCATGCCTTGAGAAGCAACATAACATCCTCAAAACCCTTCAAAACCATTCTGTCCATATCTGAAGTTTGAGAAACTTTACATTGTCAAACTTATCCAAATGCCCTCAAACTTGGTGCACATGCTAGAAAGGTCTAATAAGGCATCTAGACCAAATGGCACAAGCTTTGGAGTAGGGTAACTTGATCAGAATACCCCAAAACCATTTCTGTTCAAATTCAAATTTGAACAACTTTACATTACAAACTTTTTACCTGGGACTTCAAACTTTGTGGGCATGATCATAACCCCAAATGATGGCACTACACCAAGTGGTGCATCAAGGGGAGATGATTAGCTTGACTTAAACATAGTGAAGCCATTTCTGTTGATTTCTAGGGTTCACCAAAGTTGCATTGGCTAGTTTCTTCAAACAAGCCGAAATTTGGTGAAACACTCTATTTCTATATGACATTTAATCCTGTTAAGTGTCATGGCTAGTGAAGATCATTTGTTTGCCCAAAACATGATCAAACACCTTCTGCCATTATACCCAAACCATCATCTTGACCTCTTCTACTATTTACTTTTCCCTCAACTTTCTACCACAGCCTCACCTAGTTACATTCTATCTCTAGTAACTTCCCCATGTCCACAGCTCAATGATTGAGGGGTGAAAACCCCAAATTACCTTGCTGGACAGCCCAATTCTACCCATCTACCAGCTTCCCTCCTCTCTCACTGATCACCCAGAGCATCCAAGGCCACAGCTGGATTATTTACTTCCTGCTGGACCCCCCAGACACGACGGACACGACCAGTGAGCCAACGGCATGCCATGGCATGCAATTAGCACGCTCCAGAGCGCACCCGCACTGTAGCCTCGCCCAATCCATCGCCCCCGACCACCTCGTGCTCCCCCCTCACGCCAATCAATGCACCTCGGCGTCCGCAACTCCCCCCGGTGCTGTCCCCCTCCTCCTTCTCCCTCCAGTGGCCGCCCTCACACGCGCGCCGGCCGCCCGCGAGCTCCAACCTCTGGCCTCACACGCACGGGCTCTCTGGATTCTTCCCCGCTCCTCCTCTTCCCTCCCCTAGGTGTAGACCTCATCCACGATCGGCCCCGACTCGATCACAGGTGCCTGCACGGCCTCTGGCCTCGCCCGTAACCTCGCCGGTGCACGAGTCCACGGTGGACCGGGGCCCGGCTATATAAGCAAGCCCCGGGCCTCTCCACTCGCATCCATCTCCTCCCCATACCCCTAGAAGCACACCAGCACCGCCCACTCGCCCTCGAAGAGCCTCTGTGCACGGGATCGACCGGAGCTCCGCCGCGTCGGGTAACCGGTGATCTCACGGTACAGCCTCCCTCCGCCCCAACTCTTGCTCGATCTGGAGCCACCGGACCTCACTGACCCATTCCCCTCCGTCTCCCCCTTCTGTTGCAGCCCGGAGCAAGCCAATCAGGACCCTCCCAACACTCCGCCGCCATTCCACCTCGCCACCGACGAACTCGGCCCCTCCGGCGGCCAACTCCAGCACCACTAGAACGGCTACTCTCCGCTGGGTCCATTCCTGCCCGTAGCTTGCCCTGCCATGCACCGTATCGCCGCCGGTGAGCTCGCCGCCTCTCTGGCCGCGAGGTTGAAGATGACAGGCGGGCACCGCCTGTCATCCTCACCTCCCTCTCGCTCCCCTCTGTGTCGCTGACCGCCGGGCCCCGCCCGTCAGGTTTAAAAACCTGGCGCGCGCGCGCTGGCGCCCGTGCGGTGGGCTATTCGCCCTGGGTCGTGCACTGAGGCCGTTCTGGCCCAGTGGCACATAGCCTTTTTCATTTTTTCTTTTCTGTGAATGTTTCAAATAATTCCACAGAATTAAATATTTGTCCAAATAAATTAATTACAGTTCCTAAAAACTTGTAAAAATCCAACCTATTTAATGGTGTCACTTTCACACATGTCCATGAACCTTTTCTGTTCTGTTCAAATTTAAATTCATATTTGAACATTAAAACTCCTGTTCAAATAATCATGGACCCCATTCTGCCACTCCAAAACTCAAACTAAGAATTTTTGCCATCTGAGTTTTCCCTCTAGTATTTAACTAAAATAAGTTGACATTTTTCTGAGCACTTTGATTTTTCTGTTTTTATTGAGGTCTTATTTTCCCGTTGTTATTTTGCGACGATTAGATACCGTATTTGACGAGGTTGCTGAAGAAGAAGGTGGGGAAGGATTTGAAGACTTTGAAGACCAAGCCAATCCAGGCAAGCAGCCCTTTGACCATGATACACTTGTGTTCTTCGGAACCCATTTACTTCTGAATGCATGATGATAAGAATGACGGTGGTGACCTTGATAAGAACCACCATATGATGCATGTTTTACTCATGATCTTGCTATGTGCTAGATGAAATGCAAATGACTAGTAGTGATGCTTAGAGATGCATGTGTGCCATGAAACCTTCATGGTTGCATTCTTTTCAAAATAACCATCGGGTGCCCCTAATGCCCGAGGGTGATGTTGAGTTAGGTCATCACTTGAGAAAGAAGTGATGTGCCGATAAAGATCTTGTGCATGGAGAAATGATGGATTAGATTTATGTGTGACTACTGTCCCAACCAAACATGTGCAACCACTCTACCCCTTATGGGACGGAGCATTATTGATTACTTAGGCCGATACTAGCATGGTGCCCACATTACTAGTGACGGAAAGACTTGAGGTCTTTCCCGAGACGGGGTCGTGCTCGGATAGACGACCATGACTGTTTTTACAGGGCCCCGGACACACCATTGGTCCCTTTGTGTATGCGTGACATTGAAATTAGGGCAAGTCCCATGATCTATTGTTTGTACTCGAGGGCTGTGCACCAACGAGTGGACCCTATGTTAGTGTGGTCTAAGGAACGATAATGACCGGGTGCTTTCCCCGAGTACTTGAGGTACTGCGGGATCGTGGGTGACACGAAAGCTTCCCGGATCTGGTGGGTAAAGTGTGCAACCTCTGCAGAGTGTAAAACTATTCGAATAGCCGTGTCCACGGTCATGGACAGTTGGGTGGTGCTACTTAAACTATGTCCAGAATTTTACTATATCGGTGAAAGTATGTGTGTGTGTGTGATGAGTCAAGGTGGTGACTTGACTCGTTGAGTTGAATCCTATTCATGTTGATATCGGTAACCTGTCTTCGAGGTTACGTGAATTTATTGATGCATATACTTGATGGTAGAATATTTACTCTAGCTCGTAGCTAGATTGCTCATTGTTGTGCAAATTGCATTGTTACCTTGAACCAAATCATGGGTTGCTTGCGAGTACATTCAAACTACTCATTGGCTTGCCACTGGTTATTTAATTGGCCAGGCATGGAGGAACAGGAATATGAAGAAGAGTTCTATGGGGACGAACATGCGAACTAGGACGCTATCCCAGTCAGAATGCCTGTAGGGTTAAGGCAGATGGCATGGGTTCTACTTATCTTCGAAGACTTCCGCTATTTGAGTTATTTGCTATTCAGCCCTTGAGGCTTTATCTATGTAAGACTTGGTCATAATGGCCATAATTTGTGTAAGACGGTATGTATGGATGTAAGACTCTTGTTATTCAGCTTCTGTGTGTTCAGTGAGCATTGATCTCTGGGATCACTGTACACGTGCATTCGATGATCTCGACTCTTAAGTTGGGGTCCCCGCACGCCTGATGAGGTTGCGCCGGACCCCCCCTACTTTGGATTGGTTTTGGGGCCAGTACAATCTTTGTTTGTGGAAGTCGCTGCCGCCAGCTGAGAAAGGCAGGCAAGTGGCATTCAAGAAGGAGATGGTAGTGGAGGAAGCCAGGTACCAGACGGCCTGTGAAGCCCGTGATGCCACTTGGAAAAAGGAGGCGACGGAGCTTTGGGGTGGGCGTGTCGTCGTGCTAAGGAGGTGTACGAAGACGGGTACTTCACGAGGAAGCTCATAGGCGTTGGGTGCCTCGTCGCTGTGTGGAGGTGGGCCAATAAGCTCCAGCGTTCCATGACGAGGAGCTCCGGTGGGCGCCCAACGAAACGGCAAGATCGGCCGCGCGCGTCCGCCAGCAAGAGGCAGATCGGTACATGAAGCACTGGGAGGCGGTGGAGTTGGAGTACTACCTCCGCACTAGGAAGACGCCGCGCACCAGGGAGCTGTTGCCGAGGGGCTGCCGGAATACTGGCCCCAGGAGGGATTATTAGTTTTAGTATTGTTAATTTTCAATTTTATGCGTTGTACCTAGTAGTTAAGTATCATCACGTATATGTGATTATATATATATATATATATATATATATATATATATATATATATATATATATATATATATTATGAATTCCATTTTCTATCTTTTTTTGTATACTAATTTTAATGTAGTTGTTATCATCCACATATACAGAATGGAAAGCGTATATACACACATTGAAACAGAACATATAAGAATGGAAAACAGAGTACACACATTGAAACAGATGATTACTGTGAATACATAGCTATCCACGTCGAAACGAGTTTCCATAATAAAACGCGTCCATGACGACCATGACCAACAGCCCGTGCCTAGGGTAGCTCTTGGCTCTGCCTAAACTCGTGCAGGCATTCGTCCAAGCGGTCGACACGCTCACAGTACATCTGGAGCGCAACCTTGAGCTCCAAGTTGGCTATTTCATCGGAGATCACCAGCTCGAGGATGCGACGGCCATGTCCCTCTACTGCGCCCAGGTGGACACCTGGGCCAAGGAAGCGGTCGAGCCTACGGACTAGCGCGTTGGCATCCAGCGGGCCGTGAACAAGGCGAACGACGGCACCCACGCGAACGGCGCTGCGGGCGTCCGGTGCAAGTACGGCGCGGCCGGCCTCTGGTGCAAGTACAGCGCCGAGGGCCTCTGCCCACTCCTGGCGAGGAATGGGGGTACTGACAGGACATGTACCCAGGTGCGACGCCATGTCGACAGTAGGCAAGCACCGATGGATCTGCTGTTGCTGTGCGGCGCGTCACGCCTCTCACTTTGCGACGCTCCAACGGTCTCACTGTGCGGCAAGCTACAGCTATCGGCGCAGACGCGCCTAGCTTGCTCTGCGGCGCGCCATTGTCATGTTGTGCAGCGAGCTGCAGCCTGTCAGCGCTGACATGCCTATCTTGATCTGCGGTGCTCAAGCGCCATGGGCCAAAGGTCTGCTCAACCCTAGCGGTGACGCGCATCACAGCGTCGTCCAACGCATTGCCGGGGAGCGCCTTGGCCTCGACGGGACGTGGCGCCTGCTCGCTTTCCTCGTCGACGAGGTTGATGGCAGAGGTGGCGCTTTGGTGGGTTGGCATGCTTGGAAAAGGTAGATGTGCTACAGATTATGCTTGTCGCCACCGTGCGTCGCGCGTCCCCTATGCGCAATATAGCAGGGTGGCGGGAAACAGGTGAGGGAATGGCGGGAAACGGTGGCGTGTTCATAAAACACCATCAATTAATGGAAACTTAGCATCGAGCTAGCACAAGTCTTAGATGGTGATCAGATGAAGACAGACCATACTAGGGAACCCGTCGGTGATGAATTCATCAATCCCAAACGGTTGAATACTAGCAAGCGTTTGCCCACAACACACACGGCCTATTCCATCACAAATAGGTTGGATGGGTCAACTGTATGCCACGTATCGCACATTGTCAAAAAGTAATGCGGTAGACCTTCTTTAATTAACATGTGTTAAAAAAATAAAAAATAAGGACCTTGAGGTTAAATTAGCTGAGGGAATTGGGCATTTCGGTCATTTGACCGAAATGACCCATCCCATTAGCTAATTTAACATCGACACAACTTCACATCCAGTCACCCATCCGATGGCTGCTCCAGCCTGAGCACACTTAACTTGATAGTTTTCTTAGATGAGCTACTGGTGGAACAGCTAGTCCTTGCAGGTAGATGTTGTGTAGACAGAGCATATCACATACGTCTTATTAGAAGCAATCATCTACGTTATTATTGGTCTTCGCACACATTTCTGATTACACACCTGTTTGCCGCGTATCACACACATCTTGTCATATTGAACCGTTTCTGTTCTCTTGCCTAAACACAAACATTTCATCCGAGTGAACCGTATGTTGTATATCGCACACACCCTCATCGAGCTGCCCGTTTCTTTTGTGTTGCCTAATCACAAACAGTTCATCTGAGTGAACCGTATGTTGTGTATCGCACACGCCTTCATCTGGCTGCCCGTTTCTTTTGTTCCTCCTCAGCGCAAACAGTTAATTGAACTGAACCATATGCCCTTCATCGCACACGCAACTAAAACTTAAATCGTGTTTGATGCATCCGTCATCGCAAACATTTTATACATTTCTGACAGTTTTCATACACCACTGTTTGCGATTATGGCATCGCACACAGTTTCTCAAAGGGTCTCTGATTGTAGTGTCGCGTTAGCAGCATCCTGCAGTAGTGAATGGTAAAGGGATAGTGGGGATGATACGATACCGGGACACCTCCCCCAAGCTTGGCGGAGGCCAAGGGGAGTGCCCATACCCGATACTCAATTTTCTTTTGGTGATGAAGAAGATGGTGGTGCTGATGAAGTAGATGTGATCTTGTCCTTCAAGATCAAGAGATTTTCCAATCTACGTATGACACTCCGAACGAAGATGATGTGCTCTTGATGCAGAATATTTTCACGAGTGAGGTATTTATTTTGCACACGGACTGTTTCAATGATTCAGAAGGCTGAAATTTCAGTGGGGGTAAGATGAGCAAGGTAAGGCTTAAGGATATCTTCTTCTTCCTCCTCAGCTGGCAGTACTTGTTCTGCCGCCGAGGGTGGATCTACAGTAGCCTCCTTACCCTGTCTCCCTTTGCGGTGTTCGTAGGCTCCTCCCTCTTCAACTCGATCTTCATTAGCCAAGCATCTTCTTCCATTGGGTTGGAGGAAGAGGAACGCATGATCCCTAGCTTGGTAGATCTAACCGAAAACAGCAAGAAAAGAGAATGGAAGATTTCTCCGTGATACGGTGGTCAACAGGTTCGAGGGGTATATAAAGATTTTTTATCTTGGGAAACAAGCAAAGTCTAGAAAAACGGAGTCCGGAAGGTGCCCGAGGTGGGCACAACCCACCTGGGCGCCAGGCGCGCCCTGGTGCCTTGTGCCCACCAGGGTACGCTTCCTGGAAGTTTCTTATTTTCCTAAATATTCCAAAACTGACCAAAAATATTTTTGCGGATTTTTCGGAGTTCGTTTAATTACCGTATCACGTACCTCCTTATTTTCATGATTCTGGAGTTTTCCGGAAGGACTCTTTTATGTGTTCTTCCGACGTCAAAGTTTGGGTAATATTGCTTTCATCATTAATGGGCGTACCTAAGATATAATGCTTTATTCGTTGCCCATTAACAACCTTCGGGATAGTACCTTCGGAATTATTTATTTTGATAGCTCCAGACTGATAAACCTCCTCAATGACATAGGGACCTTCCCATTTAGAGAGGAGTTTTCCTGCAAAGAACCTGAAATGAGAGTTGTACAAAAGAACATATTCTCCAACTTTGAACTCACGCTTTTGGATTCTTTTATCATGCCATCTTTTAACTTTTCCTTTAAATAACTTGGCATTTTCACAAGCTTGGGTTCTCCATTCATCTAAAGAGCTAATATCAAATAACCTCTTTTCACCGGCAAGTTTGAAATCATAGTTGAGTTCTTTAATTTCCCAAAAAGCTTTATGATCTAACTCAAGAGGCAAATGGCAAGCTATTGCATTAACCATTTTGTAAGGAGACATACCCATAGGATTCTTGTAGGCTGTTCTATAGGCCCAAAGTGCATCATCCAATTTCTTGGACCAATTCTTTCGAGACATATTGACAGTCTTTTGCAATATTAATTTTATTTCTCTATTACTAAGTTCAACTTGACCACTAGACTGAGGATGATAGGGTGATGCAATTCTATGGTTAATATCATACTTGGCAAGCATTTTACGGAAAGCACCATGAATAAAGTGTGAACCACCATCAGTCATTAAATATGTAGGACTCCAAACCTTGGGAAATAAACTTCCTTAAGCATTTTAATAGAGGTTTTGTGATGAGCACTACTGGTTGGAATAGCTTCTACCCATTTAGTAACATAATCAACAGCAACCAAAATATGGGTATACCCATTAAACAAAGGAAAAGGTCCCATGTAATCAAATCCCCAAACGTCAAATGGTTCAACAGCAAGTGAATAATTCATAGGCATTTCCTGACGCTTACTGAAATTACCTATTCGTTGACATCCATCACAGGATAAGACAAACTTACGGGCATCCTTGAAGAGAGTAGGCCAGTAAAACCCAGATTGCAATACCTTGTGAGTAGTTCTATCTCCAGCATGATGCCTCCATATGCTTCGGGGTGACATTTCCAAAGGATTTGTCCCTGTTCATGCTTGGGTACACAACGTCTAATAATACCATCTACTCCTTCTTTATAAAGATGTGGGTCATCCCAAAATTTGTGTCTTAAATCATAAAAGAATCTTTTCTTTTGTTGGTAAGTAAAGCTGGGTGGTAAATATTTAGCAACAATGTAATTAGAATAGTCAGCATACCAAGGAGTATTATGAGCAACATTTATTGTAGCTAATTGCTCATCAGGAAAACTATCATCAATAGGTAGTGGGTCGTTAAGCACATTTTCAAGCCAAGACAAGTTATCAGCTACGGGGTTCTCAGCTCCTTTTCTATCAGTGATATGCAAATCAAATTATTGTAGCAAGAGAACCCACCGAATAAGTCTAGGTTTAACATCTTCTTTTTCATAAGATATTTAATAGCAGCATGGTCAGTGTGAACAATTACTTTTGAATCAGCGATGTAAGATCTAAATTTGTCACAAGCAAACACCACTGCTAGGAATTCCTTTTTAGTAGTAGCATAATTCTTTTGAGCACTGTCTAGGATTTTTCTAGCATAATGAATAACATTTAGTTTCTTATCAACTCTTTGTCCTAGAACAGCACCAACAGCATAATCACTAGCATCACACATAATTTCAAAAGGCAAGTTCCAATCAGGTGGTTGAACAATAGGTGCAGAAATTAAGGCTTTCTTGAGTGTTTCAAAGGCTTCAAAGCAATAATCATAAAAAACAAAAGGAACATCCTTTTGCAAAAGATTTGTAAGAGGCCTAGAAATTTTAGAAAAGTCTTTAATAGATCTCTTATAGAAACCAGCATGACCTAGGAAACTACGAATACCTTTGATATCCTTAGGACATGGCATTTTCTCAATTGCATCAACCTTAGCTTTGTCCACTCCAAAACCCTTTTCAAAAATCTTATGGCCAAGATAATACCTTCATTAACCATAAAGTGGCACTTCTCCCAATCCAAGACAAGGTTTCTTTGTTCACATCTCTGCAAAACTTGACCAAGATTTCTTAAACAGTCATCAAAAGACTTTCCATAAACAGAGAAGTCATCCATGAAAAGCCCTACAATCTTTTTAGAAAAGTCAGAGAATATAGCAGTCATACATCTTTGAAAGGTAGCAGGTGCATTGCGTAAACCGAAAGGCATACATATATAAGCATAAGTTCCAAAGGGACAAGTAAATGTGGTCTTTTCTTGATCAGGTTGAGAAACAGGTATTTGCGAAAAAACAGAGTATCCATCAAGGAAGCAAAATTGTGTGTGCTTAGATAATGTTTCTAGCATTTGGTAAATAAAAGGCAGAGGGTAATGATCTTTTCTAGTTGATTTATTTAGTTTTCTAAAATCAATTACCATTCTATAGCCTATAACAATTCTTTGTGGAATAATTTCATTCTTATCATTAGGAACAACAGTAATACCTCCTTTCTTAAGAACACAATGAACAGGACTTACCCATGTACTATCATCTATATGATAGATTATAGCTGCTTCTAGAAGTTTTAATATTGCTGTTCTTACCACTTCTTTCATCTTTGGATTTAACCAACATTGATGATCAACAACGGGTTCAGCGTCAGGTTCCATATTAATCTTATGCTGACATAGAGTGGGACTAATGCCCTTTAAGTCATCAAGAGTATATCCAATAGAAGCATGGTGCTTCCATAGAACTTTTAGTAATCTTTCTTCTTCATATTCTGAAAGGTTAGCACTAATAATAACATGATATATCGTCTTTCAATCAAGATAAGCACATTTCAAAGTGCCTGGAAATTGTTTTAATTCAAACACAAGATCATCTTTAGGTGGAGGAGGGCCACCTAGAGTTTCAATAGGTAGATTGTGTTTAAGAAGACGACGTTGTTCAAAGAAAATATCATCTATTTCATTTCTTTCATGCATATGTAAATCATTTTCATGGTCTAGCAAATGTTGTTCTAGAGGATCAGTGGGAGGCACAACAATAGAAGCAAGACCAATTATTTCATCCTTACTAGACAGTTCTATTTAATGAAGCTTTCTATTAAACTTGGAGAAATTAAATTCATGAGACTCATCACCAAAACAAACACCAACAATTTGTTTCTCACAATCTATTTTAGCATTAATGGTGTTCAAGAAAGGTCTACCAAAGATAATGGGATAGAAGTCATCTTCTGGGGAACCAAGAACAAGAAAATCAGTAGGGTATTTTATTTTCCCACACAATACTTCAACATCTCTAACTATCCAATTGGTGATACAGTATCTCTATTAGCAAGTTTAATAGTAACATCTATATCTTCTATCTCTGCGGGTGCTATGTCATCCATAATTTCTTGATATAAAGTGTAAGGAATAGCACTCACACTAGCACCTATGTCACATAAACCATGATAACAGTGATCTCCTATTTTGACTGACAACCGGCATGCCAACAATAGGTCTATGTTTATCCTTTTTATCAGGTTTGGCAATTCTAGTAGTTTCTTCACAGAAGTAAATAACATGCTCGTCTACATTTTCTTCCAAGAGATCTTTAACCATAGCAATATTAGATTCTACTTTAATTTGTTCACCTGGTTTAGGTGTTCTAATATAACTTTTGTTAACCATAGTTGAAACTTTAGCATGTTCCTTTATCCTAATAGGGAAAGGTGATTTTTCAACGTAAGTAGTAGGAACAACTAGATCAACATTATAAAGTATAGTTTCTTCCTTGGCTATTACCGGTTCTTTAATTTCCTCTTTAATAGGTGGGTGATATTTAAACCACTTCTCTTTAGGGAGATCAACATGAGTAGAAAATGATCACAAAATGAGGCTACTATCTCAGAATCAAGTCCATATTTAGTGCTAAACTTTTGAAAAGCATCGGTATCCATAAAGGATTTAACACAATCATAATTAAGCTTAATACCTGACTCTTTACCTTCGTCGAGTTCCCAATCTTCAGAGTTGCATTTAATTCATTCCAAAAGATCCCACCGAAATTCAGTGGTTTTCTTCATAAAAGAACCAGTGCAAGAAGTATCGAGCATGGATTGATCATTACGAGAAAGCCGAGCATAAAAGTTCTGGATAATAATTACTCTTGAGAGCTCATGATTGGGGCATGAATATAACATTGAATTAAGACTCCCCCAAACTAGAGAGATACTTTTTGCTTCACGAGGCCAAAAACTGTATATGAAATTCCGATCATGATGAACTAAATGCATAGGATAATTTTTTTGGTGAAACTCCAATTTCAATCGATTCTAGTTCCAAGCTCCAATATATCGCATAGCCTACACCTTGCTAATGCTTTTCCCTTCAGAGATAAAGGAAAAACCTTCTTCATAACTTGATCTCCAGGTAAACCTGCAAGCTTAAACAATCCACAAATTTGGTCCACATATATCAAGTGCATATCAGGATGTTCCATTCTGTCTCCTGCATAAGGATTAGCTAGCAGTTGTTCTATCATACTCGAAGGAAATATTTTCAATAGGTGCAGCAGGTTGAGGTGTAGTTGATAACCCACAAGTGTAGGGGATTGTTTGTATCCTTTTTTGATAAGTAAGAATGTCGAACCCAACGAGGAGCTAAAGGTAGAACAAATATTCCCTCAAGTTCTATCGACCACCGATACAACTCTACGCACACTTAATGTTTGCTTTACCTAAAATAAGTATGGAACTAGGCATACATTGCAAGAATAAAACTACGAATAAATTGCAAGGCAGTAAAAGTGGATAGCTTTTGTCAACAAGAAAGTCATTTGTCCCTAGGTAATCGATAACATGTACCAGTAACATTCTTGCAATTCTATATGAGGGACAGGCGTGAGCTAACATACTTTCTCTACTTGGATCATATGCACTTATGATTGGAACTCTAGCAAGCATCCCCAACTACTAAAGATCATTAAGGTCGTGAAACCCAACCCTATCATTAAGTATCAAGTCCTCTTCATCCCGTACGCCATAGCCCACCAACTCGGGTTTAAGCTTCTGTCACTCTCGCAACCCACCATAAGCGAACACCAGGGCACAGTTGGGCCCTGGTGGCGCGCTCTGGTGGGTTGTGGGCACTACGGGCCCCCGTTTGTGTTGATTACACCCCCTAAAAATCACATATATTCCAAAATAATTCTCCGTAAATTTTTATTGGGTTTGGACTACGTTTGATATGGATTTTCCGCGAAACAAAAACATGCAACAAATAGGAAATGGCACTGGCACTGGATTAGTAAGTTAGTCCAAATAAATCATATAAATTGTTTCCAAAAGTATGTAAAAGTTGAATAATATTGGCATGAAACAATCAAAAATTAAAGATATGACGGAGACATATCAGCATCCCCAAGCTTAATTCCTGCTCGTCCTCAAGTAGGTCATTGATAAAAAAGAATTTTTTTATGTGGAATGCTACCTAGCATAAACTTGATCATATATCTAGTCATGGCATGAATATTAAGACATGAGTGATTCAAAGAAATAGTCTATAATTTGACATAAATACATCAATACTCGGGCATCCCAACAAACAATCATGTCTTTCAGAATATCAAATGCTAAAGAACGTTATCCCTACAAAATCATATAGTCGTGTCATGCTTTGTCTTCCCAGCTCAAAGTATAAATCATGTACTACCCCGGTGTTAGCCAAGCAATTGATTTATACTCTTTAACGCGCTTCAACATTTTCAACTCTCACGCAATACATGAGCGCAAGCCATAGATATAGCAATATAGGTGGAATAGAATGCGATGGTAGTAGACAAAAGAAGGGAAGAAAGTCTCACATCAACTAGGCAAACTAATGGACTATGGATATGTCCATCAATCGATATCAATGTGAGGAATAGGGATTGCCATGCAACGGATGCACTAAGAGCTATAAGTGTATGAAAGCTCAATATGAAACTAAGTGGGTATGCATCAAACTCTTCTACGTAAAATTCCCACTAGTTTATGAAAGTGACAACATATGAGACTATCTATGTGAAAAACATGGTGCTACTTTGAAGCACAAGTGTGGAACTAGCATGCCCCTTCTCTCTCTTTTTCTTCTTCTTTTTATCTTCTTTCTTTTCTTTCTTTTTCTTTCTTTTTCTTTTTTTTGTTTTTTTATATTTTTATATTTTTCTCTCTCAATGTTCGAAGTCTCATCCCGACTTGTGGGGGGATCATAGTTTCCATCATCCTTACCTAACTGGGACATGCTCTAATAATGGATAATGATGATCAACACACTTCTATCTACTTATAACTCAAAAGAAATAAAAATTACAACTCGATGCCTATGACATAGTATCACTCTATATGATGAAAATGAATGCTCAAGTCAACTATATGATGGAAGTGCATGGCAATATATCTCGGAATGGCTATGGAAATGCCATAATAGGTAGGTATGGTGGCTGTTTTGAGGAAGGTTTAATAATGTTTATGCACCGGTGAAAATTGCGCACTAAAAGAGAGGCTAGCAATTATGAAAGGGTGAGAGTGCGTATAATCCATAGACTCACATTAGTCATAAAGAACTCACATACTTATTCCAAAAGTTTGTTAGCCCTCGAAGAAAAGTAATACTACACATGCTCCTAGGGGGGAGGTTGGTAGGAGTTAACCATCGCGCGCCCCCGACCTTCACACAAAGATAGATAACTAAGGATAAATTGTGCTCCAACTTCCCGGCATAACGAGAAACTATACGTGCATGCTTCGGGAATCACAAACCTTAACACCAATATCTCACTAAACATGATCATCCACTAGTACCTCCCACATATTATCATCTCTATATCGAAAAACTATTGCAAGGAACCAAACATATCATATTCAGTGATCCATAAGTTTTATGTAACATTTTATGACTAACCATGCAACTTACCAATTGTGTTTGACTCTCTAAATAGATATAAGTGAAGCATGAGAGTTTAATTCTTTCTACAAAAGATCATGCTCTAACAAATATAAGTGAAGCACGAGAGCATTCTACGAACATCGGTTTTCTATGTAAAGAGAAACAGGCAATCCAAACTTCAAATGATATAAGTGAAGCACATGAAGCATTCTATAAAGCCATACTCAAAAGATATAAGTGAAGTGCAAAGAGGATTCTACAAATTGGCCAAGGACTATCTCATACCAGCATAGTGGATTATTAAAAGAAAAATAAAAGGCACACGACGCTCCAAGAATTTATGCATATCATGTGAACAAAATGAATCCGAAAACATACCGATACTGGTAGAAGAAAGATGGGATGCCTTCCGGGGCATCCCCAAGCTTAGACACTTGATTCTGCTTGAATATTTACTTGGGGTGCCTTGGGAATCTCCAAGCTCGAGCTCTTGCCTCTCCTCCTTCTCCTCACATCAAGACCTCCTCGATCTTCGAACACTTCACCCACACAAAACTTAACCGAACTTTTAGTGGCGGGGTTAGTGCCTATGATCAATGAAATCTCATCATGTACTGCTCTAACATTATTGTTTAATTATAAACTAACATTACCCACTTTATGGTATCACAATTATATGGCCCCAAGTCAAGGAGGCTTCAACAAGAGTTCGAACATATATGCAAATAATGAAGCTATAACAGAAATATGTGAAAACAGGACAGTCTGTAAAGATTTGAACATTCACCATACTTCTGTAACTCTAATAATTCTGAAAATTAGGACAAAATAAAAAAATTGTATAGAAAGACTGCGCAAAAATTTCAGAACCGTTTGACGTTCCAGTAAAAAATGTAAAATCACGCACTACAGCCAAAGTTTCTGTTTTTGCACCGCACAAACCAACAGGCAATTTAATCATCATATAGGAAACTCTTGGCACATTATTTTTTATAATACAATGGAATTGTACAAGGGGGTAATTTTGTGAGAAACTTCCATGAAAAATTCTACATTGGTTCCATAAGCATGAACACAAGTGTTCAAGGTCGACCCCCATTTCCGCAATGCATCACCATTCAATCGCTTCTCTTTTTGAAGAAGTTTTAGGTTCCCCTCTATATTTTTTGGGTTTTTAAACTTTATAAAAAGCACTCAACAGAAATAAATGACACTTTTTAACTTCCGGGTTGTCTCCCTGCAACGCTTTCTTTAAAGCCATTAAGCTAGGCATAAAGTGCTCAAGTAATAAATCCACCCGGATCCCAAGGTATATCAAAGCCAATTTGAATCAACAATGATTTAGCATTTAGTAGTGAGCACAAAGCGACATATATCAAGCAATGACGAAGTCCAACTCTCTTCCTATGCATCAGCATGTCATACGAGAACATTCATGTACATCAAGTAAAGACCAATGCATAGGATAAGCAGGTTCTTGCAATTTTATCGTGTTGGAAACATAGAGAGGTGGAGATGTAGTTCCTCTCTCATAATAATTGCAAGTAGGAGCAGCAAGCACATACATATTACATTCGCCAAAATTATCATGTGCAATGGTAAAAGGCAACCCATCAATATAATCCTTAATAAGTGCAAACTTCTCCGATATAGTGTAGTTTGGATAATTCAAAAAAAATAATAGGACTATCATGCGCGGGGGTAATAGCAACAATTTCATTCTTGACATAAGGAACAATAGCAAGTTCATCTCCATAAGCATAATTCATATTGGCATCTTGGCCACAAGCATAGCAAGCATCATCAAAAAGGGATATTTCAACTGAATTAACGGGATCATAGCAATCATCATGGCATTCATCCTTGATAAGAACGAAGGGAAATTAAACAATGTATGAGTTGAGCGGTTACTCTCGTCAAAAGGTGGGCACTGGTAGCTAATCCGTTCTTCCTCCTTTTGTTCCTTGCTCTCCTCCTCATCTTTTTCATCTAATGAGCTCATAGTGTCATCAATTTCTTCTTCCATTGACTCCTGCAAAATATTAGTCTCTTCTTGGACAGCAGAGATTCTCTCAATGAATACATCAATATCATAATTGTATTTATAATTATCATAGCAATATATAAGGATAGACAAAAAATTAGGTCTATAAACTAAATCATCAAAATCATCATACTTTATAAACAAAGATTCAATTTCATAAGCACCCTTAAAAGCAACAAATTCTTCTATTCGTTCCACATCATAGTAATCATATATACCATTAGCTAAGAAGCCAAGGTTTTATTATCATTGAATTCACATGAAAAAGGAAGATGTGGAGCATTCATCCTAGAGTAACAAGTATAATCATATCTCAAGCATAGATTACAAGCATACCAATGCAACATATGAATTTGATCCCATAAAAATTTACCTTTATGAGTCAAGCAATAATCCCTAAAGTATTCACGTTGATCCAACGTTACTCCCATTATATAGTTGAATGGGGTTTTCTCAGGATTATCAAAGTAGTGCATAATATCTTTCACATAACGAGCATCGAGTGTTTTAGGAGGTCCCCCATATCCATGAGTAGCAAGTACAACTATTTTTTTTGGTGTTTTGTGTTCCATATCCATAACTAAAGATAGAGAACAACCTAGAACAAGAGATAAAAATACTTAGTGATAAAGCAAACAAGCACACACGAGAATATTCACCCCACGCTATTGCTCCCCGGCAACGGCGCCAAAAAAAAGGTCTTGATAACCCACAAGTGTAGGGGATCGTTTGTAGCCTTTTTCGATAAGTAAGAGTGTCGAACCCAACAAGGATCTAAAGGTAGAACAAATACTCCCTCAAGTTCTATCGACCACCGATACAACTCTACGCACACTTAATGTTTGCTTTACCTAAAACAAGTATGAAACTAGGCATACTTTGCGAGAATAAAACTACGAATAAATTGCAAGGTAGTAAAAGTGGATAGCTTTTGTCAACAAGAAAGTCATTTGTCCATAGGTAATCGATAACAAGTACCGGTAATCATTCTTGCAATTCTATATGAGGGAGAGGCATGAGCTAACATACTGATACGTCTCCAACATATCTACTTTTCCAAACACTTTTGCCCTTGTTTTGGACTCTAACTTGCATGATTTGAATGGAACTAACCCAGACTGACGCAGTTTTCAGCAGAATTGCCATGGTGTTTTTTTGTGGAGAAATAAAAGTTCTCGGAATGAACTGAAAATCCACGGAGAATATTTTTGGAGTTTATAAAAAATACTGGTAAGACAATCAAGACCAGGGGGCCCACACCATCTCCACGAGGGTGGGGGCGTGCCTGCCCCCCCTAGGCGCGCCCCCTGCCTCATGGGCCCCCTGAGGCTCCACCGACCTCAACTCCAACTCTATATATTCACGTTCGGGGAGAAAAAGATTCAGAGAGAAGGATTCATCACGTTTTACGATACGGATCCACCGCCAAGCCCTAATCTCTCTTGGGAGGGCTGATCTGGAGTCCGTTCGGGGCTCGGAGAGGGGAATCCGTCGCCATCGTCATCATCAACCATTTTCCATCACCAATTTCATGATGCTTACCGCCGTGTGTGAGTAATTCCATCGTAGGCTTGCTAGGCTGTGATGGGTTGGATGAGATTTACCATGTAATCGAGTTAGTTTTGTTAGGGTTCGATCCCTAGTATCCACTATGTTCTAAGATTGATGTTGCTATGACTTTGCCATGCTTAATGCTTGTCACTAGGGCCCGAGTGTCATGATTTCAGATCTGAACCTATTATATTTTCAAGAATATACGTGAGTTCTTGATCCTATCTTCCAAGTCAATAGTCACCTACTATGTGTTATGATCTGGCAACCCCGAAGTGACAATAATCGGGACCACTCCCGGTGATGACCGTTGTTTGAGAAGTTCATGTATTCACTAAGTGTTAATGCTTTGGTCCGGTACTCTATTAAAAGGAGGCCTTAATATCCCTTAGTTTCCAATAGGACCCTGCTGCCACGGGAGGGTATGACAAAAGATGTCATGCAAGTCCTTTTCCATAAGCATGTATGACTATATTCGGAATACATGCCTACATTACATTGATGAACTGGAGCTAGTTCTGTGTCACCCTATGTTATAACTGTTGCATGAGGAATCGCATCCGACATAATTATCCATCACGGATCCAATGCCTATGAGCTTTTCACATATTGATCTTTGCTTAGTTACTTTTTCATTACCACTGTTACAATTGCTACAAAAACTGCTATTGTTATTTTTGCCACCGTTACCGTTACTTCCATACTACTTTGCTACTTAATACTTTGCTGCAGATATTAAGTCTTCCAGGTGTGGTTGAATTGACAACTCAACTACTAATACTTGAGAATATTATTTGGCTCCCGTTGTGTCGAATCAATAAATTTGGGTTGAATACTCTACCATCGAAAACTGTTGCGATCCCTTATACTTGTGGGTTATCAAGACTATTTCCTGGCGCCGTTGTCGGGGAGCATAGCTATATTCTGTGAGTCACTTGGGATTTATATCTATTGATCATATGAAGAACTTGAGAGACGAAAAAACCAAGATTTTCCCCTCAACTACGAGGGGAGGTAAGGAACTGCCATCTAGCTCTACACTTGATTCACCTTCTTTTATGAGTAAATTTGCAACACCTACACCTGCTATTGAATCCGATATGTTGCATGTTCTTGATGATGCCAATTCTACAATGCATGATACTTATGATGAAACCACTTCTATCCTTGATAATACTGTGCCACTAGGTGAATTTCTTGATGAATAACTTGCTAGGGTTAGAGAAAATGAAATTATAGAAACTAATAATATTGATGAAAGTGATGATGAAGATTCTCCCCCTAGATATGAATTACCTATTGTGCCTGAGGGTTATGTTATGGATGAATAAACTGCTAGAGATCTTTTAGCTTGCAAAGATAGATATGATCTTAAGAAATTGTTAGCTAAGCTGAAAGAAAATTCTTTGAATGCTAGAATGAAATATGACCCTGCTTTTGCTACTTCACCTATCTGTATTTCTGATAAGGATTATGATTTCTTTGTCGATCCTGAGTTAATTACTTTGGTTGAATCTGATCCTTTCCATGGCTATGAATCTGAAAATGTTGTGTCACATCTTACTAAATTAAATGATATAGCCACTCTATTCACCAATGAGGAAAAAATTCGTTACTACTATATCCTTAAGTTATTTCCGTCCTCATTAAAGGGTGATGCTAAAACATGGTTTAATTCTCTTGATCCTGGTTGTGTGTGTAGTCCCCAGGATATGATTTATTACTTCTTAGCTAAATATTTCCCCGCTCATAAGAAACAACCTGCCTTAAATGAAATATATAAGTTTGTGCAAATTGAAGAAGAGAGTCTCCCACAAGCTTGGGGGACGCTTCTCCGATTACTTAATGCTTTGCCTGATCATCCTATTAATAAAAATGAAATAATTGATATCTTTTATAATGGACTAACCGATGCTTCTAGAGACCACCTGGATAGTTGTGCTGGTTGTGTTTTCAGGAAAAGAACTGTTGATCAAGCTGAGTTGCTATTGAATAATATGTTGAGTAATGAAAATAATTGGACACTTCCTGAACCAACTCCTAAGCCAACTCCGAAGAAAAGGGGTATTCTATTTCTCAGTCCTGAAGATATGCAAGAGTCAAAGGAATCTATGAAAGAAAAAGGTAAGTGTCGGTGTACAAAAGTAGGGGCGCTCTTTTATACCTCTTACTTGTGCACGGGCAGTCAGAGCCACGCCTGCGACCACACATAACAAAGCAGTGGAGGGAAGCCAGAGACACAAAGTTACCAGAGCAATGCCAAGACGGTGGCACAAGAAGACCAAGCAAGAAGACAGGCTCTCCCCCGATAAGGACTCTTGCCAGAGCGGCCGGCACGCCCCCGGCAAGAACCCTTGCCGGGGCGATTCACCCAAACGCCTCCGTCGTAGCCACCCTTGAGCCTAGGAGCTCCAACATCATCAACAACATTGGGACCAAGGCTCGCGAAGCGCCCACGTGATGGCATGCAGATCTTTGTGAAGACAAAGGTCTATTGCTCACGAGATGAGAACCCGACGACAAGGCAATGGCAAGGCTCCTTGCCGAGGATGCCCAGGAGGCCTCGACAAGACTCCTCGCCAAAGACACCCCGAAGCCCCGGCAAGCCTCTAGCCGAGGACGCTCATGGAGGCCCCGGCAAGACCCTTGCCGGGAACAAACACAGGACCACGGCAAGCCCTTGCCGCCCCATCGTCGCCCCAACTTGGTGGCCGACCCACTAGCCCAAGCAGGTACCAACGTGGCAATACGTGGTTCTTGGTCTAGCTAGTGAAGGACCTGTGTGCTGGCATGCAGATCTTCGTGAAGACCCTACCACCACGCCACCTCAGCTGCCTGCCCCGCTGTCCTGGACGCGCGTCGCAACCATACGGAGCGGCCACAGACAGGACGGGCCTCGTTTCTGTCCCCAATAAAGCAAGTGGACACCTAAGTAGCGCATTTAATGCGTCTTGTCCCGTAATGGCATGAGATAAGCCTATGCATTGTACACCTTTCCACCTCCTGTGTGCCATTATGGCAGCCCCTTTGGACTATAAAAGAAGGCTCGTGGCATACTGGAGAAGGATTCAGATCCTTTGGAGCTGGACATGCACCATAGCTAGTTCAGGAACTCAAGAACACTCGAATATACACCAAAGCAGGACTAGAGTATTAAACATCCTCGCGGCCCGAACCTGGGTAAATGATCTTTGTACTGACTCTTAGACCCGCTCTTTGCACAACCTCGCGCACGTCAACCATAGAAGGGATTCCAGTGATCCCATAGGTGTCGTTTCATACCAACATCTTTGGCGCGCCAGGTGGGGGGCGCTTTTGTGAAAATCCGGTCTAGCAGTTAGTGTAACAGTTCTCCATGGCCATGATTTCCAAGGAAGAGAATGACCAAGTGCGGGGCATCGTCAGCCAGTGAGGTGGATGCCCACGCAATAACAGAAAAGATAAGTCAGGCAAAAAATTGAGTAATTCCTTTTTACATAAAGTAATTCTCCTCGGAGATCTTGCTCTCTGTATGATAAACCTGTATGCAGTGGGACCCTTCCACTATTGGCAAGGCCCTCGTCCTGTTTCGAGTCCGCTCAACAGTTCGAGTGGTCGCGTCGAGAACTGCAGGGTAGCCTTTCTGCTACCGGCAATGCTTTTGTCCTGTTTTGAGTCCGCTGAACGGTTCAAATAGCCGCGCTGAGAATGGTAAGGTTGTTTGCCCGGCAGCAAGCACACCCGACAGGCTATTGAGGATTCGTCCTCAGAGCGCCGCGGCCTGGGTTTACACGCCGGCAAGCCTATCCAATTAAGCATAGGGTGGACATACAGAGACAAATCAAACAGGAAAGTAGCACGCATTACTTCAAGGTACTGCAGAGTTATGTTATATCAATTGTTGTTGCGGTTCTAACTAAAGATAAAAATTGTCTTGGTTGTGAACCTACAGCGGCGGTAAGAAATGGGGTGCCTAATCCCGACGCTAGCCCTCTATCCTCTGAATTCCGTCGACGCAACCGATGATGTGCTTGATACGCTCCTTGAGCGTCGTGAGATCTACATCATCCGGCAAGCTATCCAGCGCGGCGTCGAAGTCGAGGTCGGGGTTCCAGTAGGCCACCTTGGTGAGGACCTTGGTCAAGGCGCCCCGGCAGAGCCACCGGGACTCATCGGCTAGATAAGTCGCTCGGTCGGAGCGGAGCTTTTCTAAGGCATCAAGGACGCACTCAAAGAACCCGGTCAGGCTGGCGTGGATGGAGAGGTTCACCTCCCGTGAAAACCTGAAGTTTGGCATGCCCATGGCGGCCAACTGCGTGGTGAGTTTCTCCGTGATAGCGACGAGGCGGATGATCCAGAGGTTCTCGCCCTTCACGTAATATGCGTAGCCAGCAATGTCATCCTTCCGCAGCCATTTCTCCTTCTCCAAGTACTTGTTCAAAGCCTCCTCCCGAGCCTTGGCCTCCGAAAGCATCCCCTTGAGTCCCTCCATGCTTCAGATCTTTGATGGAAACCTGGGCCGTGGAGAGCTGCTCGGCCTTGCCGAGAACCTCGGCTTCCGCCTCCATCAAGGTGGCTGGATCGTGTCCCTCCCTTTGGTCAGCTCCAGGACCCGTTCGTCCAGGCCATCCCGCTACACCTCCAGCTCCTTCACCTTGCCGGCGTGGACCCGAGCTTGAGCATTGAGTGCCTCAATGTGCCTTTGATCCAGCTCCTGGGTCCGCTGCGCGATGAGCTTGTCAACCTCCTCGTCCTTGCCATGGAGTGCAGCGGCGAGTGTCTGCTCGCGGGTGATGAGGTCTTCCCTCCTGAGAGTCTAGTTGAGCTTTGCGCTGGTTGTGGGCGGCCTCATCATTGGCGGCCCGCTCCTTGACCTCTTCCTGGACCTTCTCAAGATCGGACTGCGCCAGCATGAGATCTCGGGCGCGCTCATCTAGCTGATCTGGGAAGCCCTCAACTCACTTTGGGCCTCGGCGAACCAGACTTTCGTCTAGGCGACGCACTCCTGGAAGTCGTCCTCCGCCTTATCCACCACTACCGACCTGGACTTTGCCTTGTCCAGGCAGGCGCGGTGAAGCACTTGGAGCTTCTGGAAGATGGCGCCCATGGCCCGAAGGAGCTGCTCCTCTCGAGAACCGTCGTCGCCGACGCTCGGCTCGTCAACGACCTCAAGCTCGGCGGGGCGAGCGCCTCATCGTCGAATACCTCCCCCTCGGTTGGCGCCCTACTGCTTGACATCCATGGGAGGTGGACGAACAAGTCATCACTCACCTTCAAGTAACGAACCGAGCCAGAGGCGGCAAAGGAGGAAGGTTGGTCGTCAGCAGCAGCCTTGCCGGCCTCCTCGGCAGCGGCCCTGCCAGCCTCCTCGGCGGCAGCCTTGCGGGCCTTCTTGGTAGCGGCCCTGTCAGCCTCCTCAGCGGCAGCCTTGCCGGCCTCCTCGGTGCTTGCTTCGTCGGTCCCTCGGGCGGGCCCTCTGCCAGCCTCCTCGGCGCTGGCTTCGCTGGTCCCTCCGGCAGGCCCCTTGGTTGCCTCCTTAGTAGTGGCCTTGGCGGCCTCCTCGGCAGCGATCCTGTTGGCCTCGGCCCCAGCGTCCTTGGCAACCTCCTCGTTGGTGGGCTTGACATCCACCCGGTCCTTCAAGGGAGGGTCTAAAAGTCAAGAAAAAGAGTGAGGCAAGGCCAAAGTCAAAGCTCAACTTGAAGAGAACAAAAACAAATCATCCATACGAGGCTGAGAAGGAGTGGCGCTCTCCCCGCCAACGATCATTGTCGGGGGAGAGTCACCGGCGTTCAAGTTCCTCTCCTCCTCCTCCATGGGTGTGGGCTCGATGGTCGGTGCCCTTGCCGGAGACGCCCCTCGGGGTGGTGTAGTGGAGGGGGGCAGCGTGTTAGGGGTGGCCCCCTATGGGCCCTCTTGGTGCCGTTCCACACCTACAAACCCGGCAAGGTGAGCATCAAGGATCCACGCCCCGGCGTTCGTCCATGGAAGAGTAAGTAGTGAACTTACGCCGGGGGCTGTTATCCGGGCTTCTCTCCACCAACAAAGGCATACCTGAGGTACCCGCCGGGAGCTTATCGGCGGATGACGCCCTGGCCCTCTTCGTCGCCCTCTAGGCCAGCGTCTCCATGTCCCTACGGAGACAACATCCAATCAAAGAAAGATAATGCAGAAATGAGTCAGGAGATAATGTGAGGAGCGATACATACTCATCCTCCGTCTCCTCCTCCTCCTCCTCCTCTGGCTTCCTCTTCTTCCTCCTTGGGCTAAGACACCCAAGATCAAAGTCGAAATCCATGGCGACATCTGCGGAAGGGGGAGAAGGAGATGGGGTCCAGCCACGCCAGGACGAAGAGGAGGCAGCTGCCGTCCTCTTCGCCACCGCGGTCTTCCCCACCTTCCTCTCCGCCGCGGCAGCCATCGACCTCGTCTCGCGCATGAGTTGCTCCGGGGGCTGCTGCCGCAGCACCATGCTGCCGGGCTGGACCGGCTCACCCGGGCCAGCCCGCCACAGGACGCGCCGCCTCCCCGTGGCAGGAGGGTTTGCGGCCATGACCTCCTCATCGGTCGACTACTCGACCACGTCTTCGACAAGGGGAGCATCGACGTCGGCACCAGCACGGCTGGCCTCCCCGGCGGACTTTGCCCACCCGGCAAGCTCCTCTTCCTCGATGGCCATGGTGGCCTCGTCCTCCACGTGGCCAGCGTTGCCGGCCTCCAGGACAAGCGCCGCCTCCGCCGCCCTGGCGGCAATATAATCTAGTTCTTCCTGGGTGGTACCATGGACGAGCACCGGCTCTTCGCGGACACGTCTCTCCGACAAAGTGTCGAAGAACTCCTGCACTCGATCCGCCGGCGGCTCGACCCAGGACGGGTCAAGGCCGTGCGCGCTGAAATCCGGCATCATGGCGATGATGGCGGACTGGCAAGATTTGTTGCTCAGAGGGACCACTCCCGCCGGCAACCCAAACAGGGGCCCCTTGATAGCCTTGTCGGTCTTGGCAGCCTTGTTGGTCCACTCGGCACTGCTGTCGCGGTCCACGTCAAGCTGGAAGAGCCTCTAGCAGAGATGAGCGTGCTCCATCATCGTGAAGTTGTGCTTCAGACCAGGGTGGAACCTCATGACGCCGGCCGCCTTCTGGAAAAGCCAAGTCGGCCTCCCTTTGTTGTGCAGCGGCGCGATTCGGCGACGGATGAAATGGGCCCCAATCATCTCGAGGGTGAGCCCGGCCTGAGTAAGACAGTGGATCCTGGTGGTGGCGATCGAGCTTCCTGTCATTGGTGTCAACGTACCCCCAGTCCTTGTGGCGGACCGCGGGCTCTAACGAACTCGACAGAATTCAGGTGGATCATCCTCCTTAATCCACAGCCACTGGCTCCTCCACTCAACACACCTCTCCTTCTGTGCACCGTACAGATACGTACCCTTCTCCTGGGCCCGTGGAATCCAGGTGACGCAGCCAGAGATGGCGTCCCCCTGGATGCGAGGGACGAAGTAATGGCGGAAGAACGCCGTCCTGGGAACCACCCCGGTGAAACCCTCGCAGAGGTGGGCGAAGAAAGCCATGCACACCACGGTGTTTGGCGTGAAATGAAGGAGATGGAAGCTGTAGGTATGCATGATATCGTTGAAGAAATCGGAGAAAGGGGGACAGAGTCCACAATAGAAGTAGTTGACGAAGAAGGGGTACCGATTCGGGCCGGCCTCTGCGAATTGAGCGGGGATGACACGCGTGGCTAGATGCCCCGTCATCTCGCACCCCCACAGGGGCTGGAAGTAGTCCCTGAGATGGCCACGTCTACCGTTGGGGGGAAGTAGGCGTTCTTCATCCGAAGCACCGCCAACTCACTCTCCGGTAGCTCCTTCTCCCCCACGTCCTCGACCGCTGCCTTGCCCTTGCTGGACTTGGGTGTCATTGCGGCTGGGGAAGAGGAGAGAAATCAGAGGCAAAGGGAAGCACGGCAGCGGCGAGCGGAGGCAAGAGCTTTGGCTTTTCGCTTGGAGAAGAAGCAGAGGAACGGCAAACCCGAGATTGGAAGAGCACAGGAGGTAAATGAGCTGCGTGCTTGCGGTTTTTCCCCTTTTATGGGGAAGGCGCGGGCCGCCCCCTTTACCATTTACTGCCACGTGACACCAGCGTGCAGCAACCGCCCCACGGATGACCCCCACGTCAGCGCAGATCGTGGCGAAGCGCAACCACCGGAGGAGTTACTACCGTCAAAGGGATCCAACCTCACTGCCCGCGCACCGTTCTAGGCCTAGCCCAACAACGCGTTGCGCTTATGTATGGCCCAGGCCCGGGGGGCTCCTGTCGGTGTAAAAAAGTAGGGGCATTCTTTTATACCCCTTACTTGTGCACGGGCAGTCAGAGCCACGCCTGCGACCACACATAACAAAGAAGAGGAGGGAAGCCAGAGACACAAAGTTACCGGAGCAACGCCAAGACGGTGGCACAAGATGACCAAGCAAGAAGACAGGCTCTCCCCCGACAAGGACTCTTGCCGGAGCGGCCGGCACGCCCCCGGCAAGAACCCATGCCGGGGCTGTCGGATTCAGGGCTCCGCAAAACCCAATAAGTTAGAACATAGGGGTGTGAACGAAGATCTCTCCCACTCACGTCTACCTAGTGCCCCACTCTCGTCCCGATGGGGGGATTCAAGCAAACAACAGACAGAACACACAAGAGTTTATCCAGGTTCGAGCCACCGTGTGGTGTAAGACCCTACTTCCTGCTTGGGTGGATTAGCTTCGGGCGAGCTGGAATATGAGCTCGTACAATGGTTCCTGGGCTCAAGAGGTGAGAATAGGAGGGTTAGGAGGCAAGTGTTCTTGCTCCTTGTGTGGTGGCTGAGTGTATGGATTGATCCCTCTTACAGTGGGAATCCTAGCTACTTATATAGGCGGCCACGGTCCTCTTCCCCCGAAATGTTTAGGCGGGAAGGGAACCCACAACGGCCATTTTTGAGTGGGGACACAAGGACGTTCCTATCCTAACAAAAGTAGTCTTCGCCTGCAAAAGGACCAGACGGTGACACGGTGGTGGTCTCGACGGTGACATCCTCCTTATCGTCCTTGCGGTCTTCGGTCTCGTTGCACCAGTTGGGAAACCTTTGCCCCGCTCCTCAGGAACTTAAGGCCGGCGTGCGACTGTTGGATGGGACGTGGCGGCTCCGCTTCCCATGCAGCCTCGGTGATCGTGCAACTTGACAACTCCTTGGCGCAGGCGACGGGGGCGTAATGGCTACGACACCAGTGGCTGGCGGTTGGGCTCCTAGACCCTATAAATGGGACTAGGGGGGAGCCCCCAAGCCATTTACAAGCCAGTGCCGTCTTCCCCTTGCTTGTTCTTCGCTCTCTCTCTTGTCGCAAGATCTCCATGGCGCTGCCAAGGAAGTCGTCTGCCGTGGAGAAGGGGAAGGCCCCGAAGGATCCAGTCCCACTGCCGTCGAAGAGGGGCCGCGGTCGTCCCCACAAGTATGTCGTTGCGCCTGCAGCAACTTCTCAGGGAGGCGGGCGTGGCCTTCTGAGTTCTGCCGCGACCGCCGGTGGACGGCGCGGGGCGTCCTCCCATGGTGAAGGTGGTCGTGGCCGCGGAAGAAGAGGAGGCACGCAACGATGCCTGTCGGTCACGCGTCCTCCACGCCCGCAGCTCCATTCCTTCGACGTGTCATCGGAGTTCATGGTGTGGGCGGAGAAGCCCGGCGGCCCGTGGCTCAGGCTTCCCCGCTCGTTCGGCGACGTGTTACCAGCCGGAGGCCTCGGTGGTATCTGGCTGCAGGCTGATGGTTGCTGCAGTGGTGCGTCCTCGGTGGAGGTTGATGTGGCTCCGTCGCGCGACGTGTTCCTGGAGCGCGGTTGGCAGTCGTTTGCTTGCGCGCGCCGGCTACTGGGGAGGTGTGCGCTCCATTTCAGGTATGATGGCATCTCCATGCTATTCGTCAGGGTCTTCTCGGAGGAAGGGAGGCGCCTTGGGTGCTGTCCCGAGGCTGATGACGAGGAGGATGACCGGGAAGGCGTCCAGAGGAGCAGCTCCTCCTCCGAAGACGACCTCAGTCCTGGGGGTGCCGTGGGTCCCCCCTCTGTGGCAGCAGCAGCTCCTCCAGTAGCGGCGGCCGCGATGAACCACCACGCCGCTGAGCTCGGCCCGACGAGGGGAGTGGGCTGCCGCGGAGCTATGGCTCAGTGAAACCGGAGGAACTAGAAGACTCCGACTGATCGAGAGCGGCTTCTGCTTCTTCTCCTTTCTTTTCCTTCGTGTCCTTTCTGCATCAAAATTTCAAGTTGCCTTGAGGAGGCGTGTAATGGGTTGTGATATATGTAAGAAGCGAGAATTCGCTATTATGTTTTTGTTGCCTGGGTGAAATCACTTAGCTTTTATGCGTCATGTCGTCCTGAGGTGGAGTCCTCCTGACTCTGGCATCATGAGCCCCATCGGGTTGTGACGGGGTGGTCGAACCTGAAGGGCTCGTGTAGCCCCCGAGCGGGGGTGAGCCACTAAGATCTGCTGAGAGAGCTGAGCGCGGGTTAGAGCACCAAAGACTGAGCCGGCTCGGTAGGATAGATTGCGCGGACTGAGAAGCCCGGCGCCAGAGCCTGAGCAGGCTTGGCCAGGCGAGGTCACGGGGCCACGTCGGACGAGGGCCGGTGACCGACCGTGCCCCAGCCCCCACGCGCGAGGCGCACGAAGGAGAGTGAGTGGCGTAGCTGAACATAAAACCGGCGAGAAAGATCCCAAACACAAAACTCTCAACAAAATGCAAGAAGCGCGAGAAACACGAGAACTTCATAGCATGGGGTAGAGGAAGGACTGATAGCCAAGGAAGTAGAAAAGGCTGACAGCCAAACACCAAGCAAAAAGGAGAAAAGGTCGCGTCCGACCCCTACACTATGTATTCTTCCCAGTCCGGAGCTAAGGACTGCCACTGGGGCGTGGGTGGGAGCCCCGTCTGAGGGCCCGTACGCAATGCACAGGAGACTCCGAGGCGTGTACAGCCCCAACTCATTATTACATGAGAGTGTCACGGGCGGAGACCTTCACGGGCACGGAACCTTGATTATGGATAGAACCTCCTGAGGTGTTCGATGTTCCAGGAATTCTAGATAGGTATCCCATCCTACGTCTCCAACTTGAAGTGTTCTTGCGCGGACGCCGCGGCAGTGGTACCGCCGCACCGCCTGCTGATAACATGCCGCCCTGAGGGCAGCTCGGCGGCGGCCCTCCTCGCCGATCACGAGGACCATCCGCCAGGCGGCGTCCTGGCATTCCTCATTGAAGGCCAAGACCTGTGGGGAGCGATGCTTGACCTTGTGAGGGAGGACAGCCTCCACCCCATAGACGAGAAAGAAAGGAGTTTCCCCCACGGGTTTGGTGGCAGTGGTTCGGATTGACCACAGCACGGACTGGAGTTCGTCGATCCAGCCCCTGCCGCAAGCCCCAAGCTTCTTCTTAAAGTTGCGTGTCTTGAGGCCATGCAAGACTTCCGCGTTGGCGCGCTCGGCCTGGTCGTTGCTCCTGGGGTGAGCCACCGAAGCGTAGCAGATCTGTGTTCCAAGGTTAGCATAATATGACCTTAAGAGATTACTCGTGAATTGTGAACCGTTATCCGTGATGATGCCGCTGGGGACCCCGAATCGCCTCACGAGGCCCTGGCTGAACTTGACAGCCGACCCGGTTGGGATCGCACGAACAGGCTCCACTTCTGCCCACTTGGTGAATTTGTCGATGGCGACGTACAGGAAGCGGTAGCCCCCTGCTGCCCGAGGAAATGGACCCAAGATGTCCAATCCCCCGACCGCGAAGGGCCAGGAGAGCGGAATCGTCTGGAGGCCTTGCGCTGGCTGGTGGATCTGCTTGGCGTGAAAATGGGACGCCTCGCAAAACTCGCACGAGCTCCGTGGCATCGTTGAGCACCGTGGGCCAGTAGAAGCCGCTGCGGAAGGCCTTGCCCACGAGGGTGCGGGATGACGAGTGATGGCCATAGTCTCCACCATGGATATCAGCCAGCAGCTCGTGCCCTTGCTTCCTCGAGATGCATTTCAACGAGACGTCGTTGGGGCGCCTCTTGTAGAGTTCTCCGTCTTGGATGCAGTAAGCTGAGGCCTGTTGGACCACACGCCCTGCTTTTTCTTCCTTGTCCGGCAGGGTATCGTGTTGCAGGTACATCTTGAGTTCTTGGGTCCAGTAACCCTCCTCGGGCTCAGCGGTGAGCAGCAGGCGAGCTCCAGAGGGTGGCCCGCAGGGCGGGGCGCCATCGGGAGGCGCCGCTAGTAACCCCTGCCGAGGGGGGCCGGCTCAGGGGCTAGTGGTGCCGCCGATAGCTTGAGTAGCCATTCCTCGAAGACTCCCGGCCTTTGAGGTTCTCGTCTGGAGGCTCGTCTGGTGATGTTGTCCGCTTCTTAGTTGGTACCTCTTGGTACGTACTGCACCTCCAACCCTTGGAATCGATTCTCCATCCTACGCACCTCCTCTAGATTGTTGGGAAACGTAGCAGAATTCAAAAAAATTCCTACGCTTCACCAAGATCAATCTAAGGAGTCATCTAGCAACGAGCCTAAAGGAGTGCATATACATACCCTTTGTAGATCGCGAGCGGAAGCGTTCGAAGGAACGTGGATGATGGAGTCGTACTCGTCGTGATCCTCGTCACCGATGATCCCAGCGTCGAACGGACGGCACCTCCGCGTTCAACACACGTACGGTACAGCGACGTGTCCTCCTTCTTGATCCAGCAAGGGGGGAGGAGAGGTTGATGGAGATCCAGCAGCACGACGGCATGGTGGTGGATGCAACGGGAAAAGCTGCAGGGCTTCGCCAAGACCCTGCGGGAGGAGTAGGAGATGTAACGGGGGGAGAGGCGCTAGGGGCTGAGGTGCGGCTGACCTCTCTCCCCCACTATATATAGGGGGCCAGGGGGCGCCGGCCCTAGGAGATCCAATCTCCTAGGGGGGCGGCGGCCAAGGTGGGTGGCTTGCCCCCCAAGCCTAGAGGGCGCCCCCACCCCTAGGGTTTCAACCCTAGGCGCATGGGGGAGGCCCATGAGGGGTGGGCAAGCCCACTAAGGGCTGGTCCCCCTCCCCCTACGGCCCACGGGGCCCTCCAGGATGGGTGGCCCCACCCGGTGGTCCCGGTACACTACCAGTGACCTCCGGAACTCTCCTGATGGCCGAAACTGGACTTCCTATATATCATTCTTTACCTCCAGACCATTCTGGAACTCCTCGTGACGTCCGGGATCTCATCCGGGACTCCGAACAACATTCGGGTTACCGTGTGCATATATCTCCACAACCCTAGCGTCACCGAACCTTAAGTGTGTAGACCCTACGGGTTCGGGAGACACGCAGACATGACCGAGACAACTCTCCGGTCAATAACCAACAACGGGATCTGGATACCCATGTTTTTTCCCACGTGTTCATCGATGATCTCATCGGATGAACCACGATGTCAAGGATTCACTTAATCCCGTATGTAATTCCCTTTGTCTATCAGTACGGTGCTTGCCCGAGATTTGATCGTCCGTATACCGATACATTGTTCAATCTCATCATGGCAAGTCTCTTTACTCGTCCATAATCCATCATCCCGTGACTAACTCCTTAGTCACATTGAGCTCATTATGATGATGTCTTACCGAGTGGGCCTAGAGATACCTCTCCGTCATACGGAGTGACAAATCCCAGTCTCGGTTCGTGCCAACCCAACAGACACTTTCGGAGATACCCGTTGCGTACCTTTATAGCCACCCAGTTACGTTGTGACATTTGGCACACCCAAAGTATTCCTACGGTATCCGGGAGTTGCACAGCCTCATGGTCTAAGGAACAGATACTTGACACTGGAAAAGCTTAAGCATTACGAACTACACGATCTTGTGCTAGGCTTAGGATTGGGTCTTGTCCATCACATCATTCTCCTAATGATGTGATCCCGTTATCAATGACATCCAATGTCCATGGTCAGGAAACCGTGACCATCTGTTGATCAACGAGCTAGTAACTAGAGGCTTACCAGGGACACGTTGTGGTCTATGTATTCACACACGTATCGTTGTTTCCGTACAATACAATTCTAGCATGAACAACAGACAATTATCATGAACAAGGAAATATAATAATAATCCTTTTATTATTGCCTCTAGGGCATATTTCCAACAGTCTCCCACTTGCACTAGAGTCAATAATCTAGTTACATTGTGATGAATCGAACACCCATAGAGTTCTGGTGTTGATCATGTTTTGCCCGTGGAAGAGGTTTAGTCAACGGATCTGCGACATTCAGATCCGTATGCACTTTACAAATATCTATGTCTCCATCTTGAACATAATTCCGGATGGAGTTGAAATGGCGCTTGATGTGCTTGGTCTTCCTGTGAAACCTGGGCTCCTTGGCAATGGCAATAGCTCTAGTGTTGTCACAGAAGAGAGTCATCGGGCTCGACGCGCTTGGAATGACTCCTAGGTCGGTGATGAACTCCTTCATCCAGACTCCTTCTTGTGTTGCTTCGCAAGCAGCTATGTACTCCGCTTCACATGTAGAATGCGCCACGATGCTCTGCTTGCAACTACACCAGCTGACTGCTGCACCATTCAAAATATACACGTATCCGGTTTGTGACTTGGAGTCATCCAGATCTGTGTCCAAGCTAGCATCGACGTAACCCTTTACGGCGAGCTCTTCGTCACCTCCATAAACGAGAAACATATCCTTAGTCCTCTTCGGGTACTTCAGGATGTTTTTGACCGTTGTCCAGTGTTCCATACCGGGATCACTTTGGTACCTCCCCACCAAACTTATGGCAAGGTTCACATCAGGTCTGGTACACAGCATGACATACATAATAGAACCTATGGCTGAGGCATAGGGGATGACACTCATCTTTTCTCTATCTTCTGCCGTGGTCGGGGACTGAGCAGTGCTCAATCTCATACCTTGCAAAACAGGCAAGAACCCTTTCTTGGACTGATCCATATTGAACTTCTTCAATATCTTGTCAAGGTATGTTCTTTGTGAAAGACCAATGAGGCGTCTCGATCTATCTCTATAGATCTTGATGCCTAATATATAAGCAGCTTCTCCAAGGTCCTTCATTGAAAAACGTTTATTCAAGTAGGCCTTTATGCTCTCCAAGAATTCTATATCATTTCCCATCAGCAGTATGTCATCCACATATAATATGAGAAATGCTAAAGAGCTCCCACTCACTTTCTTGTAAATACAGGCTTCTCCCCAAGTCTGTACAAAGCCAAACGCTCTGATCACATCATTAAAGCGAATATTCCAACTCTGAGATGCTTACACCAGCCCGTAGATCGAGCGCTGGAGCTTGCATACCTTGTTAGCATTCTCTGGGTCGACAAAACCTTCCAGCTGCATCATATACAGTTCTTCCTTGAGGAAGCCATTAAGGAATGCCGTTTTGACGTCCATTTGCCATATCTCATAATCATAGAATGTGGCAATTGCTAACATGATTCGGACGGACTTTAGCATCGCTACGGGAGAGAAAGTCTCATCGTAGTCAATCCCTTGAACTTGTCGATAACCCTTAGCGACAAGCCGAGCCTTATAGATGGTCACATTACCATCCGCGTCTGTCTTCTTCTTAAATATCCATTTATTTTCTATGGAGTGCCGATCATCGGGCAAGTCCACCAAAGTCCATACTTTGTTTTCATACATGGATCCTATCTCGGATTTCATGGCTTCAAGCCATTTGTTGGAATCCGGACCCGCCATCGCTTCTTCATAGTTTGAAGGTTCACTGTTGTCTAACCACATGATTTCCATGACAGGGTTGCCGTACCACTCTGGTGCGGAACGTGTCCTTGTGGACCTTCGAAGTTCAGTAGTAACTTGATCTGTATCTTCATGATCATCATCATTAACTTCCTCCCTTGTCGGTGCAGGCACCTCAGGAACAATTTCCTGCGCTGCGCTACTTTCCGGTTCGGGAGGGGTGACTGTCACCTCATCAAGTTCTACTTTCCTCCCACTCACTTCTTTCGAGAGAAACTCTTTCTCCAGAAAGGATCCATTCTTGGCAACAAAGACCTTGCCTTCGGATCTGAGGTAGAAGGTGTACCCAATCGTTTCCTTTGGGTATCCTATGAAGACGCATTTTTCCGATTTAGGTTCCAGCTTCTCAGGTTGAAGTTTCTTGACATAAGCATCGCAACCCCAAACTTTCAGAAACGACAGCTTACGTTTCTTGCCAAACCAAAGTTCATACGGTGTCGTCTCAACGAATTTCGAAGGAGCCCTATTTAAAGTGAATGCGGCAATCTTTAAAGCATAACCCCAAAAAGATAGCGGTAAGTCGGTGAGAAACATCATAGATCGCACCATGTCCAACAGAGTACGATTTCGACGTTCGGACACACCATTACGCTGAGGTGTTCCGGGCGGTGTCATTTGTGAAACAATTCCACAGTTCCTTAGGTGCGTGCCAAATTCATGACTTAAATATTCACCCCCACGATCCGATCGTAAGAACTTTATTTTTCTGTCACGTTGATTCTCAACCTCGTTCTGAAATTCCTTGAACTTTTCAAAGGTCTCAGACTTGTGTTTCATTAAGTAGACATACCCATATCTACTCAAGTCATGTGTGAGGGTGAGAACATAACGATAGGCTCCGCGAGCTTCAACACTCATTAGACCGCACACATCGGTATGTATGATTTCCAATAAGTTGGTCGCTCGCTCCATTGTTCCTGAGAACGTAGTCTTGGTCATCTTGCCCAAGAGGCATGGTTCGCACGTGTCAAATGATTCATAATCAAGAGACTCTAGAAGTCCATCTCCATGGAGCTTCTTCATACGTTTGACACCAATATGACCAAGGCGGCAATGCCACAAGTATGTGGAACTATCATTGTCAACTTTACATCTTTTGGCATTCACACTATGAATATGTGTATCATCACGTTCGAGATTCATCAAAAATAAACCATTGACCAGCGGGTCATGACCATAAAAAATATCTCTCAAATAAATAGAACAACCATTATTCTCGGATTTAAATGAGTGGCCATCTCGCATCAAACGAGATCCAAATACAATGTTCATGCTCAAAGCTGGTACTAAATAACAATTATTAAGGTTTAAAACTAATCCAGAGGGTAGATGTAGAGGCAGCGTGCCGACGGCGATCACATCGACCTTGGAACCATTCCCGACGCGCATCGTCACCTCGTCCTTCGCCAGTCTCCGCTTATTCCGTAGCTCCTGCTTTGAGTTACAAATGTGAGCAACTGCACCGGTATCAAATACCCAGGAGCTACTACGAGCGCTGGTAAGGTACACATCAATAACATGTATATCACATATACCTTTGACGTTGCCGGCCTTCTTGTCTGCTAAGTATTTGGGGCAGTTCCGCTTCCAGTGACCCGTTCCCTTGCAATAAAAGCACTCAGTCTGAGGCTTGGGTCCATTCTTTGGCTTCTTCCCGGCAACTGGCTTACCGGGCGCGGCAACTCCTTTGCCGTCCTTCTTGAAGTTCTTCTTACCCTTGCCCTTCTTGAACTTAGTGGTTTTATTTACCATCAACACTTGATGCTCTTTCTTGATCTCCACCTCTGCTGATTTCAGCATTGAATATACCTCGGGAATGGACTTCTCCATCCCTTACATATTGAAGTTCAACACGAAGCTCTTGTAGCTAGGTGGGAGCGACCGAAGGATTCGGTCAATGACCGCTTTGTTGGGGAGATTCATTCCCAACTGAGATAAGCGGTTGTGCAACCCAGACAACTTGAGTATGTGCTCGCTGACAGAACTGTTTTCCTCCATCTTACAGTTGTAGAATGCGTTGGAGACGTCATATATCTCAACTCGGACATGAGCCTGGAAAACCATTTTCAGCTCTTGGAACATCTCATATGCTCCGTGGTGCTCGAAACGCTTTTGGAGCCCCGATTCTAAGCTATAGAGCATGCCGCACTGAACCAGGGAGTAATCATCACAACGCGACTGCCAAGCGTTCATATCATCTTGGTTTGCCTGGGCGGGAGCGTCACCTAGCGGTGCTTCTAGGACATAAGTTTTCTTGGTAGCAATGAGGATGATCCTCAGGTTACGGACCCAATCCGTATAGTTGCTACCATCGTCTTTCAGCTTGGATTTCTCTAGGAACGCGTTGAAGTTGAGAGTGACATGAGCGTGGGCCATTTGATCTACAAGACATATTGTAAAGAATTTAGACTAAGTTCATGACAATTAAGTTCATCTAATCAAAATTAATGAACTCCCACTCAGATTGACATCTCTCCAGTCATCTAAGTGATACATGATCTGAATCGACTAGCCCGTGTCCGATCATCACGTAGACAGACTAGTCATCAATGGTGAACATCTTCATGTTGATCGTATCTTCTATACGACTCATGTTCGACCTTTCGGTCTTCCGTGTTCCGAGGCCATGTCTGTACATGCTAGGCTCGTCAAGTGAACCCTAAGTGTATTGTGTGTGTAAATCTGGCTTACACCCGTTGTATGCGAACGTTAGAGCCTATCACACCCGATCATCACGTGGTGCTTCGGAACAACGATCCTTAGCAACGGTGCATAGTTAGGGGAAACACAATTCTTGAAATTTTCAGTGAGAGATCATCTTATTTACTACCGTCGTTCTAAGTAAACAAGATGCATAAACATGATAAACATCACATGTAATCAAATAAAGTGACATGATATGGCCAATATCATTTGGCTCCTTTGATCTTCAACTTCGGGGCTCCATGATCATCTTTGTCACCGGCATGACACCATGATCTCCATCATCATGATCTCCATCATCGTGTCTTCATGAAGTCATCTCACCAAATATTACTTCTACCACTATGGCTAACGTTTAGCAATAAAGTAAAGTAATTACATGGCGTTATTCAGTGACACGCAGGTCATACAATAAATAAGACAACTCCTATGGCTCCTGCCGGTTGTCATTTTCATCGGCATGCAAGTCGTGATTCCCTATTACAAGAACATGATCAATCTCATACATCACATATATCATTCATCACATCTTCTTGGCCATATCACATCACATAGGACATGCTGCAAGAACAAGTTAGACGTCCTCTAATTGTTGTTGCAAGTTTTTACGTGGCTTCTATAGATTTCTAGCATGAACATTTCTTACCTACGCCAAAACCACAATGTGATATGTCAATTTCTATTTACCCTTCATAAGGACCCTTTTCATCGAATCTGATCCTACTAAAGTGGGAGAGACAGACACCCGCCAGCCACCTTATGCAACTAGTGCATGTCAGTCGGTGGAACCAGTCTCACGTAAGCGTATGTGTAAGGTTGGTCCGGGCCGCTTCATCCCACAATGCCGTTGAATCAAGATTGGACTAGTAGCGGCAAGAGAATTGAACAAAATCAACGTCCACAACTTGTTTGTGTTCTACTCGTGCAAGATGCGACGCAAAGACCTAGCTCAGATGCCACTGTTGGGAAACGTAGCAGAATTCAAAAAAATTCCTACGCTTCACCAAGATCAATCTAAGGAGTCATCTAGAAACGAGCATAAAGGAGTGCATCTACATACCCTTTGTAGATCGCGAGCGGAAGCGTTCGAAGGAACGTGGATGATGGAGTCGTACTCGTCGTGATCCTTGTCACCGATGATCCCAGCGCCGAACGGAAGGCACCTCCGTATTCAACACACGTACGGTACAGCGACGTCTCCTCCTTCTTGATCCAGCAAGGGGGGAGGAGAGGTTGATGGAGATCCAGCAGCACGACGGCGTGGTGGTGGATGCAACGGGAAAAGCTGCAGGGCTTCGCCGAGACCCTGCGGGAGGAGTAGGAGATGTAACGGGGGGGAGAGGCGCCAGGGGCTGAGGTGCGGCTGCGCTCTCTCCCCCCCCCCACTATATATAGGGGGCCAAGGGGCACCGGCCCTAGGAGATCCAATCTCCTAGGGGGGCGGCGGCCAAGGAGGGTGGCTTGCACCCCAAGCCTAGGGGGGCGCCCCCACCCCTAGGGTTTCAACCCTAGGCGCATGGGGGGAGGCCCATGAGGGGTGTGCCAGCCCACTAAGGGCTGGTCCCCCCCCCCCTACGGCCCACGGGGCCCTCCGGGATGGGTGGCCCCACCCGGTGGACCCCCGGGACCCTTCCGGTGGTCCCGGTACACTACCGGTGACCTCCGGAACTCTCCCGATGGCCGAAACTGGACTTCCTATATATCATTCTTTACCTCCGGACCATTCCGGAACTCCTCGTGACGTCCAGGATCTCATCCGGGACTCCGAACAACATTCGGGTTACCGTGTGCATATAACTCTACAACCCTAGCGTCACCGAACCTTAAGTGTGTAGACCCTACGGGTTCGGGAGACACGCAGACATGACCGAGACGACTCTCCGGTCAATAACCAACAGCGGGATCTGGATACCCATGTTGTTTCCCACGTGTTCCTCGATGATCTCATCGGATGAACCACGATGTCAAGGATTCACTTAATCCCGTATGTAATTCCCTTTGTCTATCGGTACGGTACTTGCCCGAGATTCGATCGTCGGTATACCGATACCTTGTTCAATCTCGTCATGGCAAGTCTCTTTACTCGTTCCGTAATCCATCATCCCGTGACTCACTCCTTAGTCACATTGATCTCATTATGATGATGTCTTACTGAGTGGGCCCAGAGATACCTCTCCGTCATACGGCGTGACAAATCCCAGTCTCGGTTTGTGCCAACCCAACAGTCACTTTCGGAGATACCTGTTGCGTACCTTTATAGCCACCCAGTTATGTTGTGACGTTTGGCACACCCAAAGTATTCCTACGGTATCCGAGAGTTGCACAACCTCATGGTCTAAGGAACAGATACTTGACACAGGAAAAGCTTAAGCATTACGAACTACACGATCTTGTGCTAGGCTTAGGATTGGGTCTTGTCCATCACATCATTCTCCTAATGATGTGATCCCGTTATCAATGACATCCAATGTCCATGGTCAGGAAACCGTTACCATCTGTTGATCAACGAGCTAGTAACTAGAGGCTTACCAGGGACACGTTGTGGTCTATGTATTCACACATGTATCGTTGTTTCCGTACAATACAATTCAAGCATGAATAACAGACAATTATCATGAACAAGGAAATATAATAATAATCCTTTTATTATTGCTTCTAGGGCATATTTCCAACACAGATATGCCCCCATGTGCTCGTCCTTGGGCTTCTATTTCTTGTTGGAGAAGTCGACGAGGAGTTGCGAATCGCCCCTGATGGTGAGACGCTTGACCCCCAGCGCAGCGGCGGCCTTGAGCCCGGCAATCAGTCCCTCGTATTCGGCGATGTTGTTGGAGACCTTCTCGCCCTGCTGGAAGCAGAGCTGCACAGCATAGTACAATTTATCCTGAGTGGGAGATACCAACACGGTGCCATCCCCCGCGCCGAGGCATGAGAAGGCGTCGTCGAAGTATACTACCCATCCGTCTGGGGCTTCATCACCGGGGGCCAGCGAGCGGTCTTCGCTGACCCCCCCGCTCCGACGCGTCAGTCCACTCGGCCACAAAGTCTGCTAGAGCTGCTCCCCTGATCACCCCCGTCGTGCTGAACTCCAACTGGAACGCTTGAAGCTCGATGTTCCACTCGGCGACCCTCCCGACAACATTCGGGCCCCGCAGCACCTTCTCAAGAGTATATGAAGAAACAACCTTGATGGGGTGGCCTTGGAAGTAGTGGCGCAGCTTCCTGGGGGCGACGAGGAGCGCCAGGAGCAGCTTCTGGGGCATCGGCTAGCGCGAACGCGCGTCGCGCAGTACAGTGCTGACGAAGTACACCGGGTGCTCCACCAGGGTCGGCGCAGCAGGGTCCGTTGGCGCCTCAGGAACCTTAGGAGCTTCTTGCTGAGTGGTGGGGCCCTCGATACCCGTGGTCGAATCTGCCCCTGAGGCTGCATCAGGGGGCGGCGCGGGCCCTGAAGGTGCCGAGCCGCCCGGTGGCCTTGGGCTCCGGAGCCTTTCCTCGTGCTCCACGACTAGTGCTACGCTGGTGGAATGAGGTGTTGCGGCGACGTAGAGTGTCATGGGCTCCAAGGGTCGTGGTGCTACCATAACCGGCAAGCTGGTGAGGTATTCTTTGAGATCCCGGAAGGCGGCATCGGCCTCCGGAGTCCACTCAAAGGGCCCTTTCTACTTCATGAGCTTGAAGAACGGAAGGGCGCGTTCCCCAAGCTTAGAGATGAAGCGCCCCAGGATTGTCACACATCCGGTGAGCTTCTGCATTTCCTTCAGGTTTGTGGGCGGCCTCATTCTCTCGATGGCCTTGATCTTCTCCGGATTAGCCTCGATGCCCCGGTGCGAAACTAGGAACCCTAGCAGCTTGCCGGAGGGTACGCCGAACACGCACTTCTCCGGGTTGAGGCACAGCTTCACATTGCGCAGGTTGGCCAATGTTTCTTCTAAGTCCTGGATGAGGGTCGTGGCCTCCTTGGTTTTAACCACAATGTCACTGACGTAGGCCTCTGCATTCCTTCCGAGCTAAGGGACGAGGGTGATGTGCATCAGGCGCTGGAAGGTGGCACCCGCGTTCCTCAGCCCAAAAGGCATGCAGGTGTAGTAGTAGACCCCACATGGGGTCAGGAACGTCGTCTTCTCCACGTCTTCCACCGCCATCTTGATTTGGTGGTAGCCCGAGAAGGCATCAAGGAAGTAGAGTAAGTCGCACTGAGCCGTTGAATCCACAATTTGGTCGATGCGCGGAAGAGGGAAGGGGTCCTGAGGGCAGAACTTGTTGAGGCTTCTGAAGTCGATGCACATGTGGTCCTTGCCTCCTTTCTTCGGGACGATGATGTCTACACACGCTTCTACTCTTGTAGACTATGTTGGGCCTCCAAGCGCAGAGGTTTGTAGGACAGCAGCAATTTCCCTCAAGTGGATGACCTAAGGTTTATCGAACTCAGGGAAGTAGAGGTTGAAGATGGTCTCTCTCAAGCAACCCTGCAACTAAGATACAAGAAGTCTCGTGTGTCCCCAACACACCTAATACACTTGTTAGATGTATAGGTGCACTAGTTCGGCGAAGAGATGTTAAATGGCAAGTGATATGGATGGCAAAACAAAGTAATATAAATCTGTAATAAAAAGTGCAGCAAGCAAACAAGTGGTAAACGTGAGCCCAAATGGTATTGCAATGGTGGAAACAAGGCCTAGGGTTCATACTTTCACTAGTGGCAACTCCCAACAACATTAACATAATCGAATCACATGATATTTCCCATAAAACATGCAAAGGGGACACACTCGGAGGTCATTCCTTCGTGGTCAAGAGAGGACGAGAATTATGTAGGGCTACAAAAGCACACCTCAAAGTTCGTAGTTCTCAATCTAAGGATTTCCCAATGTCACCGCGGCCATCCAAAGAGAGTCCCACAATCACCACAACATATCTAAAGGATAGTCAAAGACAAGCACCAAGAGACTCTCAATCTTCAATCAACACACAAGAGAGGAAATCACTCATGAAAATACTTTTCTAATCCATGTCCAATAAACCGCTGTCACCTTGGTCTCGGGGATTATACTAGATAAAGACAAGTGAGTACATCAATCCAATACATAGAGGAAGGGGAAATATCATGGGATCACCCTAGATTAACATAGCCTATGATCACAACGAAGATAACATCATGGGAGAGAGAATTGACCACATAGCTACTGGTAAGAACCTCAGCCCCGAGGAGGAACTACTCCCGCATCATGGAGGGAGGAAGCAACGTCGATGGAGATGAATCTGGGGGCACTTCCCCGTCCCGGCAGGGTACCGGCGCAGGAATTCTGGTCCCCCGATGCTTGATGGAGATGGCGGCGGAGATCGGAATCGTGTCTGGAGAAAAGGGGTCCGGAATCAGGGTGTCCGCGACACGCTTTAAATATATGCCAAAGGGGGGCATCGGAGGAGCCTCGGGGGGCCCAGGCGCCCCCCTGGCGCGGCCCAGGGGGGGCGCCGCCAGGGCGCCTGGAGCCCTGGTGCCCCCCCCCCCCGGCTGTCCTTCGGGCGCACGGTAGTTTCTGGAACGCTGATTTTTTATATAATTTTTCTGGATTTTTCCTGGCAGTTCTCGTAATGTGAAAACCTGAAATGCAAAAACAGCCGAAAACAGAAACTGGCACTAGGGTGCACTGAGTTAATAGGTTAGTCCAAATATGATCAAAAGTGTATGGAAGTGTATAAATATCATAGCAATATCACCCAAAAGTGGCATGGAGCAAGCAGAAATTATAGATACGTTTTGGACGTATCAACATCCCCAAGCTTAATTCCTGCTCGTCCTCGAGTAGGTAAATGATAACAAGAATAATTTCTGTGGTGACATGCTATTAATCATATAGGACTTTTTCATAGTCATATGACAAAAGCTTACTGAGACAATGAATCTATAGTAATTAAGTTTCCTCATGAGAAAATCACAAAGAACTGAAAGTTTTACAATATGATATTGAAACATCAAATAGATTTGTAATGAACATGATGTGCAAATATGATAAAGTGATATCTAGCTGGCCCCCTTTAGTGAAGCAAAACATAAATGCAGGGGCACCTCCAAGGTTTAAGTGATGACTAGATACATTGATTTCAAAATAAACGATATCACAATCATGCAAAAGACAATGCTACTTTGGGACAATGCACATTACACTCAGAATGACAATCATGCTCTCAGTAGTTGGTGCTTTTAAAAGAAGGTGGAGACTCTCGAACCGTGGCTTTTGTTGGCAAGGTTGAAAACCCGTAGTCGGAAACAAAGACAAAACATGTACCAGAGCTCTTGGTTTGAAAACAGAGGTAATAATTTTTTTTAGATCATGCATGTTTCATCAACGAATGCTAGCAGACAACTCAATCACTTCTTGAGATGGACAAGTTTTGAGGAACGGCTCCCGAATGAGGACGATCACATCCTCTTAATCTCCTTTGTTTATCACTGCCAAAGTTTTCTGATTTCTCATGAACAAAGCGTGAAGGAGGGTTTGTTTGTTATATTATCTTTTTGAGCCGGGCGCACTCAATGCCAGTTCCTTCTCGTATTATGGGTTTGCACATTATACATGCAATCCCGGGGTGAAGCTTGTCCAACTTAAAAAGATCATGAATTAACTACTACTTCCTCATGAGCTTAAAATAGAGGCGCAAAATAGGAATGCTTTTTCTTTGAATAATTTCGAGATGGTACATGCAAGTCTCCGTTAGGAATGGCAGGTAAATACCATGTAGGAAGATATGGTGGACTCATATGGCATAACTGGATTAAAAGGATGTGGATGCACAAGCAGTCAGTCCGCTTAGTACAGGCGAAGGTTAGCAAAAGACTGGGAGCGACCAACTAAGAGAGCAATGACGGTCATAATCATGCAGAGCGACAAAGCAACATTGAATCAGGCATGGAAGTTATATCGCTACTCACAAACAAAAGATCATCAAGGCTTGACAGTCTTTCTTTACAGTCTTAAATATGCGTGAGCATACGCCAAATCAATCAAAATAAATTCTTTGAAGGAAGATATTACTAAACCATACCACATCATAGGCAAACAAATCATGTTGGTACTCCAATAACACATTGGGAACCCCCAGCTATTTGGGACTAACCATAAAAAAACATGAACTACTAAGCGCCATTATGCACGTAGCATCTTTATCATAGACATATCAACCAATGCAACGGAAGAAAACTCTCTTAATAAGATAAACATGATAACTAAAGAGAGTTCAAGCAACCAACTAAACAAAAGCTCTTTAAAAAGATAAGCATGAAAGTTAAGAGCTAAGCATGATAGTAGCTATTAAAAGACAAAGAACACACACAGCAAAGATAGACATGCAAATTCTATGTTATGTTCTAGGTAGAAGTGGGGCGTGTTTCTCTCCCACATAAAGAAAGCTGAGTTCCAACTCGTTATGAAAAGCTAAAGAAAACTAAAAGGAAAACTAAAACAAGACGCTCCAAGCATAGCACATAACACATGAAGTGATTAAAATATAGTGGAACGAAGGGCGAACTGATAATGTTGATGGAGAAGGGGATGCACGGGGGCATCCCCAAGCTTAGACGCTTGAGTCTCCTTGAATATTTCTTGGGGGTGCATGGGGGCATCCCCAAGCTTGAGCGTTTGACACTCCTGAATCTTTTTATCATCTTCCCTCGCACACTTAAAAACTCCCTTCATACATAACTCATCATAATCTGATTAGCGAGGTTAGTACCCATAATAAAATAATTGTTCCTTGCTGGAAATAAAGATATTCTTGAAGTTCTACTGTTTCTCAAGATTGCCAAAAGGTTTTTGCAAAGAAAAAGCAAGCTCTAGGTTTGCAAAATGAAGGAAAGGCAAAACAGGACAGAATCTGTGAAAAACAGAAGAGCAGGTAGTAAATGATTTTTCCGTGGCACTTCTGAACTCTAATCAAAAAACTCAAAACAGACGCACGAAAGACAATTATATAGAGCACGCTGTCGAAAAAATTCAGACCAAAAATATGATCTGGTGATTTTATACGAATTTTTATATCCAAGGATAGAATCTGTTTCCTGGACAGCACGTCACAACTTTTGAACTTTCTTGCAATCAGAGGCTAAACTTGGCACAAAGGTGAAAAATAAAGATACAATGATGTTGCTATAGTAGTAACAAACATCAAGACCACTAAAACTGAAAGTAAACATAACAAGGGTTGTCTCCCTAGAGCTCTTTCTTTATAGCCATAAAGATAGGCTTAAGACTTTAATGATGCTTTCGTAGGAATAAGAGCTGAAGAACAAAAGAGAGCATCAAGAAGCAAATACTCCCTCCGTCCGAAAATACTTGTCATCAAAATGGACAAAAATGGGTGTATCTAGAACTAAAATACATCTAGATACATCTCCTTTTATTTATTTTGATGACAAGTATTTCTGGACGGAGGGAGTACCAAACACATTTAAGCCTAACATGCTTCCTATGCATAGGAATATTGCAATAGAATAATTCAATGAAGCACAAAGCAACTAGCTTAGGAAGGCAAAACAAGCATAACTTCGAAATATTCACCATAAAGAGAGGAAACTTCTTATTATTAAGATATTTAGAACCAAGTCTCCCTCTCTCATTATAAATTTCAGTGGCATCATGGATGAAGTCAACAATATAAGCATCACATAAAGCATTGTTACCATGATCCACATGCAAAAAGGTACTCTTACTCTCCACATAAGCATAATCTTTCTCATTGGTAATAGTGGGAGTAGGACTATCATAAACAACTTGAACACTATAGATTAATTGTGTATTAGGAGGGTGGAGTTCAACAAGGGAGTAATTCCCTCCATGATTATGACAAGTTTCATAAGGATAATTTCTCCTTATGTCATAGGTACCTTTATAATCACTATAGGTTGGAGTTATGACATCATCATAGTAGAGAAGAGCATTATCATTGCTAGCAACTATATTTGTAATCATGTTGTCTTTATTCTTACTAACAAAAGAATTATCAATTATCACATCACTAGTGGGTAAAGGGTTTGCAATCCTATCATCCCCAAGCTTAGAGCTTCCCATATCATCACTTTCAGAGTTGGTACCAAAAAGATTTTCAATATCATAAGTAGCATTATCATCATTTTCCCAATCACAATAAGTAACATGCATATCATAATCAAAATCATCTTCAATAGTACCTACGGACGTATCATCAAGATGATAATTAAGGCAATAAACTTCACCTTCTTCTTTAAACTTACAATCGTTAGGATAAAAGTTGATGGGAGGAATATGCTCAGGCCAGGTTGATACCCATTCTTCTTCATTCTTGCTCCTCTTCCTCCTCCTCTTCTTTTTCTTCTTCTTAACCTTAGGAGGGAGTGGTTGGAGATGAAGCTTCTCCACATATCCTGGTTTATCATTAGAAACAATAGGGGAAACTTGGGAGAAACTCTCCTTTTTATTAGCAGAAATATAAGAGACATTTTTATACTTTGGTAAAGTTCCCTCCTTTATAATCTTACCTATGTAATCATTTTCATGGCAATTAACAACACAATAGAGATGGCAATTTTGCAAAGTGTTTTTTATTCCTATGGCATTAACATCTAGCCATGAAGTCTTTTCTGATAACTCTTCACACATCAAAAATAACATAAGCTCATCATAAAGATCAGAGGTGATGATGTTATCACACAACCGGTTAATAGTTTTGTTTTGAAAGTTCATGCATTGAAAATTAAAGTGACCCTCTATACGGCAAAGTTCACAAGTAAAAGGATAAAGGTCACATAATTCTCTAGCAATTTCATTTAAATCTCTGACCCAAGTGATTGTTCTTTCATGCTTATGTTGCTTACAATACTTCTCTTCTTCAATCATAGGCCTTTCACAAGGTCTATCCACTCCACAAAAATTAACATGCTTATATAAAACTTCATTTTTAGGAATTGGATCATGCATGTTGCAATCATCATGAACAATTTCATTTTCTTTGAAAATCTCTTTAAAAGGTTTATGATGCTTGTTCCAATCCTCCTTAGGCATATTAAGATGTGAATCAAAAGATTTGAGGAAATCAATAAGGGATTGAGAATCAAGCCCAAACTTAGCACTAAACTTATTAAAACTTCTAGTTTCAACAAAGGACTTAATGCAATCATACTCATAAATTATACCTGACTCTTTACCTTTGTCGATCTCCCAATCTTTAGTGTTGCGTTGAATTCTGTCAAGGAGTTCCCATTTAGCATCAATCTTTTTGTTTGTGAAAGAACCCATAGAGGAAGTGTCGAGCAAATCTTTATCATGTCGAGAAAGCCTCGCATAGAAATTAGTAATAATCATATCTTTGGGGAGCCCATGGTTAGGACATTTTAGCATTAACGTTTTCAGTCTCCCCCAAGCTTGAGCTATGCTCTCTCCGTCATGAGGATAGAAATTATAAACATAATTCCTATTCTCATGGACTTCATGAAGAGGATAAAACTTGGAGTAAAAGAGAGACTGGATCTCTTCCCAATGCAGCAGGTGAGAGTCATCTAGTAGCCTATACCATTCCAATGCTTTTCCTTTCAGTGACAAGGCAAATAATTTCCTCATGACAAACTCCTTTGATACACCTGCAAGCTTAAATAATGAACATAGTTGTGACAGATATAGCAAGTGTTCACCGGGATGTTTGTCTCCTGCATAACGATTAGCCAAAACATAATCGAGAATACCAGCTGGTATTTTATAGGGCACAATTTCAGTAGGGGGAGGAGCAACCACCACAGGTGTGGGGCGTTTTCCCGCAAGCAACGATCCAATAGCACGGTTTTCCATAAACATAACTAGTGAAATAAAAACAAGAAACAAAAAGATTTAATTGCAAGATCTAAAGATATACCTTCAAGCGCTCACCTCCCCGGTAACAGCGCCAGAAATAGCTTGATGTCTACACACGCTTCTACTTTTGTAGACTATGTTGGGCCTCCAAGCGCAGAGGTTTGTAGGACAGCAGCAATTTCCTTCAAGTGGATGACCTAAGGTTTATCGAACTCAGGGAAGTAGAGGTTGAAGATGGTCTCTCTCAAGCAACCCTACAACTAAGATACAAGAAGTCTCTTGTGTCCCCAACACACCTAATACACTTGTTAGATGTATAAGTGCACTAGTTCGGCGAAGAGATGTTAAATGGGAAGTGATATGGATGGCAAAACAAAGTAATATAAATCTGTAATAAAAAGTGCAGCAAGCAAACAAGTGGTAAACGTGAGCACAAATGGTATTGCAATGGTGGAAACAAGGCCTAGGGTTCATACTTTCACTAGTGGCAACTCCCAACAACATTAGCATAATCGAATCACATGATATTTCCCATAAAACATGCAAAAGGGACACACTCGGAGGTCATTCCTTCGTGGTCAAGAGAGGACGAGAATTATGTAGGGCTACAAAAGCACACCTCAAAGTTCGTAGTTCTCAATCTAAGGATTTCCCAATGTCACCGCGGCCATCCAAAGAGAGTCCCACAATCACCACAACATATCTAAAGGATAATCAAAGACAAGCACCAAGAGACTCTCAATCTTCAATCAACACACAAGAGAGGAAATCACTCATGAAAATACTTTTCTAATCCATGTCCAATAGACCGCTGTCACCTTGGTCTCGGGGATTATACTAGATAAAGACAAGTGAGTACATCAATCCAATACATAGAGGAAGGGGAAATATCATGGGATCACCCTAGATTAACATAGCCTATGATCACAACGAAGATCACATCATGGGAGAGAGAATTGACCACATAGCTACTAGTAAGAACCTCAGCCCCGAGGAGGAACTACTCCCGCATCATGGAGGGAGGAAGCAACGTCGATGGAGATGAATCCGGGGGCACTTCCC